>CM062289.1:200891685-201513497 GCA_031216915.1 Pictodentalium vernedei
ATCGCACAACATTATATTCTGGCTCGCCACCATGGTGGGTCTCAAACCTCTACCATCGCCAAGCTGGAACCGAATAGAGCCCACTCTCTAATAGTCTTAATGGCGTTGAGGGATTGATCTTTGACAATCTATCACTCCAATGCAAACTGCCGGGAATTCTAACCGCGTGCATACCCCTTCAGACCCCATTTGAGTCAATAGGAAAGCTAGGCCTGTGTGATCCAAGATCCAAGTGAAATAAAATAAGGCTAACCGGGTCGCAAGAGATTTGTAAATCCCACATCGTCCCTGCGCGCCTTCGGCGCGCTAAAACCTTTCATTCATCTCCACAGTAAAATTTCCTAAGTTAACGTTCTCCACAGTAAACATGGCAGCTCTTCAGAAAGTAGAAAACATTTCATCACAACGTGGCACACAACAAGTTTTATTTGAAGGTTACATCTACAACAAACATGTCACTAGGAAGTTTTGTCAGCACTGGACATGTGCTGTAAAATCATGCAAAGGTCGTTGCAACACTGTTTATGAATTCATCAGAAACACCACAGAACATAACCGCCCACCAGAAAATATAACATTTAATTTGTTTTGTTTTTTTTAAATCCCCTGATGATGAAATTGGTCACTGAATGAAATTAATTCAGAACAGACCATTAACACCAATAATAGGTGTGCAAGGGTGGTGTTTATATAGTCATTTAGACTGTGTGACAAATGGGATGTGTAACTTATGGGATGGTACCTTCATTTTTTGGGGGGAAACTTTGGTACGTTACAAAGCTAAAAAAAATAGCAGATAACTGGGTTGTTTTTATTTATCGCCATTTTGACGTTTAACGTCAGTTCAAAGTTTAGGCTATTTTTGTCATATTTCATTAACCCTTTGAACTCTGGTGGTATCTCCCATGTCAAATCAAACGCAGAAATTTAAAGAGTCCACAATCATCACTTGGCGGTAGATCAATTAATACTTCCAACGTGCAGCCAGTGGGCTGTACGTTGAAAATAGTAATTGTTCTACCCCACCCATTCACTCAGCAGCCATCCTTCTTGATGAAATTATGACGAATCATGCTTCTCGGCCAGAAAAGCGGCCGCTAGGATTCAACGGATTAAAGCCCTACTTTCGTGATTCCATTATCTTTTAATATATAAATTTTACAGCTATGAAATTTTACTCATTGTTTTTTAAGCGTCTGGAATTGTGCACACCCATTTTCTGAATTAAAATGTCCGATGCCAGCGATGACAACAATTTTACGTCATTTTCTTGACCTTTTAATTCTAACCTAACTCTGAGCCTCATTCTTCTGAAAGTTTGGGCCTAAAATCTCCAGCAAAAAACATATCTAACACTCTGATAAAATCCTAGGAAATTCCAACCTTTATGATCGAACTAAATCGAAGGTGACGGCATGCAGGGATGTGGCTAGAGGGTTTCAGCTGGGGGGGGGGGGGGGTGCCACCGGTGTAAATTCCATCTGTGAGTGGTTTCGATAGGTGGTTGTACTGCGGCGCTGGTGATATCTTTTCACCCTTTATCCAACGAATCGCCCGCATCCGCCCACGTAATATGCAAATACAGCTGCTGAAAAGATATTTTCGAAAAATTTCAACAAAACCATATCATGTGACCCCTCTTTGGAACGAGCTCGTTCCAAAGAGGGGCCACATGATATGGTTTTGTTGAAATTTTTTAAAAACATTTTAAAAAAATGATATTTAAAATAATGACTTTTGAAATCGTCTGCGTTGGGTAAAGGGTTATGAACCCTTCAGAAAATTTTCACTAGTCCTGAAACGGAAAAAGCATCATTTATAATGTGTCTGGGTTAGAAAATTTACCGGATTGATGTCAGAGTCGAAATTTTGAGTCCATGTCAATTTTAGAGTAGGAAATTTGAAACTCAAGTTTCCAGTTGGAAATAAAAGATCAAAATTTCTCATCATTAGTTGGAATTTTAATATTTTTCATGAACAATGTTAATTTATTGAATTTCCAACTATTTGATTTTTGACCTGATTTCCAACTATTAAAAAAATACAATTTTAGTATGTCATAAAGCACAAAATAATAGGAGAAAGCTGGGGTTTTTTCGATTAATTGCCATTTTGGCGTTTTTACGTCACTTCAAAGTTTAGGCTAATCATTAAAAGTACTACTCCCGCGATTTCGTTATCTTTCGTATATATCAATTCCACAGTTATTAAACTTCACACACTATTTTCAAGGTACCTCAAATTGTTGCACACCCATTTTGGGAATTAAAATGTCGCCGCTGGCGCCAGCGATGCCAGTTTTACGCCATTTTCTTGACCTTTTAGTTAGAACCTCATTTTGAACTTCAGTCTTATGAAACTTGGGGAATACATAATATAATCTTCAAAATAACTATATCTAAAAATTTGGTAACGCCCCAGGAGTTGGCATGGTGGCGTTTCGGTAACCGGTTCTCGTCAGATCACCGAAGTTAAGCAACGTCGAGCCTGGTCAGTCCTTGGGTGGGTGACCGTCTGTGCGATCGACTTGGACTTCCGCGTTGTGTCCTTGGGCAAGGCACTTCATCCCGACTGTCCACGGGGGGGGGGGGGGGGGGGGGGGCACGGTGTCGCCGCGTACTAAGGCGTACTGCATGTCGATGGTGAGCATGTCTTCAACCATTCTAACCTTGCCTGTGCTGCAGTGTGGATTACACTGATGGGGAGCTGGCAGTTGCTCGGTGGTTCTCTCCGGCTTCCTCGACCCGTAAACTGTCACCGACACGATATGACCTTGGCTGTTAATGTGTCGTTAAACCCCAATAAATAAATAAATAAATAACGTCCCAGGAAATACTAATCGTTAATACCAAACTCTGAGGTGACGTCATAAGATGCGATAAGTTCAAAAATTAAACTGCGTGGGACTTCTTTGGAATTTTCAGTATGTCATAAAGCTAAAACAAAATAGGAGACTGATGGGGGTTCTTGTTGGGGGTTTTTCGACTTATCGTTATTTTGACGTCCACGTTTCATTAAAAACTCTACTTTTGCAATTCCAGTGGCCTACATATACCAATTACACATCTGTGAAACTTCATACATCGTTTTTCAGTCATTTGAAATTGTTAACCTCCATTTTGGAATTAAAATTTTGACTTCTAATACCAACAATACCATGTTACGTTTTTGTGTTAACCTTCTTTTTCAACCGCATTTTAACTTTTTCCTTCGAAATGTTGAAAATTTAATCAAAATACACATCAGAGTTGGCCTCTGAAACGGTATTGCTGGAAAATGGCCTTGGCCGCAGGGGCGCCGGAACCGGGGGGGGGGGCTGAAGCCCCCCCCCCCCCACACACACCTTTTTGTCGGACCATGTTTTTTGTATGCATATATTTTAACACAACTGATGACTGGCGAAACAAGGGTCAGATCCAGAGCTTCCATCATATTTTCGTCAGCTATGTTTCTCTCGTACTGGTTCAGTTTCGATGGATTTCGGGTCATTTTTTGCAGTAAAGTGGCTACAAACGCTAAAATGTATACAGTCTGTTCAAAAATCGGTTAACTGAAGTAGATCGTAATCTTACAGACATACCAGTACCAAATCCACTCAGACAAGATAATCCACAGACAGTACCTCACTTGTATGCTTCACCGACGTTTTTTAACGGCTCTCAAAGTGTGAAATCTTTCAAATACATCTCCTGAAAAATGAAAAATCTCAAAATATCCGCTCAGGTGCATAGAAATGAGAGTTTGGGATCCTGGAATTTAACTGACGACCATCAGTCCAACTTAAACCACCAAGGACTATCTTGCGATACCGCACTGGCCGACCACACATGACCCCCATGCCCACAATACTGCTTGACCTAGCTACAACAGACATAGCATAATATGAAGACCCAAGGGCTAATAGTATACCAACATGGATATATACCACTACTACCATATCAACACACCCCATACGAGAAGCCCGACATACCCTGACCCGAATTACGTTATGTCAGATTGTATACTGGACAATAACAGCGGTCAGCATCTCTATGACGTCGCGCGCGTATCATGACGTCACGACGTCAATAGCAACGTCAACTGCTTCGCGGGAAAAACTTTCAAGAAAACCCAATTTTCCCATCATCTTTCCACCACTTACCCATAATATATACCTACAGCCCCATGCGTACATATATCACTATACATACCATAGTATACTATATATACAGTACCTACACTATTTACCGGGTCAAACTGGATGGAGCTGTACTTTTCCAAAGGAAAAAGTTGCACCGGCAAAAGTCCGGTTCCTATGGGAATTTAACACTAGTTGCACCGGCAAAAGTCCGGGTAATCAGGGACGATCGGGTACATACACTACTACTGACGTTATTAACGTTGGAGTCACAAAAATAAATGTCGGACGATTCCAAGAAATTTTATAATGTTGAAAAGAAAAAAAAATAAGTGATAGCTGTTTTTGTTTTTCGATTTATCGCCATTTTTGACGCTCTTACGTAATTTCAAATATTTCACAATTTTCACTAAAAACCCAACTTTAGTGATTCAGTCTGCCATGTATTTATATGGGATACAGTTATTAAACTTACCACACATTTATTTCTGGTCATTTGAAGTTGCGCGCCTTTATTTTTTTCATTTCAATTTGAGACACTCGATGCCAGCGATGCCAGCTAATTTTACGGGTTTTTTTTCTATAACTTTTATTTTCAACTTCGTTTTGAGCCTCAGTCTTTCGAAATTTTGGAAATATAATCACAAAAAAAAAATCTAAATATGCAGTGCCATTCTCAGAAATTCCCAACCCTTATGATCAAACTCTGAGGTGACGCCATAGAGGGTCATTGGGTCAAAAATTAAAATGAGTCGATTTTTAAAAAGAAATTTAAGCATGTTATTGAGTTCGAAAAATGTGAGATATGTGTCTTTTTCGGTTTAACGCCATTTTGACGTTTTTACATCACTTTGAAGTTTAGCCTTTTTTCTTCATACCCCATTCAAAGTCCTGCGTTCGTCAGCCCGGTTGCGCCCTACTTATAGGTTATACAGCTGTGAAACTTCCCCAATGTATTTCTGGTCGTTTGAAGTTTATTTTTCATTTCAATTTGAGACACCTTTCATTTTGAATGACGGAGAAAAGCCCTGGTGGAGAAAAGCCCTGGTTGATTTTTTTACTATTTTATCAATATCCTTTGGTTAAAAAACAAATTCTAGAATAACTAAAGATTTTCAATTTAGGTCTCAAAAACATAGCTTAAGACCCCTCATTGGAACGAGCTCATCAAGCTCATCCCAATAAGGGGTCATGAGCTGTTTTCGAGACAAAAAATGAAAATCTTTAGTTATTCTACATGAGTAGTATGTCAGGGGCTTTTCAGGGGTTATTGGCGGGACCTCGGTGCAGGACCTCGGAAGTGACGTCATGTCACGTGACGTAGTGGCGCCATGTTGTGTTGTCGTGGTAACCCACGTGAGCAGCCATGTTGTGACGTCATCTCCATAGTGATACGTGGTGTGAGTGCGCATGCGCAGCGCGTGTTGTTAGGGTGACACGTGTTTCCGTCGTCCATTTTGTATACTGGAGGCCGCCATCTTGGTTTCTATGGTAGCACGTGATTGCTATGTTACCCAATTTTTCTGCAATAAGACGGGGTATGTTTGGAGGGTGTGTTCGATTGTAGAAGAGTAAATCTAATTACCACAAACAACCCGACAATCCTTCCAAATCATCAAAATCCACCCCAACCTTTACTATTTTGAATTCTTTCAGAATTCTCTGCTTCTATCTATATATGCAATAGTTTACGTTTACCTAGGCATGTTCCTTTGTTCTGGAGTATACTCCAGTAGCGTAGAAGAGCCTATTAGTTGGAACAGTTCATCTTATTATTACTATATTTCGCAATTTCTGGTCTATTCTTGTTAGTTCTGACCCTATTCCAAGTACTCTCGTTGTTTCATTTATATAACTAACCAATCAGATTGCTTGATTTCCCATAATCTGTATACAGAGTTATCTCCCTTCTGTATAATAAAAGACTATATCCAATGGCCATATCCGATGGAATCCCATTTTGGGGAAACACCCGTGGCTATAGAACCCCTTTTCTGTCATATGTGCTTATGTGAAAAAGCACAATGTGACACAATGTGCCCTAGCACAAAGGCACATGCTTTATGTGCCGATATGTGCTTATGTGAAAAGGCACAACGTGCCCTGGCACATAGGCACATACGGGTATTTGAGGACACCTATGTCCTGGTATTGTTTTATTCGAGGATACCTACTGGAGAATCCCTTTTTTGTCATATGTGCTTATGTGAAAAGGCACAATGTGACACAATGTGCCCTAGCACAAAGGCACATGCTTTATGTGCTTATATGTGCTTATGTGAAAAGGCACAATGTGACACAATGTGCCCTAGCACATAGGCACATACGGGTATTTTAGGATACCTGGTATTTTATTATTTGAGGATACTAGTTGGACTTTACATCCGGGTACTTCATGCTACATCCGGGTACTTCTGTTGGGGTAGTAGATAAAAAAAAACAACAACAATATATAACATTTCATTTTTATTCAAGTATACAATTCAATGTCTCAAGGCATTTCTCTTTGTAGTTCTTCTTGCATGGGCTAATCATTTCATCTTCTTGTGGGTTGGAGCTTCTTCCCATTGCATGGCTAGGTTCTTGATAAAACACATTCTCTCATTTGATAACTTGGCTTTGTTGGTTGCTTTAATTTCCTGTCTGGCATCTTTTGGTTCCTCTTTCTCTAGTTGTTTCATAGTAGTAACTTCAGTCTTCTTAGTAGTAACTTCATTTGTGGTTTGAGTGGAAACATCTTTCTTAGCTTCAGTAGTAACTTCATTCGTAGTGGTAACTTCATTCTTTATGGGAGCTGGCATCTTTTTCTTGACTTCAGTAGAAACTTCGTTCTTAGTGGAAACTTCTTTCTTTATGGGAGCTGGCATCTTTTTCTTGTCTTTAGTAGAAACTTCGTTCTTAATGGAAACATCTTTCTTTGTTTCTGTAGAAACTTTGTGCGTAGTAGTAACTTCATTCTTGTTTGTATTGGGAGTCAATTCTGTCTTTATTCTTTTGTTTACTGATCGGCTAGTATCCACACATCTTTGTTTCTTTCCGCCAGCATCCATGTCTAGATTTTTTCTCTTGGCTGCATTTGCCACACGATTCACTTGGGTCAGTTCCTGGGAAGTCAGCTTTAATCCAGCATCATTCTTGAAGATCTGTATATGTAAGTCATCTTTGAATCTGAGCACTGTTGTTGACACAGACATCTTCACTCTTCGACGTTCAAAACGGAAATGAATTTATTTTTATACCAACACTCCTTTTATACTTTTCTAATCGTCTTCTTCGTCTTCATCTACTCGAAATGAGTAGTTTGTCATAAGGTTGTCGAACAGAAAACTTCGCTTTTCCAAGGCATATTTCTGGGATTCTTCAAAGTCAAAATCCTCTTCTTCACGAAGACGCTTGGCAGTTTCTTGAATTTTCTTGTGAACTGAGTCGTTGCAAAAATTTCGAATGTACTCAATGGTATGAATGTATTTCTCACTAATGGCTTCCCTAACACTCTTTTGAAGTGCTCTATATGCTGTTTCAACTGCATCTTCACTGTCCATTCCATCTTCGATATATTTGTTCATGAGGTTGTCAAAATCGTTTTGGTATTTGTCAAAGGCACTTTGAACGATACCTCCCATCATAGAAATGTCTTCTTCTTCGTCTTCTTCATACTCCATATCTTCTGATAGTTCCGACGATTCATCAGAGTCCGAATCTCTTGACCAATGTTTTGATGCACAGCTGGATTGCATTGTGTCCGCTCTCTTCGAGGGTCAGATTACAAATAACAAGTTTCTTATGAGCACGACCCTTTTATAGGATATCGGACAGAGCATTGATGACGGGTTTGATAAACACATAAAAATCCTCCTTTCTGTATGATCCGTCTTCTTTTCCGATAAGATAGTTCTCTCTTTGGTGAGGCAATTCTCCTTATTTCGTACTTGTGTGGAATCAGCTTAGCTCTCTCAGATTTGGTTATTGGTACTGCGCCCGTCAAGATGTTTGAGGCACAATCACATATACATTGTAGCTATCACTAGCCATCTTGAGCATAGTCTTGGTTTCATATCGATTCGCATCAGAGAGGACTCGTAGTGTATCTAAATTTCTTTCTAGTCTTGTAGTGTTGCTCGATTTTTCCGATTTCCTCATAGTGCAGTAAGCATTCTCGTGTCTGTGCATGTTGTCTGATCTGGAAAAGGCCTTTTCGCAATATCTGCAACAATGGACTTTCATGACTTTACTCTTTCGTGGTCGTAGAACAAATGAATTTATTTTCACACCAACACTCCTTTTATACTTTTTTCAGAGGTAGGACTGGGTTAATAAGCGCCGAGAGAAAGCAACTCTTTCGTAATATACATCTTTTTATATCTGGAGAAATTCCATCATATGTTAGCAGCTTCAATACATGTTTGTATTTTCGCAGGTCATCAAATTCAGCTAAATTCAGTGGTATCTTATCTTCGAGGATGTTGGTAGCACATTTGCATAAACAGGTAATCAAATCTTCATCAGCAGCGCGTAGAACGGCATCGATTTCCACCTTGCCAGCATCCCGTAAAAATTCTAAAAGTGCTTTATTCTGGTCAGTCAGTCCAGCATCTCTCTCCTCTTCCGTTCTTCTTGGACAGTAATGTTCTTCATGCCTGCGAGCACTGAATGATCTGGTAAACATCTTCGTACAGTATCTGCAGTGGAGCTGATGATGGGTCTTCTCGTGTCTTCTGGCAATATCCGATCTCGAAAATAACTTGGAACAGTATCTGCAACGAATTGGTAACACGTCTTCACTCGACGACGATCAGGACACAAATGAATTTATTTTCGTGCCAACACCCTTTTTATACCTTTCCCAACAGATGTAAATTCCAACTAGTATCCTCAAATAATAAAATACCAGGTATCCTAAAATACCGTAGGTGCCTATGTGCTAGGGCATATTGTGCCTTTTCACATAAGCACATATAAGCACATAAAGCATGTGCCTTTGTGCTAGGGCACATTGTGTCACATTGTGCCTTTTCACATAAGCACATATGACAAAAAAGGGATTCTCCAGTAGGTATCCTCGAATAAAACAATACAAGGACATAGGTGTCCTCAAATACCCGTATGTGCCTATGTGCCAGGGCACAATGTGTCACATTGTGCCTTTTCACATAAGCACATATCGGCACATAAAGCATGTGCCTTTGTGCTAGGGCACATTGTGTCACACTGTGCTTTTTCACATAAGCACATATGACAGAAAAGGGATTCTATAGCCACGGGTGTTTCCCCGATATGGGATTCCATGGGATATGGCCATTGAATATAGTCTTTTATTATACAGAAGGGAGATAACTCTGTATACAGATTATGGGATATCAAGCAATCTGATTGGTTAGTTATATAAATGAAACAACGAGAGTACTTGGAATAGGGTCAGAACTAACAAGAATAGACCAGAAATTGCTAAATATAGTAATAATAAGATAAACTGTTCCAACTAATAGGCTCTTCTACGCTACTGGAGTATACTCCAGAACAAAGGAACATGCCTAGGTAAACGTAAACTATTGCATAAAAAGGTAGAAGCAGAGAATTCTGAAAGAATTCGAAATAGTAAAAGTTGGGGTGGATTTTGGTGATTTGGAAGGATTGTCGGGTTGTTTGTGGTAATTAGATTTACTCTTCTACAATCGAACACACCTCCGAACATACCCCGTCTTGTTGCAGAAAAATTGGGTAACATAGCAATCACGTGCTACCATAGAAACCAAGATGGCGGCCTCCAGTATACAAAATGGACGACGGAAACACGTGTCACCCTAACAGGTGCTGCGCATGCGCACTCACACCACGTATCACTATGGAGATGACGTCACAACATGGCCGCTCACGTGGGTTACCATGACAACACAACATGGCGCCACTACGTCACGTGACATGGCGTCACTTCCTAGGTCCTGCACCGAGGTCCTGTCAATAACCCCTGAAAAGCCCCTGACATACTACTTACATGTGAGGCATATATTTGTTTTGGTAGTTCTTTCGATGTTGCAGCATGTTCCTTCATTGGCTGGCGGGCTTTAATCACTTCAACTGCATTATTACTTTCATGGTTATCAGGTTTTGTCAGCTTCGGCTCAGCAAACTGAAAAAAGGGAAACTGAGTATTAAAAAATGTTCTCTCTCTCTGTCTGTTTCTCTCTCTCTCTCTCTCTCTCTCTCTCTCTCTCTCTCTCTCCTCTCTCTCTCTCTCTCTCTCTCTCTCTCTCTCTCTCTCTCTCCATGAGAGGGAGAGACAGAGATGGGTATGCTAGTATGGAACTAAGTTAACCCGCCACTAAGATCACCTTGCATCTCTCTCTCCACCCCTCTCTGCCACTCTCTCTCCATGAATGTCCTTCCCTCTCTCTCCCTCACCCTCTCCCTCTTCCTCTCTCTTTCATTTCTTTCCCTCTCTCTCTCTGTCTCCCTCTCCCTCTCTCCACGAGAGAGGGGGAAGGAGAGAGAAAGAGGGAAACAGAGAGAGGGATAAGTATGCTAGTATGCAACTAAGTTAATCCCGCTCTCTCTCTCTCTAAAAGGGAAGTAACTTTTTGTGACACATAGAAATTTGAACATTTTTAATTTTATTTACTTACATCTAATGAAGTGTACAATGCTGCCTTACACTGGTGCTGTCTTCTTTGGGAACATTCCCATTGTATACTGTTCACACCAGTAGACTTTTTGGTGTACAGGTAATTGTTATAACAGACTTTAACTCCCCTTTATTGTTCTTAATTAACTCCATATTGCAGAAAAATGCTTCGAAACTGGATGAATGAATGAAAGGTTTTAGCGCGCTGCAGGCGCGCGGGGACAACGTGGGATTTACAAATCCCTTGTGACCCGGTTAACCTTATTTTAGTTCACTTGGATCACACGGGCCTAGCTTTCCTATTGCCTCAAATGGGGTCTTCGAAATTGAATGAATGAAATGAAAGGTTTTAGCGAGCCGAAGGCGCGCAGGGACGATGTGGGATTTACAAATCCCTTGCGACCCGGTTAACCTTATTTTATTTCACTTGGACCACACAGGCCTAGCTTTCCTATTGCATCAAATGGAGTCGGGGTGGGGGGGGGGGGGGGGGTATACATGCGGTTAGAATTCCCGGCAGTTTACGTTGGAGTGTTAGATTGTCAATACTCAATCCCTCAACGCCATTAAAACTATTAGACAGTGGGCTGTATTCGGTTCCAGCTCGGCGATGGTAGAGGTTTAGTTTAAACATTATTTTATTCAAAAAGTAAAAAATAAACACATGCAAAACATATACAATAAAGAGATATACGACTTAATAATAGAAACATCGATATAAGTAAGCATAATTGAATAATGGAAAATTGAGATATTGACAGGATCGTAGAGGTTTGAGTCCCACCATGGTGGCGAGCCAGAATGTAATATTGTGCGATGGCGAATTTAAGGGAAGAAGAGAAAAGAAAACCAAACAGCAACGCCGGTTTGGCAGCGGCCCCGGTATATGACCATAGCGATTACAAAAAAGGAGTGGAAAAAGCTCCAGCAGTTTAGTTTTGAAAAACCGGGAGTCATTCATCAAGCCTTCTGGGAGATAGGATGCCGCATGTGATTATGAGGTAGCTGGTTATCCTTCGGGAATTCCAAATGACCTCCTCCACTCCCCCCCCCCCCCCTCAAAAAAAAAAAAAAAAAAAAAACTCTCACAGACACACACCCTCAAGCCCTTAAAAGGGCTGTTAAATCTTTATTCAAATGTTTATTTATATAAAATGTACACTCGTCCCCAGCCAGACAAGCTTGTTTCAATCCTTGCCTAGTGTTTGGTGGTTTCTTGTGTATGTTGCAGAAAGGTAGGTTGCACCAATTCCTCCTACGCTTTGTCTACAATTTTCATGCGTCTTATTTATAAGAGTGTGGCAAGAAAATTTGAGAATGTTCATATAGAAAAGTTATAGGTAGAGAGAAAGATAGGTATCCGCTATTGTATATTGTGCCTGTTGTGTGATTGTTGCTATGGATGGGGTAAGGGGTGTGTTTCTTCAGAACACACTCCCCACACGCAGAGTTGCGAGTCAATCCTCACAGACTCAATCCTAAAGATCTCAATGAGTAGCGAGGCAATCCTCACTGACTCTGCGCAGTTTAATTCTATTGAGTAATTTTAATTTACTGTGGAATATTTTGTTTTTCTGTTAAGCGGACGGCGTTTGTTCAGCGTCACCATTGATTCACTATCCTGGAGTATGTGGAGGGTTTTGTTATGTGGATCTTATTAAACGCATTTCCATCGCGCTTCAGCAGAGTTGCGAGGCAGTCCTCACAGACTCTATCCTAAAGTTCTCAATGAGTAGCGAGGCAATCCTCACTGACTCAACGCGATTTAGTTATATTGTATAATTTTTATTTTATTTTGTTTTATTTATTTTTTTTTTTTTCCTGAAACTTATTTTGTTTTTCTGTTAAGGGATCGGTGTTCGTTCAGCTCAACCATTAATTCACTATCTTGGAGTCTGTTGAGGGTTTTGTTTTGTAGGTCTTTTAATCGCGTATCAATAGTTTCTATTTTTGCTAGCTCGTGAAGTTCCTTTATCGGTGTCCATTTCGGTTTGCATAGTGCCACTCGCAGGGCATAATTTTGAACCCTCTGTAGCTTCTGAATGTTGGTTTTGCTCAGGTCACTTGTTATTATGGCACCGTATTCTAGTACCGGACGTATACATGTTTTGTAGAGCTTGAGAAGCAAATCTTTGTTTGCTCCCCAATTTCTACCTCTGGTCATCTTCAGAAAATTGATACGTTTATAAGCTCTAACCGTAATGGAGTTTACGCAACTGTTTGGACTGAGATTGCTATCTAGGATAAATCGAAAGGAATGATTTCGCGCACCGAATGCGCTCGGGGACGGTATGGGGAACAGGCCCCTTTCGACCCTCAGTGACTGTAGATGGTTAATTCTCACATGTCTATGCGTGTTGAAGGAGGAACGGCATCAGGTACTCGGCAGGTGTCACCAGTTGCGTCGCGATGGTCTCTTGGCTGATGTCGGTTGAACCCTCGGGTGAGGACCAGTGTGAGAGGTTGGGTCCTCTCACAAAGGTACTACCTCTTCCCGAGGGTGCAGTCGATCTGGATTTTCGGGCAAGTATAGTCTGCCACTTCGAGGATGATTTTGAGTGATGAGTGATGGCCATCACTGGCAAGTATAATCTGCCTCAGGCTGTCTCTGTTTGGTCGGACTCTTTGAAGGAAAACAACAACGACCCCTTTCGGGGACCACCAAGAAGAAGACCCGAACTTCCCTGGTTCGGGGGCAGGCCTGCATTGTAATCCTAATGGGTTGGGACAAAAGGATGCGCAATGCGCTTACAAAAAGGGGCAGAGGTGGGACGCAGGACCAACGCTCGCCTCCCTTAAAGTGGTCGACCACTTTTAGGGATGGAGTGGAGGATGTTCAGGAACCATGGGGGTTACCGTTTCTATAACGGTTGGACTGTCCATAGCGGTTATTGGGGTGCTGGTCAAAAAGCATCTTCTGTGTACCTGCTTAAAAGAAGAAGGCAGAATTAGTTTTTATTAGAATATGTAAAGACAAAAAGATGAAAGTAGCACATTATGTTTTAATTGTGATCACAGTTAAGCTGTTAATCTGCCTGTTAGATCACCTACATAGGGTGATAGTGAGTTTGTAGCGGGAGGGTAACAGGTTTAGACACTAAACCACACCCGAGGGTGTTTCTGTTATGCCCTTCGCTGGTTTCGACCATATTTAGATTAGTTTGAGTTTATTTTGGATCACGATTAAACACTGCAAATCCCACCCCAGCCGGGCAGGCCCAGCCCACACAAAACGCTCTCGCCTGGTATCGCGAGCGTCCTGTGTGGGCCGAGCCCCCCCCCCCCCCCCCCCCCGGCCAGAAACGAGATCTACAGTATCCAATCGTGATGTAATTTTAGTTGCGTCGGTGAAGGCAGCCCTTTCTGGTAGAAGGCCACAGTTAAGCTGTTTTTCTGCCTGTTTATTCACCATCTCGTTCCATATTTATTTAGTTTTTTAACAATATTTAATCCTGATGTAATTTTAGTTGAGTCGGTGAAGGCAGCCCTTTCTGGTAGAAGGCCACAGTTAAGCTGTTTTTCTGCCTGTTGATTCACCTTCTCATTCCCTATTTATTTAGTTTTTTAACAATATTTAATCCTGATGTAATTTTACTTGAGTCCGTGAAGGCAGCCCTTTCTGGTAGAAGGCCACAGTTAAGCTGTTTTTCTGCCTGTTAGTTCACCTTCTCGTTCCCTAGTTTTTTTCGAGCGGTCTTAGTTTTGATTGCAATTTTTGGGCTTTTGTCGGCTTTCGCAAATGGCTCCAAGTTCGGAGATTAGTTCGCTGTCGGCTAACCGGTCATGATTTTTCGCGGCCAGGGTGGCTAGGCGGTCTTTAATGGTGGGGATATCGGCCCTGTCGTGGAGTGTTTTGATGGGTGTGTCCCATGGGGCGCGGAGGGCAACTCTTATAGCGCGTGATTTTGGACCTTCTGGAGTTTTCCCATATTAGTTTGATTGAGGTCAGTTAGTATGATTGCACCGTATTCGAGTACTGGGCGCACAAAGGCTTTGTATAGTTTGAGTAGGGTGGACTAGTTGGCTCCCCATGAAGTTCCCTTAAGCATTTTCAGTAAGTTAATGCGTTTGGTGGCTTTTTTTCGCCATGTCGTCGGTATGTTTGTTGAAGGACAGTTTTAGATCAATGGTGATGCCCAGGAATTTCGCTTCTTTGCATTCTGGGAGGGTGTTATCCATAAGTTTTAGGTCAAAATCCCGTTTACTTATCTTGCGAGTAAAGGTGATTCGTTGGGTTTTATTGGCGTTTAGCTTAATTCTCCATTTGGCACACCATAGTTGGAACTGGGTAAATAAACGAGGGAAAAGTAGTGTGCAGAGTATCAAAGTGGATGGGGAAAGTACAGAAGATAAAGGCCGTATCGCTTCAGAGTTAGTCAAGCACTGGGCAAAGATAAACGATAGGCGATGGGGCAGTGGGTCCCCACCAAAAAGAAATACACTGGTGGAGGAGAATCGTGTATGTAGCGAAATAACGGCAGAAGAAGTACGGAACGTGGTCTCGAAATTAAAAAATGGTAAAGCGGGAGGGACTGATGAAATTCCGAACGAATTCCTCAAAAATGGAGGGGAGGCACTTATTGAAGTCCTGACAAACCTTTTCAACCTGGCTCTGCGAAAGCAAGAGGTCCCCAGTGAGTGGAGGGAAAGTAAGGTGTCGTTCATACACAAAAAGGGGGATAAGGAAGTTCTAGATAACTATAGGGGGATATCAGTTAGGAGTAACATCGGAAAAGTATTCTGTAAGGTCATATACGGTAGACTAGAGGAAGTTATTGAAGAGAAAGGTTTTTTAGGAGAAATTCAAAATGGTTTCAGGAAAGGACGAAGAGTCACTGATCACCTATTTACACTCACCCAACTGATAGAATCAACAAAGGCTGAAAAGAAAAAGATGTTTCTGGCATTTCTAGATGTGAAAAAAGCGTACGACCGAGTGTGGAGGGAAGGTATGTGGCGAAAGCTCGAGGGCATCGGACTGGGGGGTGACTTTGTGGGAATCATGAAAGCACTGTATACAGATGTGCAAAGCCAACTCAGTCTAGGGAGTATCACTACAAAACGAGTCCCTATGGATATAGGCCTCAAGCAGGGGTGTATCTTTTCACCGATTTTGTTTGCATTGTATGTTAAAGATTTAGGGGACGAACTAATTCAGAGTGCGGAGGGGGTAAATGTTGGAGACATAAAGATACCAGGCTTATTCTTTGCGGACGACATGGTGTTAATGTCTAGAACTGAACAGGGGCTAGAGAAATTGCTGGAAATTGTTGGTAGATATGGGAACACTTGGCGGCTCGAACTAAATTAAAATAAAAGCAAGGTAATACCCGTTGGACGCAAGGTAGATATGACGAAGAGATGGAGAGTGGGGGAGTTCTCAATCCCCGAAGGGGAAAGCAAACAAATCACTGTAGGAGGAACGGGAGAGTATGAGTATCTAGGGGTAAGCATAAATATAACGGGAAGAGGGGTGTACAGAAATTACTCAGCCAAACTGATTCTGAAGGGGAAAAGAATTCTGAACCAACTAAAACTTTTAGGGAAAAATAGTTTCAACAAGGTCCTTGTGGGGAAAACACTGTGGGAGAGGGTGGGTTTACCAAGTATAACGTATGGCACGGACGTGATTCCATTAAACCAAACCGTTATTAAGAAGTTGGAAAGTACTCAGAATGATGCCGGCAGATGGATAACAGGGTCGAGTAATGCTGCAGCTTTGGAAGCAGTAAGCGGGGAGCTTGGGTGGATGAAAATCAAGGACAGGGTAGATTTGGGAAAACTGTGTTACTTTAACTACATGAGAAACCTGCCTGACAACCGGTGGTGCAAATTGATGCTCTATACCATTTGGAATTCTAATATAGAAACGGGGTGGTCAAAACATGTGAGGGAACTAATGGACAATTACTCTATAGAGGTCACAAACATAGAAGTAGGAATGAAAGAAGGCAAAAGGTTTATCAAAGAGAGAGTCATGGAAGATTGCAATCGAAACTGGCGAGCAGGGGTTAGCGTGAAAAGATCACTGCAGGGGTTACAATATAAAGAAAAGCCAGCTTTTGAGAAGTACCTAGATGGCACTTTTGGAGGGTCACTGCTGTTCAAACTGAGATCAAGATCACTGGAGCTTCGGGGAAAAATTGGGAGAGATGGGGAAAAGGGATGCCAAATGTGCCACTCTGGAGTAGTGGAGACCCTGGAACATTTTCTCTTGGAATGCCCACAGTATATACCTCATAGAATAAAATTTACTGGAAGAATAATGCAGAAGTGGGGTGAAGAAACAAAGGATAGATGGCTGAAGGGGGACACGAGGGAGAGGGTAGGAATGCTTATTGAAGAAATTGAAAAAGAGGAAGTGAGGGACACTATTAAGCAGTTTATATCTGAATGCTGGGAGGAGAGGAGGGGAAGAGGGGGTGGGGTGCAGGGGGAATGATGGCCTTCTCTTATGAGGACCGCGACAAATCAGCGGCTGGCCAAAGAGTTATTATTATTAGTTCAAGCTCGTTGAGAGCGCGTTGCAGGGGTTTTTGGAGGAGATTGGCCGTATTGTTAGAGTCCAGAGGCCCTTATCATCCGCGAATTGGGAAACCTGAATGCGATCCTCGGAGAAGCTAAGGTCATTTACGAAAAAGATGTAAAGGAGGGGCTTAGGACGGATCCTTGGGGGAGCCTGCTTCGAGGGGGACACTGTCAGACATTTCATTGTTCACTCTGACTTTAATTTCGCGATCATTTAAGAAAGAGGATAGTAATCTGAGCAGTTCCATGGGGAGTCTCATTTTTGATAATTTGTAGCGCATTCCATTATGCCAAACAGAGTCGAATGCTTTTTCGACGTTTAACAGGACTGCTGCGCCTATTTGCTGATTGTTGATAGCGGTTTTCATTTGGGTGACTAGTCGGTAGACATGTTCGATGCCTTCTTTACGGTTTCTATAGGCTCTTTGCCATTTACTGAAGAAGTCGATGTCTTCAAGGTGCCCCCCTGAACCGATTGGTAAGGATTCGTTCGAATGTCTTACCAATGCAGCTGAGCAGGCTGATTGGGCGATAGCTGGATGGATCGGAGGGGTCCTTGTCGGGTTTCAGTTTAAACAATATTTATTTCCAATATACATAGATACTACATACAACAAAAACATATGTGTGGATTCGACAGGAAGCTGCAAGCTTATCAAGGTCGTTTCCACCAAAGTACAAATACTATGACAATCGAGGTGGCAACTACGTATGTAATATTTTTATAACCCAATCTGTTGCCAATAGCTTCATATAATTGTGAGAAATATTTCATTCGATGGGTTATAGAGAAACGGCTCGATGTTGATTGGAAGTAAATTTACTAGATTGTCGGGTTTTGGTTTCATGACACCGATGGCTTTTTTCCAGCATTTGGGAAAGTAGCCATGAGTGAGGCATGCGTTGAATAGTTTGTTTAGTTTTTCGATTAGGGAGTTTGGGCTTTGTTTTAGAATTTTGTAGCTTACTTCGTCTTCGCCGGGTGAGGAGGGGTTTTTGTATTTTTTTATGACATTAATGATTTCGTCACTGGTGATGGGGTGACAAGGTCATCATCGTCCCCGTCTTCTGGCTCGTTATCGAAATTGGGGTCACCGTAGATATCAGGGTGTTCATTGGTGAAGTCATCAATCGCGTTGATGACGGCGTCATCATTGCCCGTGCCTTGATACGGGCGATGCGTTTTTCTTAGGAGGTCGGCAAAGGTGTCGGCCTTCTCTTTGTCGGTGCGAGTGAAAGAGCCGTCTTCCTTCTTAAAAGGTTTTGCTGCGGCTTTACCGCCCTTGTTTTTTTGCCCAGTAAGAAATTTGAAAGAGTCACAGAATTTTTTAGCATCTTGGGTCCCGTTTAGGTTGGCTGTTGCCTTTTCCCAGCTGGCTTGTTTTTCAGCTTTGAGGGCTTCTTTGACTTCGCCGTGAAGGCGGTTGTATGTTATTTTGAGTTCGGCTTTTTTGCTGGGGTCAGTTTCTTTTTTAAGAGCTCGAAGAGCTTTCCGTTTTGCTTTGATAAGTGACAGAGTTTCACCCGAGATAGTGTTTCTCCAGGGGCATACTTCCTCTTTTGGACATATTTCGTTTAAGGTTGAGTTAATGATTATCCCAAAAATTTGGCCTCTTTGTTTGCTTAAGCCTCTTTGTTTGCTTATGTTTGCTCTTCGAAATGGAAGAGATGTGCTCATATATATACTGACACATCCAAGCCACAGTTCCATTTTTTCTGTTGTTTTGTTAAGAATCTACTTGTAAATGTTGCCTGTTTAATACAAAGCATCAGAAGAATAAATTGCCTCTTATCTGTTTAAATTACCTTTCAGTACTGTCAATGTTTGCAAAACAATTACCAAATGTAATTGTTGTAAACACAGCTCATTGTGTTTAGAAATTCAAAAATATTATCAAAACATCCCCCTACTGTTCACTTGTGTTAGACTACCACCTGTCCATATTTGTAAATTAATTAATGTTATTGTCGTAAACATATGAGCCAAGCCAAAGTCTATTGCAGCTTTTACCTGAATTAAAATAAAAGTGGATGAAAATTAAAGGTTTTATTAATTTAAAAATAAAAATTACACAAAGAATGAAAAAACTAGACATAAAAGGTGATTACTGTACAAAAAAAAAAAACAGGCAACACAGTAAATAAATAAAAAAAAAGAATAAAATATATGATTTCGTGATTTTGACGTAAAACTAATGGATAACACCCTCCCAGAATGCAAAGAGGCGAAATTCCTGGGCATCACCATTGATCAAAAACTGTTCTTCAACAAACACACCGACGACATGGCGAAAAAAGCCACCAAACGCATTAACCTATTGAAAATGCTAAAGGGAACCTCCCGGAGAGCCAACCAGTCCACCCTACTCAAACTGTACAAAGCCTTTGTGCGCCCAGTACTCGAATACGGGGCAATCATCCTAACTGACCTCAACCAAACTAATATGGGAAAACTCCAGAAGGTCCAAAATCACGCGCTTAGAGTCGCCCTCTGCGCCCCATGGGACACACCCATCAAAACACTCCACGACAGGGCCGATATCCCCACCATCAAAGAGCGCCTAGCCACCCTGGCCGCGAAGAACCACGAACGGCTAGCCGATAGTCAGCTAATATCCGAATTACAGGCAATTTGCGATAGCAGACAAAAAACCCGGAACGTCAATCGCTAAAAAATACTAAAATAAGAAATAATAATCAGGACTTTTATCAGCCAGCACGCAAACACAACATGGGGTAAGATAGGGAGGCCAGGCTATTGTCAGCAACACTACTGCGATCCTACAGTACGATATGTCCTTTTAAAGCATGTTACAATACGCTGAACCGAACTACTCAGTCCCCACACAGAACATAAACTCAGCAATTACGCAATCAAAACGGAGAAAGCCTGGGGAGGCTGAGCTATTGCCAGCAACACTACTGCGCCCCTACAGTACGATATATCCTTTTCAAGGCATGCTACAATAGCTGAACCAAACCACTCTGCCTCCACCCACACTTACAATGGGGAAAGATAGGGAGGCCAAGCTATTGTCATCAACACTACTGCGACCCTACAGTACGATATGTCCTTTTTAAGGCATGCTACAATACACAGAACCGAACCACTCTGACCCCTCACACAACATAAACTCAGCAATCACGCAACCATCACAGAGAAAGCCTGGGGAGGCCAAGCTATTGTCAGCAACACTACTGCGACCCTACAGTACGATATGTCCTTCTTAAGGCATGCTACAATAGCTGAACCAATCCACTCGGCAATCAGCTAACACTGACAAGGAACACCAACTCAACAGTCACGCTCATCATAACCAGAACACGTACAAGCATTATACACATGCACACAAACACCGACACATTTCTGTCATCCTTTAAATATTATAATAAAATATTACAATTATCCTTCTATATCTTTTTATCTTTTTATATCTTACACATTCCAATGAAAACTAATTCTGCCTTCTTCTTAGACGGACATACAGACAGACGGGTGGAGAGACCATTCACATAATACGTCCCGTTTTTCAAACGGGTGTATAAAATCAACATCGGAAAAATTTGGTGTCAATCCGTCAAGGCGTTCCGCTTTAAATGAACGGAAACCAATTTTTTTTCAAAAATTGTGTTTTCAAAGGGCAATAACTCTGCAGCGGATGGACTGAAAAACACCAATATCGAACTTGACCTGTATTTTATTGCTACAAACAGCATCTGAAAGTTTGATGTCGATCCGTCAAGGCGTTCGACTTTAAATGAAGGGAAACCAATTTTTTTCGAAAGGTTGTGTTTTCAAAGAGCCATAACTCTGCCGTGGATGGGCTGAGAAACACCAATATCGAACTTGACCTGTATTTCATTGCTAAAAACAACATCTGAAAAATTTGGTGTCAATCCGTCAAGGCGTTCAGCTTTAAATGAACGGGAACCGATTTTTTTTTAGAAAAATTGTGTTTTCAAAGGGCCATATCTCTTCAGCAGATGGACTGAGAAACACCAATAGCGAACTTGACCTGTATTTTAATGCTAAAACGCGATATACAGTCAAGAGTGAAATTTTAGGGGTTAACGTTGAAATATCAACACCAAACTTCAGATGTGTATTATTTATACCCCAAAGAACCAGAAACCATTCATTTCAAAATATTAACCCCCATAGTTTACTTGCAGTCTCTTACGGACTCTTACGGTCTCTTTTTCTACCAGCGGACTCATTTTAGTACTACCCATTCCAAGTACAAGAATATAACAGAGGAGTTAGACCTCTCTGACAGAGGGCTGTGCGATGCCAGTTCCACCACTAAACAGTCCCCTTTCCCGCCAGCAAAATACACTTCCAACCATTTTTAGTTTTTTCTTCATAATGTACATGTAGATTCATCCTCAAAATGAAGGAAACTTGACATGCTCTTTCCACCAGAGGGATGAGCCATACCGTGATTTAAATTGTTTTTTAAAAAGGTGCCCATGTAAAAGGCTCCCGATAATTAGCTAACTGTACTTTCCACATGCTCCCATGAAAAAGCCAATTAGGTACAAACAAAGGGCATAAACAAGGAAAGATTGAGGGAGGAATTTGAGTGCCCCCCCCTTCCATACAAAGGCAGCTATGAAGTGCAATTTTGTGTATTTTAGGTGATGAACAATTGCATTTTCAACATTGTGAACACCTTCTACTACACCAATTTCCCCAAACATGCAAAAAATAACCACTGCAAGCCCTGGAACACCCACTTAAAAAGACTTGCTTTGCAAGTTCAAATCCTGCTTCTGTAGAAACAAACAAATGAGATTAAGTGGGACGCTTAACTGCCTGTCTTTGGTCATCCAACGTGTCTGTTAGCATCTCAATACAGAAAGTGTAAGTTAGCATTCACTCATCACTTATTGTTTTTTTTTCAAGAAGCTGACCACAGTGGAATATATGCATATCGGTTTGTGTTGGAGAAAAAATATTAGTTTTATTCTAATTGCATCTTCAAATAAAAGACAAGACTTGCAAATGTGGAAAACCTAGTTGTTTGGGTTTGTGTGTTACATGACGAGGAGCTTAACTGGTTGAGTGCTAGAAGCCACTATCAGGGCTTTCAAAAAATGAGGGTGCTGGGGAAAAGCTAACATGTTCCTTTCTCATTTTTCATATTCAGTCAATTGCAAACAAATATTTTGTTTATTTAAATGTGTTTTATCACAAATTATTGAAGAGCGCAGATTAGCACCCTTCAGTAATTTGTAATAAAACAAATTTTGCTGAACGAATTCAGACCAAAAAATGTGGCCCTCAACCAGTTAACTTAAGAGGGGGATTTCAGACTGTACTGAGTTAAATAGTCATGTGTTTTAAAACTGTGTAGTACCCATTGTATAGACCTATAGTCACTTAGTCCTATCCCTTAAAACCTCCTCCCGTCTCCTTTCAGGGGTGAAGTATGTACAGCGATTAGATACTGGGAGAACCTGGTTAGGGATAGTAGTCACTTTGCATCTGTGGTGGAGGCGATAATTGTCCGCCATTTTTGTTTCTAAGTAAACAGGAAGTATAGGCCGGTTGGCTATGCATTTTGTCATTGGCCTGGTAAGCCCGCTGTTACGGCCGCACCACTGTTTGGGTATAAAAGGGGGATTCTGCGCAGAAAAAGGAAAAAAGAGAAAAATAAATGAATCAAAGTACTGGGGAACGTCTGCTCCCGTTAGAATCGTAAACATTTACAGCTCTATTGACATACTAAAACTATTGGGATGGATGAACAGATGGTGAGGTTTTAATTAACCTGCAGTGTGTAGGCTATTGGTACACTGCTTCGGTGTAGTGGAAAAGCCTTTTAAGCTTTGTTCAGTCAGTGTTGGGGGTAGGCTAGGTGCAAAGCCTTACACAGGTTTTGGTTTAGTTTGTTTATAGAAAGAAATACAATTCCATGGAAGCTTCATACAGGCTTCTCATATGGAAACATAATTAAATGATTTATTAAGGGGTTAATTTAAGTTCTAGTGGGTTGGAGGGGTGAACTTCACTGTGAGAGTTACCGGGTCGGGGGTGTATGCAAAAAGGATGCTTAATTTGTACCCGGCTTAGCGTACCTCACTGGTTTTTCCCATTCTACATATTTCGCCCCCTGAGTCTGTTTTATAAAAATGTACAGGATGTGATAGGCTGGTGGTCATAAAAGTATGACCAGTCCGTGTTCTGAGTCTGAAGTTAAAGTTATGAGTTCCCCACAAGTGTAAATACAACACCAGTTGACTTTATAAATATTTATTGTCAGTTTGACTTAAGTTAAGTTATTCTGAATTTAATCCCTACTCTGGACCTTGCCTTGCCAAAGTTGCCTTTGCCATTTACCACACTACAGGTAATTTAACGAGGAACAGACGGTTTGTTCCAAATTATACTACACGAGTAGACATACGGCCAATACGTAGTTTAGACTAGAGTTGTGACAGATCCAATGTGGAGTTGTTACTGTTAGATTAGAACTTGGAAGAACCCAGGGTTGTCGTCATCGGGCGTTTTGGATGCAGGCTTTCACTTGAGTGCTGCGGAAGTGTACAGCTAAAACGGTCCCGACCACACAACCCCTCCGGTTACAAAAACTGGTGCCGTGACCAGGATATTATTATTACTATAATATAATTTAAAATACGTTTATACTTACGGGATATAATTTATAAACGGATGCCACAACAAACAAATTTGTTATTTATGTTGAGTTGAAGAGGATTAAGACCTGTCACATTAGCTATTTGGTGTTTATTATTATAATATTAATCACACTTTGATAACACTTTTATAGTGTCAGTTACCTTAGTGTGCTAGCTCTCAAACCATAATTACTAAATAATAGTGAATTAGTTGTGTTGTGAGCGCAAACCACTGGCAATCGCAAATGCAAGGCAAAATCGAATTTAAATTTTGAAAAAAAAAAAAAATAACATAATATTTAAAACAAAATTTCAAAAGTGATGCTGTCAAAAATATTAAAATTTTTGTTTGGTTTGCTTTTACCAAGCCGCAGGCAGAGTATGGGCGCTATTGGGGATAAGTGCAGAGCTGGAAACTCTCAGGGGATGTGTTGCCGCAAACAATATCAATGCAATGGTAAAGGGAAATGTGTGCTTGATGTTGAACTTGAAGAAACGAGAGGTGACCTACCTGTGAGAATGAGACGTGATTGTAAATCCTTTCAAGTTAAATCCTATGTTCCGCATAAATCTCTGGCCCCATATGAATATACTCCTAATGGGGAAAGATCTTATGCACAAAATATTCCAAAGAACATGCACAGTTATGAAAGTCAAGAACATCACGATTGGCAAAACATTCACGAATATGATTCCGGTTATCAAAGTTCAAATTCAAAATTCACGGATACTGGTAGCCGATCAGATCTAGTCCATTCATCTCCACACACAATGCTTCGCCATTCACCTTTGATGCAAACACGCTCTGCATAGAGGATGGCAGTTGTATCTTCAATACATCCACAGCGTGAGACAGATCCGGCTTGCCTGCGATTCGTGTGTGTCATCAAATTCACAGTCATGTCATGCTGCCGGTGATGCTGGTTTAGCTGTAGACAGCAGCGCATGCTGCAGTGGGAGTCGAAAATTTCACTCATGCATACCTGGGGAAGTTAGAGGACAGCATGTCTGTCTGACGCCAGTTCACCGTGGGAATGGAGAATTGCATCATCGGGAGATGGAACCTGATCGGTTCGATGGAATAAGTGTTGAGCTTCAAGACTTCATGTTACAATTTGAACAAGTTGCATCGTGGAATGGGTGGGACAGCAACTTGCAATGAGTCTCCGTGGGCATGCAAGGGAAATACTTAGTGATTTGTCCCCACGACAAATAATTGATTATGATTTCATTAAAACTCTGTTAATCCAGAGGTTTAATCCATCTGAAAGGGAGTCAGCCCATCGGTGCGAGTTCAAAAGACTGAAAATGCAGCCGACTATGGTTACACACTTAGGAGGCTTGCTATCCGAGCATTTCCATGCCTATCATGGAACGTGAGGGAAGAGCTTATTATTGACCAGTACATAAACGAGTTGGGCAATTCAGAAATTGGATGGCATGTGCAATGTGGGCATCCAAAATCACTGGATGTGGCGATTGCTTCAGCTGTGGAGTTCGAGGCATTTGAGGGGATAAAACAAACAAATGTTGGAGGTAAACCAATGGTGGTAGGGTCCCTTCAGTCGAATGAAAGTAAACAGAACAATTTTGCTGGTGGGTGCTCACAAAACAAAGAAATGACAGACATGAAGAAAACATTGGAAGATCTTAAAAGGGCTGTAGTAAATCTTACTAAGAGCTCCGGCTCAGAGAAAACGTGTGAAATAAAGCAAACTCTGAATCGCAGAATTGTATGCTTCAGATGTCAAAAATCAGGGCATATAAGTAAATTTTGTACGGAACCAAATCAATCAAAGTGAGAATCGAGTGATAAAAACGTCTGTAAGGGAAACGATTTAAACTAAACAGGGCTGATGTTGGGGCTGAAATCTCAGCCCACACAAAAACTAAAGTGGTGTCAGAGAAGAAGGAAATTGTTATTAATCATAGGCCTTTAGTTAATATGGACAGCGTCCCATCAACCTGTTGGTACGCTGGAGTAAAATTTGATAACAGTTCTGCTAAAATGTTAGTTGATACGGGTTCAACAGTTACATTAGTTTCTGACAAAGTATTTGAAAATATCAAACATAAGCCTGAACTTAAAGAGATATGAGCAACTCTGACAGTTGCTGATGGAGGACCGCTGACCGTTTATGGCCAGGCAATCTTTAAGCTGAAAATAGCGGGTCGAATATACAATCAAAATGTAATTGTAGCAAAATTAAACGGACTTCCTGGAATACTAGGCTTTGACTTTTTAGAAAAGAATGCTTTTATATTTGACACTGCTCAGGGTAGACTTAGGTCGCAGGGTGCAGAAGTAGTTTTACATAAAATCGACGGTTACAGCTGCACTCGAATCACAGTTTCAAATGAAAGTGTCAATGACACCGTAGCTTAACTTGTGTGTTGTGTTTGATGAAAAGGATAATGTTCAATGTTTATGAAAGGATTATGAAATTAGACAAGAATTGTGATAATTGGGAATATGTTGATTTCTGTTCCCTGTATGCTATGTTTTTGATAAAAATAATATGAGGTTACACTGTACTAAAGAGCTGAGGGGTGGGTTAATATGACCTCACAGTTAATGTATGTGGCCCTGACAGTTAACGTGTATCAACAAAAGTTACCAAGTTACAGTGAATTATTCCAAAACGAGTCATCCTATCAAGTTACATTAAAATCCCTTCATAAATATAGCCTGTAGACTGTGCTAAAGGTTTTCGGGCTTCGGGCCCCTGTAGACGTCAGTTTCCCAATTGCGTCCAAAGGGGACGTTCTCATCTAGACATAATATGAAGTTAGCCTACCAAGTTACAATGAAATCCCTTCATAAATATGACATGTAGACTGTGGTAAAGGTTTTTGGGCTTTGGGATCTGGCAGCCATCTTGGTTGAATGATCGCAACCAAAAGGGGACATTCTCATCTGGGCATCATCTGGAGTGATCCTACGAAGTTACAATGAAATCCCTTCAAAAATATGACCTGTAGGCTGTGCTCAAGGTTTTTGGGCTTCAGGCCCCTGAAGCCGTCACAGTTGACCAATCACGACCAAAAGGGGACGTCATCATCTAGGCATTATATGGAATCAAACTTATGGGTTACAATGAAGTCCTTCCATAAATATGACCAACAGACTATGCTAAAGGTTTCGGGGTCAGGCAGCAATCAAGGCTGAATGATCGCGACCAAAAGGGGGCGTTCTCAACTAGACATTATTTGGAGTCACCCTACCAAGGTACAATGAAATCCTTTCATAAATATCACCTGTAAACTGTGCTAAAGTTTTCGGGCTTTAAGCCCCTGTAGCCATCACAGTTGCCTAATGGTGTCCAAAAGGGGCTGTTCTCATCTAGACATTATATGAAGTCAACCTACCAAGTTACAATGAAATCCCTTCATAAATATGACCTGAAGACTGCTGAAGTTTTTCAGGCTTTAGGCTCGGGCAGCCATCATGGTTGAATGATCGCAACCAAAAGGGTACAGTCTCATCTGGACATGATCTGGAGTGATCCTATGAAGTTACAATGGAATTCCTTCATAAATATGACCTGTAGACTGTGCTCAAGTTTTTTGGGCTTCGGGCACCTGTAGCCATCACAGTTGACCAACCACGACCAAAAGGGGATGCCATCATCTAGGCATTATATGGAGTCAACCTAACAGGTTACAATGAAATCCTTCCATAAATACGACCTACAGACATGCTAAAGGTTTTTGGGCTCGAGCAGCCATCAAGGCTGAATGATCGCGATCAAAGGGGACGTTCTCATTTAGACATTATTTGGAGTCATCCTACCAAGCTACAATGAAATCCCTTCATAATTATGACCTGTAGACTATTCTAAAGGTTTTAGGGTTTTGGGCCCCTGCAGCCGTCACAGTTGCCCAATCGTGTCCAAAAGGGGACGTTCTCATCAAGACATTATGTGAAGTCAACCTACCAAGTTACAATGAAATCCCTTTATAAATATGACCTGTAGGGTGTGCTAAAGGTTTTCAGGCTTCGGGCTCGGTCAGGCATCATGGTTGAATGATCGCAACCAAAGGGGAGAATCTCATCTGGGCATCATCTGGAGTGATCCTGCGAAGTTACAATGAAATCCCTACCTAAATATGACCTGTAGATTGTGCTCAAGGTTTTCGGGCTTCGGGCACCTGTAGCCATCACAGTTGACCAATCACGACCAAAAGGGGATGTCATCATCTAGGCATTATATGGAATAAACCTAACAGGTTACAATGAAATCCTTCTATAAATATAACCTTTTGCCTATGCTAAAGGTTTTTGGGCTCGGGCACCCATCAAGGCTGAATGATCACGACCAAAATAGGCTGTTCTCATCTAGACATTATTTGGAGTCATCCTACCAAGTTACAATGAAATCCCTTCATAAATATGACCTGTGGACTGTGCTAAAGGTTTTCGGGCTTTGGGTACTTTTAGCCGTCGCAGTAGCCCAATCATGTCCAAAAGGGGACGTTCTCATCTAGACATTATATGAAGTCAACCTACCAAGTTACAATGAAATCCCTTTATAAATATGACCTGTAGACTGTGCTAAAGGTTTTTGGGCGTTGGGCTCAGGCAGTCATCATGGCTGAATGATCGCAACCAAAGGAGACAATCTCATCTGGGCATCATCTGGAGTGATCCTACGAAGTTACAATGAAATCCCTTCATAAATATGACCTGTAGACTGTGCTCAAGGTTTTCGGGCTTTGGGCACTTGTAACCATCACAGCTGACCAATCACAACCAAAAGGGGATGTCATCATCTAGGCATTAAATGGAGTCAACCTAACAGGTTACAATGAAATCCTTCCATAAAAATGATCTTTTGCCTATGCTAAAGGTTTTTGGGCTCGGACACCCATCAAGGCTGAAAGATCGCGATCAAAATGGGACGTTCTCATCTAGACATTATTTGGAGTCATCCTACCAAGTTACAATGAAATCCCTTCATAAATATGACCTCTAGACTGTGCTAAAGGTTTTTGGGCTTCAGACCCCTGTAGCCGTTACAATGAAATCCCTCCACATTAAACATGACCTGCAGACTGTGCTAAAAGTTTTTGGGCTTCGGCAGCCATCACGGTTGATAGATCATGCCCAAAAGGGGACGTTCATCTAGGCATTATACAGAGGCATCTTACCAAGTTACAATGAAATCCCTTCATAAATACGACCTGTAGACTGTGCTAATGGTTTTCGGGATTTGGGCTCGGGCAGCCATACCGGTTGCCCGATTGCGACCAAACGGGGGCGTTCTCATCTAGACATGACCCCAACCCTGCATATGAAATTTCGTGACGATCAGACAAGAACTGCGGGGTGTAGCCCGTGCTAAAGGAAAATGTGAACAGACTCACCGACTAACAGACTTTCGCACGCGTGATGGCAATAGCTTATCTTGACTTTGTCAAGTTAAGCTAAAAATGTAGCACACACTGGATATCCGAATAACCGGGCCAACCTTTTGATCGGACGGCCAGAGGTGAAATTCGCGGTAAAAAAACTTGTGGTCGCTCGGTATTTTAGCCGTTTAAAAGCATTCAACATACTGGAGATTAAGGATTTAACCATGAAGCAGTCGGTAAGTTAATATTTTATACATTTATGCTTCAATTTGCTTTATTTCGTGACAGTTTTAGGCTATATCAACAAAATATGTTATTACTAATCACCGAAATATCACTTTTTGACCCAAATTCACAGATTTAACAAAACACGATAAGAGCGTGCGGTTTTGCGTGGACTTCAGAGCTCTAAATTCGGTCACACTTACAGATGCGTATCCCCTCTCTCGCATTGACGAGTCCCTAGACGCGCTAGCAGGGGCGAAGTGGTTCAGCACTCTGGATTTGGCAAGTGGATTTTGGCAAATTGCGATGTCCGGAGAGGACAAGGAAAAGACTGCATTTGCAACACATAAAGGACTTTATCAGTTTCGTGTTATCCCATTCGGGGTCTGTAATGGGCCTTCAAGTATCGAGAGATTAATGGAGTTAGCACTGTCTGGTTTACAATATGAAAGGTGCTTAATTTACATAGATGATGTTATATGTTATGGTAGTACATTTGAATCAGCGCTTGAAAACTTGAAACTTGTTTTGCAACGGTTCAAAGAGGCAAATTTGAAACTTAAGCCTAAAAAGTGCTTATTGTTTCAGAGGTCAGTGTCATTTTTGGGACATGTTGTGTCCGATAAAGGGGTTTCATGTGACCCGTCAAAAATTGCAGCTGTTGAGGCGTGGTCAACGCCTGTGAATGTAGCAGAAGTTCGTAGTTTTCTTGGTCTGGCCGCTTACTATCGCCGGTTCATTCCAAATTTTTCGGCTGTTGCATTTCCTTTGACTCAATTAACTACTAAAAATAAACAATTTCAGTGGGATATTTATTGTGACAAAGCATTTTGTCAGTTAAAAGAGTTATTGACTTCAGCGCCAATACTAGCTTATCCGGACCGTACGGGTCAGTTCGTACTTGACACTGATGCTAGTGACAGCGGCATCGGGTCCGTACTTTCTCAAATTCAGAAAGGGCGTGAGAAGGTCATAGCATATACCAGTAAAACTTTAAATCGGTCACAGAGAAATTATTGTACAACGTACCGTGAGTTATTGGCCGTGGTAACGTTTGTTAGACAATTTCACCATTATATATGGGGTAGAAGAGTACTGGTTAGGACTGACCACAGTTCACTGCGCTGGCTTAAAAAAATTAAGCACCCAGAGGGTATGGTGGCACGGTGGTTAACAGTTCTGGATACTTTTGATTTGGACAAACAGCATAGGAAGGGCGCATTACATGGTAACGCAGAGGCCTTGTCTAGGCGTGAAGTGAAGCATAGAAAGTGCAAGAGGGAGGATTGTCCTGAGTGCAGGCCTCATGTAGCTGGGATGGAAGTTGCGGTGGATAAGGTTGGCGGGAGGGGTCCGTCAAGAGGTTCCCAAGTCTGTGGGGATCCCACAAATCTGGTATATGATGACCCAGATTAGACCAGTCAGGACAGAGCCAGGGAGGCGAGAGACGGGAATAGGACCTTCGTAAACCCTGCGCAAACGCTGGGGCATTTGGCCAGTGGTGACTCCATGGGTTTGGATTTGAAGGTGGGTCGGACTACCCAGACTACAGGAAATCCAACGCCTATTAAGTCGATGGACAATGGGTTGGATGGGGATAGTAAATCTACAGGAAACTTTGAGCAGACGCAGGCTTGTCTGGTTAATTCCAGCTCCATTGGGGAGGGGTCAAACTGGTTAGAAACATGGAGTAACGAGGAATTGCGTGACTTGCAGTTGAGTGATCCATATATAGGGCCAGCCCTGAGGGAAATGCAGGCATGTGAAGAGAAGCTGGATATTTCTCAAATGGGAGCTTTGGGGCGTGATATCCTAGTTCTCCTAAGGCAATGGGAAATTTTAAGAGTTGTAGATGGACTGCTATATGTGAAGTGGGATAGTGAAGTTGGGGCCGAAAGATTGTTGTTTGTTGCTCCTTCCAAAATTAGAAGCACCATTTTGGAGCAGTTGTACAATATACGCTTTGCAGGTCATCTGGAAAGGGACAAGACACTCAGCTCTGTCCGAGGCCGACTTTACTGGCCTGGAATGACAGAGTCTGTTGCACGTTGGTGCAGGGAGTGTGTCCAGTGTGCGAGGCGAAAACCCGGTTCAGGTAGGGGAAGAGCACCTATGCATCACGTCAGCGTACGTTCTCCTTTAGAACGTATAGCTATCGACATTTTAGGGGCTTTACCCCAGGCTGAGAATGGGAAAGAGTACATAATGGTTGTAGGAGACTATTTCACTAAATGGACCGAGGCATATGCTATCCAAGACCATACTGCCCAAACAGTTGCAGACACTCTTATGACCGAGTTTATTGGTAGATTTGGTACTCCCGATGTTATTCATACTGACCAGGGCCGAGAGTTTGAATCAAATCTGTTCAAAATTCTTTGTGAAAAACTCGAGATTCAAAAATCACGCACAACACGCTACAGACCACGACCAGACGGTATGGTAGAGCGATTTAATAGGACTTTACAGCAGATGTTGGCAGTGTTTGTCGATCGCAATCGACGTGATTGGGGCGACCATTTGCCTTATGTCATGATGGCATACCGTTCTTCCGTCCACAACAGTTCAGGCTGCACTCTAAACTTGCTAAGGTTAGGGAGGGAAAAAAGAATCCCCCTGGACATAACGTATGGGAGCCCACCTGGTACTGTGGAGGACGTTTGTCCTGTACAGTACGTGGAGTGGCTTCATGCTAATATGATGGAAGCACATCCTTTGTCTTTTGAACATCTTGAAAAGAGTGCAAAAAGGCAGAAAAAGAATTATGACAAAAATTTGAAATTTCGGAAGTTTAAAACTGGAGATTGGGTTCGGCGGTGGTACCCCCCATATGCTAAAGAAAAGTTGGGGTTGGGTTGGAGAGGACCCTACCAGGTCCTGGACAAAATTACTGACATAACTTACAAAATTGTAGAGTTACATTCCGAAACCCCAATCATTGTGCATATAGACGACCTTAAAGTCTGCGAAGGGTCAGTTGACCAGACCGATTTTGGAATCTCGGATGGGGAAACCCGTTTGGAAGCTTATCCACAATTGCCTTCCATTTCGACTGATGATAAGTACGATTCCTCCGAGGGAGATCTTGTCCCGACTTCACCTGAAATGGAAAGCTGTCAACTCAAAACACGGCTTGGAAGAACGGTATACCCGCCGAGCAAATATTCTCCATAATTATTCCCCTGAAACAAGCAGGTATTTTGTGTTGATATGATTCTGAGCATTATTCTTAATGCTGTTTCTATTTATTGCAGGACGACGTACTGGATCTTTGCGTTGAAGACGGAGAGCTTGAAGCTCTCGAGGGGTATAGGTTGGATTTTCCCCCAAGGGGGGGCATGTTTTGCCCGATTACAGGATGCAAGAGGGTGTTTGCAGGAAGTTTGTCGCGATACAATAGACATTGGAGAGAAGTGCATACTAAACGATTTAGATACATTAATTGTGTAAAATGTCCACAGATATTCAAGAGGCCAAGTGACCTGCGAAGGCATTTAAAAAGACAGCACCAGTTTGCGGTGGATGATATTGCAAACATAGTTAGCAGGAGTAAGGTAGTTATAAAAGACAACAACCGTTTTGTTGATCCGCCGCCTGTTTCTGTTGTTCCAACTGTTGTTCCTGTTGTTCCAACTGTTGTTCCTGTTGTTCCTGATGTTCCTGATGCTGTGCCTGTTGTTCATGCTGTTGAGACTGTTGTTCCTGTCGTCCCTAATGTGACTTTTGCTACTGATGACGTTCGTGTAGTGGTTCCGGAAGAAGATATGGTTGTGGGGAACCATCCATTTGTAGACTTTTTGTGTGCTGGTGCTTCTGGTGACCAGGGCGTTCTTGAGGTGTCCCCTTGTTCTCTGCTGGATCGTGGTGGCCTCTCTGACGTTTGGCTGTCGACCGCGCATCTTCCCCCTTGCCAGTCAGCAGTGTTGATGCGGTGACGCAGACGGAAGCGGTGTTTGGTGTGCCACTGTTTGATGTGGTTATTCCAGAGATTCCCAGTGAAAAGGGGGAACTTCTGGAATATCGGCGTTGGGCAGGGGCGAACATCGAACGGCTCCGTCAGTTTTATCGCTTGGCGAGAGACAAGTTGGAGCGACCGGCGCCGTCGGAGGAGTTGAGCTGAGAGAGGGCTGAGCGCAGGAGATTGAGGCTGAGGTCCGTAGGCTCAAAGCGTCACAGACGCCGGTGAATCATTATTCACAACTTTTTGATATGAACCCTAGGGACTTCAGATATCCAATCGCGGTATTTCGGGAACCTCTGGCACCAGAAGAGTAAATGTTCTGTGATGTCTCTTTTCTCAGTCTCTACTTATAAAAAGGAAAAAAAATATACATTATTTTGTCCATGTGTTTTCGGCTCTTTGGGTTTGGTAAGGTTCGCCTGATGCTGATGGAGTCGGCTCTGTGACCCTACTCAATTGGGGTGTGACGAACCACGTCCCTTATAACTGTTGTATTATATTAACTCTTGACTGAGAAAAACTTGTTGTTATGTGTGTGATGCCCCCCCCCCCCCCCAAAAAAATATATATAAATAAATAAAAATAAAATAAAACTTATTACGTAAATAAATAAACTTTTGCTATAATTCCAGTTTACTTCACTTAGAGCGAATGTAACTGGTACATTCGGTCTAAGGGAGGGGAGTGTGGCGGAGGCGATAATTGTCCGCCATTTTGTTTCTAAGTAAACAGGAAGTATAGGCCGGTTGGCTATGCTTCGCTTCTGCGCATTTTGTCATTGGTCCGGTTGACCCGGTAAGCCCGCTGTTACGGCCGCACCACTGTTTGGGTATAAAAGGGGGATTCTGCGCAGAAAAATGAAAAAAGAGAAAAATAAACGAATCAAAGTACTGGGGAACGTCTGCTCCCGTTAGAATCGTGAACATTTACAGCTCTATTGACATACTAAAACTATTGGGATGGATGAACAGATGATGAGGTTTTAATTAACCTGCAGTGTGTAGGCTATTGGTACACCGCTTCGGTGTAGTGGAAAAGCCTTTTAGGCTTTGTTCAGTCGGCGTTGGGGTAGGCTAGGTGCAAAGCCTTACAGGTTTTGGTTTAGTTTGTTTATAGAAAGAAATACAATTCCATGGAAGCTTCGTACAGGCTTCTCGTATGGAAACGTAATTAAATGATTTATTAAGAGGTTAATTTAAGTTCTAGTGGGTTGGAGGGTGGTCTTCACCGTGAGAGTTACCGGGTCGGGGGCGTATGCAAAAAGGCTGCTTAATTTGTACCCGGCTTAGCGTACCTCACTGGTTTTTCCCATTCTTCATATTTCGCCCCCTGAGTCTGTTTTATATTCATGTACAGGATATGATAGGCTGTTTGTCATGAAAGTATGACCAGTCCGTGTTGTGTGTATGAAGTTAATGTTATGCGTTCCCCACAAGTGTAAATACAACACCAGTTGACTTTATACATATTTATTCTCAATTTGACTTAAGTTAAGTTATTCTGAATTTAATTCCTACTCTAGATCTTGCCTTGCCAAAGTTGCCTTTACCATTCGCCACACCACAGGTAATTTAACGAGGAACAGAGGGTTTGTTCCGAATATACTAGACGAGTAGACGTACGGCCAATACGCACTTTAGACTAGAGTTGTGATAGATCCAAACTGTTAGATTAGAACCTGAAGGAACCCAGGGTTGTTGTCTTCGGGCGTTTTGGGTGCAGGCTTTCACTTGAGTGTTGCCGAAGCGTACGGTTAAAACGGTCCCGACCACACAACCCCTCCAGTTACACATCCAAGACCGTTATCCTTCCCCAACACCCGACGATTTTCTCATCACTTCCTCCACAATTTCAACTTTAAAAAACGGTATACTTTGTTTAAGACAAACATCAGAATGCCAAAGAGACTTTTTGAAGTCCATGCCGTGGTATTATTCATACTATTCACAACAGATGCAGGGGAACGGGAACATTCGGCCTCGGGAACTTTCGGCCTGGGAACATTCGGCCCCCCCCCCCCCGGGAACATTCGGCCTGGGAACATTCGGCCCCGGGTCGGGTTAAAAGACTAAGATAGACGCGGTTTAGGTAGCAGAGATAATTTATTCGTAGATATTCTAATAAATGTTCAAATAAATAAATAATAAATTAATCTAATGATGATTTATGACAAATGAATGCATGAACTGATGATAATTAACAAATCTTTTACAACAAATGAACTATTGTATCATTTTATAAATGTTTGCACATATTTTCAAAAAACGTGATGTTGTAACCTCATTGTCTCTGCATTGTTCCCAAACTCTTTCCAGTTTCTTCTCCATATTCGTTGTTGTGGTCCGTCTTTGGATCTGTAAATCTCCAGCCGACACATTCATTTTTACCAACTCTGCTTCCCGAAGTAACACTGGCACCAGTTTGTAAAAAGTGAGTCCTGTGCCTTTGCAGCTTAACCTTCGGTGCCATGCTGAAAAAAGGAACAAGACGTTTCATTAGAAATACAATTAAAATGCCGAGAGTCAGTGAATTTTACTTAAGTGATTCCTAAGTTACTTATGTTATTTACATTTTTTGTTACTAAGTTACGTTTTCTAATTAATTTTAAATTGTGAATTCCAGTTGCTTGTGAAAAATGAAATCTAATTTTAAATAAAAGGTCATAATTACCTTCAACATCATTGTTTGTTCTGACGGACTGGCCGTATACACTCCAAGACGTAATTTCAAACACGGGATTCTCCATCCATTGACCAGGTAACCAGTTGACTAAGAGGCTCTGAATTCGCTTTCAATTTCATTGCTTCAAATGTTTCCCGTATGTGATCGGACGGTAAAGATGGAAGGGCGAGTAACTGTCGGATATACTGAAAGACCGGTCCCTGATCTCTGTAATGGATTTTATATTTCAATAAAGGTAGGTACGCCGTATATATTATTCTTGAAAAAACACAACAAAATGAACTAAAAAAATATTTTTAAAGTTATTTTTCAACTCCCAAACTCAGAAATTTTCTACCAAAAGTGGGAACATTCGGCCTCAAAAGTGGGAACATTCGGCCTCGACTGAGGCCGAATGTTCCCGGAAAAATACCTGGGGTCGAATGTTCCCGGGGCCGAAAAGAATACAAGCAAAGCGAAGTTCGTTCGAAAAGAAGAAAAATGCGTGACAATAGGAGATGTCATAAATTCGTCTCGTTGTTTCAGTGATCATATCTTTGCTTTATCCTTTAAAATGTATTTTTCGTACATGTGTATACCTCGTTTAAATAAAACTTACTTCTAGTACATTATGTTTTCTCTATAACAGCCATATTTTTCGATATTTCAAAATGAGTATACCAAACATGAAAGTAAATTTTCAAGCGGCGAAAAGCCGATTTTAGTATTATTCTGACTCCATCTACTAGATGGCGCCACTCCAAAAACATTACATAAGCGTTCTACACGACTGGGCCGTCCTGACGTTCATAGGGGAACGGAACAACTCGCCGTTGGGACAACTCGCCGTACCCGAGGTGGGACGAGTCGCCGCCAGGCCGACAAGTCGCCGTCGGGACAAGTCTCCGTGGGGAAGTAATTGATAAGTAACACGCGACATAGGATTAAATTATCTTTTTTAATACTCATGACTTATATAACAAGACAGGTTCGATATAAGATATAATAATATAGCATGTACCTATTCGTTGGAAATTATTTTATATCTCTGAATTCACATGAAAATGGTCCGAAAAGACTATTTTCATGTGAATCCGGTTGTCACTAAAAAGTGTACTCCGACCCCGACCCCGACTCTGAAATTACCGACTCCAAAAATATTTCTTTTTATAACTCTTTTATTAATGGATCAATTGCACTGAAATTCAACATAAATGTACAGAATTATGTGTAATATACATAAAATCATATAAATGTTACAAAAAAATTATGATTTTCATTAAATTGACTTTTATTGCGTTTTGACTCACTAAAAAGTGTACTCGGTGATTTCGACGAAATTTCATTCTCTCATTCATATAATACATTCTTCCAGCTAATTTGTTGCAGTATTAAGAATATATTCGTATTTTACGTTGTCTAATGCAAGATTTATAATTAATTTGGAAATTAATCGTGCTTAAAATGGAAATTTACTCGAATGACAATCGCCGACTCCGGCTTCATTTGAGGTTGCATGTAAAATTCAAACTTACAATTGGCGGATCAATAGTCAGGGGTTTTCCCGGATTGTGGTAAGTGACGCGGATAAAAAAATTGTTTTACCACAATCAATCTTAACACCTGTCAGTAGCAGAGAAGGGCGTAATTTTTTTCGATAAGAAGTTGGACCCTAAGGCTGTAAAATAATTTCCAGTGCTATATATCTCTGAAGGCATATAGCATCGGGAATTATAACAATAGAGTCTATAGCACCTGTCAGTAGTGGTATTTTTTTCGATAAGAAGTTGGACTCTGCGGCAAATAACATCGGGAATTATATTATGGAGAAGGAGTCTAGCTTCTGTCAGTAGCACGGGAGGTAATTTTTCAATAAGAATTTGAACCCAAAGGTCGTAATACAATTTCCAATGCTATATATCTCGGAAGGCATATAGAACCGGGAATTATATTACAAAAGTGGTGTCTAACTTCTCTTGGTGTGGGTGTTAGAAGTCAATTTTAGAAAAGTATGTTGTCTCACAATCTCCACACTAAGTCACAAAGTAATTTAATATACATGATGTAGGTGGTACTATTTAACACCGTTCACACTTGAAATTAATGCTATCAGTGATTGAACTGGAAATATTAGCACACTGTATATGATACCAGCGACGACAAGTGGTGTTGCTACACTCCACCATGTCATCAAAAAGATCAGGAAGTCTACAAGCAACACACGCCAACTCTAAGGCAAATGAGATAGGCTTTCTTGGACATAAATTTCACTGAGAAAAAGAAGGGTCCAACAAACTACCTATGAAAAAAATCACTTTCAACGCCTTCTCGTGCATGTTAACTGCGTCAGTTCCCACAGTCCGGGAAAACCTCTGACTATTGATCCGCCAATTGCAAGTTTGAATTTTACATGCAACCTCAAATGAAGCCGGAGTCGGGGAATCTCATTCGAGTAAATTTCCATTTTAAGCACGATTAATTTCCATATTAATTATAAATCTTGCATTAGACATCGTAAAATACGTATATATTCTTAATACTGCAACAAATTAGCTGGAAGAATGTATTATATGAAGGAGAGAATGAAATTTCGTTGAAATCGCCGAGTACACTTTTTAGTGAGTCAAAACTCAATAAAAGTCAATTTAATGAAAATCATAATTTTTTGGTAACATTTATATGATTTTATGTATACTACACACCATTCTGTACATTTATGTTGAATTTCAGTGTAATTGATCCATTAATAAAAGAGTTATAAAAAGAAATATTTTTGGAGTCGGTAATTTCAGAGTCGGGGTCGGGGTCGGAGTACACTTTTTAGTGACAACCTGTGAATCCACAGGTATAAAATAAATTGATAGAATTCTATATTACTTGAAAATTACTATAATTCACAAAAGATATAATTTATACAAAAATATATAAAGATTGAAGTACAAATGTATGTTCGATATCCTTTATGGGAGAACTACTTTATATAGGCAGCTGAACAGTTCTTTAAAAAGGCTGCAGTAGACAATGAAGGTGGATCTGACATATAGACATCCCAGTATTTCTGTACCAATAAGGGGTGTGTGTGTGTGGGGGGGGGGGGGGGGGACTAAAAATTTGCAAGACGTGACGTCCTTTTTTTTATTCGGCTCCTTTTTACACCCACCCACTACGTGCAAATGGGTAGGATTACTTACCGAGAACAACCGAGAACAAATTAAAATAATAAATAAAGGCAAAAATAAATATTAATTGTAAGCATACAGGTGCCCTATGTTGTATATAAAATAAGAAAAAGCAAATTTAAAACTTTTAGACCGACTCAGTCTGTGGTGGTGGGTATTATTTATCAATTTATATTGCAAGGATCACCGCATTCAGATTCTGACCCGAGCCCAATCAGAGGTAGCGCATATATACATTATAGTATACTCGTAATAGTCGTCCAATACCGCATTAAGACGAGTTGTAGATCAATCGCAATGATGGTTTTTTTTTTACATTTCTTCTACCTTGTATGTTCACTTTGTGACATCTAACTTCTATTCTAAGACCACCAACCACCAATTTAAACCTCTGTGGGCTGCTGTGGGCCCCAATCTACAAATGACAAGTTGTTCATTATCAGGCTTGGCCAGAGCAGGTGTACATAATGCACATTTTCCCATGTCACGTCTTGCAATTTTTTGGTTCCCCCCCCCCCCCCCCCCCCCCTCCTGTACCAATATTACATTTTTGAAAAACAAAAAACGGGACAACTCGCCGTAAAAATCCGGACAACTCGCCGTCCGACGGCGACTTGACCCGTACCCATTCATAGTCCGCGACAAATCAGCGGCTGGCCAAAGAGTTATTATTATTAGTCCTTGCCACCATAGAAATCGTCTTTTTATGCCACTGTGGACGAAGAAAACGTAGAATTCGTGTGTGCTCGCAAATCCACGCTCTGGTGTCCAGGATTTTATGTTCCCAGAGTTTCTCTCACGATCTGATGTCGTCTGCTCTTTCAACTTATTTAACTTCTTGCAGTTTTAAAAAAAAATTATAACTGAAACTGGAAGTAGCCCTGTAGTGAATGATTATGCCAAGACCAAAGAAAAACGATGACCTTTGCACAACAACCAGCGCACGCGGTCGACCAGCAAATCACAACGAAGACAGCATATTGCAAGGATCACCGCATTCAGATTCTGACCCGAGCCCAATCAGAGGTAGCGCATATATACATTATAGTATACTCATAATAGTCGTCCAATACCGCATTAAGACGAGTTGTAGGTCAATCGCAATGATGGTTTTTTTTTTACATTTCTTCTACCTTGTATGTTCACTGTGACATCTAACTTCTATTCTAAGACTAAGGCTAAGCCTCAGCTAAGCCAAAGGCCAAGCCATATTTTGGGGAAAGATCTCCTCCACAGCTGACACAACATAGGTCACAGGCACAACACCACTGACATATATATACCTAACACGGGCAGGAAAGCAATGAGAATGAAGTCTGTCGAATGCATGCCTTGAGGCTTGACATTTTTTCAGTTTTTTTACTCCAGCCTCCAGGCACTTGAGTCTTGACTTGGATTGGAAACTCTCTCTGACACGCTGTATTTATTTATTTATTTGTTGGTGTTTAAGGTCACATACTTATGCACAATGGCTAATCATGACCGTGACAGTTTTACGGGTGGAGGAAGCTGGAGTACCCGGAGAGAACCACCGAGCAACGACGAGCAGCTGCCAGCTCCCCAACATCGTAACTCCGAACTGCAGCACAGGCAGGGTTAGATTGGTTGAAGACACGCGCACCATCGACGTGCAGTACGCCTTAGTACACGGCATCATTGTGCCCCATGTGGACAATTGGCGTTAAGTGCCTTGCCCAAAGACACAACGTGGGAGTCCGAATCGATTGCTCAGACGGTCACCCATCTGAACACTAACCAGGCTCGGCGTTGCTTAACTTCGGCAATCTGACGAGAACGGGGTTACCGCAACGCCACCACGCCCCCATTCTGACACGCCATACTCCTAATCCCATGAATGATGGAGGTTTTTATTACCTCTCAGTCTCATTGGAATCCTGACTGAACACGAAAAATAAACAAACCTAAACTCATGCTTACTAAGAAGTAAAAAAAAAAAGAAGCTATCAGTGTCATTATCAATCAAGTTCCATTTTCACCCTTTACCTATCAAATCGCCTGCATCTGCCTGCATAATATGCAAATTGAGCAGAAAAAATTAAATTTTTCAAAATGTTTGAACAAAGCCATATCATGTGACCCCTCATTGGAACGAGCTCACTGTGCTCGTTCCAGTGAGGGGTCACATGATATGGTTTTGTTGACAATTTTTTAAACATTTAAAAAAATGATATTTAAAATAATAAATTTTGATATCGTTTGCGTTGGGTAAAGGGTTAAGGTGATGGTAAGTGTCCAAAAATGGTTGAAATTTTGATTTGTGTTTGGGTACTATATTTATATGCACACTTATTATCTTCAGTCAATTACTCTTGTGTTCCTAATAAACATACACATATGTTTATTAATTTTGGGGAATTTTTCTACCCTGTATGCACCTTATTTGGGCCTGTATGTTTATTAATATTGCTCTTCCAGCAGGTGGGAGATCTTCAGATCAGTAAATATTTACTAGATTGTGTGATATTCTTTTGTTCAGCACAGTATATTCATTATTGTAATCATGATGCATGAACTCCTTGTCCCTTGAGTTCCAATCTGTTCTATGTGCCAGTAGTTCATTTTCTGCTATAAAACTAACTGCGATACTGGAAAATAAGTTGGCTTTTAGATAATTTTAACTAACATTACACCTCCCCCTGCACCCCTCAATGAATTTGCACCCTGAACAATTATTTGGGCCTGTACTTTTAGTTTTATTTAATTTTGATAAATGTTCCACTCTGTACTTTTATTCCTACTTGTACTTTTATTTGGAACACAAGAGTAGTGAAGTCCCCACACACCATATGTATACTCATGTGTTCCAAATAAAAGTACAGGTGGGAATAAAAATACAGGGCGGAACATTTATCAAAATTAAATAAAATTACTTACCCAAATAATAGTACTGGGTGGAAATCCACTTTGGGGGTTGAGGTGTAATGCTAGTTAATTTTATTTAAAAGCCAACTTAATTTCCATTATTCAGTTCATTTTATTACAGAAAACTAATAGGCATTTTGGCATCATGTTCCAACAATGAATACACTGTGCAAAACAAAAGACTATCACACAATCTAGTGAAGATTTACTAATTTGAAGATCTCCTATGTGTTTGAAGGGCAATTTTAATAAACATACCCCCCGTGGGAACCCCGGGAAGTAAGCAGCACTTGTTTACTGTGGTAAACCAGTTCCGCTTTACTAGTAAAATAGGACCCAGTCACCAATGCTTGGGGTGAAAGTCCTCTAAAATGGGCAACATGTTGATCAACGATTGACTAAACTTGACTTCATCTCCATGTTGTGTCACGATTAGCCATGGTGCATAACTATGTGACGTTAACCACCAACAAAACCTTTAATAAACATACAGGCCCAAATAAGGTGCATACAGGGTGGAAAAAATCTCCAAAACCAATAAACATACATGTATGTTTATTAAGAACACAAGAGTACAGCAACACTGGCTCACAAACTGTTACTGTTACTAGTAGGTTTATATATTGCTTTGAAAAAGTTTCCCCAAGTGTATTCTTTCTTGTGAACTTGACTGGTGTGGTAGTGGGCCGTATTTCTCTTGGCAATTTTCTTTACATCATTGTACATCAGGCTTGTCATTTTGAAAATTGCAGGAGGGCCATTATGATTCGCCTCAAATCACCCCAGGAGGGCTATTTTGGGTTCGCCTAAAATTACCCCAGGAGGGCCATTTATGGTTTGTGGGAGCCATTTTGTTTCAGCCTGCTGGGTAGACAACGAATATCGGTTTAAGGTACATGCTGTACGTCACCACGTAATATATAGATGCAGGCTTGAATATTTGGATGCAAGATACCAGGTTACTCATGACACTCACAAACAGTGAGTGTGATAGTTATCTTGGATCCAAACAACCAAGCCCGTATCTATACATTACATGATGACTGTACAAGCCAGTGCACTGTGCTCACTGCCAGATGCCAATAACTTGGGGCGAATCAATTAGATTTGGGGGACGAATCGACCCAGCTTTGATTTTGGGACGAAACGTCCCAGGCGAATCATCAGGGGTCAAACTGGTTTGGGGATGACACATCCTGTAATCGTGCATGATACGAGAGTTATCACAGTCTGATGTACAATGTAATAACTAATTACAACTTTGGAATTGGCAGACCTCTCGCTCTTTTTGAAAAGTTACTAAATGTCTCTGGATGACTGCATCAATGACACACAATGAACTTAACAAATTGCGCTTTGTTTCCTTCTTCAATCCCTGAAAATTGCCGTTTGAGACAGCCGTTTTTGAGGTGCCTTCGAATGAATTAATGGGCCGCAGAAAGCGGGATTAGGCAGACGTTTACCGTCCATGGAATTTTGAACTTGGGCGGGCAACTGCTGCCCGGGGCGATCACCTGCCTCAAAATGACAAGCCTGGTACATACATTACAATGATGTAGAAACATGTGACTCAAGTCATAATCTCTTTGTAGCTGTGTAAAAGTATACATGTTTGGTAGTAATTATAAAATTAATCTGAGGCTTTAAGAGTTAAGGAACTAAATGTATTTTATTTTTAATCAACTAATGTCATTGAGTCAAGTGACCTCTCATTGTGAAGGAATTATATTATGGTTTGTAAGAAAAGTTATGGTGTGTTCAACTTCATCCCAGTGATCGCATTGAAACTTAGTTAAAAGTAATTAGCTATCACTAGTATCAGTGAATCTAAGGTCAAACGAACTGAAACATTTTTATGGTTCATCGGTTGCCACGGTTAATTATACAGATAGTCTATTCATCATATTAATTAGAAACAGAGCTTGATTTAACTGGATTCGCGTAGCGATTTTTGAATCAATTTTCAACAAAAGCTAATCAGTTTCACATGACAAAAACATATAAATAATAGGAAATGCTAATAAAAATTTATCCAAGTTCACAAACAGCTATTCATTTTTAAAAATTAAATCGACCCCTGATTAGAAATGAATTCACTATCAATTACTGGAGATAGTTGCATAGCCAAGATTACAAGCAGGCCTGGAAATAATTTTTATTGGTGCATCGGTCATAATGACCGGCTCCATAATGATCGGATCGGTCATACAGTAACCGGCGTCGGTCATATTTTTGGGCTTCCAAATCAAACATTAACTAGGGCTAAACCCATGTAAATTATGTTGGGCTAACGTCGTAACGATATACAAACTATTAGGACCTACCTGCATTCAATTTTATTGAAATGACACTTAACTTTTATAACATTAATCTGCATGACGGGATGTCTTCAGTCCGCAAATCACTTTTTTTTTCTTAAAACATAACAACTGGACTCCAATGCGACAATTTCTTTGAAATTGAATGCTGAACATCTCCGCACCTGGAGCCTTGAGGCTGGAGTCTCACCACTGGGAAATCTGGCACCTGGTCAAAACCAACCCCATCATTTTCGGCACCACATAACCTCGGCACCAAATAAAATCGGCACTTGCACATCTGTCACCTGAGTTAAAACTGGTTATATTTTTCTGGAAGTATTACTGAATTAGCGTAAAGCTTTCCGGAAATTATGACAAATTCTGCTCACAGTCTTCTAAGAAAGTATATTACACAAAGGAAAGAAAAGAGGAGGGGATCATCTGGTTCGATTTGAAGAACATACACGGAAAAAATAGAGTACAAATGAGTTTCAATTTCGATTGCGAAAGGAGCATCTCTCATTTATAAATCTGTCTTGTGTTTTACGATTTTGTATTTGCATTTATTTTAGAGAATATATTCGAATGTGGAAATTAGTCACCATCAACATCCATAATTAATGATTTAGAACACAAGGTCTCATGTGAAAAATTAATATACTTGGGAGAAAAATACACCGGTCATTCATGACCGGTTGGATACAGTTAGCACCGGTCACATCAATGTGACGTGCCGGTCACTGTCCGTGACCGACCACTTATTACCATGCCTGATTACAAGAAACATAATTACCAATGCATTACTTTATTGTCTCAAATTAAAATATAAATATTGCAGGACCACTGAAGTCCATGTTTGCCACCAAAAGCTGTGGCCACTCATAACTTTTTTTATATATAATATATATTGTTACTACTAGTGACAGCCTTGTGGGTTGGATTTTTCACCCGACAAAAATAGAAATTTTGAGCCAGTTTAAGAACCTTCAACCATGCCTTTCAACTTTCAGTTAATGTACCACAACATTTTACTCTTGTTCATACACTTAAATTGTGCTAGTCAATTATTCATGGTTGTGTATTTTCTCGTAATTTTCCTTTTGTCAGGAGGATTTTCCACCCCATACTGTAAGTGATCTTATACAATACACTCTTCATGTACATGTACTTCATGAGCTGTTTATATAGCTTTTGAGTTGATATTATTTTATTGTCAGAGAACAACTAAATAATGATAATTAATAATTATTTTTTTTCAAGAACTTTCTTTCTCTTTGAGGGCTCAATTTTGTTAAAAATTTTGCCCCTTCTGCCCAGGAGATAATAACTTCCATTCAATTTCTAGAGAATGAAAAGGATCCTGAGTCTTTTAAAATTTGAAGCATGGTCCATTTTTAAGAATATCGACCCTCCTTTTAAATACATAGTAGGGAACATGGAGGCTCAGTAGTTGGGGAATAGGACCAATCACCAAATGCCCACAGTTCAGTGACAATCCCAACCAGCGGTAACTGTGTTGCATCCTTGCCAAGTTGGGCAAGACACTTAATCTTGATTGCCAATGGTGGGGGCACAGTGGAATTGTGTACTTGAGGCATACTGCTCATCGATGGTGCATTTGCCTTCAACCACTGATAACCCTGCTTGTGCAGAATTAGTATGTTGGGTAGTCTCTGACAGGTGGTGAACCTGGCAGTCAAAAGTGTCATTAAAACCCCAATATTTAAGTACATCGTCCACTGATCAGTTTTTGTTAGGAGTTAGAATTGGGAGTGATTTTCCATTTTTTTTTTATTTTTCCTAAAATGAAAAGACATTTGTTATTGTATAGGAAAAAAATTATTATTTTTTTATTATTTTTTTTTTCTTTCTTTCTTCTTTTCCAACACTTTACAAGAGTGGAATCCTCGAGGATGCTCTTACAGATTTCGTTAAAATTTGGTAAGGTCATAGATGACACTTTATCTTAACAATAAGCTTTTGACTTTGGGCATTTCTTCTGCCAAAACCCACCCAAAAACGTCCAAATTTTCATTGACCAATATCTCCTAGACCAAATGGGCTAATGACCTGAAATTTTCTTAGATTTGTCATGAATACAATTTTCCATAACAATCTGGTAACAATAGTTTGCCAAAATTATTTTTTCTGCCGAAATTTTCCAAAACATCAAAAATAGGCCTAAAAATCGAAAATTTTGGCCTACAGTCTTGGCACTGTGTATTAGCAGAACACCAGTAATGGACTGAATAGTAAGAATGTAATGTATCATTGTCATAAATGTAACAAAAAATTAAATTTTATCCACAATGTGTACAAAATGACCGCCAAACGGGGAAAAATATACCCAAATTTTCATTGACCAATATCTCCTGGTCCAATTGGACTAATGACCTGAAATTTCCATAGATTTGTCATAAATACATTTTTCTATACTAGTAACCAACTGGTAACAAAAGTTTACCAAAATTATTTTTTCTGTCAAAATTTTCCAAAATATCAAAAATAAGCCTGACAATGGAACAATTTGGCCTAAAATCTCGCCACTGTGAATTAGCAGAACGCTAGTAATGGACTGAATAGTAAGAATGTAATGTATCATTATCATAAATGCAAGAGAAATCTTGATTTTAACTGCAAATTGTCCAAAATGGCCACCAAACATAGAATAAAAACGACCCAAATTTTATTGATCTGTATCACCTGGACTGAATGGGCTAATAACCTAAAATTGTCACAGATTTGTCATAAATAGACTTTTCTATAACTAACTTGTAACAAATGTTTATCAAAATTTTTTTTCTGCCCAAATCTTCCAAAACATCAAAAATAGGTCTAAACATTTTGGCATACAATCTGTGAATTAGCAGAACATCAATAATGGACTGAATTGTTAGAATGTAATATATCATTGTTATAAATGTAAAAAAAAAAAAACATTCAGTTTTATCCACAATGAGTCCAAAATGGCAGCCAAGCAAGATCATTTTTAAAATCTTAGATCTCATAACCGACAAATGATGGGTAAACATATGTTACATCACTGTACTCCATGATCACAGTGGAATGACATTTATCTATTGACTAAAGTGAATTTTTTGATTTGATTGGTTGATAGATACGTGGTATGAGACCATATTCATTGAATCCCGCGATACGTCCGCCCAGCCACTGACAAATTTCCCATACCCAGTGGAAGCCTCGTTCCGAAATCTACAAATTGTCCATACCCAGTAGAAGACGCGTTCATCGAAATCAATTTACAGTGTACATGTATTATATTTTAATTTTTTATCTCCAAAATATAGCTCATGACCCCTTATTGGAAGGAGCTTGTCGAGTACCCTCCAATGTGGGGTTCATAAGCTATGTTTTTGAGACAAAAAAGAAAAAAAGAAATTCAATAATTTTTTTTATACTAGTCATATCGACATATTTTCACAAAAACTCTTTTCCACAAAAATTCCACAGAAACCTATATGGCTCAACAATGGAAGATAAAAGATCTCATGCTGTGTGTGTTGAACTGTTCACACATGAAATAGATTGTACTTCTAAAACGGAAAGTCAATAGATAAATTCGTTACCCCGTGTCTGATCACGTGGTACGGGTTTTTACCTACCCGAAGCCAGCCATATCCCATTCGGCTTTCGGCCTCATGGGATACGGCTGGCTTCGGGTAGGTAAAAACCCGTACCACGTGATCAGACACGGGGTAACTAATAACATCCAAAGATGCTGGGCAAGCAACTGTTAGACTCTCCAATGCATTGGTTGAAGAAAGGTGCAGTATCGATGAAAAGTACGTCTTAGAACACAGCGCCACCATGCTCCCATGTGGGTAATCAGGATTAAGTGCCTCGCCCAAGGACACAATGCAGTTGCAACAGGTGAGATTTGATTTCCACCAAATAAAATTCATCAGGCAAGAAATTTAAAATAATAAGGAAAAATGGAAATCTTGTGATGGGCCTGGGGGGGAGAGGGGGGGGTCACGATTCATCATTAGCTGGGGGGGGGGGGGGGGGGGGGGGCGTCAAGACTCAAGATGACAGCAGAAGCAGAGGCGTGGAGTCCAGGTGAAAAGAAGAAATTTACCCCTACCACTCAAAAATAGAAGAAAAAATTAGGCCTTGCATTCTGAGTTGGACGATCGTCCCTGAGCACTATCGCCTGACGCCCTCTTGATTTTATGCTTGACAAGTGACCATCATCGCTAACAATACTTCAAGCTTGTGCTACAGTCATCACATCATGATCGTACAATATACTGTACCTACCAGTGGAGCTGGTGATGTTTAATAATAATGATATCCCAAACTCAGATTCAGGTTAACAAGAAATAAATTTTTTTGTTAAGCTCTCAGGGGCACGTTGAAGCTGGAACCCCAAGCAAGCCCAGTGCAGATCTGGGCACAAAAGCATGCAATCCTTCACTTTTGAAGGCTAACCAACTTTTTCTCTAAATATGAAAGTTCTTAGCGCATAAAAGTAATGCACTATTTTCGATCTGTTGAGTGTTTTCGAACAAAATGGTTTCACGCGCCGAAGGCGCGCGGGGACGGTATGGGAACAAGCCCCTTTCGACCCTCGTTGACTGTATAATAGTTGACCATGTCCTGACGTGTTGAAGGAGGAAAAGGAAGGAGCAGGTTTAGCGGCGCTTGTGCTTCTTGAGTTTTTTCTTGTGCAGAGGAGGCTGTGTCGGTGATATAGTGGCTGTTGGAGTAGTTGGAATAGTTTTTACTGATGGTATTTTTTGAGGGCTGTTATTGGCTTCTTCTGCTTCTTTTGTTTGTTTGTACATCTGAAGGTACTCGTCTACTTTTGAAAGTTTTCTCATTGTCTCTGCCGTGGATAAGGTTAGCTGTTTTAGTTTGTAGTGGTTAGTTTCTGTTGGTGGAGTGTCTTCCGTGGACCGTGGTGGTCTCGGTCTGGCTTTCTGGTTCCGAAGGAAGAGGTGAGTGGGGTTCCGGAAGAAGCACGAAGACAGCTTCCGATTCCATCTCAGTCTCCACAGAGTTGTCCACATCTGGTGTCTCCAGCTCTGGAGCTGGAGGCAAGATGGGTGCCTCTGTGGGAGTAGGAGTGGAAGTGGTGGCTGTCTCCGGCTTCTCCTTTTCCTCACTCTTCTCTTTCTTCTTCTCCAAGAAAGAATCCCTCCGCTTGGTGGCCGGGCTCTTCTTCTTTGGTTTCCTCTTCTCAGGGCCTCCATCCCTCTTCGGGTGAGGACCAGTGCGAGAGGAGGTCCTCTCAACAAAGGTACTACCTCTCCCTGAGGAGGGCGGTGATGTTTTCTCATCTTCAACTTGGAACTTCAGAGTCAGGTGGACTCTCATTCCTATCTCCTGGACAGTCCAGGTGATAGGACGAGAGACACCTAAGGCTGTAATAGTCTTCATCAATCTATCAGGTATTTCCATGATTAGGTGTTCGCTCTCTGAAATCAGATGTGCGAATGAACCAAAATGAAACGAATGAACGATGTGAGTGTTTTCATAAAAAGAGAGCCTTACTGTACCTGAGGAAATTTCACACAGCAACGGTGTTCAAATGTGTGATTTGTCATTTCAGAAGGAATAAAAGGAAAAGTAACGGTTATGCATTGTAAAATTTCATCTATTTATCAAATGTGGTTTCCTTTGCTGAACTGGAACTTGCCACTTGCTCCACATTTATACTTTCCGATATTATTTCTACAGGTAATTTTAAAAGCTCGAACTCCAAAATCGGTTTCAAATTCACAGATGAAGTCTGACGGAAATTTAGGGTTACAATGAACTAAATGAGTGACTTTTAATGATAAGATTTTAAGGGTCTGCATAATTGCTTTTGTGCATTAAAATGAGTTTTGAAGGATTTCAAGTAATTTTTAGCTCAACTTTGGCAAAGCCAAATTTGAGCTTTTGTCATGGCCCATCGTCCGTCTGTCCGGGCCAACACTGGGGGTTTAGGGAATATTATTATTAGGGGCTACCTCCAAATTAAGGTAGTGTTAGGGTTAGGAGTGGGGTGGGGTTAGGGTTAGGGGTAGCCCCAGAGTAGGGCTTAAGGTTGGGGAGGGTTAGGTCCCGGGGGGGGGGGGGGGGGTTGGGGTCAGGGGTGGGGTTTTAGTTTTAGTAGCCCCTAAACCGAAAAATAGCTCCTAATCCTATTGGTTTGGCTAGGATGGGGTTGGATCAAGGGTGGGGTGGGGTTAGGGTTAGGGGTAGCCCCAGAGTAGGGCTTATGATTGGGGGGTTAGGTCCTGGGGGTGGGTGGAGGTTAGGGTCAGGGGTGGGCTTTTAGGGTTTAGGGTCAGGGTGGGGTAGGGTTAGGGTGTGGTTTTTGGGTGGAGGGGTTAAATATAAGTTCTAGAGTGGAGGGGGTGGGGTTCTGGGTAAAATAAGGTTTTGGACTTATGTTTTTTTGATAGCCCATAACCCCAAAATGTTGGAGCGTCCGTCTGTCCATCATCAACAATTGGATACGGCTCGGGCTGGAGGCCGTATTTATGAACCAATCTTATGAGCCGTATCCAATTGTTGACGTATGGACAGACGGACGCTCCAACATTTCGGGTTTATGGGCTATCAAAAAAACATTTTCCAAAACCAATCTTTACGAAACTTCTTGGGTACCTTTGTTATGACTGTGGGACGAGAACGAGTGTTTTGGGGTGCGGTCCGAAATTCAAGATGGCTGCCAGCCGCCATTTTGTACCGACAATGCAGAAATCTGTTTTTTGTACAGAACTTCCATATGAAAGCTCTGATTTGGATAATTTTTTGTATGAATGTTTAGTACCATGAGATACATTACATATCATACAGGTTTTTTTCTCGTGCTTAAATTATGCAAATTAGACTAACTTTGATTTATTTAGTGTTGCTTTCAGCACTGTCAGTGCAAATGCCAATACGGCTCGGGCTAGAGGCCGTATTTATGAACCGATCTTTACGAAACTTCTTGGGTACCTTTGTTATGACCGTGGGACGAGAACGAGTGTTTTGGGGTCCTATCCGAAATTCAAGTTACATCACATATAATAGGGTTTTTTTTCCCGTACGTAAATTATGCAAATTAGACTAACTTTGATGTATTTAGTGTTACTTTCAGCACTGTAAGTGCAAATGCCAATACGGCTCGGGCTAGAGGCCGTATTTATAAACCGATTGTTATGAAACTTCTTGGATACCTTTGGTATCACCGTTGGACGAGAACGAGTGTTTTTGGGTGCGGTCCGAAATTCAGGATGGCCGATGCCAGCCATTTTGTACAAAATTAGGTGCAGTCAGATTTTTGCACAGAACTTCCATATGAAAGCGCTGATTTGAATAATTTTGTGTGTGAATGTTTAGTACCATGGGATACATCACATATAATACAGGTTTTTTTCTCGTGCAGAAATTATGCAAATTAGATGAACTTTGATTTTTTCAGTACTACTTACACACAGTAAGTACACATGTCAATACGGCTCGGGCTAGAGGCTGTATTTATGAACCGATCTTTACGAAACTTCTTGGGTACATCTGTTATCACCTTGGTACGAGAACGAGTGTTTCTGAGTGCGGTCCAAAATTCAGGATGGCTGCCAGTGGCCATTTTGTACCGAAATTAGGTCTAATCAGTTTTTTGTACACAACTTCTATACAGCTCAGGCTAGAGGCGGTATTTATGAACCGATCTTTACGAAACTTCTTGGATACCTTTGTTATCACCGTGGGATGAGAACGAGTGTTTTTGGGTCTGGTCTGAAATTCAAGATGGCCACAAGCAGCCATTTTGTACCAAAATTAGTGCAATCAGTCTTTTGTACAGAACTTCTGTATGAAAGTTCTGATTTGAATAAATTTTTGTATGAATGTTTAGTAACATGGAATACATCACATATAGTACCGGTTTTTTTCTCGCGCAGAAAATATGCAAATTAGATGAATTTTGATTTATTTAGTGCAACTTATACACTGTAAGTGCACATGTCAATACGGCTCGGGCTAGAGGCTGTATTTATCAACCGATCTTCACGAAACTTCTCGGGTACCTTTGTTATCACCTTGGGACGAGAACGAGTGTTTCTGAGTGCGGTCCAAAATTCAAGATGGCTGCCAGTGGCCATTTTGTACCGAAATTAGGTCCAATCAGTTTTTTGTTACAACTTCTATACAGCTCGTATTTATGAACTGATCTTCACGAAACTTCTTGGGTACCTTTGTTTTCACCTTGGGACAGGAATGAGTGTGTTTTGGGATGCCTTTGTTATCACTGTGCTATGAGAACAAATATTTTGGGGTTCAGTTAGACCCACTCTGGGACTCAAAGATTTCTTTTCTAGTTTAGCATCTGACTGTCACCCACCTTTACAAAACTTTACCTATACATTTGTTACAGGCTACGGCCAGTATTTATGTTCAGACCATTACAATACTTTATATGTACCTTTGTTCACAGTTATCAGGTCATTACCTAGATGTTTGTCATTGCTGTGTCACATACTATACATGTACATGTCTTGACAAGTTGAGCTACAGTGTCATTGGCACTTTCATTTTACATGGGTTGGATGCATTTTTCATTTAACGTTGTGTTAACCCTTCAACTGGGGCAATGTCGGTCTGCACATCTACAAATTCTGAGATATGGGGCTGAAATTTTGTACAATTTTTTAAAGAGCTTAATGTTTTTGTACACCAGGAAAAGCCTGTGATTCTACAGAATCACTCGTCTAGTGTTTCTAATTTTTTCCCCTTAAAGTCTATCAGGTTTCCTGTTTTACAAACATTTGTTGTGTTTTAATTTTGACTCCACATGTTTGGGAATATGTTTGCTCCTATAGAGAGACAATTGAAAACTCTGGAAATCAGAATTCCAATTTATCAAATACCCCTTAGTCTCTATTTGGACCCTAATTAACCCTTGTTCAAACTGGTTCAATTCTGACCATTGATAACTGCATTGCATCCCGATTACCTATGTGGGTACACATTGGTGCTGTACTAAGGTGTAATGCATGTCGATGCTACACATGCCTTCAACCGAGAGTTGTTCAGTCGTTAAATATTTCCTAGGTTTAAGTTTTAGTGTTGGTTGATAAAAGAGTCGAGTCTTTGGCTCCGGTTCTGGCTTTTATTTCTTGAAAAGGAAAACTGTAACTAGAGCCACTTTATGAAAGTAAAGGGCTTTGAGTTTCCAGGGAGTCCAGGTTGTGTCTCCGGTGACGAGTGCCTAGGAAAGACATTGACCATTGGCTCCTCCAGTCATTTTGGAAAATGTTCTGTTGTCTGATCTTTATTTTTTTAGCAAACGTCGGGAATATTTTTCAAAACTGAAACTTTGTTTTTTAAAGATTCCTACTCTTGTGTTCCTAATAAACATACATGTATGTTTATTAATTTGGGGAATTTTTACTCCCTGTATGAACCTTATTTGGGCCTGTATGTTTATTAAAATTGCACTTCCAATAGGAAGGAGATATTCAAATTAGTAAATTTTCACTAGATCGTGTGATAGTATTTTGTTTAACACAGTGTATTCATTGTTGTAATCATGATGCCTATTAGTTTTCTTTAATAAAACTAACTGCAATATTTGAAAACTAGACTTTATGATTCTGGAGAATCATGGCTTTTCCCGATTAGATTCCATGATTTTTCATGACCCCACAGTGTCTGATGAATTGTTTTTAACTGTCTCACTGAAGTTCCCTCATTGATGTTATGAGAAAGGTGAGTATAGTAGTCTCAAATGACTCGGTTTGGGTTTGATAAAAAAAAATGTTTAGGTAAAACCCATCATTAATGGTAGAATGGGTTAATATCAAGATCAATGTTTCCCTATTAGTTTTGCTTCCGGTAAAAGAAGTTACGTTTCTCTGTGGCATTTCCATTTGTTGGTGTCCAAAAACAGACTATTTTTTCATTTTTTTTACATTTAGCAGCCCAAGGAGGGTTAACAAATGCCTACCAGAATAATTTATCCATGCAACTGGTCATATGATACCAAGACCTATCAACGGCCATTTTCTCTTGGAAACCCCACAAAATGTTTGTAAAGAAATCCAGGGAAAACGATTTTTTAAGCTATCGATGGGTATCCGTGTTAACCTCCCCAACAGGGGTTAACGATTGGTTTTTTTAATACCCTTATTACTTACAAAAAATGGTCCACTGTGAATTCCACTTCCAACGAAGGAGATTATGTTTATCTCTCATGTACACATTGGGTGCTGTGCGTGTCTGAAAACAGCCCCATGTTAACAAAATTACGGTGCTTGGCAGCTTGTAGATGGTTAATAAACGGTCATCGGAGTATTTTGTCCATGCAACTTGTAATGTCACATAAAGACCTATGAATAGTCAATTTGTCTTGAAACCCTACAAGTTACCGTTAGGGAAATTCACAGAAAATGGGAATTTAAAGCTTTCAAGGGATATCTCGCTTTAGCCTGCCCAAAATGGGTTAAGACGTCGACTTTTGAATACCCTTACTGCTTACAAAAATGTTTCCGTATAAATTGTGCACTCGATAAAAGGAGGCACTTTTCTTTGTGGTGTACCCTTTGGGTGCTGTTGGTGTCCAAAAACAGCCCATTTTATCACAATTTTGACCTTCAACAGCCCGGGGAGGGTTAACTAGTGCTGACCGGAATATTTTGTTCATGCAACTTGTACTAGTAATGTCACACCAAGACCTGCAAATAGCCGATTTTTTCTTGAAAACCTACAAAATGTTGATAGAGAAATCCACAGAAAACGGGTATTTTAAGATTTTAATGGGTATCTCTTTTTAACCAGCCCAAAATGGGTTAAGACGTCAAATTTTGAATACCCTTACCACTTTCAAAAATATTTTCCGATCAATTTTGCGTCCGATAAATGAAGGACCCTTTCTCTCTGGTATACCGTTTGGGTGCTGTTGGTGACTAAAAACAGCCCATTTTATCACAATTTTTACGTTTAGCAGGGTTAACTAATGCTGACTGGAATATTTTATCCATGCAACTTGTAATGTCACACCAAGACCTGAGAGTGACCAATTTTTCTTGAAAATCTACAAGACTCGTTTAGAGAAATCCACGGAAAACACGAACTTTTGAGCATTACGGGGGTATTGCTGTTTAACCAGCTCAAAATGGGTTAACGCTTGGTTTTCTGAACACCCTTATTACTGACAAAAATGATCCTCGGTGAATTCCACTCCCAATAAAGGAAGTTATGTTTATCTCTCGTGTATTGTTTGGGTGCAGTGGGGGCCCGAAACCGGCCTATTTCATCAAAAATTCGATGTTTGGCAGCCTGTGGAGGGTTACCATATGCATCGCCTGATATGTAGTGTGTACCAAAGGGTGTGTCACAGACAGGTCTAGCAATGACGAATGTATAAAAAAAATCTATAAGACATGTTTCGAGAAAGTGCCGATAAACCCCAATTTTGGCAGTTTTTTGCCAATTCTGACGAAATAAGGGTTAAATCGAAAATTCCGCTTCGGTACATTTTTAGATTTTGTGCCCCTCTATGCGTGTGCAAAATTTCGTGAAAATCGGTTCGAAAATGGCTTCTGAATCGTACGGACAAAATGTGTGGAAAAAAAAAAAAAAAAAAAACCCAAAAAACTAGACTTTATGATTCTGGAGAATCATGGCTTTTCCCGATGAGATTCCATGATTTTTCATGACCCCACAGTGTCTTGTTGTTTTTAACTGTCTCACTGAAGTCCCTTCATTGATGTTATGAAAAAGGTGAAGATAGTAATCTCAAATGACAGAGTTTGATAAAAAATTGTTTAGGTAAAAACCATCATTAACGGTGGACTGGTTTAATGTCAATATCGTCTTCCAACAAGTCAATGACCGACAAAAGGAGTTATGTTTGTTTGTTTGACACATACCCACTGAGTGCTGTGTCAGTTTTAAAATGGTTCATTTTATCTCAAATGTATCCCAAATATTGATGTCTGGCAGCTTGTAGAGGGTTAACAAGTGCTAACAGGAATATTTATTCATGCAACTTGTAATGTCACACCAAGAACTGTGAATGGCCATTTTTTTCTTTAAAATCTACAAGATGTTTTCAGAGAAATCCAGGGAGAACATGAATTTTAAGCTTTTGATGGGTATCATTGTTTATCCAGCCCAAAACGGGTTAAGTGTTGTTTTTTGAATACTCTTATTACTTCCAAAAATAATTCTCAGTGAATTCTACTTCCACTTATTTTGATCTCTCCTCCCAACTTTGGATGCTGTGGGTACGCACACACAGCCCATTTTATCAACATTTTGATGTTCGAGAACCTGCATAGGGTTAACAAATGCTTACAGGAATATTTTGTACATGCAACTTGTAATGTCACACTAACATCAGAGAATGGCCATTTTTTCTTGAAAATCTACGGCATTTTTTTTTAAAGAAATCCTCAGATAACACAAATGTTTAACCTTTTGAGGGGTATCTCCCTGTAACCAGCTCTAAAGGGTTAATGCTTGGTTTTGTGAATACCTTCATTACTTACAAAAATTATCGACGGGCACAAATGCTGGGAACATAGGAAGAACAACAAACATGCACAACACAGGGACACACCAGGGTTATAATAATGTGCCAGTGATGACAAAGAAACAAAGATTCATTAAGTTTGGATACTGCAACATCCAGGGTCTGCACAAGAAAGTAAGCGAAATATCAACACTGATGGACGAAGGAGACTTCGATATAATGGGTCTAAGTGAGACGTGGATACGACGGGATGAGCGGGCTGATCAGATGAAGGGTTGCGTGTGGATAGGAGCTGGGCGAACTGAGGGTCAGAAACGGGGTGGGGGTGTTGGCATCTACGCTAAAGAGGAATTACAGCCCTCATTGATTACAGATCTCACAGAAGCAAGGACTCAGATTCCAGTATCCAACGAAATAGTCTGGGCAAAAATCAAGTTAGGAAGCAGGAGTGTTGCCGTTGGTGTTGTATATTTAGCAGTGGAGGGAAGTAAGCCCGAGTGGAATGATTCAATATATACAACTCTTAGATCGAATATCACAGAGCTTGAAAGCAGAGGGTTCAGTATTGTCCTAATGGGGGACTTCAATGGGCACATCGGGGATAAGGAGGAGGGCATACAGGGAGGTGATAGGAAAATTAACACGAATGGGAGGAAGATGTTGGACCTATCAAAAGAGCTTGGTTTAAAGATCTTGAACAGGGATGCGAAATGTAAGGGTAAATGGACCTGGGAGAGGAACGATAAGAAAACAATAATTGATTATATACTCACTGACATTAGCGTATGGAGGGAGGTTATAAATGTAGAAATAGATGACGAGGGAAAAAATGACTTGGGTAGTGATCACAACCTGATAACAGTTAAGATTATGGGCAAAAAGACGAATAGAGACAGAAATACCTTCAAGGAAGTTTGGGGACTAAAACAAGGAGCCGACTGGAAGCAGTTTCGGGAAAAACTAAAACCAAATCTTGAATGTATACCTAGGGATGCAAATGTCCAGAGTATTTCAGATGGCATAGTAAATAGCCTAACAGAGGCAGGGAAGGATTGTATAGGAAGGGTGAGGGTCCCAACGAGAGAGCTTGGATACAGGGTTAACGAGGGACTGAAAAAGGCTATAAAAGAATGGAAGGTAAAATGCGCTGCTTACAGAAGAAGTAGGAAGCTTAAAGGGGTGGATAACAATGACACGAGACTAATGAAAGGAGAATATGAACTGGCACGGAAAAAGGTGAATGAGATAAAGAATAATAATAGGAAGGAGCGCAATTGCAGTCTTGCCAGAACAATAAAGAAAACGGGGGGTTCGAGCTCAAACGTATTTTGGAACTGGGTAAATAAACGGGGGAAAAGTAGTGTGCAGAGTATCAAAGTGGATGGGGAAAGTACAGAAGATAAAGGCCGTATCGCTTCAGAGTTAGTCAAACACTGGGAAAAGATAAACGATAGGCGATGGGGCAGTGGGTCCCCACCAAAAAGAAATACACTGGTGGAGGAGAACCTATCCAATCGTGTATGTAGCGAAATAACGGCAGAAGAAGTGCGGAACGTGGTCTCGAAATTAAAAAATGGTAAAGCGGGAGGGACTGATGAAATTCCGAACGAATTCCTCAAAAATGGAGGGGAGGCACTTATTGAAGTCCTGACAAACCTTTTCAACCTGGCTCTGCGAAAGCAAGAGGTCCCCAGAGAGTGGAGGGAAAGTAAGGTGTCGTTCATACACAAAAAGGGGGATAAGGAAGTTCTAGATAACTATAGGAGGATATCAGTTAGTAGTAACATCGGAAAAGTATTCTGTAAGGTCATATACAGTAGACTAGAGGAAGTTATTGAAGAGAAAGGTTTTCTAGGAGAAATTCAAAATGGTTTCAGGAAAGGACGAAGAGTCACTGATCACCTATTTACACTCACCCAACTGATAGAATCAACAAAGGCTGAAAAGAAAAAGATGTTTCTGGCATTTCTAGATGTGAAAAAAGCGTACGACCGAGTGTGGAGGGAAGGTATGTGGCGAAAGCTCGAGGGCATCGGACTGGGGGGTGACTTTGTGGGAATCATGAAAGCACTGTATACAGATGTGCAAAGCCAACTCAGTCTAGGGAGTATCACTACAAAACGAGTCCCTATGGATATAGGCCTCAAGCAGGGGTGTATCTTTTCACCGATTTTGTTTGCATTGTATGTTAAAGATTTAGGGGACGAACTAATTCAGAGTGCGGAGGGGGTAAATGTTGGAGACATAAAGATACCAGGCTTATTCTTTGCGGACGACATGGTGTTAATGTCTAGAACTGAACAGGGGCTAGAGAAATTGCTGGAAATTGTTGGTAGTTATGGGAACACTTGGCGGCTCGAACTAAATGAAAATAAAAGCAAGGTAATACCCGTTGGACGTAAGGTAGATATGACGAAGAGATGGAGAGTGGGGGAGTTCTCAATCCCCGAAGGGGAAAGCAAACAAATCACTGTAGGAGAAAAGGGAGAGTATGAGTATCTAGGGGTAAGCATAAATATAACGGGAAGAGGGGTGTACAGAAATTACTCAGCCAAACTGATTCTGAAAGGGAAAAGAATTCTGAACCAACTAAAACTTTTAGGGAAAACTAGTTTCAACAAGGTCTTTGTGGGGAAAACACTATGGGAGAGGGTGGGTTTACCAAGTATAACGTATGGCACGGACGTGATTCCATTAAACCAAACCGTTATTAAGAAGTTGGAAAGTACTCAGAATGATGCCGGCAGATGGATAACAGGGTCAAGTAATGCTGCAGCTTTGGAAGCAGTAAGGGGGGAGCTTGGGTGGATGAAAATCAAGGACAGGGTAGATTTGGGAAAACTGTGTTACTTTAACTACTTGAGAAACCTGCCTGACAACCGGTGGTGCAAATTGATGCTCGATACCATTTGGAATTCTAATATAGAAACGGGGTGGTCAAAACATGTGAGGGAACTAATGGACAATTACTCTATAGAGGTCACAAACATAGAAGTAGGAATGAAAGAAGGCAAAAGGTTTGTCAAAGAGAGAGTCATGGAAGATTGCAATCGAAACTGGCGAGCAGGGGTTAGCGTGAAAAGATCACTGCAGGGGTTACAATATAAAGAAAAGCCAGCTTTTGAGAAGTACCTAGATGGCACCTTTGGAGGGTCACTGCTGTTCAAACTGAGATCAAGATCACTGGAGCTTCGGGGAAAAATTGGGAGAGATGGGGAAAAGGGATGCCAAATGTGCCACTCTGGAGTAGTGGAGACCCTGGAACATTTTCTCTTGGAATGCCCACAGTATATACCTCATAGAATAAAATTTACTGGAAGAATAATGCAGAAGTGGGGTGAAGAAACAAAGGATAGATGGCTGAAGGCGGACACGAGGGAGAGGGTAGGAATGCTTATTGAAGAAATTGAAAAAGAGGAAGTGAGGGACACTATTAAGCAGTTTATATCTGAATGCTGGGAGGAGAGGAGGGGAAGAGGGGGTGGGGTGCAGGGGGAATGATGGCCTTCTCTTATGAGGACCGCGACAAATCAGCGGCTGGCCAAAGAGTTATTATTATTATTAATTCCACTTCCAATGAAGGAGGTTATGTTTATCTTGTAGGTACACATTTGGTGTTATGGTTGCCCAAGAACAGCCCATTTTCTCCAAATATTCTATGCTTGGCAGCCTCTGGAGGGTTAACAAATGTTTACCGAAACATTTTGTTCATGCTTGTAATGTCACTCGAAGACCTGCGAATGGTCAATTGTTCTTGAATTTTTTTTTGTTGAGAAATCCATAGAAAACTGGAATTTTAAGCTTTTAAGGGGTATATCTCCTTAACCAGTCAAAAATGGGTTCAGACCTCGATTTTTGAATCCATTTACTACTTACAAAAATGTTTCCCTGTCAGTTTTGCGTCCAGTAAAAGAAGTTACGTTTCTCTGTTGCATTCCCTTTTGATGTTCTTGTTGTTCAAAAACAGGTTATTTTTTCAAAATTTTGACATTTAGCAGCCCATGGAGAGTTAACAAATGCTTATCGGAATAATTTATCCAATCACCTGGTAATGTGACACCATGACCTATCAATGGCCATTTTCTCTTGAAAATGCTACCAGATGTTTGTAAAGAAATCCAGGGAAAACATACATTTTTAAGCCTTTGATGGGTATCACTATTAACAACCACAAAAGGGGTTAACACTTGAATTTTTTTGAATACCCTTATTACTTACAAAAATGGTCTTCGGTGAATTCCACTTCCAACAAAGGAGATTATGGGTAATTCCCAGGTACACGTTGGGTGTTGCGCGTGTCTGAAAACAGCCCATTTCAACAAAATTACGATGCTTGGCAGTCTGTAGAGGGTTAATAAATATCCATGATTTTTTATGACCCTGGAGTGTCTGAAGAATTGTTTTTAATTGTATCATTAAAGTATTTTTATTGATGTCTTGAGAAAAGTGGGTATAATAGTCTCAAATGTTAAAGGGTTAATGAAGGCTTGCGAGAATAATTCTTCTCCAGGGTTTATTTGTTCTTGAAAATCTGTAAGAACCACTTGAAGATATGCACAGAAAATGTGAACTTTAAATTCTTAAGCATGTCATGTATAGTCCCTGTATCAATTATCTCCTATTAGACCACAGTTGTTATGCATGATTATGTCATTTTTTCACACCTTGTAGAGCTCACCTATCACCTGTCTGTTAATAGCAGAAGTAAATTTCTCTCCAATTGTTTTTCCCCGAAGGATAAGTTTTATTTATTACAATGAAGATATCCACACATGCAACGCCAAACGTAAATAGGAAGTGTTGTTTGCACATATGTGTAGATAAAATATACACTGGGACGGAGAAGGGGAGTATAGCCGTCTTACAAACTAGTATATATCTAGCCCCACTGCCGGGGAAATGTTGGCGCCATGCACCACTGCATTTGATAACCGCCTTACTTAGTAGTAAATATTCCTGCCCCCTTCCCATGTTGAGGACCCCCACCTTTTATTGTACGGTTCCTTAGGCACAACATAGCGTTAGTAAGATGGATATATACTGCCACGTCGCCACCGTGTGGCGGAGGCGGGGCAGTGTATAGCCGTTTTACAGACCTGTATATACCTGCACCCACTGTCGGGGAAATGCTATAGTGTCAACACTATTTGATATTATAAGTAACTGATCCCATTGTAGCTAACGTTATTTACTGCTTTCTTATCATGCAGTGGCGGGGCGCGGTGGCATTGTGGTAGCCGGTTCTCCTCAGATCACCGAAGTAAAGCAATGTTGAGCCTGGTTAATCATTGGATGGGTGGCCGTCTGAACGATCAATTCGGACTCCCATGCTGTGTCCTTGGGCAAGGCACTTAACTCTGATTGTCCATATGGGGGCACGATGCCGCCATGTACTAAGGCGTACTGCACGTCGACGGTACGCATGTCTTCAACCAATCTAACCCTGCCTGTGCTGCAGTTCGGAGTTACGATGTTGCGAGGCTGGCAGCTGCTCGACGTTGCTCGGTGAATCTCTCCAGGTACTGTGGCTTCCTCAACCCGTAGAACTGTCACGGTCATGATTAACCATTGTGCATAAGTATATGCCCTTAAACACCAATAAATAAATAATAAATGATATCATGCAGGGCAGTGTGGAATACGAGGTGAGGCGTACCTTTCAATGTGTGTTTGGTTGGATAAAGAGGCAGGGAGGAGGTAGTAACCTTGGTAATTTTGCTTGGATAAATCGACCGCTGGCGTGGGACACCGTGGAATTGACCGATGAAGCGGGACACAGTGAGAGTGGAACTTATGGGCGGTTATTCTTGATAATAAATAAATATACACTTACTTTTGAGTTCATACAAGGTGAGTATAGTAGTCTCAAATCAGAATGGCCAATATTTGTCTTGAAAACCTACGAGAGGCTTTTAGAGAAATCCTCGGAAAATATGAATTTTTAACCTTTTGAGGGGTATCCCTCTGCAACCAGCCCTAAACGGATTAATGCTTGGTTTTGTGAATACCTTCATTACTAACAAAAATGATCCTCAGTGAATTTCACGTCCAATGAGGAAGGTTATGTTTATCACGCAGGTACACATTGGGTGTTATGGGTGCCCCAAAACAGCCCATTTTCTCAAAATGTCTATACTTTGCAGGCTCTGGAGGGTTAATATTTGCTTACCGGAATATTTTGTCCATGCAACTTGTCATGTCACTCAAAGACCTGCAAATGCTCAATTTTTCTTGAAAACGTGCTAGATTTTTTGGAGAAATCCACAGAAAACGGGAATTTTAAGCTTTTGAGTGGTATATATCCTTAACCAGTCGACAATGGGTTAAGACCCTGATTTTGGAATATCCTTACTACTTACAAAAATGTTTCTCTATCAGTTTTGCGTCCAGTAAAAGAAGTTACTTTTCTCTGTGGCATTTCCATTTGATGTTGTCAGTGTCCAAAAACAGACTATTTATTCAAAATTTTTGACATTTAGCAGCCCATGGAGGGTTAACAAATACCTACCAGAATAATTTATCCATGCAACTGGTAATGTGATACCAAGACCTATCAACGGCCATTTTCTCTTGAAAACCCCACAAAATGTTTGTAGAAATCCAGGGAAAACGATTTTTTAAGCTTTTGATGGGTATCCCTGTTAACCTCCCCAACAGGGGTTAACGCTTGGCTTTTTGAATACCTTTATTACTTACAAAAATGGTCCTCTGTGAATTCCACTTCAAACAAAGGAGATTATGTTTATCTCTCATGTATACATTAGATGCTGTGCGTGTCTGAAAACAGTCCCATGTTAACAACATTGCGATGCTTGGCAGCTTGTAGATGGTTAAAAAACGCTCACCGGAGTATTTTGTCCATGCAACTTGTAATGTCACATAAAGACCTACGAATAGTCAATTTGTCTTGAAACTCTACAAGTTACCATTAGGGAAATTCACAGAAAATGGGAATTTAAAGCTTTCAAGGGATATCTCTCTTTAGCGCGCTCAAAATGGGTTAAGACGTCGACTTTTGAATACCCTTACTACTTACAAAAATGTTTCCGTATAAATTGTACGCACGATAAAAGAAGGCACTTTTCTTTGGGCTGTACCCTTTGGGTGCTGTTGGTGTGCAAAAACAGCCCATTTTATCGCAATTTTGACCTTCAGCAGCCCGGGGAGGGTTAACTAATGCTGACCGGAATATTTTGTTCATGCGACTTGTAATGTCACACCAAGACCTGCAAATAGCCGATTTTTCTTGAAAACCTACTAGATGTTGTTAGAGAAATCCACAGAAAACGGATATTTTAAGATTTTAATGGGTATCTCTCTTTAACCAGCCCAAAATGGGTTAAGACGTCAAATTTTGAATACCCTTACCACTTTCAAAAATATTTTCCGATCAATTTTGCGTCCGATAAATGAAAGCCCCTTTCTCTGTGGTATATCGTTTGGGTGCTGTTGGTGTCTAAAAACAGCCCATTTTATCACAATTTTTACGTTTAGCAGCTCGGGGAGGGTTAACTAATGTTGACCGGAATATTTTATCCATGCAACTTGTAATGTCACACCAAGACCTGAGAGTGACCAATTTTTCTTGAAAATCTACAAGACTCGTTTAGAGAAATCCACGGAAAACATGAAGTTTTGAGCTTTTTTTGGGTATTGCTGTTTAACCAGCCCAAAACGGGTTAACACTTGGTTTTCTGAACACCCTTATTACTTACAAAAATGATCCTCGGTGAATTCCACTTCAAATAAAGGAAGTTATGTTTACCTCTCGGGTATCGTTTGGGTGCTGTGGGAGTCTGAAACTGGCCCATTTCATCAAAATTTCGATGTTTGGCAGTCTGTGGAGGGTTACCATATGCATCGCCTAATATGTCGTGTGTATCAAAGGTTGTGTCATAGGCAGGTCTAGTAATTATGAATATTTAAAAAAAATCCTAAAGACGTGTTTCGAGAAAGTGCCGATAAACCCCAATTTTGGCAGTTTTTTGCCAATTCTGGCGAAATAAGGGTTAAATCGAAAATTCCGCTTCGGTACATTTTTAGATTTTTTGCCACTCTATGCGTGTGCCAAATTGTGTGAAAATCGGTTCGAAAATGGCTTCTGAATCGTACGGACAAAAAGGTGTGGAAAAAAAAAAAAAAAACCAAAACCCCCCCCCCCCCCCCCCCAAAAAAAAAAAATAATAATCCGTAGAAAAACAATAGTCTTTTCCAGAGGGAAAAGCCTAATGAGGTGGCTTTTTAGATAAAATTATGTAGCATTACACCCCCACCCCCTCAATGGATTTCCACCCTGTACTATTATTTGGGTCTGTACTTTTATTTAATTTTGCTAATTGTTTCACCCCATATTTTTATTCCCACCTGTAATTTTATGTGGAACACAAGAGTGGGTACATTAAATTTACCTCGTATGTATATTGGCACGATGCCAAATGATATTTATAGTATACCCGTCATCTCTACTATTAGGTTTAAAGGTTTGAAACTATGGGAATTGCTTTTTGACCATTTCATCACATATCCATTAGTATGCAGCAGGCCAAAAGATATTCTTAAAGAGTAACAGTAGTTATAATTGTTATTGCCCTCAATATACCAGACTTATTATTTTGAGGCAGGCAATCGCCCTGGGCCACAGTCACCCGCCTGAGTTCAAAATTCTGTGGACGCTAAACGGCCGCCTAACCCCAATTTCTGCGGCCCATTAAATCAGTCGAAGGCACCTCAAAATCGGCTGTCTCAAACAGCAGTTTTTGTGGATTGAAGGAGGTAACAAATTGCAAGTTCTGAAGTTTGTAGTGTGTTGTCGATGCAGTCACCCAGAGACAGTAAGTAACTTCCCAAATACGAGCGAGAGGTCTGCCAATTCCAAAGTTGTAATTAATTATTACATTGTACATCAGACTGTGACAACTCTTGTGTCACACGCGATTACAGGATGTATCATCCCCAAGTCAGTTCGACCCCTGATGATTCACCTGGGATGTTTCATCTCCAAATCAAAGCCGGGACGATTCATCCCCCAAATCTGATTGATTCGCCCCAAGTTATTGGCATCTGGCGGTGAGCATGGTGCACTGGCTTGACCAGTCATCATGTAATATATAGATACAGGCTTGGTTATTTGAATGCGAGATAACTATAACACTCACTGTTAGTGAGTGTCATGGATAACCTGGTATCTTGTATCCAAATATTCAAGCCTGCATCTGCACATTATGTGATGACGTACATCATAATCACACAAACCATGTACCTTAAAATGATATTAGTTGTCTATCCAGCAGGCTGAAACAAAGGCGAACCATAATGGCCCTCCTGCAATTTTCAAAATGACAAGCCTGATATACAAAACAAAATTGTGTATTTAAATTGAGAAAAAATAGATCCTATGTTGTGAAATTAGTGCCTCCCAACTCCTCCCACATTACACCTTTCAGTTTTGAGTATTGAAATCTTACAGAATTTTTGATAACCATTTGGTGATGTGCAGTTTTAATACAGATGATGGGAAATCTTTCTTTTGAGGGGAGTCAATGCCCTTGATTGATTGACCATTGCATTGACCCAACCAGAATACTAATAGCAGGCAACACAGTGCAAAAAAAATTCTCGAATATTTCTTGAAAATTTTAATTTTTTGCCTCAAAAACACAACTTAAGACCCCTCATTGGAATGTGTTGAATGAGCTTGCACCAAGTATGTTTTGAGGCAGAAAATGAAATAATGATAAATTTGAATGGCGTTTTTTTGTGATTAGTACTGGCCAGTTTTGGTCATTACATTACCAGTCAGCACCAGATTAAGACAATAAGCAAGCAGTTTTGGAAGGAATGATACTCATATGGTGAAATTAGATCCTCGTAAATTTTTGAGTTTTGATTAATTAAACTTTAAAACATGAATATTGATGATAGAATTTAATAATTTATGAGAAATTATTGCCCTTGATCCATTTGGAAACATTTTGCATTGTGCAGGATGGGCAGTCTCTCAAAACTTAATAAATAATCATCCTTGTGTGATTATTTGGGACAGAAAGAGTATTCTGGGAGTTTGGGATCTGAGCATCGACAAGCAAGTGTCAGCTCCTCAACATTCTAACTCTGTTCAAGCTCCGCTCAAGCAGGGTTACAGCGGTTAAAGACATGTGCACCATCGATGTGCTGTATGCTTTAGTGCACAGCGTCATGGTGCCACAATGTAGACAACTGGGATAAAGTGCCTTGCCCAAGGACACAACACTGGTTGTGATAACCAAGTAACAAAAGTAAGTTGCCTTTGGAAAAATCCAGTCACCTTTAGCAACCTTTAACTGGTAGCTTCAGTCTTTTCACCTATAGTATGTTAAGGAGATAGCAATTACATGTACATGTAGCTCTAGGGAATGTTGCAATATATATGTAGCAATGTATATCAATGCTTCTACCAGCTATTATATCAGTATAAATGCAGTGTACAATTAAAAAAGATTTGTGATGTGATTTCTGACATTCTCCATTATATATCTGCCTCCAATCAAGTTGGGAGGGAGCTATTGAAATAGTGTTCATCTGTAAATTCGTCAATCCATCAGGGATACACAAACTGAAAATTTCGACAACCCCAAAATGTTTTATATGCCAAAAATATTTGAATAATCCTCCAAATTTAGATAACCATTCACATGTATATTCACTTTTTCTGTTAATGTGTAATAAATAGAGCTGCCATGGTTAGCTAGATATCCGGTTTGCATCCGGTTGCAAAGAAACTCAACCAATTAAAAAAGCCATCAACCGGATAACCATACTCCTGATATTGTATCTGATAATATGAAGTATTTATTACAACTGAAGTCGGGAACAACCCGCGTTGAACTACTAAGAGATTAATCTCCATATCGGCATACATAAGGGGGATATTTCGTTGACAGTACTCACAGAAAACCAAAGCACTATAGACACAATGTCATTAAACGTTAGCTTTGTACCTGTCCTACATCATGGAATACTGTTTTGTCAATCAACTGTCGATCAGAGTTATGAAACCTATGATGCTGTCAACCCGTCTGTGCGTTTCGGAGAACGTGTGTTGCTTTGTTGGAAAGGATCAAAGGAATCACAAGATTCATGTTGCATAATCAAAGCATGCACATTATTTCCTAGAGTCTATTTATTTCAGCGTGTGACATTATTTAGCTCATGCCTTTTGTACTGCTTGTGCATTAGAAGAGATGGATTACCTCGACTCGCCTGGTTTTGCTATCTACACTGTTGCATCGTGTGAGCTTTGTTTGTGGGCATGTTCTTTGAAGTTGTGGAGTTACATATTGAATTTCTTTGAGGAGCTAACCCAGAATGCATTAACAATTTAGAAGAGCGAGAAATGGTTATCCAAATTCTTTTTAGAAAACCGCTAGATGAACGAAAGGGACATTTGTCCAATTTGTGTATCCCTGAATTCCATCACAAATGTTTGTCTGCTTAATGCCTCCATTTTCCTGTCACATTTTTATGAAAGTTGGTGTGAAGTAGTAGCATGAAATGTAGCCATGCATGTGGAAAGGAATGTTTGATTATCCAGATTTTTACAGAGTATTGGCCTTTTTATTGTTCAATGTCCATCAAAAATGCTTGTCTGCTTAATTCATCCCATATTTCCTGGTGGATTTTTACAAAAGTTGGTGTAAAGAATGAGTATGAAGTGTAACTGTGCAAAAATTGAAAGGAAATTTTGATTCACCAGTTTTTTTTCCATGAGTTATGGCACTTTTTTTCATTAATTTAACTGTCCTTCACAAATGTTTGTCCTCTTAATTTCTGCATTTCTTGGTGGATTCTTTTTGTTTCTGAAAGTTGATGTGAGGGATGAGTATGAAGAGTAGGTGTGCATGTGGAAAGGAATTCTGCAGTGTCCTCCAGAGTCATAGCCCTTTGTATTGTTAAATGTCTATTATAATTGTTTATCTGCTAATCTCCTACAATGTTGGTATGATTTTTCTACAATGTGTGATTATGAATATGAAGTATGAATGTGCATTTCCAAAGGATTTTTTTATTTGACAAATTTTGTAAGAGTTATGGCCTTTATGGTGACCAGATAGCTATCCTTTAAGAGCAAATGTGCATCTCTATATCCATGTGTCTATCTTTATCTGTTTGTTATTTATGCACTCCAACATTCTTAGAGATATCAGGCTGAAGTCTGGCAGCTTGGTGTAATTTTTTATCAGGCATAACATGGTCAGGGTACTAGTAAATTTTACGTCTGGTGTGTCAACCCTTCACACAAAGCAACAGTGGGAATCACTCCTATCTAGGGGTAATTTTTCATCAGGAATAACATTGATGGGATGAATTTTGATGTGTGACATTGATTGCATTAACCCTTCAACCAGCGCAGTGCCAGGATTCACTCCTAACTTTTCAGAGACATTGAAAGTGGCATAGAACTTGAGTTTGGCACCTTTTCCATCATTTGTGGAAACTAAGTTATCAAATGAAAACAGTTGTGTTCTGTCCAACGTAGAAAATAGGGCTGAAAAGCCTGTGAAGGACATGAAAGTCATTAGTCTATCTTGTTTCTTTTTGCAGCTGAGACACCTATTGTTCCAAAAGCCGGCACAAAAAGAACTTCTGATGGAGATGAAGACCCTGCTTTCAGGTATACTATATATGATCTCATTCAGTAACAAAAATTTCTTCACGAGGTAGTTTTCATATAACTTTTTTGAAGAAATGGTTAAAATGAGTCACACAACATGAATTAGTTTTGATTACTTTTTCTCAGCTCATCTAATGTGTCATGACATCAGTGTAATGTTACTCTTGTGTTCCTAATGAACACACATGTATGTTTATTAATTTTGGGGAATTTTTCCACCCTGTATGTACTTTATTTGGGTCTGCATGTTTATTAAAATTGCACTTCCAACAGGGAGATCTTCAAATGAATAAATCTTCACTAGATTGTGTGATAGTCTTTTATTTAGCTTAGTTTATTCATTGTTGTAATCATGATGCCTAAACACATATTAGTTTTCTTTAATAAAACAATACTGGAAAATAAGTTGTTTTTTTAGATAAAGTTAACTAGCATTACTTCCCAACCCCCTCAATGGATATCCACCCTGTACTATTATTTAGGTCTGTACTTTTATTTAATTTTGATAAATGTTCCACCCTGTACTTATATTCCCACCTGTACTTTTATTTGGAACACAATAGTATCTCAAATAAGCTAAAATTATAGGAATTCTTTATCAATCTGATATTTCCTTCTGATGGAATGCATCACATATAATACGGGTTATTTTCTCATGCAGAAATTATGCAAATTAGATGAACTTTGAGTTTTTCAGTGCTACTTATACACTGGAAGTGCACATGTCAATACAGTTAGGGCTGGAGGCTGTATTTATGAACCGACCTTCACGAAACTTGGGTACCTTTGTTATCACTTTGGGATGAGAACGAGTGTTTTTGGGTGCGGTCTGAAATTCAAGATAGCTGCCAGCGGCCATTTTGTACCAAAATTAGTGCAATCAGTTTTTTGTACAGAACTTCTGTATGAAAGTTCTGATTTGAATAAATTTTTGTATGTATGTTTAGTAACATGGAATACATTACATATAATACAGGTTTTTTTCTTGAGCAGAAATTATGCAAATTAAATGAACTTTGATTTATTCAGTGCTGCTTATACACAGTAAGTGCACATGTCAGTACGGCTCAGGCTAGAGGCTGTATTTATGAACCGATCTTCACAAAACTTCTTGGGTACCTTTGTTATCACCTTGGGACGAGAACGAGTGTTTCTGGGTGCGGTCCAAAATTCAAGATGGCTGCCAGTGGCCATTTTGTACTGAAATTAGTGCAATCAGTTTTTTTTTAGTCAAAACCACCGAGTTCCTTTTTGCCGAACGCAATTGTATCAGTCTTCTTTTATCCCCAGTGTTACTGACCAGTGGAATAGGTTGCCGGTACCTGTCTGTGAGAACTCATCTTTGATTAACTTTAAAACGTTTCTCAGTAATGGTAACCAAAGACCACCAAGGTTCTATAGTAACGCGAAATCTCGTAGGGCTCAAATATATCATTGTAGGCTGTGGTTGCGTTGTAGTAGTCTTAATTTTCACCTTTTCGTTAATCACTTATCAACCAGTCCCTCCTGTCAGTATTGTGAACTTGAAACTACTGATCACTGTTTCTTTCATTGTCCTTTGTTCTCAAACGCTCGTAATTATACGATTAATTTACTCCCATATGTAGCTGATACATCCACACTTCTATTTGGCTCTGAATTTTTGAATAACGATGACAACCGCCTTATTTTCGAAGTTGTCTATGACTTCATTTTATTAAGCAAGCGATTTCATTAAGTTGAAACTCAATTCTACGCCCCATCCCCACTCTACGTGGGAAAGTCAACACTGAAATAGTGATTATTCACTGCATCAAACAGGTATTGTTTAGCTGGCATAATAGGACCCATTCGATGAATGCCTGCTGTGGAATACCCCCTCACGCCTTCAATCTTTTAACACCTCGAGGTTTGCTTCCGCCTATTTAATTGGCCTAATTCACTATCAAATGAACCAAAAGTAAATAAGTTGCCTACCTACGATTCTCTTGAGTGTTAAATCTATTTAACATATATTTAACATGTATCTCATCTGTATTAACTCTGATTTATTCCCAAGATATTGTAGGGTAAACACACTATTACCATCTGTGTATATGTGAAGGGTGTGTGTCTGAGTCTTGCTCTGGTTTCTGGAGATAGATCGTGACTTGTTTTAGACTTGTCGTGAGCTGTCCTTGGAGGCCGCTTGTGACTTCGATACGTGCTCTTTCGAATCCACATAATGGTGATATTGTCAATGTATCAAGTATTCAAGATGTTTTCAACATATTAGTTTCTTTTCTTTTTTCCTTTTATCTTTTGTTTTTATTTGTGCTTCTTTCTTCTCTCTTCATTCTTCCTTTCTTTTCACGTTGAAGTTTAAACATTTCCACAAAGTCGTTGCCTGGCGGTCGAGATGCTTCCCTCTGCCTCGCATCTACGCCGATGCGACACTTAAACTATCCTCCACTTGACCTCCGATCAAAGCAATTAATTTGTAACTTAATTTATAATGGAGGGAGGGTCTCGGCTATCTTGCGACGGCGCGTGGGCTCTTCTGCTGATCTCTACCACCTACAGGAGTAAGTCATAATTTGTCAGGGAGACGACATACATAAGCTTCGGCTTTCTGTTGAATCCCTCCCCTACGTAGTAATCTGCTTTCCTTGCTTTGTGTATAGTATTGTATCTAGTGCTGTTCAGAATTTTTTGTTATCCTTTTGTTATTGTGATATGTATACACATGTCAATTATTGAATAAATACTGTTTAAACTAATCAGTTTTTTCTACAAAACTTCTGTATGAACGTTCTGATTTAAATAAATTTTTGTAGGAATGTTTAGTAACATGCAATACATCACATATAATACAGGTTTTTTTCTCGTGCAGAAATTATGCAAATTAGATGAACTTTGATTTGTTCAGTGCTACCTATACACACTAAGTGCACATGTCAATACGGCTTGGGCTAGAGTCTAGATTTATGAACCGATCTTCACGAAACTTCTTGGGGTACCTTTGTTATCACCTTGTGACAGGAACGAGTGTTTTTGGGTGCCTTTGTTATCGCTGTGCTTAGTGTGCTATGAGAACAAATATTTTTGGGTTCAGTCAGACCCACTCTGGGACTCAAAGATTTCTTTTTCTAGTTCAGCATCTAACTGTCACCCCACCTTTACAATACTTTACCTATATATTTGTTACAGGATAAGGTCAGCATTTATGTACAGACCGTTATAATACTTTACATGTACCTTTGTTATCAGGTCATTACCTAGATGTTTGTCATTGCTGTGTCACATACTATACATGTATATGTCTTAAACAAGTTGAGCTACAGTGTCAATGACACTTTCATTTTATGTGTTTTTGCGCAGTTCTGCTGAACTTGAGTTATTGTCTGAATGGAATTTTCACTCACCGAGTGTTTCAAAATCTGTACAACATCCATGATGTACTGTTTCTAATTGCACCAGGCTATTAGAAACAGTACATTTGGGGTGGCCCTCCGTCATGTCCCCACATATAAGATCATGTTGGATTCACTTTATTTGAATGGGCCGATATGCATAGAAGGGAAATTCGAGAAACAAAATGAATATCTGCCTCCCCATGCATGTGTTTGAAATTTGTGAAAAACTTTGCCCTCGTGAAAAACACACGCTTCCTAGTGTGTTCTTTGTGGAATAAATACTTCAAACACACCTTCATTGGTCTCTGTTATTTGAGTACGCTTTCCTTTAAACATTTCACACAATAAATGCAGAATATCGAAACACCCAAATGGCCGCCTTTCTGGTGAATGGATGCACAAACCACGATATTGCCTTTTGAGTGCTCCATGGATAAATAGCCTATTTTTGGTATGCCCCCCAGTTAAACAACGGTATAACACTGGCGAAGAATGCTCCTTTATATGTATATATATCTTTTTTCATAACACTTGATTGATTACTTCTGGATCATCGTCAATCATTTAGATCAACACCAATCAATCTTTATACTATAAACCAATGGCCCAGACTAGCTGGTGCAAACTCAAAGTTATCAAGGGCCAAACACAAATTTTGAACCTCCCAATCCCCAAAATTTGCTCGCAAAACCAAAAATTAAAAGGCCTATCTGGTCCTCCATACTTTTACCCTCCGCACATGCGCAGCCATCAGGAAGTGACTGGAATTGGCGCAAACAGCATTCTTTGTTTGGCCTGAAAGACAGCAACAATGAACTGACATCTGTGCTTTAAAATCTCCATTTTTGAGAATGCCAGACACAAATCAATGCAAGAATTGGTGGATCCAAGACTGTTGTTGGATGATGAAAGTGTTCAACGGTGGTTTTAGACGTTCAGGGCTGTAACTTTATAATAATTATAAAATTATTTCATGTTTTCCATTTTCGGGACATACGCCTGACATCTTCAGTTTTGCTAATGATTATTCCACTGTTTGTTAAATATTCCTTCTTATCCTTCCACGAACCCTTCCTGTTAAACTCTTAAGCTTTTTAGCTATTTTTTATTGAAATTTTTTATTAAATTTCTTGGGAGTTCAACATGTATTACAGAATATTTATTCTGTTTTTCCCCATGGTTATGTCCTCACCCTAGGGGTGTTAGGTTATTTAGTCTTGCATCTTCTATCCAATGTATCATTTTTTCTTCATATGAAGATCTAACTTTGCATCTGGTAGCATTTAAATTGGCTTCTGATTTTGGGCCTTTTTGTGTACCTGATGTCTTGTTTCTGGTTTTTAGCTGAACTTTGGCGAAGGCAAATTTGAGGTATTATCATGGCCCGTCATCCATCGTCCGTCTGTCCATCGCACCGTCAACACGGCTCGGACTAGAGGCCATATTTATGAACCGATCTTTACGAAACTTCTTGGGTACCTTTGTTATCACCGTGGGGTGAGATCGAGTGTTTTGGGGTTGGGTCCGAAATTCAAGATGGCCGCAGCCAGCCATTTTGTACAAAATTAGGTGCAATCAGATTTTTTGCAGAACTTCCATATTAAAGTTCAAGTTCTGATTTGAATAATTTTTTGTATGAATGTTTAGTACCATGGGATACATCACATGTAATACAGGTTTTTTTCTCGTGCAAAAATTATGCAAATTAGATTAACTTTGATTTCTTCAGTGCTACTTATACACAGTAAGTGTGTAAATTATGCAAATTAGACTAACTTTGATTTATTTAGTGTTACTTTCAGCACTGTGAGTGCAAATGCCAATACGGCTCGAGCTAGAGGCCATATTTGTGAACCGATCTTTACGAAACTTCGTGGATACCTTTGTTATCACCGTGGGATGAGAACGAGTGTTTGTGGTCCAAAATTCAAGATGGCCAACAGCAGCCATGTTGTACCGAAATTAGTGCAATCGTTTTTTTGTACAGAACTTCTGTATGAAAGTTTTGATTTGAATAAATTTTTGAGTGAATGTTTAGTAACATGGAATACATCACATATATGGGTTTTTCTCTCGTGCTGAAATTATGCAAATTAGATGAACTTTGATTTATTCAGTGCTACTTATACACAGAAAGTGCACATATCAATACGGCTCGGGCAAGGGGCTGTATTTATGAACCGATCTTCATGAAACTTCTTGGGTACCTTTGTTATCACCTTGGGACGAGAACGAGTGTTTTTGGGTGCAGTCCCAAATTTAAGATGGCTGCCGTGGCTATTTTGTACCGATATTAGGTACAATCAGTTTTTTGTTCAGAACTTCTATATGAAGGTTCTAATTTGAATAAATTTTTAAATGATTGTTCAGTAACATGGAATACATCACATATAATACAAGTTTTTTTCTCGTGCAAAAATTATACTAATTCGATGAACTTTGATTTATTCAGTGCTACTTATACACAGTAAGTACACATGTCAATATGCCTTGGGCTTGGGGCTGTATTTATGAACCGATCTTCATGAAACTTCTTGGGCACCTTTGTTATCACATTGGGACGAGAACGAGTGTTTTGGGTGCAGTCCAAAATTTCAAGATGGCTGCTGGTGGCCAATTAGACAAACTTTGATTTATTCAGTGCTACTTATACACAGTAAGTGCACATTTCAATACGGCTCTGGCTAGAGGTATCTAACTGTCACCCAACTTTACAATACTTTACCTGTACATTTGTTACAGGCTACGGCCAGTATTTACAGGCCTTTACAGTACTTTACATGTACATTTGTTATCAGATCTTTACCTAGATATGTGTCATTGCTGTGTCATATGCTATGCATGTACATGTCTTACACAAGTTGAGATACAGTGTCATGGACACTTTCATTTTTATGTGTACCCATACTATGTATGGTACACATAATGCCGGGATCCAGGGTGGCCATCCGTCGTTCGTCCATCCTTTTTCCATATGTCTGTCCGTCTGTCCATCTGACGTCCGTATCCATTTCTTTGGCATTTGATAACTTGAAAACTATTGCTTGGATTGTCAAGTTACTTTATATTTGTGTTCAGGTTACTAACTCTTTATCCTTCAAATTGAAAATTCTTCCAATCCCTTTGGCATGAGGTAACTCAAAAAATATCAATCCAATTGTCATGTTACTTATTATACCCCCGCTTCGAAGAAGTGGGGGCTATATAGGAATCGCCCTGTACGTCCGTCCGTCCGTCCATACGTCCGTCCGTACGTCTTTCCAGACATGAAATTCTTGTGTGCTCAACTCCTCCTACATTTATCAATCAATTTGGACAAAACTTTTCAGACATCATCATTACTAAGTGAACATGCGCATATTCCAAGATTTTTGATCTGCGACAACTTTAACCAGGTTATCTCCCTTTGACTTAGATTTATTGTGTCTTTCCATCCAAACAAATTCTTGTGTGCGCAACTCCTCCTACATTAATGAACCGATTTTGATGAAACCTTTCAAACATCATCTCTACTAAGTGAACATGTGCATATTCCAAACTTTTTAATCTGCGACAATTTTAACCAGGTTATCTCTCTTGAACTTTGATTTAATATGGGTTTCTGCATGAAATTCTTGTGTGCGCAACTCCTCCTACATTTATCAATCAATTTGGACAAAACTTTTCAGACATCATCACTACTAAGTGAACATGCGCATATTCCAAGATTTTTGATCTGCGACAATTTTAACCAGGTTATCTCCCTTTGACTTAGATTTATTATGTCTTTCAGTTCGAACAAATTCTTGTGTGCGCAACTCCTCCTACATTAATGAACCGATTTTGATGAAACCTTTCTAACATCATCTCTACTAAGTGAACATGTGCATATTCCAAACTTTTTGATCTGCGACAATTTTAACCAGATTATCTCTCTTGAACTTTGATTTAATATGGGTTTCTGCATGAAATTCTTGTGTGCGCAACTCCTCCTACATTTATCAATCAATTTGGACGAAAGTTTACAGACATCATCACTACTAAGTGAACATGCGCATATTCCAAAATTTTTGAGCTGTGGCAATTTTAACTAGGTTATCTCCCTTTAACTTAGATTTATTATGGGTTTCTACATGAAATTCTTGTGCGTGCAACTCCTCCTACATTTATCAATCAATTTGGACAAAACTTTTCAGACATCATCACTACTAAGTGAACATGCGCATATTCCAAGATTTTTGATCTGCGACAATTTTAACCAGATTATCTCCCTTTGACTTAGATTTATTATGTCTTTCCATTCGAACAAATTCTTGTGTGCGCAACTCCTCCTACATTAATGAACCAATTTTGATGAAACCTTTCAAACATCATCTCTACTAAGTGAACATGTGCATATTCCAAACTTTTTGATCTGCGACAATTTTAACCAGGTTATCTCTCTTGAACTTTGATTTAATATGGGTTTCTGCATGAAATTCTTGTGTGCACAACTCCTCCTACATTTATCAATCAATTTGGACGAAAGTTTACAGACATCATCACTACTAAGTGAACATGTGCATATTCCAAAATTTTTGAGCTGTGGCAATTTTAACTAGGTTATCTCCCTTTAACTTTGATTTATTATGGGTTTCTACATGAAATTCTTGTGCGTGCAACTCCTCCTACATTTATCAATCAATTTTGACGAAACCTTTCAAACATTATCACAACTAAGTGAACATACGCATATTCCCAAATTTTTGATCTGCGACAATTTTAACCAGGTTATCTCCCTTTAACTTGGCTTTATTATGGGTTTTCAAATGGCATTCTTGTGTGTGCAACTCCTCCTACATTAATGAACCGATTTTGAATACATGTTGCACATTGTAAATGTGTTTTTCCAAATGTAAACCATATATGTGTGGGCTCTTTAAGTATTCAGTGCTGTTCTGTGGAAGGCCACATGCAAATACAAATTTCAACAACAAAAAATGATCTTTATGTATACATTTCCTTATGGCCTTCGCCTACATGATCAGAAGTGCATTCCTCTAAAAACCCAAAGCGGGGGTATTAATCACCTTCAGTGATAGTTCTAGTTTTTTTTTATCTTCAGGTTACTGTTTTTCCGAGCTGTATAGTTTTTTGTGTAAATCTGTTATTTTGTTCCTGAGATATTAACCCTTTATCCTTCAAATTGGGAAATTCTTCCAATCCCTTTGGCATTCGATTCTTGAAAAATATTGCTTGGATTGTCAAGTTACTTTATATTTGTGTTCAGGTTACTGATGTGCCGAGCTGTATAGTTTTTAGTGTAAATGTGATAATTTGATCCTGAGATATTAACCCTTTATCCTTCAAATTGAAAATTCCTCCAATCCCTTTGGCATTCGATAACTTGAAAAATATTGCTTGGATTGTCTAGTTACTTTATATTTCTGTTCAGGTTACTGATTTGTCGAGCTGTATACATTTTGGTGTAAATCTGATGATTTGATCTTGAGATATTAACCCTTTATCCATCAAATTGAAAATTCCTCCAATCCCTTTGGCATTCGATAACTTGAAAAATATTGCTTGGATTGTCAAGTTACTTTATATTTGTGTTCAGGTTACTGATGTGCCAAGCTGTATAGTTTTTGGTGTAAATCTGTTATTTTGATCCTGAGATATTAACCCTTTATCCATCAAATTGAAAATTCCTCCAATCCCTTTGGCATTCGATAACTTGAAAAATATTGCTTGGATTGTCAAGTTACTTTATATTTGTGTTCAGGTTACTGATGTACCAAGCTGTATAGTTTTGGTGTAAATCTGTTATTTTGATCCTGAGATATTAACCCTTTATCCTTCAAATTGAAAATTCCTCCAATCCCTTTGGCATGATATAATTTGAAAAATATTGCTTGGATTGTCAAGTTACTTTATATTTATGTTTAGATTACTGATGTGCCGAGCTGCATAGTTTTTGGTGTAAATCTGATAATTCGATCGCGAGATATTAACCCTTTATCCTTCAAATTGAAAATTCCTCCAATCCCTTTGGCATGAGATAACTCAAACAATATCAATCCGATTGTCATGCTACTTCATATATGTGTTTAGGTTACTGATGTTCCAAGCTGTATAGTTTTTGGTGTAAATCTGATAATTTGATCCTGTGATATTAACCCTTTATCCTTCAAATTGAGAACTCCTCCAATCCATTTCTTTGACATGCGATAACTCAGAAAATATTAATCCGATTATCAGGTTACTTTATATATGCATTCAGGTTATACACGTGCTGAGGTGTATAGTTTTTTATGTAAATCTAATAATTTGATTTGGAGATATTAACCCTTTATCCATCAAATTAGGCACTCCTCCAATCGATTTCTGTATGTACCCATAACATGTATGGTGTACATAATGTCGGCATCTGGGGTGGCCCTCTGTCATACAGCTTTCTCAGTCCTTCTCACGAACATATTGCACCGTGAGTGAAAAATTACTCTCGCAAAATCAATCACGGGAGCTATTTGCTCTCGCAATGACACATCACCATTATTGACCAACTGCAATGTGATTTTCATGCATTTTTGAAAGGGATAACTCGAGTCAGGCTTTGTTATGCCATGTTTATGCAATTTTCCAATGATAGAGAGTTTTTCATTTTTAATGCCTGTTATGGAGCATTTTCAATGTGTGACACTTTTCGAGGGTGGGGGATGTACAGACTAATTATGTTTTGAGCCCCTGTAATTGGGAAGGGGGGGGGGGGGGGGGGCACTGGATTCAGATTCGCATTATTGTTCTAATCTTGCTATGTGAGGAGGTATTGTGGTCCAAAAACATTACATAAGAAACTGGTCTATTGATGTGCTAGTTTTGACCTTTTTTACTTTGTATTTCTTTGACGCTATCATTTGTTAATAATTATACTGAATGCGATCCTTTTCTTGGATAATATATTATTGTTGTAGATACATGTATACTGCTGTTGTTACCACCCCTCCCTCTTCCCGGAACGAAAACATCTCTGCCTCAAAATGAGAGCCCAGTGTTGAAAAATATCAGTACCCGGTACAAGAAAGCACATCAGTGCCCCCCCCCCCCCCCCCCCCCCCACCCCCTATTCACCCACATCAAAACCGATTATTTTTTATCCCCAGAATTTTCCAAAACAGCAACTCATGCCGACCTTCATTTTAATGGTGTGCAATCGCATATGCAATTACAATTTGCAGTGAAAGATCAAACGTGCACGTGCAAAAAAAACCCAGTTACCGGTACTTTTTTAGTTTACCTCAACAATGTCAGTGTTTCAGAAACTGTAAACACTTGACAGTCTCGCCTATTCAATTAATGGAATAACCGATGTAAGGTTAGGTGCTATAGTGTATTATTTTTCATTGTCGACTATTTTTTTTTAGCCATATACATCATGCCACTGAAAGATAATACTGGTCTGCGGGGGACACGTAACGTTTCTTGGTACCTATTATCCTTCATATTCGTTGTTTATATCCCGAAAATAGGCAGCAATTTATACTTTACCCTCGCATGTTATTTCATGAAATGGATGTTGTCATACCTAAACTCCGCTCTGGATCAAGCTTTTGTGAGCAAATTGTTGATAATCCAAGTTAATTTTTACCATTTTAATATTTAAATACGATAATTTTAATGGCGATGTGGAATTTATTGACACTAAATATCTGAAAGAATGGGCACACTTTGAAGTGTTAGCATCACGTGACAGTGACTGTCATAAACTTGATTACGTCAGTGAGGAATGCCCGGTTAACCCACTTTTTAGGTGACCCGATTGGCTGGAATAAACTGTGTGTGCTATATTCCTGGCAATTTTCATCAAGCAATAGTTTCTAGATCCCCAAAATGACCCAAATGAAAACTTAAGAGTTCAGACGGTGCTTTGATTTTCACTTGTGTTGTCAGGATTTTGAACTGCATTTACATGTACCTCGCTAAATATTCCACTGTATATTATGCGCCCATCTCACTGGCTTCAACTGACTGAATAATCCTGTCCTGGGCCCGAACCACTTCGACTGACACGTGCAAGCTGTCTTCCCGGAGTATGGTAGACGGGTGCATCAATTTGCGCTCGGAAAATAAGAAACCCGGGGTTTCCGGGTGCGAGAGCGATAGCGCCCGCTTCGTGAGAAGGACTGCTTTCTACTAGTTGCACGTATGGGTACACATCTGACAATTTCATCGGCCTATTTTTAACATATTATAACATTTCAATTTACAAATATTGTCCACTGGCCCAACTCATCCTAAAGGAAAGCTTATTTGCTCACTCTTAATCATGATTCATTGTTCTTGTCAGTCATCCATTGTGTCTTCAAATGACTTTTCTCGAAAAACAATTAGCTGATTTTCACCAAACATGGAATCAAGGTTCTTTGTACGGCCCTGCAAATCACACATTTTTAATTTGAGTCGATTCTTGAATCAAATCACACATTTTATTCAAAATTTAGTCAAATATCAAATTAAATCTTGAAGATAAAGTCAGAACTTGCCAATTGAACTAATAGGAGTCCACCAAATATGGTAATACAATGTTTATCGAATCATTGTCGCTATTTCTGCTCACCTGTGAGGTCACTGAATAGAATTTGAAAAGTTTTGTATCTATTTTGTGCACTGATGACATTGGTAATTTAAATTCTATGGTAAGATTATATGACCATGTTCAAAGTCAACAAGTGGAAATGCTGTCTGAAAGAGAGTTCCCATGGAAGGTAACTCTAGTGGAATTTACCATACTCTGAGTTATGTTTCATAAGTATACTCCACATTTCTTCCTAAGAAAAAATTGCCACTTGCAGGCAAAAATAACATTGAACTTTTGCAAAACTAATCTTGAGAGTAAGATATCCAAACATTAGGTGGTCATGTGGGTAACACAAAAACCCCTCAAGACAAAACCCCCTCTGAAAAAACCCTCACTTTCTGCATTCAAAGACAAAACCTCTTCAAGACAAAACCCTCTCAAGAAAAAAAACCCTCGCAAGAAATATTATTTATAGAATATGGTCAAAATAAAAGTGTTAATACATCATTTTTTTTTTTTTGGAAGGGGGAGGGGGTAAATAATTGTTCGGCTCTGATGACTTTGATCTAACTTTAAACAACAACCCCCAACCCCCCATAAGATCCATCTAGGTACTCCTAAAAGGCTGGGGCATCTTTTTGTACAAACCATCTAAAGAGGCCTTTGTCTTAATTTCAGCTTGCCAGTAATTTTCTTATCTTATTTTTTATGGTTCAAACTGCATATGACAGAATAAAAAATGAAGTGCATAATATGGAGTGCTTTCAAGAAGTATAATGGAAAAACCCCAATGTTTTCGTATCAAAAGGTGTTTATTTGTTAACTTATGCATAGTTATTATATTTACGAAATATATTTTTTTATGAAAAAATGAGTGAACAAAAAAAAAATAAATAAATTCAAATTGTGAGGGAGTTCTCTGTGCAAGAAGTAAATTAAGGTGAGAGGGTTTTTTGTCAACGGGTTTTTTTCCGAGGGGGGTTTGTCTTGAGGGGGTTTTATCCTAGATTCAGTTATGTGAACGTTAAAAAAAAACCCCTCGCTTGTCCACAATTCCATTGGCAAGCCCAAAAGCCTGTATTCCTCATCTGATCAGCAAACAGTTTTATATGCAGGTTCAGCATGACATATCTGGATGTGAGCTACTCGAGTTTCATTGCTGAAGCTAAAAAAACATGTCTAAGTAACCAGCAGTTTTTTTTACTGGCATATTAAGTCTTTCAGGGCATTTCATTTGGTATACCGTACATCCAGTATGTTTCAAGTGATTAAAGTGAAATTTTTTATGCTTGTTTTGGGGTGACATCTAAAGGTAAGCAATGAAGTTTCAGTTCACCTCTTCTAAGTAATGTGGGCAGATAGAAGGACTTGTCTATGCTTTTTTTATAAACATATATTTACTTTGTTCGGATTATAAGATTATGTTTTGATTATATTTAGTGGCGAGATGTGTAGAGCTGGTTGGTTTTGAAATTTTCCTTTGGTTCGGTTTTGGACAGAAAAAATCAGTTTTCGGTTTCTGTTTTTGTAACACAATATATATTTTCCATATCTTATGCATTAAACTGTGACAGGATAGTACTAAAACATGTTAAATAAGTGTTAAATAAACAAGTGAACTAGATATGAAATAAAACCTTTTTATGATTGCTTCCTCTAAATTCGATGAACAAAAAACCCAAGGGCATAGATTCGGGAGTCGGGAGTGTGTGTCGGGGTGGGCCTCAAACATTTAGTCACAAAGACACCGTTGAGACGGATAATTTATGATTTGACTGTCATGCCAAATTCGTTTTTCATTTCATTTCATGCCATTGACGTATTGCCTGACATGGAAATAAGTGAAGAAGGTCAGAACTTCAGAAAGCAGCAGACCAGAATCAAGAAGTTGAGAACTTGAGAACATGCCTTTTACTTTCAGAAATACTGATATCCAATTCATTAAGTTGACTTGACAAGTTGACATTTGTACTTGAAGGGAGCAAATTATCGACAAGATGGTCACCTGATCTGATTTTTACGTCTATTCTTCCTTTTGGTTTGCCCTGAGTTATCATTATCAGAGAGTATTCACTAAATTCTGAGAATTTCCATCACTTCAAAGAAAATAAAACACTGCCACAAGCATTTTGCAAGTATAAGCGTATTTTGAATTTTTAGTTTTCATTCTTTTCAAATTTTTGATTGACACTTTGTATGACAGGTATCTGCGGCTAACTTTTTATTAATATTAATTTAACCCTATCCTGCATTTCCTGGTTTCTCAACATTAACAGAGCATTAAGCGAATAGATACTTTTCTCTTACCTTGACTCTAGATCGCTTTGCAGGTGTCACAGTCCATTTTTTTTTAAGAAGAGTTTTGTACTCTTTGGCATGATGATAATTGGCATTTGGCATTTCTTACAGAATATTGATATATGCTACTATGCATTTTAGCAGGCCTTTAGATTATCCCAATTTCACACTATTAACAGGTGTGCCCAAATTAGAGAAGGTTTAAATTTAAAGACATCAAGAAAAATATATAAATTCTCTGTGTCTCTTCTGCATTTGAGAATGACTTCCTACATAAAATGATCATAGAAACACAAAGAAAGGCATGGCAGTAAAACATAAAAAAAAACATTCTAATATGTTGCTTTGGCAACTTCACAAATTAGTTGCAATTGAATGTTCCCATCCAGTTTTTCTTCAGTTACATTTGATTCTGTACCCAAATTAGCCACAATTGAGATATTATATACCGTCTAATTTAGTTTTGTGCATATGAATGTATGTTTGTATAACTTTTTATTTATTTTCCAACACAAGGTGACTCTGGCTGTCAAACGTTTTGTTAAACACCAATAAATAAATAATTAACTTTTTATTTATTTTTTTTTCTCTCCACAATTCGTCATGTTTGCTATTGTTGTCTCTTCTATGTAAATTTCTTCACATCATTTTGTCATGATGTCATATACCCATATATGGGAATGAAAGACAATAAAGTTACTTTTATTAGGGAATATGAATGTGAGGTAAATTATATAAGTTTAACAATTTGAGCATAGTCATAATTTTCTAATTACATTTTCTGGTTATTAACCCTTTAACCAATGCAGACGATATAAAAAAATATTATTTTAAATGGGGGGGGGGGGGGGGGGAGGGGGGCATCACATGATATGGTTTTGTTGAAATTTTTGAAAAATAATGTTTTTCAACTGCTTAATTTATAAATTTTGTAGGTGGATGTGGTCAATTCATTACTTAAAGGGTTAAACAATGTATACTGTAAGAGTTTGAATAGTGGGGAGATTCTCTAGCACATGCAGGCCTGATTATTTGAAGGGAGCCACTGCTCCAGCTCCCTATGCCTGCTGCAAAACTATATTAATAGGAGCCTTAATTGCTCTCCAAAAGCTATCAGAAATGAAAATAGCTCTCCTTAAGGCCTAAAAAAGTTTAAAATCTGTTTCTCAGGCCCTCCCATGTGGTCCTTTTAGCTGCCACATGCTCTCTTTTTATGTGTACCCATACTATGTATGGTACACATAATGCCATCATCTGGGGTGGACCTCCATCATTCGTCCATCCTTCGTCTGTCCGTCTGTCCATTTGAACGTCCATCTGTCCGTCCATCCGGCATCCGTATCCATTTCTTTGGCATTTGATAACTTAAAAAATATTGCTTGGATTGTCAAGTTACTTTATATTTGTGTTCAGGTTACTGATGTGCCGAGCTGTATAGTTTTGGGTGTAAATCTGATAATTTGATCCTGAGATATTAACCCTTTATCCTTCAAATTGAAAATTCCTCCAATCCCTTTGGCATTCGATAACTTGAAAATATTGCTTGGATTGTCAAGTTACTTTATATTTGTGTTCAGGTTACTGATGTGCCGAGCTGTATAGTTTTTGGAGTAAATCTGATAATTTGATCCTGAGATATTAACCCTTTATCCTTCAAATTGAAAATTACTCCAATCCCTTTGGCATGAGATAACTCAAAAAATATCAATCCGATCGTCATGTTACTTCATAGATGTGTTCAGGTTACTGATGTACCGAGCTGTATAGTTTTTGGTGTAAATCTGATAATTTGATCCTGTGATATTAACCCTTTATCCTTCAAATTGAGAACTCCTCCAATCCATTTCTTCGGCATGCAATAACTCAAAAAATATTAATTCGATTATCAGGTTACTTTATGTATTCAGGTTACTGATGTGCTGTGCTGTTTAGTTTTTTATGTAAATCTAATAATTTGATCCGGGGATATTAACCCTTTATCCATCAAATCAGGCACTCTTCCAATCCATTTCTATATGTATCCATACCATGTATGATGTACATAATGTCGGCATCCGGGGTGGCCCTCCGTCACACAGCTTTCCACTAGTTGCACGTATGGGTACACATCAACCTATTTTTATAAACAATGCATACTTAAATAAAAATAATTGGTTTATGTCTGCTATTTTAGCAAAGTTAATAAAATTGATAAGTTTGTCCCTTGAATGTCAACAAAGCTTTGCAATGCTTTAGCATTGCAAAGCCTTGTTGCAATCCAGGGACAAAATACACCACCACGCATACTATTTGGTAGATTATGAGGCCTAAAACACAAAACAAATCAAGAACATGAACTTGTGATGGCAATGAAATAATTACAATAAGAAAAAATAAAATAAAAAATGCCCACCAGCATCCAGTTTTACAAAAAATGGCCTGAGAAACAGAAAATCTACTTTGTGAGGCCTAATATGCATTAAATATCAACTTGCCCATTAAAATCAGTCAATATGGCTCCCCTGAGTGATTCAAGATGGCTGTTGTGACTCTCTTTAGATTTTCAAATGATCTGGCCTACACATGTATGGCATATTTTTAAAAAATTCTACAGTCTCTGACATATTTCTAGTTAAATAATTGAATATAAATTCTATTGAAAAATCTGATGACAAATCATACTATTCTTCAGTTTTGGGTAACAAAAAGCAAGTTTCAGTGGTGTCCTGTAATTGCTGGTCTTTCTGATTCCTGAAACAGTTGGAGACCACAAATGACAAAGTGAATCATTTTCATGGATCTGAATTGTTTTTACTGTTCAATGTATGTGTAACAGTTATTTACCTGAGCAAAATTTGTATATCAATATGTTTGTGAGTGAAGTAATATTGTTGATCTGTTCTTTACTCTTTACAGCATGGAAATGCAGAAAATGCTAGAATGCTTTGGAGGTAAGATATATTCCTGCTTCAGAAGACAAATGTGCTCTGTAATTCATTAAAATTACTTCTGTTATAAATAAGTTATTAACATTTAATACATATGTTTTTGCTCAAGAATTTCATTATATGACATGTTTTAGTGAGTTCAGCAAGCACTTTATACATCAGCTACATTAAACTTGAGCCCCAAAACATTATTGTGTCACAAATTACAATGTTTTGAGATGTTTATTAAATTTTGAATTTGAGAATTCATTTTCCAGCCCCAATCTCTCACTATCAGCATGCTTCATACTTGCTTCTATGATGTAATGACACAGGCTGTACACTGAACACATTTCCCTGACTGAACAATCTGTTATGGATGAGCTTGACTGAAACCAGGACAACTGTTTTTCAATTCTTTGTTGTTCTGGGTTTAATTTAATTTGTGTAGTTTTGCATAGTGTTTTGCAACACATTGCGAAAATTACATGAATTCAGTTTTACCTCCCTTATGCATTCATGCTTGTAGAAAATCCCTTATTCATTTGACAATAATAGAGTATTACAATTACTCTATTGAGAGATATCATATGCAGAAATATACATACCATGTGGTGGGAGAGAGTAGGCTTTTTGTAAAGTTATGTGTTTTTGTATTGAACTGGTATGAACATAAACTCTAAAATACTTAATGTGGAATTCTCAAGAAGTGATAAGAACAGTTGCAATTTGTCAGTACACTACAGCGTGAAAAAGGGCTTTTTTTTGCATACATTTGCTGAAATCAGAATTTTAAACAATACTTCCAACAATAATTTCCGAGACATTCCTGGATAAGTACTATTAAGTGCACAACTGAACATGTTTGTCACATATGTCATGGATGAACGTCACATGCATCTGTTTTCATTCATCTTCTTTCGATTGACTGGAATTGAATTTGCTTGGTTATTTTTCAGTATCTAGGTGCTGATGGCATTCTTATCTTTACTTTTGTGAAAACTTAATGCTAATGTTGCAGTTTCGTCCCTCTGGTTTGCAGGAAACAAGGCATAAGGTGAGATTTTCCCAATAGAGAAGAACAGCATTTTCCATATTGGGTCACAGGATGTGGGGAGGGAGAGATTATGGAAGAGAAGTTAGGCACATGTGACCTTTGTTTCCAAAACAAATCACATGTGGAATAGTTAATAGTACACATTCCTTGTCAGAAAGCGGCAGATGTGAACTTGACTCCAAGTTAAATAAATGCTCTCAGGATCCAAATAAAAGAAAAGGGGGCGGAATAATAGCAGGGGTTGGAAAATTTCATGAAATTAAATAAAAGTAGGGGCAGAATAATAGTAGGGGTGGAATATTTTTTATGAAATTGGATAAAAGTAGGAGCAAAATTACTATGGGTAAAGATATGAAGAGTTTCTGGTTAATACTATGAACATTTGGCTAAAATTGTTATTAATGCTTATGTATAATTGATAGCGTTGCCTTCATTAACCAAATATTAACCAAATACTAGTGGAGCTATGTATTCCAATTTATACTAATATAGTACCAACGTGACTAATGTTTTTATGGGCAAACAAGTATTTATTTTCTATGGACTGCTTCTTGAACTGACTTGTGGAAAATTACATCATGTTCACAGGAAATAGTACATATGGGCCGTGAGCTGAGAAAAGGGACCTTAGTGGTCAAAAACATGAAATTTGAGTTAATTTCACATCTCTAATCTCTGAAAAACAACCTTTTCAACAAAGTTTATTTCAGAATCATCTGACAATTAACCCCCCCCCCCCCACCCCCCACCCCCCCCCCCCCCAAAAAAAAACAAAAAAAACCCCAAAACAGGTACACCATATCCACCACTACCACCCAAGGATCTTTTGAGATATAGGCACAGGGTGTGGAAGGAGGTTTTTTTTTGGGGGGGGGGGGGGGGCATCTCCTTTCCCAATCTTTCATTGACATTTGGTATTCAAACATAGTTCTGATAAAACAGGAGTGTTCCCGCCAGCTAGTATCCAAACCCATATACTAAGCGAGGAATGTTGGATCGAAAATTTAATGACTGAAGAGGCATGAATATTTCAGAAATTTGTAAACTTCACATAAACAAAGCATCATCCGTGTCAGAGCCAGCCTGTATCACAGGTGTTTTTATGATCATGTCTGTTTCACACAAATGAAAAGTTCTTTTGTTCCTTTTTTCTAAAATTAATCCAGACAAACTTATCAAGACATATAACTGCTATGGCAGCCTCCACCCCACCCCCACCCCCATCACCACCACCCACCAGCGAGAAATTCTGCATCCTGTAAGTGAATGACTGGACCATTTTGCTGTAACATAATCGGCCAGTAAGTTACTCTCATTACAAATCCAAGATGCAACTGACATACTTTTATGAAAATGGGCGACTCGAGGGAGGTGGGAGTTGGGAGGATAGCTTGGGCAGACTGAAAAATAAAACATTTGGCTAAGAGTGCCAGGGAGAGGAACAGTGGCATGGTATGGGTAACAAACAGTTATTTGTTCACTGGTCAGTGTGTTCTGTTCAGAGATGCGGCAGACTTGTGCGGGGTGGACAAAGAGTCTTGAGTGGAGGATCCAGGATTCAGGGGAGGGAGAGCACCAAATTTTGTTTTAGGTCATGATGCAAAGGATCGTCCCGTTCAGCCGAGAGAGTTGTGACAGGGTTGATATGTAAAATAGAAGGGCAGTTTCACCTCCAGTGTTTTTTTTGCACATGACCACCATGCTTTTCAGCCAAAATATCCCCTCACTGGAATGGAATCATTGAATAATGAAAAAGGAAAACTAATTTATAAGAGCTCACAGGCGACTACGCAAGGGCTAAAGCTGCATGCATATTGTGGAATATTGTCATCCGCACACATGAGAATCCACTACTTGTTGCAGTGGATGACAATGTGTTATGAGATATAAAACCGTGTCCCTACAGGTCTCGATCTTTAGAAAAGAATAAATTAATTTTAGTCGTAAAAAATGGGGATGGGGGGGGGGGGTGGGTGGGTGTGTGTTTGAATGTATGTTAGACTAGTTTTCAAAGTTCTCCTGCCATACTTCAATTTGCTCAGTGAATGAATCCCTGTGGGTACCATGATTCCACAAACTTAGCAAATGAGCATCTCTTTCACCTTTTGTTCTCGAAAGAAATTTAAGGTCACCATTTTTCCGCCGGGCCGCTAGACTAGAGCTTCGCGATTTCTGCTCAGTTAACATTAATTTTGATAATTCTTTCGAAACTAGGATCTGCCTATAAAAGGATCAAAAATAGCTTCCTTTGGCTTTGGCAAATGGAAGCTGCATGTGATGTGACACATTTGTTTATTGGAATAAGTTATCCGAGAGATTTCCAACAGGACATTATACATCTAAAGAATTTCATGAAATAATATGGAGTCTTATACTAAGTTATAAGGGGCGCAGTGGGTACAGATGCAGGCTGCAAGCCGAGGGGTCCTTGAATCGAATCCCACCTGTGGCATCCGAGTTGTGTCCTTAGGCAAGACACTTAATCTCAATAGCTCACGAGGAAGCATGGTGGTGTTGTGTATTAAGGCGTACTGCACATCGATAGTGCACTTGTCTTCAACCAATGCCAACCCTGCTTGTGTGGAGTTAGTATGTTGGGGAGGCTTCATGAAAATTTACGTTCTTTCTAGCCTAAAAATGTCTTTTAATTGTCATTTGGGGCTTAATTTTTTTTAAATCTCTCAGGGATGGGGGGTGGGGGGGGGGGCGCCCTACAGAATTTAAAAAAAAAAAAAATTCTTCCATGTCCACACACAAAGAATTCCACCCCCATATGTTTTCCCAACTCAAGATTTACATCTTCAGGATTTACACCTGCAGCCTAAAAATACTTGTCCTCCCTCCTTCCAAAAAAAAAAGATCCCAGTGGCCTTCTATAATATATGTACCTGGCTAAGAGCCGGTTGTTACTTAGTAGAATTCTACCTTTCATAGGAGTTCATTCCAAATCAATTTGGTGTAATAATGATATAAGTTTGAAGCAAAATAGAAGCAAAGAAAGTTTTAAGCTGAATGCACATGAACAGTTTGAGTTTTTTTTGGGGGGGGGGGGGGGGGTTGAGGGAGGGGGCTGTTTTTTGTGTGTAGGCTAAGGTTGAGCAATTGATTTTTAGCTCAACTTTGACATAAGTCAAATTTGAGCTTATGCCATGGCCAGTCGTCCAATGTCCGCCGTCCGTCTGGCTGTCTGTCCGTCAACAATTCAATACGGCTCGGGCTAGAGGCCGTATTTATGAACTGATCTTTACAAAACTTCTTGGGTACCTTTGTTATCACTGTGGGACGAGAACGAGTGTTTTGGGGTCTGGTCTGAAATTCAAGATGGCCACTGGCAGCCATTTTGTACAAAATTAGGTGCAATCAGATTTTTGCGCAGAACGTCCATATGAAAGTGCTGATTTGACTAATTTTTTGTATGAATGTTTAGTACCATGGGATACATCACATATAATACAGGGTTTTTTTTCTCGTGCATAAATTATGCCAATTAGACTAACTTTGATTTATTTAGTGTTACTTTCAGCACTGTAACTACAAATGTCAATATGGCTCGGGCTAGAGGCTGTATTTATGAACCGATCTTTACGAAACTTCTTGAGTACCTTTGTTATCACTGTGGGACGAGAACAAGTGGTTTTTGGTGCGGTCCAAAATTCAAGATGGCCACCAGCAACCATTTTGTTCTTTAGTTGGTGCAATCAGTTTTTTGTCCAGAACTTCTGTATGAAAGTCCTGATTTGAATATATTTTTGTATGAATGTTTAGTAACATGGAATCCATCACATATAATACAGGTTTTTTTTTTTCGTGCAGAAATTATGCAAATTAGATGAACTTTGATTTATTCAGTGCTGCTTATACACAGTGAGTGCACATGGCTCGGGCTAGAGTCTGTATTTATGAACCGATCTTCATGAAACTTTTTGGGTACCTTTGTTATCACCTTGGGATGAGAACGAATGTTTCTGGGTATGGTCCAAAATTCAAGATGGCTGTCAGTGGCCATTTTGTACCAAAATTAGGTCCAATCAACTTTTTGTACACAACTTCTATAGGGCTCAGGCTAGAGGCTTTACAAAACTTCTTGGGTACCTTTGTTATCACCGTGGGATGAGAACCAGTGTTTTTGGGTGGAGTCCAAAATTCAAAATGGCCGCCAGCAGCCATTTTGTACCAAAATTGGTGCAATCAGTTTTTTTTGTACAGAACTTCTGTTTGAAAGTTCTGATTTGAATAAATTTTTGTATGAATATTTAGTAACATGGAATACATCACATATAATATGTGTTTTTTTCTCCAACAGAAATTATGCAAATTAGATGAACTTTGCTTTATTTAGTGTTACTTTCAGCACTGTAAGTGCAAATGCCAATACGGCTCGGGCTTGTTTGTGGTCAAACAACTGAAACATTGCTTCACGAAGCATATCAGAATCTGATCTTGTACAGCAGCTGAAGCGAATCCATCTTAATATCAGGATCATGCAGAATAGAACTGATGTCAGCACACTGTACTGTGAATGTATCTGAAGGCTGATATAGAGCGTCATTGCAGCATGAAGGTTCCAAAAGTTGAACTGTCCATGGACTCTCCGCCATAACACATGCTGGCAGTGAATAGCTTCCTTTACGTACTAGCACACACATTCCAGGTTTATACGCCGATGTTTCATGATAGATGCTTGCAGGTTCCAGTCATGGAATTCTGATGCAAGCGATTTTTAGCTTGCCTTAACTGCTCACGCAATTTAATCCGGCATAAGCGTTTTTTTGCTCACATACTTTCTTCTATTTTCGATGGTGACGTACCATGGAACATGTGTTCAGAATATGCTGGGTACATGTGTGTGCCGGCCACTACATATACCAGTCCCCCCGAACTTCTTGATCGATCTGACCACACTGGGGTGGAGGGGATAGTAAAAAAATGAATACAGGTTCATTCATCAACATTTTATTAATTCATTTAAAATTGATTGGCTTGAATGCACTCGAAGGAGAAATTACCCAACCTGGTATTAACACCCTTCAATCTGATATCAAAATACCCAAATTTCAGGAAGCTGTTTTTTCCCATAATGCATCTAGAAATTTACCCAATTCAATCTCGTTGGACAGAGCTCAATGAGCTCTGTCAAACGAGATTGAATTGGTTAAATTTCTAGTTGTATTATGGGAAAAATTTTTTCTGTCTAAAATTTAGATACTTTGACATCAGTGTGCAGGGGGTTAACTAAGTATTTAGAAGATCTTTGTGAAGCAAAAAAGTGAAAAAAGATTTCAGAAGAGCAATTTACTCGCTTAAGTAGGTTCCAGGTGAGCGATTTATGCCACCCTGGATTTTTCAGAAATCCAAGCCTGAGGTTCACATGGCTGCTGGTTGAACTGAATCCAATTAGATATCTGTATTGGACATAGTATCAACTATGTTGTTCACCAGTACTTTTTCGGTATCGGTACTGTTACAGAGAGCAATTCACCTCTTCAAGCTTTGCCTTCCTTTTGCATGTGTGTCTTTAAGTTGGCATATGTATGGAAGAAATAGGCGAGATGTTTTTTGTATCACATACTTGGGTAGGATCTGACCAAATTCGTTTTGGAATTCTACATCCAAATTAGTCCAGCTGTCACTGCACATGGGCAAGAAGGATTCCAACATATCACTAGTGTGATTTGGCACTGGTGCGGACTCCATGTTGTCAGCAGTAGCAGCACTTGATGTTGACGGATTGCTGCAGTTGACATACTTGATGACGGATGAAAGATTTTCATCGTCAGTGAAATGTGACACTTCTTCTTCATCACAATCTATCAGTTCCCAACCTTCGTCAAAAAGAAATCTTGTTACTATTGTCAGTAGAACAATTCATATACATTCCTTTTAGTGATGTTGCAGACTTCAGAAGTTCTTTCAGGTCAGATGGAGGCTTACATGCCAACAACTCTTCACAGAACATTTTTATTTCAGGACCCACAAGCTTGTAAAGTTTGTCAAAAACTTGATTGTCTTTTGTTCCATCCTTGGCATTCATGAGAAAATTTGATTTTAAAGTCTCAAGAGTATCTATTTTTAAATTCTTCCAACTTTTGGTTATCACGTCATCATGACCAGGTGCTGGAATTTTACTTGGGTCATTTCTTAACATTTCAAGCATTAGTTTACTCTCCAACTCCCTGTACGATGTTTTCAATTGATGATAAATATGGGTGTCGTTTACTTGCATGACACCTGTCACACCACCGCCAGTCACTATCAGAATGTATCCTTTCCTTAGCAAAGCTTGTAGAACTTCATCAGTACAAAATATGGAGTAGTTGTCCAAATTATACACAGCAAAATCCTTATGACTAAACATGTATCGGTTTTTATGTGTTTTTATGTGTACCCATACTATGTATGGTACACATAATGCCGGCATCTGGGGTGGCCATCCGTCGTTCGTCCATCCTTTGTCCGTCTGTCTGTCTGTCTGCCGTCTGTCCATCCGTCTGTCCATCCGGCGTCCGTATCCATTTCTTTGTCATTCGATAACTTGAAAAATATTGCTTGGATTGTCAAGTTACTTTATATTTGTGTTCAGGTTACTGATGTGCCTAGCTGTATAGTTTTTGGTGTAAATCTGATAATTTGATCCTGAGATATTAACCCTTTATCCTTCAAATTGAAAATTCTTCGAATCCCTTTGGCATTCGATAACTTGAAAAATATTGCTTGGATTGTCTAGTTACTTTATATTTGTGTTCAGGTTACTGATGTGCCGATCTGTATAGCTTTTGGTGTAAATCTGATGATTTGGTATCGAGATATTAACCCTTTATCCTTCAAATTGAAAATTCCTCCAATCCCTTTGGCATTCGATAACTTGAAAAATATTGCTTGGATTGTCAAGTTACTTTATATTTGTGTTCAGGTTACTGATGTGCCGAGCTGTATAGTTTATGGTGTAAATGTGATAATTTGATCCTGAGATATTAACCCTTTATCCTTCAAATTGAAAATTCCTCCAATCCCTTTGGCATGAGATAACTCAAAAAATATCAAGCCGATTGTCATGTTACTTTATATATTTATTCAGGTTACTGATGTGCTGTGCTGTATAGTTTTTTTTATGTAAATCTGATAATTTGATCCGAGATATTAACCCTTTATCCATCAAATTAGGCACTCCTCCAATCCATTTCTATATGTACCCATACCATGTATGGAGTACATAATGTCGGCATCCGTGGTGGCCCTCCGTCATACAGCTTTCTACTAGTTGCGCGTATGGGTACACATCTGACGATTTCATCGGCCTATTTTTCATATTTTTTGTTGTTTTGAGCATTATTGGTAGCCAATATGATCCTTTTTCTGACCAATGGACTTTAAGGATAAAAGGGTTTTCAAGTTTTACACAGACTTCTTTGCCTTTGAAAACAAACTGCGGAGACAGAGGGTGTAAACACAGTAGTACGTTCACATAGTTCTCCGGAGACAGAGGGTGTAAACACAGTAGTACATTCACATAGTTCTCCTTTACATATGTAGGTTCACCATTCAGAGTCATGTTTTTGGGGTTTGCAGGTTCATTTCTAAGTAAAAGCATCTGGTCCCCATCGATAAGCACAGGCTCTTTGCCAAACTTTGACAAGAAATAAGACCAAATTCGATACACATTCTTCACAAAGACCAGAATTCTTTCTTCTCTCTTCTCTTGTGAGACAGCGAAGCACTTATTAGGTTTCTCCAGACTAACCCCATACTCACTCATCCATTGTTTTATCCACTGCTTTGAGAATTGCAATCTTTCAGAATCAGGTATATTCTCTTGTTGAGATTCAGACCACTTTTCATATATTCGTCAGCTTTAGATTTTAACACCTTTATTGGCAACCGCCCCTTCAAAGCCCCTCTGACATCTACAAACCAATCGAACAATGCCTGCCTTACTTCCATTGCTTTCCTTAAGAGGACACCTCCACTATTCCTGAACATTTTCTTACTAGTACAACTTACCTCAATATCACCACCGCCCTGCCTTTTTAATTTGTCATGACTTCTCCTGGCCACACAGATGGTTTTCATTAAATTGCTACAGTCTGCTTTGAAGTTTTTAGCGATGGAAATGTCTCCCTAACAGCATTTGCTAGATAACCCTCAACGGGAAGGACATTTACATGCTTCTTCCTATTTGGATCTCACCTCATTTGAACTTTCTGTTTCTCAGCTTCATATTCCAATTTGTATTTGTCCACTTACTCCGCCAACTTTCGTTTTTCAGATAAAGAATATTTATTTTTCTTATTTTCAAATGCGACCATCTTGTTACTTATAATAAGTACGTCATGTGGCCTTCCGGGTGGATGTAATATCGTACCCAAGCAATTTCGTGCCTGATACAAAAAAGTAAATTTGTACCTCAAAAATTATAACAGTCAGATAAAATGTCCCTAGCAGTATTCATCGCAGTCCATTCAGGGTTCCCGCGGGGCGTGGATTCAAGGAATGTCCTTAAATTCAATAAACTGTGGTTCAAATACTTGAAATCCTGGAAAATGATCAAGGGAGGCTTGAAAATCCTTGAATTTTTGCGAAATAAAAACGTACTGATGTTATCGATAACTAACAGCCCCCATCGCTGGGTAAATTAGTGATAATATATCATCATTCATGGTGGTAAGGCCTTGAAAATCCTTGAATTTGGTTGCTGTAAGGCCTTGAAAAATGCTACAAAATGTTGAGAAATGGCCTTGATTAGCCTCAAATTTGATCAGTCTTTGCCTGCAGGAACCCTGCCATTTGTCAGTGGTAATTTGGGGGGGGGGGGGGGGGGGGGGTAAAATGTAGGTTTTCAGCGTTGTGCCTGTTTAGATTTAGCCGAAAACCATTCAGGTATGGTTTCCATTGTCGGCTCACACCACAAGGAGTTTCTGAATGGGACTTCGTGAACCACCTAAAATAGAAACAAAAATACATTTTAGTGCAAAAGAAATAGAAATTAGATGTTAGCTTTTATTCATCTGAAAGAGAGAAAATAGAAATAAAATGGAAACAGCCGAGTATAAGCTTTCAGCTTGCTGCTGAATCAATTTCCTTATTAGTTGTATGGTTTTGTTGTATTGTACCTATAAATTATACTTTCACACTTTGGAAATAAATACAGTTTAAACTAAAGAGAGAAAATATAATATTACTGAAAAATCTGCAATAATTTAAAAAAAAAACCTTTACCTAACATGAAAGACAGACCACACTTGCAATGAAAATTCTTGAAAAACAATTTTTTCCATTTTTTGCGTCACCTACCCGATCACGAACTTCAGATGATGGATTTGTCTGGCTATAGTTAATTGGCGAGTACCCACAGGTACTCTCCAATTAACTGTAACAACACAAATTCATAAGTGATTTAATAGTAATTTGCCGAACAATTATGGTATCGTGATGGAAAAAATTAAAATATTGCAACTTATTGCATTGTAGCCATTATGGGTCAGTATTCTCCTAATTTAGTGATTACAGTGATTAAACTCTATTGGATATCCACTTATTCCTTAATTAAATTAATTAGCAATCAAGAAGTTGTTTCCCCAAATACTGTGTGGTACAGGTGTTGATAGAAGAATGTATACACAGTGTGAACAAGCTGTCAGGAGTTCCTTTGCCATGCTCAGACACGACACAAAAATGTTTCATCAAAGAGGGTTGAAAGGGGCTTGCCCACACCATCCATGCATGCCTTTGGTGTGCGAAATCATTCCTTCCTCCTGTCAGGAGTTCATCGTGTCAGTTAATTTCCATGTTTTCACAACAGTCAGTATAACACAGCATACCAATTATTATTCCTCATTCGAACAGTGAAATTTCTTCAATAAATGGATCCATATCAACATCAGTCTGTTTAAATTTTATGTTTTTTAACTTGATTTTACTCCAAATGTGAAATTTATCTGTAAAAATAAATAGGATGAAAAAAATTTGGGGCTAAGAAATAGCTTTTGGGTACAAAATTACATACAAAATGGGTACAACATTACTGAAAAATCTGGGTACAAAAACATTTTGGGTACAAAATTACTTCAACCCGACCTTCCAAGGTTGTAAACTATGACCTAAAAATATAATTGGAATTTCCCAACGAAATTGTTAAAGGGCCACTGCAGTTATGAGTGGTTTTAGTTTACTGGTTACGTATCTCTAACTCCAATAGTCAGACAGTAATAACTAACTGTGTGATTATTCCATTCTATGTCTACAAACGGTTATTATAAGCACTGTTTGTTGGACCAATAATTATTGTTTCCCAATGCAAACCCCACTAGAATAATCGATACACAATTTCCTAGTTTCGTTATGCTAAATATAGTTTACACTCTGGTAGTACCATGGACATTTGCCACTGGCACCTATTATCAAATAAATGGACACATCTGGTAAGATAGTTTTCAGTTTGTGTCGGTGATCTCATATCTTGTAATAGGGTTGTCTCGTGTGCCAACACTAACATCCGGGAACACACAGGCACTTCACACAGCAAGCACATGTCATCTGAAACAACCGGAGACAAATGCACTCCTCACAAAGCATGCACACCTCGTAAATATAATGGGTAGTCTAGAACTATGGACAATCTCATTTAAACAGAAAGTAAGAGGGAGGGATTTTTATGTGTACCCATACTATGTATGGTACACATAATGCCATCATCCGGGGTGGCCATCCGTCGTTCGTCCATCCTTTGTCCGTCCGTCTGTCCATCCGGTGTCCGTATCCATTTCTTTGTCATTCGATAACTTGAAAAATATTGCTTGGATTGTCAAGTTACTTTATATTTGTGTTCAGGTTACTGATGTGCCGAGCTGTATAGTTTTTGGTGTAAATCTGATAATTTGATCCTGAGATATTAACCCTTTATCCTTCAAATTGAAAATTCCTCCAATGCCTTTGGCATTCGATAACTTGAAAAATATTGCTTGGATTGTCAAGTTACTTTATATTTGTGTTCAGGTTACTGATGTGCCGAGCTGTATAGTTTTTGGTATAAATCTGATAATTTGATCCTGAGATATTAACCCTTTATCCTTCAAATTGAAAATTCCTCCAATCCCTTTGGCATTTGAAAACTTGAAAAATATTTATGTGTACCCATACTATATATGGTACACATAATGCCATCATCCGGGGTGGCCATCCGTCGTTCGTCCATCCTTTGTCCGTCCATCTGTCCGTCTGTCTGTCTGTCCATCTGTCCATCCGTCTGTCCGTCTGGCATCCGTATCCATTTCTTTGTCATTCGATAACTTGAAAAATATTGCTTGGATTGTCAAGTTACTTTATATTTGTGTTCAGGTTACTGATGTGCCGAGCTGTATAGCCTTTGGTGTAAATCTGATAATTTGATCCTGAGATATTAACCCTTTATCCTTCAAATTGAAAATTCCTCCAATCCCTTTGGCATTTGATAACTTGAAAAATATTGCTTGGATTGTCAAGTTACTTTATATTTGTGTTCAGGTTACTAATGTGCCGAGCTGTATAGTTTTTGGTGTAAATCTGAAAATTTGATTCTGAGATATGAACCCTTTATCCTACAAATTGAAAATTCCTCCAATCCCTTTAGCATTCGATAACTTGAAAAATATCGCTTGGATTATCTAGTTACTTTATATTTGTGTTCAGGTTACTGATTTGCTGAGCTGTATAGTTTTTGGTGTAAATCTGATGATTTGATCCCGAGATATTAACCCTTTATCCTTCAAATTGAAAATTCCTCCAATCCCTTTGGCATTCGATAACTTGAAAAATATTGCTTGGATTGTCAAGTTACTTTAGATTTGTGTTCAGGTTACTGATGTGCTGAGCTGTATAGTTTTTTTTTGTTTGTCCGTCTGTCTGTCCATCCGTCCGTCGGTTTGTCCATCCAGCATCCGTATCCATTTCTTTGTCATTCGATAACTTGAAAAATATTCCTTGGATTGTCAAGTTACTTTATATATGTGTTCAGGCTACTGATGTGCCGAGCTGTATAGTTTTTTTTGTTTGTCCATCTGTCCGTCCGTCCGTCCGTCCATCGGTCTGTCCATCAGGCGTCTGTATCCATTTCTTTGTCATTCGATAACTTGAAAAATATTGCTTGGATTGTCGTCAAGTTACTTTATATTTGTGTTCAGGTTACTGATGTGCCGAGCTGTATAGTTTTTGGTGTAAATCTGATAATTTGATCCTGAGATATTAACCCGTTATCCTTCAAATTGAAAATTCCTCCAATCCCTTTGGCATTTGATAACTTGAAAAATATTGCTTGGATTGTCAAGTTACTTTATATTTGTGTTCAGGTTACTGATGTGCCGAGCTGTATAGTTTTTGGTGTAAATCTGTAATTTTGATCTGGAGATATTAACCCTTCATCCATCAAATTGGAAATTCCTCCAATCCCTTTGGCTCCCCGTGGGAACCCTGGGAAGTAAGCAGCACTTGTTGTTAAGTACTAGTAAAATAGGACCCAGTCACCAATGTTTGGGGTGAAAGTCCTCTAAAATGGGCAACATGTTGATCAACGATTGACTAAACTTGACTTCATCTCCATGTTGTGTCACGATAAGCCATGGTGGATAAATGTGTGAAGTTAACCACCAACAAACAAACAATCCCTTTGGCATTCGATAACTTGAAAAATATTGCTTGAATTGTCAAGTTACTTTATATTTGTGTTCAGGTTACTGATGAGCTGAGCTGTATAGTTTTTGGTGTAAATCTGATAGTTTGATCCTGAGATATTAACCCTTTAACCTTCAAATTGAAAATTCCTCCAATCCCTTTGGCATTCGATAACTTGAAAAATATTGCTTGGATTGTCAGGTTACTTTATATTTGTGTTCAGGTTACTGATGTGCCGAGCTATATAGTTTTTGGTGTAAATCTGATAATTTGATCCCGAGATATTAACCCTTTATCCTTCAAATTGAAAATTCCTCCAATCCCTTTGGCATTTGATAACTTGAAAAATATTGCTTGGATTGTCAAGTTACTTTATATTTGTATTCAGGTTACTGATGTGCCGAGCTGTATAGTTTTTGGTGTAAATCTGTTATTTTGATCCTGAGATATTAACCCTTTATCCTTCAAATTGAAAATTCCTCCAATCCCTTTGGCATGAGATAACTTGAAAAATATTGCTTGGATTGTCTAGTTACTTTATATTTGTGTTCAGGTTACTGATGTGCCAAGCTGTATAGTTTTTGGTGTAAATCTGATAATTTGATCCTGAGATATTAACCCTTTGTCCTTCAAATTGAAAATTCCTCCAATCCCTTTGGCATGAGATAACTTAAAAAATATCAATCCGATTCTCATGTTACTTCATATATATGTTCAGGTTACTGATGTGCTGTGCTCTATAGTTTTTTATGTAAATCTGATAATTTGATCCGGAGATATTAACCCTTTATCCATCAAATTAGACACTCCTCCAATCCATTTCATGTACCCTTACCATGTATGGTGTACATAATGTCGGCATCCGTGGTGGCCCTCCATCATACAGCTTTCTACTAGTTGTGCGTATGGGTACACATCTGACGATTTCATTGGCCTATTTTTTTGTTTTGTTTTAAATTGAGTCAACATGAAAAGCAAAATTTTGACCTATGCTGCCGAGTTTTATTGTTTATTTGCCTGAACTTTTCATGTCACCGATTTCCAATTGTCAAATTAAATAAGCTTAGGGATCCAAATAAGCAATGTTGGGGTGCAAAGTTTCACAAAATTTTGATAAATGTACGGGTACATTCAGACATGTTAACTCTCCCGGAATGCCCGGGAGTCTCCCGGAATTAGCTATACCCTCCCGCTCTCCCGCACGGGAGTCAATTTGGGCCAAAATCTCCCGGAAAGTCGACATACCAGACAAAATCATGTCAGATTTGAGAAAAATTGGTGGTAATTTGAAACGAAAATGGGCAACTTACGGGCACTGTAATTCAACTGCACGCTGATATAAGCAGCGTTTAATTGCATGAAACATATATGTTCTGGGAATAAAATGAAATATATCTTTTGACCGAGATTATTTATTCACTTTATTTGTTATCCAAATCTCAAATCGAAGAGAAAAACACCACCAAAACAAACAGTCCACTTGACAGGCCTACCGTGAAATGTCGACGATTCCGATGAACTGCACAAAACACAAATCAAGTGAGTGTGTTGTGTATTCCCCATCCCCACCCACGGGTATTGCCCAGTGCCCACCCACCTCATGACTATGAAGTATGAATTGAATGAATTCCCGGCTACACGCCTGATTGCATGACACAGCATTCACGATGTTCATGGCATGTGAAAAGCTTCAGAACTCTCAGATTTGAACAGACTTGCGTAAGGGAGACTACTCTTTTAACAGGAGAGATATTGATGTATTTCTAATTTTTCTTCCTGCTGAAAGAAAACACACTCAAATCTAATGATCGTCGGGGTTCTTTACTGTAATAAAGCAAACCAACATTGAATATATAACTCATTCTCTCAATAAAATAAACATCATTTCCCTGTAAACCCTGAAAACTTATATTCTGAATAAAATCCTTTCCCCTTACGAAACAGAACACATTTGAGGATGCACTATTTTTTTCAGATGTGAACTGAACTTTCTTCATTAGGCTTTTCCCTCTGGAAAAGACTATTGTTTTTCTATGGATTATTATTTTTTTGGTTTTTTTTTTTTTTTTTTTTTTTTTCCACACATTTTGTCTGTACGATTCAGAAGCCATTTTCGAGCCGATTTGCACAAAATTTTGCACACACATAGAGGGGCACAAAATCTAAAAATGTACTGAAGCTGATTTTTCGATTTAACCCTTATTTCGTCAGAATTGGCAAAAAACTGTCAAAATTGGGGTTTATCGGCACTTTCTCGAAACACGTCTTGTAGATTTTTTTTAAACATTAATCATTGCTAGACCTGCCTGTGATATGACCTTTGATACACACGACATATCAGGCGATGCATATGGTAACCCTCCAAAGGCTGCCAAACATCGAAATTTTGATGAAATGGGCTGTTTTCGGGCCCCCACAGCACCCAAACGAAACACGATAGATACACATACCTGCCTTTATTGGAAGTGGAATTCACCGAGGATCATTTTTGTAAGTAATAAGGGTGTTCAGAAAACCAAGCATTAACCCGTTTTGGGCTGGTTAAACAGCAATACCCCCAAAAAGCTCAAAACTTCATGTTTTCCGTGGATTTCTCTAGACGAGTCTTGTAGATTTTCAGGAAATATTTGTCACTCCCAGGTCTTGGTGTGACATTACAAGTTGCATGGACAAAATATTCCGGTCAGCATTAGTTAACCCTCCCCGAGCTGCTAAACGTAAAAATTGTGATAAAATGGGCTGTTTTTGGACACCAACAGCACCCAAACGGTATACCACAGAGAAAGTGGCCTTCATTTATCGGACGCAAAATTGATCGGAAAATATTTTTGAAAGAGGTAAGGGTATTGAAAATTCGACATCTTAACCCATTTTCGGCTGGTTAAAGAGAGATACCCATTAAAACCTTAAAATACCCTCTTTCTGTGGATTTCTCTAAAAACATCTCGTAGGTTTTCAAGAAAAAATCGGCTATTTGTAGGTCTTGGTGTGACATTACAAGTTGCATGGACAAAATATTCCGGTCAGCATTAGTTAACCATCCCAGGGCTCCTCAACATCAAAATTGTGATAAAATTGGCAGTTTTTGGACACCAACAGCATCCAATGGGTACACCACAAAGAAAAGCGCCTCCTTTTATCGAGTGTACAATTTATACAGAAACATTTTTGTAAGTAATAAGGGTTTTCAAACGTCGAAGTCTTAACCCATTTTGGGTAGGCTAAGAGAGATATCCCTTAAAAGCTTTAAATTCCCATTTTCTGTGAATTTCCCTAACAGTAACTTGTAGGGTTTCAAGAAAAATTAACTATTCGTAGGTCTTTATGTGACATTACAAGTTGTAGGGACAAAATACTCTGGTGAGCGTTTATTAACCATCTACAAGCTGCCAAGTATCGTAATTTTGTTGACATGGGCTGTTTTCGGACACGTACAGCACCCAATGTATACACTAGAGATAAACATAATCACCTTTGTTGGAAGTGGAATTCACAGAGGACCATTTTTGTAAGTAATAAGGGTATTCAAAAAACCAAGCGTTAACCCCTGTTGGGGAGGTTAACAGGGATACCCATCGAAAGCTTAAAAATCGTTTTCCCTGGATTTCTTTACAAACATCTTGTAGGGTTTTCAAGAGAAAATGGCCGTTGATAGGTCTTGGTATCACATTACCAGTTGCATAGATAAATCATTCTGGTAGGTATTTGTTAACCCTCCATGGGCTGCTAAATGTCAAAAATTTTGAAGAAATAGTCTGTTTTTGGACACTAACAACATCAAATGGAAATGCCACAGAGAAACGTAACTTCTTTTACTGGACGCGAAACTGATAGAGAAACATTTTTGTAAGTAGTAAGGATATTCAAAAATCGAGGTCTTAACCCATTGTCGACTGGTTAAGGAGATATACCCCTCAAAAGCTTAAAATTCCCGTTTTCTGTGGATTTCTCAAAAAAATCTAGCACGTTTTATTAAAGAAAAATTGACCATTTGCAGGTCTTTGAGTGACATTGCAAGCTGCATGGACAAAATATTCCAGTAAGCAATTATTAACCCTCCAGAGCCTGGAAGGTATAGACATTTTGAGAAAATGGGCTGTTTTGGGGCACCCATAACACCCAATGTGTACCTGCGTGATAAGTTAACCTTCCTTATTGGAAGTTAAATTCACTGAGGATCATTTTTGTAAGTAATGAAGGTATTCACAAAACCAAGCATTAATCCGTTTTGGGCTGGTTGCAGAGCGATACCCCTCAAAAGGTTAAAAATTCATATTTTCCGAGGATTTCTCTAAAAGCCTCTCGTAGGTTTCAAGACAAATATTGGCCATTCTCATTTGAGACTACTATACTCACCTTGTATGAACTCAAAAGTAAGTGTATATTTATTTATTATCAAGAATAACCGCCCATAAGTTCCACTCTCACCGTGTCCCGCTTCATCGGTCGCCAGTGGTCGATTTATCCAAACAAAATTACCAAGGTTACCACCTCCCCCTGCCTCTTTCACCAACCAAACACACATTGAAAGGTACGCCTCACCTCGTATTCCACACTGCCCTGCATGATATCATTTATTATTTATTTATTGGTGTTTAAGGGCATATACTTATGCACAATGGCTAATCTACGGGTGGAGGAAGCCGGAGTACCTGGAGAGAACCACCGAGCAACGACGAGCAGCTGCCAGCTTCCCAACATCGTAACTCCGAACTGCAGCACAGGCAGGGTTAGATTGGTTGAAGACATGCGTACCGTCGACGTGCAGTACGCCTTAGTACATGGCGGCATCGTGCCCCCATATAGAAAATCATAGTTAAGTGCCTTGCCCAAGGACACAGCATGGGAGTCCGAACTGATCGCTCAGACGGCCACCCATCCAATGATTAACCAGGCTCAACGTTGCTTAACTTCGGTGATCTGAAGAGAACCGGCTACCACAATGCCACCGCTCCGCCACTGCATGATAAGAAAGCAGTAAATAACGTTAGCTACAATGGGATCAGTTACTTATAATATCAAATAGTGTTGACACTATAGCGTTTCCCCGACAGTGGGTCCAGGTATATAATAGTCTGTAAAACGGCTATACACTGCCCCTCCTCCGCCCCAGAGTGGCGACGTGGCAGTATATATCCATCTTACTGACGCTATGTTGTGCCTAAGGAACCTTACAATAAAAGGTGGGGATCCCCAACATGGGAAGGGGGGGGGGGGGGGCAGGTATATTTACTACTCTGTAGGTTATCAAATGCAGTGGTGCATGGCGCCAACATTCCCCCGGCAGTGGGGCTAGATATATACTAGTTTGTAAGACGGTTATACTCCCCTTCTCCATCCCAGGGTATATTTTATCTACACATATGTACAAACAACACTTCCTATTTTCGTATGTAATTATTGTAGTTTATAACTTCATGTTTGTCGTTGAATGTATGGATATCTTCATTGTAATAAATAAAACTAATCCTACGGGGAAAAACCAATTGGAGAGAAATTTACTTCTGCTATTAACAGACAGGTGATAGGTGAGCTCTGCAAGGTGTGAAAAAAATGACATAATCATGCATAACAACTGTGGTCTAATAGGAGATAATTGATACAGGGACTATACATGACATGCTCAAGAATTTTAAGTTCACATTTTCTGCGGATATCTTCAACTGGTTCTTACAGATTTTTAAGAACAAATAAACCCTGGAGAAGAGGTATTCTCGCAAGCCTTCATTAACCCTCCACAAACCGTCAGCTATCGAAATTTTAGGTAAATTTGAGATACAATGGGCTATTTACATTAGACGCTGATTCTCAGACGCTGATATTAATATTAACCCTCTCCACAAACAATGATGATTTAACCAAAACGTTCTTTTATCACACTGGGTCATTTGAGACTATTATACCCACTTTTCTCAAGACATCAATAACAATACTTTAATGATACAATTAAAAACAATTCTTCAGACACTCCAGGGTCATAAAAAATCATGGATGTTTATTAACCCTCTACAGACTGCCAAGCATCGTAATTTTGTTGAAATGGGCTGTTTTCAGACACGCGCAACACCCAACGTGTACCTGGGAATTACCCATAATCTCCTTTGTTGGAAGTGGAATTCACCGAAGACCATTTTTGTAAGTAATAAGGGTATTCAAAAAACCAAGCGTTAACCCCTTTTGTGGTTGTTAATAGTGATACCCATCAAAGGCTTAAAAATTTATGTTTTCCCTGGATTTCTTTACAAACAACTGGTAGCGTTTTCAAGAGAAAATGGCCATTGATAGGTCATGGTGTCACATTACCAGGTGATTGGATAAATTATTCCGGTAAGCAATTGTTAACCCTCCATGGGCTGCTAAATGTCAAAATTTTGAAAAAATAGCCTGTTTTTGATCAACAACAACATCAAAAGGGAATGCAACAGAGAAACGTAACTTCTTTTACCGGATGCAAAACTGACACGGAAACATTTTTGTAAGTAGTAAATGGATTCAAAAATCGAGGTCTGAACCCATTTTTGACTGGTTAAGGAGATATACCCCTTAAAAGCTTAAAATTCCAGTTTTCTATGGATTTCTCAATAAAAAGAAATTCAAGAACAATTGACCATTTGCAGGTCTTCGAATGACATTACAAGCATGAACAAAATGTTTCGGTAAACATTTGTTAACCCTCCAGAGGCTGCCAAGCATAGAATATTTGGAGAAAATGGGCTGTTCTTGGGCAACCATAACACCAAATGTGTACCTACGAGATAAACATAACCTCCTTCATTGGAAGTGGAATTCACCGTCGATCATTTTTGTAAGTAATGAAGGTATTCACAAAACCAAGCATTAACCCTTTAGAGCTGGTTACAGGGAGATACCCCTCAAAAGGTTAAACATTTGTGTTATCTGAGGATTTCTTTAAAAACATGCTGTAGATTTTCAAGAAAAAATGGCCATTCTCTGATCTTAGTGTGACATTACAAGTTGCATGTACAAAATATTCCTGTAAGCATTTGTTAACCCTATGCAGGTTCTCAAACATCAAAATGTTGATAAAATTGGCTGTGTTTGCGTACCCACAGCACCCAAAGTTGGGAGGAGAGATCAAAATAAGTGGAAGTAGAATTCACTGAGAATTATTTTTGGAAGTAATAAGAGTATTCAAAAAACAACACTTAACCCGTTTGGGCTGGATAAACAATGATACCCATCAAAAGCTTAAAATTCATGTTCTCCCTGGATTTCTCTGAAAACATCTTGAAAGAAATGGCCATTCACAGTTCTTGGTGTGACATTACAAGTTGCATGAATAAATATTCTTGTTAGCACTTGTTAACCCTCTACAAGCTGCCAGACATCAATATTTGGGATACATTTGAGATAAAATGAACCATTTTAAAATTGACACAGCACTCAGCGGGTATGTGTCAAACAAACATAACTCCTTTTGTCGGTCATTGACTTGTTGGAAGACGATATTGACATTAAACCAGTCCACCGTTAATGATGGTTTTTACCTAAACAATTTTTTATCAAACTCTGTCATTTGAGATTACTATCTTCACCTTTTTCATAACATCAGTGAAGGGACTTCAGTGAGACAGTTAAAAACAACAAGACACTGTGGGGTCATGAAAAATCATGGAATCTCATCGGGAAAAGCCATGATTCTCCAGAATCATAAAGTCTAGTTTCTCATTAGCCTTGTTCCAGATAGTAATCAATGGTCTGTTTGGGGTTCAGACTGAAAACAGTTCCCCGGGAGCAAGTAAAATTTATACCAAATCATATTGACGAAGTAGATCAATTCTCTTTTATGCAGATTGCATAACGTATAACAAAGAACCCAGGTTGCCAATTTGCCAAGCTGTGATTTGCTCATTTTATGTTCTAAACTTTATTTTTATGTTCTACTTTTGAAGTTTTTAGTTAATCAAGTCTGATCACACCCATATTTCAGTTATGTCTACACAAGTTTATATCAATGTCCAGAGATGGAAATACAGGTATAGGTCAGCCTGGTCAGGAAAATTCCAAAAATGCATACTGTCATTTTTCATGAAGGGGTAACATCACAAAATTCACCCCATGTGTGACCCTATGCAATAGGGTCACACATGGGGTGAATTTTGTGATGTTACCCCTTCACACGAGGCTATTCATCCTCTGTAAAGTTGAACTTGTGAGGCTGTGACTGTGAGCCTGAATCCGAATTAGAACTACTCAGAGGATGAATTATTGGGGGACCCGGGCACTCTGGGATAGCTTGGGGAAATGAACAATTTGAATTTAGACTTTTCAGGACTCATTCTGCAAATGAGAGATTGCTTATTCCATGGTTTGGAAAGAAAACCGAAAAACCGAACCGAACCAAGGGTTTTTTACATAAAAAAACGAAACCGAAAACCGAAAGGTAAATTTGAAAACCGCCCATCTCTACCTGTAGCCATTGCAATCCAATACCACCTAACTACCCAGTCCACCCCACTCACTTGTAAATGTAAGTTATAATTACTTTAACCAAAGACTCCAGTGATTCATTGTTCTGAAATACTTATGCCTGTGTGTGTGGGGGGGGGGGGGGAGGGGAGGGGGATATTTGGTATTAATTTGTATTTAAAATTGATCCACACATGGTTTCTACGCGCATAAAATACTAATGCCTGTGTGTGTGTTGGGGGGGGGGGGGGTGTGGAGAGGGGGATATTTGTATTTAAAATTGATCCACACATGGTTTCTACGCGCAAAAAAAAATCTCCCTGAAAATCATGTCATCTCCCTGAAAATTTTCTTCAATCTCCCTGAAAAAAATTTGGAGAGGTTAACATGTCTGGGTACATTTATTTGGATCCCGAGAGTAGATAATGGTATGTTATGCACTTAATCATTTGTATTAACATTAACTTATGTAGTAAGTATCAGTTGTAATATTAATAATGTTGTAGATCCAAGTTGAAAATGAAAGTTAAGAACCTGTTGAAATATGTATAGTCTGTATCGAGTTGTGTATCTTCGTTGCTCTGCAAAGCGAAACTATGAGCTACCATCGCAGTAGTCCAACATTCTAAATGCATATAAATAAAGTATGATCAATACCAGTGACATAGGAGTTTGCATAGTTGAGTTCTTTGTTTGGAAATGAGTGAAATATGATGCGATTGACGGTAACCATCATCACTGGCTCTCTATTTCGCTTCACATGTGTTTTTATTGTTTTGGAAACAAAATCATGGAATCGTAAAAAAAATATTATGAATTAAAGGCCAACTGCAGTCAGCAAATCTTTATTAATACAGTGGAACCCTCACAACTTAATAACAAAATTACTGCTGAAAAAAATTCAGTCAACAGAAAAAGGCAATTAACCCTTTTCCCAGTGTAACAACCAAAAACTGGCCAGCACTATTCACAAAAGGTGCCATTCAATTTTTATTATTTTTTCATTTTTTGTCTCAAAAACGTAGTTTATGACCCCACATTGGAACAAGTTAAATAGGCTTGTTCCAGTGAGGGGTCATAAGTTATGTTTTTGATGCAAAAAATTAGTCATTCAATAATTTTGTTTGCAAGTGTCATCTGATTTTTATGTTAGGTAAAGAGTTAACAGCCATTGCATCATAAATATAAAAATGCCGATAGGATCATCGATCCAATGTCGAATTGTGACAGCACAAAAATGGGTTTAATCATTATCAACTTATCATCCAGGGAAGGGTCACTGTGACCTTGACCTTTGATCTAGTGATTCCCAAATAAATAGGGCTCTTTCTTGCACCAATGCCAATCTACGTATGAAGTTTCATGAACGTGGGTGGAACCATTGTCAAATTATCATCTGGAAACCAATTGTTTATGATTTATTATGTTCAAGGTCACTGTGACCTTGACCTTTGACCTAGCAAGTCCAAAATAAATAGGGGTCTTCCACTCACCTAGGCCAACCTACCTATGAAGTGTCATGAATGTGGGTCAAACCATTATCAAGTTATCATCCGGAAACCAATTGTTTACTATTTACTATGTTGAAGGTCACTGTAACCTTGACCTTTCACCGTGTGAGTTGAAAATAAATAGGGTTCTTCCTCTCACAGATGCCAACCTACCTATGAAGTTTCATGAACGTGGGTCGAGCCATTATCAAGTTATCATCTGGAAACCCATGGTTTTGATTTACTATGTTCCAAAATAAACAGGGTTCTTTCTTGCACGAAGGCCAACCTACATCTGGAGTTTCATGAATGTGGGTTGAACCATAGTCAAGTTATCATCCGGAAACCAATTGTTTACAGTTTACTATGTTCAAGGTCACTGTGACCGTAACCTTTGATCACGCAAGTCCAAAATAAATAGGGTTCTTCCTCTCACCGATGCCAACCTACCTATGAAGTTTCATGAATATGGGTCGAACCATTATCACGTAATCATCTGGAAACCAATTGTTTACTATCGCCCAACTGCCCGCTCAACCACCCGCCCACCCTCCATTCACCAAACTATAAGTCGAATTTGACTTCGTCACAATTCGACTAAAAATCCTTTCTGTTCAGGCCGAATGGGGCAATTGTGCACAGCTCATACATCCATTGGATTTCTAGGGTTCGTCTCCTTTTTTCAGAATGGCTGCTTTCCGGATCTGACTGGAGAATTTAAATAATGCAAAAAGTACATCGGTTGATCTATGAATGGTATCGTTGAAATTAATTGCGACTGAGGTTAGCTGTGAATGTTTGATGTTTGCTAGGTTTTCCTGTCAGCAAATGTGTAAATTTATTTTTGTTTCACCTACTTAGTTTTTTTCAGATTCTGCAGGTAAGCAGGTGAATGCAGTTCCTGGTCATGCAGTGTTTTTTGTGATGGAACTGGGGAACTAGAAGTTCTGTGAAATTGTTCTGGCATGCCAGTTGAAATCCTGGTTGTTGCTGCAGATTCTCTTCACTTGAATTAGCCGGCTGAATGGTATGTCCGTGATTTGGCTCTTAGAATGACATGAGTCGGCCCTAAGGTGACAGTTGGTTTTGTATAAAGATCAGTTTTGACTTTGTTGCTGTTCTTGATGACTCGGACATCTAGAAATGTCACTGATTCTGTTAGAGACTTGCTGGTAAATTTGATTCAGTGATGCCTGCCTCGCGGGTCCAAATGAGGAAGATATCATCTATGAAGTGAAGGTAAAACTCAGGTTGTTGATTAAATTCCTGCAGGAGGCATGTTTCCCATTCACCCATGATTATGTTTGCTAGGCTTGGGGCTACCCATGTGACCATTGCTGTACATCTGACTTCGATGTAATTTACCCCCATCAAATTTGAGATTGTTGCATGTTGAGCAATTTTGCTTAGGCTATGGACCAGTTCTAGTGTTGTCTAGTCGGTTTTGGGCCCCATATCAACGATTGTGGAAGCGGACTGACTGTCCGAGGATTGTCCACGGCTCATTGAGCTGATGGAGCTTTCAACCGTGATAGAGTTGGTCGCCATTTCCCATGTAGGTGGCTAGTGAAATATGCAAAATATAAAGGAGTAATCGAAGAATCGATCCGAGCGAACCACCTTACAAGAACTGGCACTTGGAGGTTATCACCTGCAGATATGCATATTAATAATACCGAGTATTGATGTACAGGCTGCTGGTATTTAAATGAAATGACCAAACCGGTTTCATTCCTGACTTGGAACTCGTCAGAGGTATAAGTTTTTGGTGTATGAAAAAAAGTAGCCTGTACATCAATACTCAGTATTAATAATATGCATATCTACAGGTAATAACATCCGAGTGCCATTTCTCGTTAGGCGGTCCTCTTGGCTCGATTCTTCAATTATTCCTTTATAGTTAACAGGAATTGGGAACCTCCCTACAAATCTCACAACTGTTGTCACTTCTATTTAACATAAAACTCAGTCTTTCGGGATGAAACCGCATTGTCACCAAGAAGTGGCATGCCAATCACTTTTGAAAAAGGTAAAAAATAAGTGCTAAGTGTAGTATCCCACTCTTAAGTATAATGGCAGTCTCATGACAATAAGCATTTCTTTTGGCACTGAGAGTGCACCAATGGAAATATAATTCCATTTTTCTTTCCTTTAACATTTTATCCTGTCTGATCGTAAAGCTGGTATTGGAAATTCTGTTTTGGATTGTTGTCCATTCACAGATTCACTTGACCTTTTGGATACAGGACTCCGAAAATGGCGTTGTTGCTAATTCACATTCCAAGATTGACGATCCTCTCAACTTAAATGATGATATTCTGAAGGTATTTGTATCAGATGGAAAAGATTGTAGTTTTTCTTGATTTGAACCTTGACGAGACTAAGTCTAAAAAATGCTCAAATATCACCAAGCAGAAACCAAAAGTTGTTGTTTCTTCCTTCCTAAACTGTTACTAAAAACTAAAAACCAGAACAAATCAACTCTCCAGCAAAAATTGTCTTTGACCCGGAAGCCTACACATCAATATGACGATGGTAAATATATTCTGAAGAAATCCAAAGACCAATGTGACAAAGCCACATCTGATTCCAAAAGGGTAGACAGTTTGGATATCCTAGCTAAATTACTTGATGCTGTGAAACACATCAATTGTAGACTTAACAAAGTGGAACTAGAGACTGAATTTTCTAAATCTTTTCAAAATTCGTCGCAATCATTTTCTCACTCTCAGTCTAAGTCGTCCAAGCCTAGGCCATTCAAAGTGAGAATGCATTAGCTCCATGTGGTGTCCCAGTGGAGGATAAGCCCTACACTGTTATCAGTGAAATGCTCCAGAGAAATCTGCCTAAACCTAACTTTAGTATAACAGTAGATAATTAATCGGATTCTGATTAAAAAAACTGAAAACAAAGATTTGCACCCTCTGTGGTCAGCTCCAAATGCGGTTGAGCTTTTTGATAACAATATTTCAGAATTTACAGAAAATTTAGATTAGGATGGCTTTATTATTCCTTCCATTTCTCAGGTAACATCATACAAGTTGCGAGCAAATATTAGTGAAAAATTGGCTTTTTTGTGTCCTCTACATGCACAACTCCTTCTGATAAAGAGTATATTGAAAAGCTGGATGAAAACCTGATCCCAACCAATGCTGAGAAAAGAACTCTCCAAAAGTGAACCCTGAAATTTGGGCTTAAATCAGACATGAAGTTTCACAATTTTGATGGGAGGCTCTCGATCTTTTATGCCATCTCCCGACCTCACAATTGGGGGACAAATTCTCACAATTTTGAGACCCTATGTTTTGTTTTGCAAACTTGAGTCTCGAGTTTTCGGTTTACTGTACTAACTACTATAAATAAGCGGAGTGGAACTTGGAAGATAGAAAAAGTATTTCAAGCAAATTGCCTTACATTTGCCTTGGCTGTTGTGTGAAAGAATAACTGAAAACAGTGAAAAAAAATAATTAGGTGAGAAACGAACCTCAACAGTCGAAATTAGGAGAGATATTGGTGAAAATATTGGAGTGAGTAACCAACAAAAGTGATTCGTATTATGTGATGACTTAATTTTCAATTAGGTTAACAAAATCACAAGAAATATAATTTGTGTTGTGTTTCTTTTATTTCACTGGCATTTGGATTGGGAAACCAAAAAAATGGGGCAGATTTTTGTGTTTTTTGCAATGATGTCTAATTACCGAAATAAGCACAACAATTGCATATTATCCCCCCAAACCATGGTAAAAGGTTAGTAACTCCTAAAAAAAATAAGGAAATATTGATTTTTGCAAAAATGTAGCTTTTTGTAAATTTTTGCATCTTGTTTAAGCACCTAATCTTACTTTCCATTTTCTAATTTGGGGGTGGCTTCCCCCCCCCCCCCCCCCCCTCTCCCTCATTTTTCTGACTTGAATTTATGGTATATTTATGGAAGGGGGTGGTGTGGTTGGGTGTGTGTGATTGGGGTGGAATTTATTTTATGCAAATTTTTTCCAACCTACTTTTTAGCAATCAGTTAGATGAAACTGTGCATATTTATTTATTTTTTTAGCATGATTGCTAAAAGTAATGGATGAGGTGAGGTAGGGATTAGAGTTTTTGTCTTGTATGGAAAACCAAGCTTTGCCGTGTAAAAATCTTTCTATTTTGAGTTTTTCAATTTTAACATGTTTGGCATAAATCCATAGCATTCAATTTAGAACCAGAGACGGTAACTTGCAAAAAATTTAGTGGTTGTCTTCCTCCACCATTGCTTGCACCCTTAAAGACACTGAAGAACTCAGAAAGAAAAATCCAATAATGTTACAATAACAACATCAACAACAACAACAGCCACTACATCCAAGACAAGTAAAACAAAAGTTTGGTATCCCAAAAGATATGACAGGCACCACGAGCAAGAAAAGTAGAAGTGAATAGCCCTTATACAGCTGCTGCTCTCAAATATTTTCTTTCCAACTGGAGAATGTGACTTTAGATTCTTGATAATGTTTCTGGTCATAAGTTAGAACTTACATCCACACCAGTTCAGGCAAGATTTCCTCCATGTGTGATATTCAACATTCTTCTGAAAGTCATTTTGTGCAACACGAAATTGATAGCTAAAGGGTCTATTGTCCCCAGCTCTCATTCTCCTGGGGAATTCATTTCAGATTTATTCAATCATGAAAAGGAAAACAGAGGTTTCCATCCTACTATTAATCTGAAAAAAACTCAATAATTTAATTGAATATCACCATTTCAAACAGGAAACTTTTAATATTGTTCTTAAAGCTCTGGAAAGAAATGAATTTTTCACTTCATTAGTTCTGAAAGATGCTTATTTCAGCATTCCCATTCTCAAACAGGATAGAAAATATTTGATGTTCCTTTGGAATGGCATTAAATATGAGTTTTGTTGCCTCCTTTTTGGTGTTCCTCATAACAAAACACCTTAAAGCAACCAGAACCACACATCACAAAAATTCCATTAACGTCTTCATCTTTAAAGATCAACTGTGTGTTATAACTGTTCTATCCAATTATCTTGACAGAACAAGAAACAATAGAAAAAGTTTTCAAAATTGTTTATTTCATTCAAAACATATTCTTCTGTATGTTCTAGCATGATTTCTCGCTGGATCTCCAGCATTCTTGATAATGCTGGTATTGATGTTTCCATTTTTAAGGCACATTCTCTGAGGGCTTCATCCACTTCGGCAGCTCAGAGTGCAGGTGTCTGTATTATGCAATATCTTAAATACTGCAAACTGGTCTTCGGCTGAAACATTTTATAAAATCTATTATAGTACTCACATTTCTCATATATATTCCGACAAAACTTTTTCTAATGCAGTTTTAAATCAGTAACATTGTGTTTCGGTTGGTAAAATCTTTGAACTTTACAGTTTCATCCTGATTGACTGAGTTCAGGGTTAAAAAAATTGAAAATTTGCAGGACCCATAAACAGGTCCCGCCAATTTTTTTTGCAGGACCCTTTTTTTTTTGGCGGGACCCATTTTCACATTTACTTAAATACATGTACAATACTACATGCATTATATTGTTACAGTCAGTGGATGTATTTTGATGTTTGAAATTGAATGCAGTAAAGTATTAAAGAATGAAATAATGTTTTCTTGTTGTTATTACTACAGTAGATCCCGCTTAATTGAATATGGCTTTGGACACTCAGAAGAAAATATACAAATAACCGGTGTATACAAATAAGCGGGATCTATGAAGGGGCGAGTAATTCTGGCCAGGCTCAGCACAAAATCTGAATAATTATGATTCAGGGATTCACTTCAATGAGTTGCCATCATATGAAAAGGTGTGCTTTATCATGAAAGTTTATGTTTGACTTATAGATTGAAGTCATGAAATAAAAAAAAATATCCCATTTGTGCATTGACGTTCGTGTTTTTATTACTCCATGTACCATAGTAAAATTTAAAAGGACAATCGTAATGTTGACATACTAAAACTGTGTAATGTTTCAACAGTTGTGGTAATTCGCCATCTTCAAACATGTTTCCATTGATGATTCCAACAAACGTGTTCACATTCAAAACTCCATGCACACGATAGTGGCTGTGCTGTGTACAAATCACACGTTTGACACGGCCTGCAACTCATGTTTTGGGTGAATGCAGAATAGAAAGACAACTCAGGTGCTTCCAATCAATCAATGGCATTGGTTTCTTAATTCATATCCCTCTAGGGACTATTCGAGCAAGACATGTGCTCAGTTGCCAGCATTCTATTTGTGTTTGGGAATTTCCAGAATGCTCTCTGCATGTCAAATGGATCAAGTATGTTTTGATTCCAGGGAATATTTATCTGCACGTCGAGTTAAATAACATTCAACTTTGCTGGGCCAGTAGATGGTGATGTCTTGGAACAAACCGCCCACCTCTCACTGTTATTAATTTAAGGATTTATGTTCTATGTCTTTTCCATGTCGTGCAGCCAGATCGAATTTGTAAGTAAATGTACACGGACAGTGTTGCGAACTTGCATATTTCGCCATTTTTGGAGAACTCCGATTTCCTTCTGAAAAGGCGAGCTGGCAATTTTTCAAAGCATATTGCATTGCATTTTATGAGTATATTGCTGTGTGGTGCCCCCCCAAAATGACGAGAACGGTAAATCGGTCCCACTAGAAACATTTTGCAGGAACGGCGCGGGAATGAAACGATCGTTTCCCACAATTTTTTTAAGCCTGGAGTTGTATGTGAAAAAGAATTCCCCTCTCATACAAGTATCTTGGATAAGCAGGATGAGGAGAATTCTGTGAACATAAAACGATGTCTTCTTACCCAGGATGGGATTTCACCCCCACCCTATGATTTGTTTGACAACCTCCTTTGGGTTTTAAATAGACACATTTGTTGGTCAAGAGACTGCCTTTTATTCTCAGAGTGGGATACCACAAAAAAAAAATCATCCATGCATAGCACTTATTTTTTACCCCTTTCAAAAGAGATTGGAGTGCCACCTGTCAGTGACGATGTAGTTACATCCTGAATGACTGTGAGTTTTATGTTCACAGAATTCTCCTCAACCTGCTCAACCAAGATACTGGGATGAGGGGAGGAATTTATCTCCCTTGATGCTTTTCGCATTGGAAACTTGAGAAATAAAGGAGAATTTGTTTGAAATATCTTGTAAACACCTATTTCGTGTAAGAATTGACATATGAGCAAATGAATCTTTTTAAACAATTGTAATAAGCAAGACTTTGGGCTCAGCAGCTCTCTTTAGTTCCAGCTTGACAGCTACTCTTGGAAATCAAGATGAGCAGCCTAGATATACCAATACAAAAACACTGATTCCTCTTAGTAAAATTGTCTTCCAAAAACTGAAATAGAAAAATTATGTTGTTCAGGGGATTACAGAATGTAAGATATGTGCATTTTAAATATTGTGTCTGTTACTCTGTAATAACTTTTCTTTTCAGTTGATATAACAAAGACATTATTGGCAAAACGTAAGCGTCTTGAACAGCTTACTCAAACAACAATGAAAAATAATAATAAGAAGGTGGATGATACTTGGCATGAACAACAGAAAGAAAGGTAAAATCCATCAAACAGGATGTTCCTCATAACAATTTTACACTGTCAACAATCTGTATTTAACAGATTGGTTTTTGGAATCTTGATAATTGAAAAGCTATATTGTTTTCAAAACTCTTAAAAGGCTAGAGGAATATACAGTAATCAAGATTGTTGTGAATTACACACATTCTGTCTACGTATACTAAGTTTTTTGTACAGTTAATTGAATAGCCTGACTTTGCCAATGAAAAGTATTCAGTTAACAGGAGTATACAACTGGGTTATTTTCCTGTCTCCTAGTGATAAACTTAGTAGTTATTGTATTTAGTGATGAACCGATATCAGAATTGGCAATCGGAACTTGCCAGTTATGGGGCATCAGCCAATTATGACAACTGGCAATTAAAAACCGAGAACTTCCGATTATTCTGTATTTAACACTGATGATCAAAACTATCTTTGATAACTAGCAATTTCGATGAAGTTTGCCCATTAAAAACATATGTAGTGCATAGATGAATATAGAAAAATGTAGAGCCGAGATATTACAGATATTACCACCTGCAATTGGTACTAGATCAGCTCCGTTTCCCAGGTGATCAAAGTCACTGACCTTTGATTACGATGCAAGATTACATTCAGTACATAACGTTAAGGAATAAATACATGTTCAGCCGGTAATCTGCAGTATTTCATGATGCAGTCATTACAATATAATAGGAGAATAAAATGGGGAAAAAGACTCAAATACAATCTTTTTTTTTAATGGCAGATGATTTGTATGACATTTTTCATATTGCTTGGCTGCCACAACCATGTTTTAAATTTGTCAAGTTCATTATTCAATTCAGTTACCTCCCTTGATGTGTCTCTGCAATGTTGACTGCAAAGTATATATCATCAAGGGAGGTTAAAAGTTGAAAAATGAACATTATATTTTGTAAGTCTTTCCTATCTATCTGTAGTCCATGCATGGACACAAGTTCCCAGCATATATTTTACAAAAATTTTATTATTAAACTGAGACATGAAGTATATGTACTCAATATATTTGTGGTCAGCACAGCTCAGTGTATTGTATTCATACACCAAACTGTGTTAACACTATTTACCAGAAGAAACACAACCCTCACAAGAGAATAAATCCAGATTATACCGTTAATCACAATCTTCTTTTCAAAATAATGCAAATATTATTTTGGCTAAAATTACCCAATACTAAACATGCATAGTCTGAGAGCTGAATGTGCTATTAAATTAAATATTTGTAATTGGTGATTTGTCAATGAAATTAAGCAGTATAATAGACATTAACAAATTTTTGTCTGTGTCCTATTCCAACCATCGGAATCGGCTGAATCAACAGTGAAATAATCTGTAATCAGTTCATAGCAAGTTTAGTTTTGATAATCGGTTCATCACTAATTGTATTATATCTTGTTTGACAGAGCTCATTTAGCTCTATCAAACAAGATAAAAAAGATTAAATGCCTATATTGGAGGTGATGTAATGTTTGTGTTAATACTTTTGAAGACTCACATCCAAAGCATTGGTCATCAGATCTGTTACAACTTGCCTACCATAGTAAACAAGCATAGCTCTTGCAGCTCAACTCCACTTCTCTAGGACCATTACAGGGTGCTCCCAGTCTTCATCAACTTAATGTACCTTTGGTGGTGCAACAAATGACAGAAATTGTGCCTCTGTGATACAAATTATTTATTTATGTATTAATGTTTAATGTCACATATTTATGCGCAATGACTAATCATGACCATGACAGTTTTACGGGTGGAGGAAGTTGGAGTACCCGGAGAGAACCACCGAGCAACGACGAGCAGCTGCCAGCTCCCCAACATCGTAACTCCGCACTGCAGCACAGGTTAGATTTGTTGATGACATGCACACCATCGACGTGCAGTACGCCTTAGTACATGGCGTCATCATGCCCCCACGCGGGCAATGGAGATGAAGTGTCTTGCCCAAGGACACAATGCGGTTGCCGCAGGTGGGATTCGAACCGAGGACCTCCCAGCTTGCAGCCTGCACCTCTACCTACTGAGCCACCGTGCTCCAACTGTGATACAAATAATTGTATACATGCACTTGAAGTATATTGGCAGGGCCATATGTTGTGTTACTTGTGGATGTCCAGTATATTGAGATTGCTAAAAATCATATAGGAACATATGGGAGATTCTCAGTATGATGTATCTAAAAAATCTTACATTTTGCTTATGTTGAAGTGAACAATGTAAATTTTGTTGAAAAATCTAAGGTGTTGTCAAATGATACCATTTAATATTTTGTAAGCAAGTCTGTTTTCAGTAATTTTTTTTTGCATCATCATTCTTTTGGGTCCCATAATTGTAAACTTAGGTTTTGAAGATTAAAAGAGACATTTTCAAGTTATCTAGGAATAGATACTTCCTCTGGATAATTTCAAAGTGTGGTAATCACATGAATTAACTCTTAAATATTTTAGAGACAAGATCCAGAGTGAATACAATAAACAGATATCAACAGTGTTTCAGCAGTGGGAATCTGACTTGGAAAAAACCAAAGAACAAGAAGAAAAATTAACAGTAAGTTTCAATTATCTTCAAGCATTTTCACAAGCATGTGATCTATGTATGAGAGGAAAAAAAGTTCATTGCCATAATAAGTGTACTGCTTGACCTAAAGAAAATTTCATATTTTTGTGTTCAGGTTTTACATCAAACATCAGTCTGCTTCAAGAGGGGCCATAAAAAATCTTAACATTTAGAGACTCTTCCAGGTTTCCTGCAGGGCCTTGGATTCAATGGATGGCCTTGAATGTAACTAAGGGTCATTCAAGTCCTTGAAATCCTGGAAAATGGCCTTGAAAAGCCTTGAATATACACAAAATAAAATTGCTGACAGCACGTAATCAAAACTATATAGTTTTATATGCCAGAGTTTGTGAAGACATAGTCATAACTAGACAGCCCCTCCAGTCATTACCTCCTCCTCTCACCGCCCTTTTTGGGAAATAGAGGAGGAGTAAGACCAGAGGTCCTAGTTAGGACTAGTGAAGGCAATGCCCTGAAAATCTTTGAATTTGGCCATTGCAGTTCTTGAAAAATTCTTAAATATATCGAGAAACAGCTTTGAATAGCTTTGAATTTTATCAGTCCTTGCTTGCAGGAACCCTGTCATCAGATGATTACTTTAAAGTAGATTTTTCTCTAAAAAACCAGATCATGAGTTTTCACAGATCCATACAGTAAGTTACCTATTTCAGTTATTATTCAATCTCTATTGTTATTGTTATAGTTGAGGTTAGTTACAGCAGCAATCCGATGAGTTATGTCTCTTGATTTCATGGACATCTCCATCAAGACGTTTGGTGCTGTGGTTTGGGGGTGAGGTATTTGAGAGGCATCAACTTGAGACCTTTGAAGTGTTAAATTTTGTGCACTTCTGCTTATTCAGAGTAATAAAACTGACAAAATGGAACACGCCCTTGTTCTCAGTTGCTTGACACAAAAAAATCAATTTCAGGTTTTGTATCAAGTGCAATTAACAACTTTCTTTTTTTTTAATGCTATTCATTTGAACTCAGAAGTCATAAACTCAACTGCAAATAAAAAAAAAAATACTTTCTTAGATTTTTGAATTTGCAAAGTGCAGGCCTGCTTAAACTTTGCAAATGAAATGATCATTCACTCATTCTTTGCCTGATGATGTTTAGGGTAACCTTTTTCCTGTTTGCCCCAGTTTCATTGTTGTGTGCAATGAACTTCTAGCATTTACCTTCAAAAATCATAGAAGCATTTGTAGAAAAAAATATTTATTCTAATTTCCATTCACTTGTGATAGTGAGGGCTAACATTTGTGACAGGTAAAGTCCATAGTTCTGATCTGTACACAAAGACACAGTAGAAGAGTGCCGGTATTTATTTGGGTAGAAAACCATTTTGTCTGTATTCGACACCAAAAATACCACATCCTCTTTGCAGTGTCACTCATTTAAAATCAATTAGAGAATCATGTCCACTAAGACATAATTGTGGATTTGCATACAGGTGTTGCCCAGCCAAAATATGAGGATTCCTCATTCCTTTGTGCACATATTGTCACTGTTTATTGACATGAGAAGACTTCTATCCCACTTTAATTTTGAAGAGATAACAGAAAAACATGGATTTTGTAAATATTGTTATCCAAACAAAGCAGGTGCTCCTCTTATCATATGGAAGAAATTAGATAGTAAATTTTTATTATACCCCCCGCAAACAAAGTTTGGGGGGTATAGGAATCACCCTGTCCATCCGTCTGTCTGTCCGTCTATCCATCCTTATAAGCGCAACTCCTCCTAAACCATTGGAAGAATTTTCATGAAACTACACAGTGGAAGCACTCCATATGAAGATGTGCATGAAGCAATATTTTTCCGTTCTGACATTTCCAAGATAATCTAACTCATACATTTCAGACACGGGGGGTGGGGGGTATCACTTTGTGAACTTTATCACAGTACCTCTAGTTTATATTTTTTTTTTAAAGAAAAATCACAAACCCCCCAATGGAGAGAATGGCTGAGATAGTAATGATGCGTTGCCAATTTTTAGTACCTCTTCTTTCTGGTGTAATATTAGTTTATTGGACAATAAAAATCTGTTCACTTTGACACACTTTGTAGGCTGCTTCTGGATTGTCTGGAAACACAAAAATACTGGCAAATGAACAAAACAGGTTTCAGGTCCTGAAAACTAATGGAAAAAGTGCTGTTTTTTTTATCGGTACTGGAAAAACTAACATTATTTTTGAAGCATAGGCTACAAACTGTGCACATTTCATGTAATACCATTTCCATTCTCTTCCAGTGAATAGTGCTGGGCAATATTAGCCTTAATAATAATCATGGTTTTGGGGAAAGAAGATCGTGATTAACGATATAATCACAGTATTGTTCTCTTTTGAAAGTGATTTATTCTGGTAAATAATGTCAATACATTTTCGTGTACTTAATTCAATAGACTCAGCCATATCAATCAGAAATATACTGAACACAAAATATACCTTGTGTCTCAGTCTGATAATTAATATTGATTTAAAACATGTGTTTTGGACTTGTGCAAATGCATGGTCAACAGAAAGATAGGCACGGGAGGTATCAAATGTTAATGTTCATTTTTCAGCTTTTACCTCCCTTGATGTGTTTCTCAAATGTTCACTGAAATGCAGGCAAAATTGGTGCGACGCATCAAGGGAGGTAACAGAATTGAACAATGAATTTTACAACCTGAAAAATGTGTTTGTATCAAGTGGGATAATAGCGAGGAACAGTTTGCAACTGAAAAGTATTTAAATTTTTTGTTATTTAGTACATGAAAAACACTGGAATAGTACTGGAATTCAATCAGAAAATTGGGTATGAACTCTGGATCACTTTCAGCATCTATGCCTATATCATGGTTGCAGCAGAAGGATGAAGTAAAGTTTAGTCCACTGTTTATACCTATGCTGCCCACTTCCGGGGACTTACAACCCTGGCATTCATAACTGAGTCCTATATTTTTACCATAAAACAATACCACAATAAACAAGGACTGCTCTACTGACGAGGTTCCACTGGGAAAGCTTTCTCTTGCATTAGCTGTAGATAACTGCTGTTGTAACAGTGGTATATGCTGTTTGTCCAGTATGTAAGAGGAAAAATTCCTTTCAAATTAACTTTTTACCCAATACAAATAGCAGATGACACTTGGAAAGAAAAAAAAATGAATAGCTAGAAATTTTCATTTTTTACCTCAGAAACATAGCCTATGGTCCCTCATTGGAACGGGCTCAACGAGTTTGTAACAATGAGTGGCCAAAAGCTATGTCTTGGAAACAAAAAATGAAAAATAATAGAATTTGAATGTTGTTTTTCTAAATAGTGCTGCCTGGTCTTGGCAGTTATATTAGCTATAGAGCTGACGATTTCTCAGGGGAATATTCTACTTGGTGTGATATTGTTACAAAAAACAACCATATTTTTTGGTGGGATGAGGTGTCATTCCTTCATGTGAGTAAATTTACGGGTGCAAAAAACTGCACTTACAAATGAAACCGTGAGTGCAGATCACACTCGCAAAATTTCAGAAATCATCAGTTAGGTTTTGCTTGTGTAGGAATACTTTAAACAATATTTTGAAGTGTGTGGAAGGATGGTATTGATGAAATACAACTCCTTCAACTGAGAAATGAACAAAACTAAAAAACAAAACTTAAATCAGTCTCCATGGCAAACCGGTTGAACTCAAAAAGATCCCCCTCTCCCATCCCCTCTCAGCTGATTTTGTGCATTATCAGAATGTGCAGCATATATCTTGCACCAAAATCAGATAACTTATGTTTTTCCACTATTGGTATTTGTTTCAAGTACGATTAAGTCTTTAAATGACCATTTTAGCAATGAAGAAAGTGTGACAACTGGCATTTTAATCTGAAGTAAACTCCGATAAACGCAAGAAAACAAACAAAAATGCTTGCACGTATTTCTGACACAGATTTCAGGAGTTATTTTATTAACTTCACACACAAGAGAAGATGGTGAAATATTTTGATTTTGTACACTACAATTGATTGGTTGTAGCAGACAATTTCACTATTGATTGACCAATAAAATCACACCTTACTGTCTGCTTCATAAAATTTACCAATCGGGATATAACTTGCCATGCACATTGTGTAAAAGAAACACTGATAACGTTTTCACTAATACAGTAGACCCAGCAAAGTCTACAGCCTATTTTCGGAAGATGTAGGCAAATTGTAGAAGGTTATATAATTTGTTTATGTTATACTGATCTGGTGAATTAAAAAAATAATTTTAATCAGCTGACAGTGACTGGTTCCCAACCCTTGTGCTCAGTTGCCAATGTTTTTTTTTTGAAGCCCAGCTTGACTATCTTGTTTCGAGTGTGATTTTTAGCGCTCGTCTTTTTGCAATCACGGTGCATGCGGGCACAAGTTGCGCCCATCTCACATGAAGGACTGAGGTGGGGATAAAGGTCATAAAATTTCTGACAGAAGCAAGCAGTGCAAAGTACGATTGCCTGCCAATTGTGGCATACTCCAATACTTTAAGAGAAAACTTCCTCACGTCTCTACATTTTGTAAGTATTAGTAACAAGGTCTAACAGAACTCTAAATTTCAAACAAAATCTGTGGGGATTGGAGGGGTAGCCTGCCCACCTGTCGCCAACAATCAGAAATTGAGTGGCGACAGGGGGAAATAAAACTTTTCTGTCACATATCTAATTCATTTACTGTATTTTTTCCACTTTCTGTTCACTACGCCACCTGCCATGATTTAGGGTTATGCTATAAACAAAGGCACTGTCATAATAGAGACAATGTAACAATAATCCTAATCAAGAGGGGGGATCTGTTACAAATCACGATTAACTTTAACAAAATGACTTTTACTTGCACAGAATGCAGAGCCCCTTACATAACAAAGCACAAACGCAGTAGACACAGAAGAATAAAGCCCCATCAAACTGGATTTGCAAAATGTAAAAGCTGCAACAAAACCTTCAGGAGAAAGGAATATCTAATGAAACACCTAGCTCACTCATGCTGTACAAAAATCAGTCAAGGGACAGACAACACGATGCATCTAAACAACCACAAACAAGTGCCTCAAACAGTTATGTAATGCTTGATTACTCTAATAGAACAATTCCACCAGATACCAACAAGGAAAACTAGCCCCAAAAACAAGTCAAGAAGAGAATCGCCGGTAAAAGATAATGAGAAAAAGCCATCAGACACGCCAAACCATAGCTACTTCAAAGTAGCTGGAATAATGCCAATTCAAGAGGACTGGAAAAATATGGTGATCAATTCTGATAATAGACTCCACACACCCTCTAGCGAATGGGGCAACACTCCCTCGAACATGGAAATTACTAGCCTCTGCAATACAAGCAAAGTACTTCAATATGCAGCTAGAATTCTGAACGACTCAAAACTATAAATACTCTGTTCAGACCAGGAATAAATATCCCTACAAAGGAGTTAACACTTGGATTTTATGCATCTATTTTTATACCCCCACTTTCGAAGGAAATGGGGGTATACTGGATTCCGTGTGTCCATACGTGCGTGAGTCTGTCTGAGAATATTCATAACTTTCATAACTTAAGTAAATTATTATTTCTATAATATTTGTTGGTCATAGGTATGCCCACACTAGTTATTTTTTTTAAAATTTTTTTTTTATTACTTGTTGACTTAGAAATTGTAGGAAATAGACATTATTTGTCTTTTCAGCCTGTATCTCAGGTATGGCTTATCAGATTTCAGTGAAATATGGCATGCAGTTTGCCTATGACAAAGGCCTCTGCCTCATTGCATAAAACTTCCAAACACCAAACAATTTACCATACCTTTTGACTTAGAAATTGTTGAAAACTTTCGAAGAAAATGGGGTGGGGAGGTGGGGGGTATACTGGATTAGGGTTATCAGATTTCAGTAAAATATGGCATGCAGTTTGCCTATGACAAAGGCTTCTGCATCATTGCATAAAACTTCCAAACACCAAACAATTTAAATGTAAGTGAATGACTTGATTCTGAAAGCAAAGCATCGAGATTGTGGACATATTTAAAAGTATTCAAATCTGTCAATATTTTATTTATTATTCATCGTAAATATTACATTGACTGTGACAAACATTATATCAAGAGGCAGAAACATTACTTGCTTCTCCCACTTTAACGTCACATGGCTCATGAATGGAAACCAAACAATTGCTTAAGTGGATAAAAGTATGAGGTACTCTGAACTGTTATATTTATATTACCGAGCAATGTGGCAGTGCTCGTTTGGAACCCGGGTGGAGTATGCACACATCCCCTCTTGATACTTTACCATTCCCAATTCATTGCATGCAGAAATGCACAAACGAAACTGAAAAACAGTCACCTTATTTAATAAATAGAAATGCATGAAACCCTCACACACCCAATCAAGCTGAGATGAAAAATGTTCTGAAGAAATTTAACTATGTATTTATCGGTTATGAGTCGACACGTCCTGGATCACCGCCAAGTCACCAAGAGTTATGCCTTGTGGAAATTTTGAGTGTCTGTTGAAACACACGTATGTGATTGGTGTTTAAGGTCACATATTTCTGCACAATGGCTAATGACGATCACAACATGGAGATAAAATCATGTTCAGTCCAATTTTACCAGCAAAGCAAAGATTGTTTACCACAGTAAACAAGCACTGCTTTACTTCCCAGTGTTCCCTTGGGGGACAAATATGGAATACCCATCAGTGATTTAATTGAACAACTGATTAGCCAGTCAATCGTTCTATTGCTTGTTTAGTTGACCATCAGTTAACACCTGCAGGGTTCTGGTTAAAACATGCCTTAGTAAAAATGTCTCTGAAACAAAATTAGTCAAATTGTCCCTTGTCGTTCACATATTGGTCAAAATGTCCCCAAAAGTATGTTTGTAAAAGTGTCCTCTGGCTCAGTGCTCATGCAGGGATGGTGTGGAACAGTAGAAAATGATTTCCATCAAATGATTGGAACAGTTTTAGAAAACCCAATATTTAATTTTTTTTTTATTTGGGGGACGTTTTGATCCTAGTCGAAGAATATGAAAAACTGATGTCTTTTTTCATTTGAGGCATCATTGTTGATGTAAAAAATTAATAATTCTTGCCCTTGGGGATGTTTTGACAATTGTGAAGGAACATTTGTTTTGACCAAAGGGGACGGTTTGACGACGGTTTGACCAGCACCCAATTTAAAAGTGCCATCTCAGTCATAAATTTTTTTACCAATACGTATGTCATTTTGTCCAAAGTTAGGGGTAATTTTAACCAGGACCCAATTTAAAAGTTCCATGGCAGTCATAAATTTATCACTGTAATATGAAGCAGTGATGGGTAATTTGAAGGTCTGCAACAAACTTGCACAACAAAATATTTCTGGTGATGAAAATAACAGTTTGACTTTGTGCTTGGAGTGGGGTTCTAAAAATAATTTTAAAAGTAGGCCAACAGCATTTGTTCATGATGAATGGTATTGCCCAACAAAGTATAGATTTTTAATACAATTATACACAGTACATTAAGAAATTTGTCACATTATTCACTCGCCATTAATATACATTATTAGAAAACCAGTGGTCCTATTCTTTCCAAATTGTAAGTTATTTTATACCTTCATTGTGATTCCTCCCCCTATCAATATGGACCATTTTATGGCTGCAGAATGGTGGAATGAAAAATACTTTGTTGATTATAGCAAAGGTCTGGATCCACAACTGACCTCAGTTCTTTAAATCAGTACTCTGGCTTCCTCCACCAGTAAAACAGTCTTGACTCGATATGACCCTGGCCGTTGAAAGTGTCATTAACCCTTTACCCAATGCAGAACATATAAAAAATTATTTTTTTTAAATATTATTTTTTAAATTTTTTCAAAAAAATTGAACAAAACCATATCATGTGACCCCTCATTGGAATGTGCACAACGAGCTCGTTCCAAAGATGGGTCACATGATATGGTTTTGTTGAAATTTAAAAAAAAATAATATATTTTCAGCTGCCAAATTTGCATATTGCGCAGGCGGATATAGGCGATTAGTTGGGTAAAGGGTTAAATCCCAATAAACAAACTAACAATTTTTAACAGCTTTTCTAGTTTTGCAGCTTGTGAGAACAGTTATTTCTATAAATTTTTATCCTATTATATTAATTCTTTTATTTTTAATACTTTACAGAATCTATTCAAACAACAACAAAAGCTATTTCAACAAGCTAGGATTGTGCAGAGCCAAAGATTGAAAACGATTCGCCAATTACATGAACAATTTTCACAGGTAAATAATTTCTTGCTTTTTTCAACACAATCAGACAAGACTTGTGAATAATTATTAAACCATTCTATGAAATTCCACACTTCATCATATGGAATTGCCTTTCTTTACCTTTCTCATTATATTTATTCCTGACCCTTGTAAGATCACTTTGATAATGCACTTAAGGTGTAATTGAACTATACCAACTAATACTTGTTTTCCCTAACTATACTTTCCACACTCAAAATATTGAATGAGTAGAAGTTACTGAAACAAATATCATTCCAGAAATGAGACTGTATAGAGTGTGGCTTTCACCACTATTTATTTATTTATTAGGGTTTAATGACACTTTAACTGCCAAGGTCATATTGTGTTGCTGACAGTTTTACAGGTGGAGGAAGTCGGAGTGCCTGGAGAGAACCACCAGGCAACAACGAGCAGCTGCGAGCTCCCCAACATCGGAACTGCGCACTGCAGCACAGGCAGGGTTTGACTGGTTGAAGACATGTGCACCATCGACGTGCAGTATGCCTTAGTACACAGCATCATCGTGCCCTCATGTGGACAATCAGGGTTAGGTTCCTTGCCCAAGGACACAATGCAGAAGTCTGAATCGATTGCTCAGACGGTCACCCATCCAAGGATTAACCGGGCTCGACGTTGCTTAACTTTGGTGATCTGATGAGAACTGGTTACCGCAATGCCACCGTGCCCCCTTTCACCACTAAGTATGTTTATACACTCCATATACATTTGGTAAAAGGTTTCAACTGTTTCAAAGATCCAAATATTTTTTTGGATAAATAAAATTAGCAAACAGCATAATGGACAACAAATATGAAGAAGACCTATAATCATTAAACTTACTGACCCATCATAGAAATGTTTAACCCTTTTATGGGCCTGGAGAGCCTTTTGCATCCTGGGTCCTGGCAGTTGTTTCTAGGCAAGTCTTGGCTGCCCAAGCAGACAACCAAGACTTGCCTTGGCACAACTGCCAAGATACTTGGAATGTAACTTGAAAGTTTACCCATAAACTACATGTTGGGGCACCTGTTCTGCTGCAGGAAAAAGTGATCAAATTCAGAATTAGGATTTTAAGTAGGGCTGTTGCGACTATCAATTTTCAGAATTGACTAATCGCCAGCATTAGTCGACGGTTAGTCGATTAATAGTCATTTCCCGTGAATTCAACAATCTCCAATATACTAACAAAATAAATTTAAAACTGACGATGTTTGAATGTGTACCCTTCTGCATCAAGATAAAATAGAAACACTGGAATATCTCCGAATGGATTTGAAGAATTTAAACAGAAGAACCATTTGTGCAAATGTTTCTTTTCTGTAATAAATATTCAGAAATTTTGAATATAAAACCCCCTCCACTCCAACACAAGTTACAACTTAGTACTACAACCGAAGTTACCGTTGTGAGTCTTGTGACAATTTTCTCACTTTCGTAGTTCCAGTTATTCCAAAGAGGGTTGTTTGAGTGTACAAGACCGAAGATTCTATTTACTCTGCAGTGACTTCCCAAACTGCAATATTAAAAGATACACCGTTTGAACGATACTCTATAGTACTGATCAACGGGTGCTGGTTAATACTACAGAGAACAGGGATTGATCAAATGGCAAGGCCATACCAAATTACTTTGTTGCACAATAATGTGGAAAACAAAGGCCATGGGACATTACAAGTAACTATGGCGAGACATTTCACAGGTTAACAATCTGTTCAATTATATCATTACACAGCACAATTTTAATCCAACTTGTACCACTTTAAAAATGAACGACGATCGACTAAAAATAAAAATCGTCAACTTCCGCAACAGTCGAAGGTTAGTTGCTTAATCAAATAATCATGGCAGCCCTAATTTTAAGGCTTAAGAGATTTACCCCATTGGTGCAACGGGTATTGTATTTGACAATCTTATCCAGGTACTCACCACTGAAAGGTCAATCCAGCTACAAAAAAGAAAATGAGCAATTGTCAGCAGATAGTGTGGAATTGCCAGTGAGAAAAATTCAAATAAGAGAAATCTCATTCACCCAGAATTTTGTTAATTACCAACTGTAATTTATTATCTCGTTTACAGAGATCAGGTCAAACATCTGTTCAGATCCAATTTATTTATTGGGTTTTTAATAATACTTTCAAGAACCAGGCTGATATTGGGTCAGACAGTTTTTGGGTGGAGGAAGCCAGAATACTCATGAGAGAATCACTGTGTAGCAGCGGATAACTGTCATACTCAGCAAATTACAAACCAGTTCTTCAACTTAAAAACCCTGCCCAAGCTGAGCTAGCTATTGTTGAAGAAAAGTTCACCATCAACACAAAGTATCCTCAGTACATTGTACCACCATGCTCCCCTCTTAGGCAGTGGAGATGTAGTGTTTCGCCAAAGGATAAAATCAGATGATGTGGGTTAAGACCGAGCTGTCAGTCAACATTTTGATCTCAACTCTAATGTGCTAACCATTGAGTTGATGCACTACCCATCTGGTCTTGATACTAAGCCGAAATATGACAACCCAGGTTAATTGACTGTTTTAAGGCCTCACAAAGTAGATACCGTATTCTGTTTCTGAGGCCATTTTTTGGTAAAATTGCATGTCGGCGAGCAGTTTTTTATTTTTCTAATTATTTATTTGCCATCAAAAGTTCATGTTCTTGGTTTGTTTATATTTTAGGCCAGGGGTCAGCCGAGTGAGCAACTAGGGCGATGAAGTTGCCTTGTCATTCCTCGAGTTGCCTTGGCTTACATTAGGGGCTAAATTCAAGTCGCCCTCCAGAACTTCCTTGGGAGACATGGCAGTTTTATGCATTTTCTTGTGTTTTATTTTTAAAAAAAAAAACGCATCCCCATTCATTAAGTATACACCACTGCTGTTAAAATTCATCAATTGTGCCAATTAAAATTTATTAAAATTAACCACTGTTTCAAAAGAATAAATGATGTGAAGGAGACAGTTTAAACAGAAAAAGTCGAAATTCCTTACGGTTACAGTACACTCTTTTCCATTGAAAAATTCGTTCCATTGAAATTTGTATTGCAATATGCATTGAAAGTGTTTCTTTGAAAACTTGTGTTCCAAGGAGGTTAAATGTAATAAGGCTATGATATAAATCACACATTTTAGGATGGATAATGAAAGTGTCAATGACACTGTAGCTTAACTTGTGTGTTGTGTTTGATGAAAAGGATAATGTTCAATGTTTATGAAAGGATTATGAAATAAGACAAGAATTGTGATAATTGGGAATATGTTCATTTCTGTTCCCTGTATGCTAAGTTTTTGATAAAAATAATATGAGGTGTACACTGTACTAAAGAGCTGAGGGGTGGGTTAATATGACCTCACAGTTGATGTATGTGGCCCTCACAGTTAACGTATATCAACGAAAGTTACCAAGTTACAGTGAAATTATTCCAAAACGAGACATCCTATCAAGTTACATTGAAATCCCTTCATATTATTTATTTATTTATTGGTGTTTAAGGTCACATATTTCTGCACAATGGCTACTCATGATCTCGACAGTTTTACGGGTGGAGGAAGCCAGAGTACCTGGAGAGAACCACTGAGCAACGGCGAGCAACTGTCAGCGCACCAACATACTAACTCCACACAAGCAGGGTTAGCATTGGTTGAAGACAGTGCACCATCGACGTGCACTACGCCTTAGTACACAACGTCACCGTGCCCCCACGTGGGCAATAGGGGTGAAGTGTCTTGCCCAAGGACACAACGCGGTTGCCGCAGGTGGGATTCGAACCAAGGACCTCTTGGCTTGCAGCCTACACCTCTACCTACTGAGCCACCGCACCCCAAATCCCTTCATAAATATGGCCTGTAGACTGTGCTAAAGGTTTTCGGGCTTCGGGCCCCTGTACCCATCAGTTCCCCAATTGTTTCCAAAGGGGACGTTCTCATCTAGACATTATATGAAGTCAACCTACCAAGTTACAATGAAATTCCTTCATAAATATGACCTGTAGACTGTGCTAAAGGTTTTTTGGCTTTGGGCTCTGGCAGCCATCATGGTTGATTGATCACAACTCATCTGGGCATCATCTGGAGTGATCCTACGAAGTTACAATGAAATCCCTTCATAAATATGACCTGTAGACTGTGCTCAAGGTTTTTGGGCTTTGGGCCCCTGAAGCCGTCACAGTTGACCAATCACGACCAAAAGGGGATGTCATCATCTAGGCATTATATGGAGTCAAACTTACGAGTTACAATGAAATCCTTCCATAAATATGACCAATAGACTGTGCTAAAGGTTTTGGGGTTTTGGGCTCGGGCAGCCATCAAGGCTGAATGATCATGACCAAAAGGGGACGTTCTCATCTAGACATTATTTGGAGTCATCCTACCAAGTTACAATGAAATCCCTTCATAAATATCACCTGTAGACTGTGCTAAAGGTTTTCGGGCTTCAGACCTCTGTAGCCGTCACAGTTGCCTAATGGTATCGAAAAGAGGCTGTTCTCATCTAGACATTATATGAAGTCAACCTACCAAGTTACAATGAAATCCCTTCATAAATATGACCTGAAGACTGTGCTAAAGGTTTTCAGACTTCGGGCTCGGGCAGCCATCATGGTTGAATGATCACAACCAAAAGGGGACATTCTCATCTGGACATAATCTGGAGTGATCCTACAAAGTTACAAAGTTACAATGAAATCCCTTCATAAATATGACCTGTAGACTGTGCTCAAGATTTTCGGGCTTTGGGCACCTGTAGCCATCACAGCTGGCCAACCACCACCAAAAGGGAATGTCATCATCTAGGCATTATATGGAGTCAATCTAACAAGTTACAATGAAATCCTTCCATAAATACGACTTACAGACATGCTAAAGGCTTTTGGGCTTGGGCAGCCATCAAGGCTGAATGATCGTGACCAAAAGGGGATGTTCTCATCTAGATATTATTTGGAGTCATCCTACCAAGCTACAATGAAATCCTTTCGTAATTATGACCTGTAGACTGTTCTAAAGGTTTTCGGGCTTCGGGCCCCTGTAGGTGTCACAGTTGCCCAATCGTGTCCAACAGGGGACATTCTCATCTAGACATTATATGAAGTCAAACCTACCAAGTTACAATGAAATCCCTTCATAAATATGACTTGTAGACTGTGCTAAAGGTATTCATGCTTTGGGCTCGAGCAGCCATAATGGTTGAATGATTGCAACCAAAAGGGGACATTCTCATCTGGGCATCATCTGGAGTGATCCTACGAAGTTACAATGAAATCCCTTCATAAATATGACCTGTAGACTGTGCTCAAGATTTTCGTGCTTCGGGCACCTGTAGCCATCACAGTTGACCAATCACGACCAAAAGGGGATGTCATCATCTAGGCATTATATGGAGTCAACCTAACAAGTTGCACTGAAATCCTTCCATAAATACGACCTATAGACTATGCTAAAGGTCTTTGGGCTCGGGCAGGCATAAAGGCTGAATGATCGCGATCAAAAGGGGATGTTGTCATCTAAACATTATTTGGAGTCATCCTACCAAGCTACAATGAAATCCATTCATAATTATGACCTGTAGACTGTTCTAAAAGTTTTCAGGCTTTGGGCCCCTGTAGCCGTTAAAGTTGCCCAATCACGTCCAAAAGGGGACTTTCTCATCTAGACATTATATGAAGTCAGGCATAAAGGCTGAATGATCGCGACCAAAAGGGGATGTTCTCATCTCAACATTGTTTGGAGTCATCCTACCAAGCTACAATGAAATCCATTCATAATTATGACCTGTAGACTGTTCTAAAAGTTTTCAGGCTTTGGGCCCCTGTAGCCGTTACAGTTGCCCAATCACGTCCAAAAGGGGACTTTCTCATCTAGACATTATATGAAGTCAACACACCAAGTTACAATGAAATTCCTCAATAAATATGACCTGTTGACTGTGCTAAAGGTTTTTGGGTTTTGGGCTTGGGCAGTCGTCATGGTTGGCAGATCACGCCCAAATGGGAAAATTCTCATCTAGACATCATAAGGAGTCATCCTACCAAGTTACAATGAAATCCCTCCATATTAAACATGACCTGCAGACTGTGCTAAAAGTTTTTGGGTTTCGGGCTTCGGCAGCCATCACGGTTGATAGATCATGCCCAAAAGGGGACGTTCTTGTCTAAGCATTATACAGAGGCATCCTACCAAGTTACAATGAAATCCCTTCATAAATACAACCTGTAGACTGTGCTAATGGTTTTGGGGTTTTGGGCTCGGGCAGCCATACCGGTTGCCGATCGCAACCAAAAGGGGACGTTCTCATCTAGACATGACCCCAAACCTGCACATGAAATTTCATGACGATCAGACAAGAACTGTGGGGTGTAGCCCATGCTAAAGGAAAATGTGAACAAACTCACAGACTTCCGCATGCGTGATGGCAATAGCTTATCTTGACTATTGCAAGTTAAGCTAAAAATGCCAGGCCTTCATTGCACCAATCGCACGTGTCATTGTAAGATGGTCAGCAGAAATTGTAATTTTTCTGCACAGTGACAGTGTATTATTATCCAGCACACAAGGGAAGGGAGACAACTGTAATATTAACTCAAATTATTAAAAATACTCAAATAACGAAGGATATCGAAAACTTTTTTAACTACGCCTTTCAATTCAATTAGGGCCTTCAGAAACCATGAATGACCCAGCTTCTTGAAATTTATTTTAAATACTTTAAATATTTTGTTTTAAAAGAATATACCAACTCTAAAAGAGAAGAACACTCTTACAATGGGTAATCCTAAATTTCAAATCCACTGCATTGAGGCAAATACAAAATCAACTGCATGGTAACCATAGTCATCACTGGTAGTTTTTCTGTGGGTGGGGTGGATTTTTTTCTCAACAATTCGTCATGTTAGCTATTGTTGTGTCCTCTATGTACATTTATTTTGACACGATGCCATACATGTTTTATGTTTTTTTCTGACTTCTCCCTCATGTCCACTGACTTCTCCCTCCTGGCCCCTAAAGTCTCTGGAGGGAGAAGTGACTTCTTCCTAAAATCAGCTGCCAGGATGACCCCTGTTTTAGACCTCATAATAGAATATGACAGTGCATATTTGAAAACTAAATTTGACACACTAGAAGTAGGATCAAAAAAAAGAAATTATGTGTTACCCAGAAAACACATCATTATAACTCCAGAAATTGTAAATATTTATCTCGTGGTCATATCCTAATTATGTGTTACCCAGAAAACACATCATTATAACTCCAGAAATTGTAAATATTTATCTCGTGGTCATATCCTACAATGCCGGAAGGTCTAAAATCAACTTTGATGTGAATCACTTTCAAGAACACAGATTTTCTTACATTTTTTATTGTTTCTTGCTTCTTGAAAATTGCTGTGTAAACCATTTTCAAACAGACCTCAAAAGCAATGTTTGTCCAGAGTGTTCAGCACAGAGTCATTGACGTTTTTATTTTGCATCTCTTAAAATTGTTGCCTTTGGAATCTGTGCATGTCAGTGACTTCATGACAGCCTTGTTTCGGAGGCAGCCATGATATGGATTCGGGAAAGTTGAGACATCCAGTCATGCCAGGATTGATGGACAAACGAGTGCTGTCAAAAGTGTTGATATAACTCAACAAAAAATAAAAAAAAAAAAAAACATTCAAAATAAATTAAATGAAATAAAATCATATTTACTTCATTGCTTGCAGGATTTCATCAAGAAAGAACACTGGATAATGATCACTGCTTGTGTGGGAAATCAAGGTTTTCATCTAGTAACTTTTGAACAGCAACCAAGAATGAAAAGCAAATGGTGTAGTGGAGGCTCGAACCCCCAGAAAGAGGAGTTTAGTATGCTGGGGAGTCTGACAGTTGCTTGGTGGTTCTCTCCATTTACTTCGGCTTCCTCTGCCAGTAAAACTGTCTGGCTGTCAAAAGTGTTGATATAACTCAACAAAAAAAAAACAAAAACAAAAAAACAAAAAACATTCAAAATAAATTAAATGAAATGAGGTTCATGTTTACTTCATTGCTTGCAGGATTTCATCAAGAAAGAACACTGGATAATGATCACTACTTGTGTGGGAAATCAAGGTTTTCATCTAGTAACTTTTGAACAGCAACCAAGAATGAAAAGCAAATGATGTAGTGGTAGCTGGACTCCCCCAGCAAAAGGAGTTTGCTTTTGCACCAACTGCCCAGCAAAACTGCCCTAAAACATGCACACCACTCTGCCACCCTTGTCGCTGCTGATGGCTAAGTGGTGTGTGTGGTTTAGTTCAATTTTACTACTTTGTAACTTGTTGGTGCCAAAAGAAACTCTTTTGGCAGGAGTTTGAACTGCTGAGCATTTGTAATATGATGCACACTTTTTTGATTTGGCCATAATTGAAAATTTTAAAGTTATCTCTAATTTCTAGTGAAATACAGATTAGCATTGGTAAAAGACGTATGTGCCATCGAGTTGCATAGAGTCTTAACTTGCTTTACCATTGTGTTTTCACTTGAGTAATTACGTGTCGTGCTGAAGAACTTAATACAGATGACATGAGTCAGGAAAGAACCTGCAACCTTTCGCTCTGAAATACAATTTGTGCAAACCAAAGAGTCATTGGAAATGGGTGGAGGGGAGGCTGAAAATAACAGTTTTATTTTATTATCTGTGAAATTCCATTTAAAAAAAAAAATGCACAATGATCACAACAGGAAAATCATTTTAAGATTTATTTTTTGAAGTGAGAGAAACCATATCTGGATGAGTGGATGCATGGAACATGAGCGGATGGGCACTGGCTATTTCTACAGTCATCAAAAAGTAGAAAGAGGATGTAACTAGGGTCACAATAAACACACAAGATGCTGACTCCAACAGATCACAGACACAGACTCAAGAAACCAAATCCAAGAATATCAAATGTTACTGACATTTTGCAGATTGGAGGTCTTTTTTTTATTATTTCAGAGGCAAGAAATTACAAAATAATATACAGGAGCTGCAAGGGACTATCTCGTCACTTCAACAATGCTTAATCATGCCTGGAAATCTGGCATAGGTGATTTACTCGCCCATTCAACTTTGATCTGTCGTGAGCATCTTTTCGCTTGCCACAATTAGGTAAACCGAAGTGTATTCAAGTCTGTCACAACTGGAGTGTAAACACACTCAAAACCAAATGTAGGATCACTCAATAGTAGAGAAAGTAAGAGTCATTCTTCAGAAACAAATTGAAGTTGAAAAAATGGACTAATTAACTCTTTACCGGACACAAATAGATGATGACACTTTCAAAAAAAAAAAATAAATTCTCGAAAGATGGAAATTTTTCTTCATTTTTTGGCTTCAACTCACAAAGTTTATGACCCCCTCATAAGCTCCTTTTTTAGGCAAAAATTAAAAAAATAAAATTTGTATGACAATTTTTGCGCATAGTGCTGTCCTGTTATGGCCTTTATGGTAGGTCAAGGGTTAAACAGCTACATTGTACAAAACTGGATGGGAAAGATTATGTAAACAACTCTTTTCTAGTGAATGATATTTTGACATTGTCCTGTTTTTCTGTCCTCCCAGTGGACAGATTTAATTCATTGAATTATGTTTATGCATGGCACATTTTATAAAATAAACAAAGAAGTTTGATACTGCACATTACCCACTTTTCTTTTTACAATTTTTCAGCCTAAATGGATGTTTTAGGAAATGAAGGGGCTTGGTAGTTTTCTTTGGATATTCCAGCTTCCTCCACCCATAAAACTGTTCCAATACGATATGAGCCTTGCAGTGAAAGTGTTTTTAAAACCCAAATAAATATAGGCAAATTATTACTAATGAAACTTCAAAATGTAAACACTACATTTACGATTACTATCAACAGTCTACCAATAATTGCATTTATTTGCTTTGGTTTTTTAATGACAAAAATGCAGTTGAATGAAAACAAAGTTTACCTTTAGCCTGAATAACCTACTAATTTTGTACCTCTGTGCTATCCTTAAATTACTATCAGCTATTCAAAATGTTTTGGGGTCAGTTTATTTGTTGAACAAGAAATTCTACCTCCCTCATTAGTGGTGCATTATTCCCCTTGACCAATACTCTTGACTTCTATAGTATTAGTCGGTCTCAGAATTGGGGATGTTCTCACTAAGCCAGCAGCTATTGTTTTCTATAAGGTGTGAATAATCCTTAACATGAAAGATTTGCCTCGTATAGTCTATATTATATTAAATGGTAGTTCGGGCCAGTATTTATTTGAGGAAACTCCAGATTGTTAATCCTAATTAGATAAAACACTGAGAAAGTTCAATAATTTTATTGGAAAATATAATAATGACAATAAGACCATGAAAAATACATAAATTTAATATATAAATTCATTCAATAACCAGTACAATATGCAACTCTATCAAGAAATTGTAACATTGAAAGTTCATTATTTGTATATCTATTTTTTAGAGAAGCCAGTTTGACATCAACCTTTCTATATCGAAGTTGGCGAGGTCTCATTCTACCACCAGCAGACAACTGCAGCATTGAAACCTCGTGATAGGCTTGTTCTTTTTTGATGAACTCTATCAAAGAGAAGACATTAGGTTTGGATGAGGAGATAAGCAAATGCAGTTTGCGATGCCATCCCTCAACATGATTTGTGGTCCTTGGACCTTCTGTATCATAGTGATTCCACGTGACTCGTCATGACTTCCCTCAACCCAGTAAGTGGTGACATAGTCTGTGAATTTGGTCACATCGGGACCTACCGGGGCGTCTTGCAAGATGTTGAACCAACCGTCACTGATATCTTGAACTGGCAAGAATGGTAAAGCAATTGTTCATCTAATCAAAGTTTTTATTTCATCATCTTGTTGATATTCCCTCTGAAGTTTACACTCAACTGAAGCATATCTGAAAATGGCTTGTCTAAAATGAAAAAAAACACCCTTTCAATGTGATCTATGGAAAAGTGTTTTTGGCAGTGTTCTGTGCCGCTCTCTCAAAGTCTGTGAATATGTGAGTTGCTGTCATTGGAGTTTGTAGACTAGATTGTCATTAGTGGCGAATACTAACATTTTGTTGGATTGTCCATCATCAGCGACTAAAAAGTCTTCACCGGCCATTGTTTTCTTGTATTTTTCCGGTAGGTTCACATCACTGCGTTGTTTTGGATGATTTGGACATGTTTTTGACCAAGATCTGTATAAAGCTGCTTTTAATGAGTAAAATGTTGGCATTTTTGCAAGGATATCTGGATCTGCACATTAGACTCTCAAATCTGAAAGAAAAGTGAAAATGTGGTATAGCTGGTAAATTTGGTGAATTTTCTAACAGCAAGTGCCTAACACAAACAACTCTATTTATGAAACCAACCTAGCATCCCCTGCAACTGAAAAAAAATATTGAAAAAGATAAAAAACTGGAATGATCCCTACCCCCTACTCCCTCCCTCCCCCCCACACACACACACCCTCCCACCTTCTGCCACCTAATTGCTTCATTACTGAACAAGAATATTGAACAAAAGATGAAAAACTGGAAAACTGGTATAATGTAATAATACTTACTAGCTAGTTCTTGCTGGTACAGAGTGCTGATTGGAATGCTGCATACTGGACAGATGACTTCAATTCTGCCATTATGGTGTCTTCAACAATCTTTGAACTGTCTGATTCATGATTATGAACATTTTTATCCCCCCCCCCCAAAAAAAAATTTCGGGGGATATAGTCGTCACGCGTTTTTTTTTTCCGTCCGTCCGTCCGGGCAGACATATGGGGTTTAGGTGGCTATTTGTTGGTACAAATGGTGGTTAGGTGACTACCGCAATTTATGTGACTAGTCACATAGTTAAATGTCATTATTCCAGGGTGAGGTTTAGAATTGTGGTGGGGTGGGGTGGGGTTAGGGTCAGTAAAGGGTAGGGTTAGGGTTTGCTACCACCCCAAAAAATGTTCACCCAAAAAGTTCTTTTAATACAATGGACATGCATTTTAGTTAAAATAGACTAGGTACATAATGAATTGTCATTAGTCTAGGGTGGGGTTTAGAATTGGGGGTGGGGGGGGTAGGGTTAGGGTCAGTAAAGGGTAGGGTCAGGGTTTGCTACCACCCCAAAAATTTTCCTCAAAATCACTTGTTTTAATATAATGGACATGCATTTTATTGTAGTCCCATAAAAATAGCCACATAAGTACCAATTGTTAGAACGTCCGTACGTCCGTCCATCCGTCCGTCCGTTTACATTTCGTTTCCGGATGATAACTTCCCTTAAAATAGTTTGATTGTAACCAAACTTGATATGTGGCTTAAACATATAAAAATACAGGTCAAGTTCGAATCCGGGTTCATCCTGATTAATATTACCAGAGTTATGCCCCTTTTTAATTTAGAAAATCTTATGATTTTTGGTTTCCGGATGGTAACTTCCCTCAAGATAGTTTGATTGTAACCAAACTTGATATGTGGTGCAAACATATCAAAATACGGGTCAAGTTCGAAAATGGGCAATTTTTTCAGAGTTATGCCAAATTCAATGTACTTTTAAGTTTCTGGATGATGACCACACTTTTTTCGGGGGGATCAGCTGCCCCGTGGATGTGGCAGCCCTCTAGTTAAATAAAGTGATCATGTCTTTTTTTGTGTTGACTGTGGCAGAACAAGATTTTACACAACATCGCCAATGGATAGTGTCGTTTCTGTGGGTTTTGATGCGGAATTTATAATCATTAAAAACCAAATATCGTCCGCCTTTGTCGATTGGAATAAAAAATACACTAACTTGAGCGTTTGCCATGATGATGATGATTTACCGAATAATTGATGACTGAATAGCATCCAATGCTTGTAATTTATACCCTCCGATGATATCACTTCACGCACTGGCCTAAGACTTGTGAAAAACAAAGTGAGAAGTTATATCCTGAACTGTGTTTAATAGACGGTGGCATGCTTAGGGTTTATACTGTCATTGGCTAATAACAGGTCACTAAAACAACACTACTGGGCGAGTGAGAAAACAAGCGATCTAATTAGATACAGACCATAACTCTACTTCGCTATTCAGAAATTGTTGACTGCTGGCTAGGTGAGAATAAGCCTCAGAATTGGGCTCATTAGGCACTAGCTGTTCACTTTATATTGAGGATGGTTTTTAGAGTACTTTTCGATGAGGAACACCCAGGTAGTTATTCTTAATATTTCTGAGTTGTCCTTAAACCACCAAGGCAAACTGTCCACAAAACTCCTGAAAGCAGTCGCTTATGAAGTTGTTAGCCCATTACCACACATCATTAATACTTCATTTTCATCCGCTCATGTGCCAACCAAAATGAAAATAGCCAAAGTGATTCTGATCTTCAAGTCTGGTGTCCATCAAATGTTTAGCAACTAAGTATCCTACCCATGTTCTCAAAAATCCTGGAGAAATTAATGTGTAAAAGAGTAATGGACTTTAGAGATAAAAGTAACATCTTGTACAAGTACCAGTTTGGCTTTAGAACACACCATTCGACTGTCCACCCCATATTGCACTTACTGAATGGCATCACGATTAGCATGGTAACTGAAACTGATAAACCAACAAAGAACTGCACCCTTTCTATATTCTTAGACTTCTCCAAAGCATTTGACACCATTGAACACTCAATCTTACTTCAGAAACTTGAAAACTACAGCATTAGAGGTATAGCCCATCCGTGGTTTCAAAATTATCTAACCGATTGAAGCCAATTCATCTTGTTCTCGAATACTATTTCTGAAACTTTAACCATAAATACCAGCATCCCTCAAGGGTCGATTCTTGGTCCCATTCTATTTTTATTGTACATTTACGACTCTACTGTGTTCAGTTTTCTTTCCATTGCCAATGATTCAATGGCATATAGATCGAACAATAACCTTGACCTTACAGATAGTGTAAATTCCGAATTATTTATTATTTATTCATTGTCACATATTTCTGCACAATGGCTAACCATGATCGTGACAGTTTTACTGGTGGAGGAAGCTGGAGTACCTGCAAAGAACCACCGAGCAACGGCGAGCAACTGTCAGCTCCCCAACATACCAACTCCACACAAGCAGGGTTAGCATTGGTTGAAGCCAGGTGCACCATCGAAAAAATTCCGAATTAGCCAAAATAAATAACTGGTGTTCTGCCAACAAATCAGCCCCCACAAATATGATTCATATAGGGTAAACAACGTTAAATTACCTCTGAATAATACAAACATTGGGGCAATTCTCAAGCTACAAAAAACAGCCATCCAAATCATACAACTAGGAAAACATGTAACCAGCAAATAGATCCTCTCTTCAGAGATTGCAGAATTCTAAAATTTAAACATTTCTACAGCCTTCATTTCTCCCTCTTTATGCATGATTGGATGAACAAACTCATAAAGCTTTAAACACTTATTCCCATCCAAACTCAAAGTGTGTCTACCCAGCTTGTCCCGATTGTATCCGCCATCAAAATCCTATGGTATCTCATTCTCCTTCCCCAAACAATTGATCCCATATAACCCCCATGAATCATAAACAAATGAACAGATAATCATGTCTTTGAAAAGAATTTTCATTACACTGATGCCAAACAGACTTTGCATATATTTTATTTTACGGGAATGACAGGAAGACAGCCTTTCAGGCTATGCCATCTCCATGCTGTATACTAGTTTATGATTTTCTTGTTATTTGTAATGTTATATTGTTGCTATTGTACTGATATACTACAGAATAAAAGATATATCTATATATATATCTATATCTAGGTCACACATATGATGAAAAACTGTTTCACTGAGGTGTACATTTCTCTCAGTGCGCTTGATTATGGGTGGCAACTATGTGATGGGTTACTTGTACTCATCTGGTTCACAGAACCATCACTTCTACCAGAGCACCCTACCAAAGACACCATTATTGTACCACCAACAGACAGAGATGGTGACAAACTACCTTTGCCTGATGATTCTGAAACTGAGGCCAGTGAACATGAAAGTGATGCTGATTGCAGTTCTTCAGAGAGCTCAGCCAATTTTGCAGACTAAATTTTCACAAGATATGTACTTGTAATTATATGTTTGAGTAATGGTGTATGCATATCAAGAGGAGAGACAGTAAAGCCAATTTTAATTTCTTTTTTTCTGTGAAAAGAGTACTTTGTCTTAGTCAGTCGCTATCAGTGCGTCAATTGAAGAATTTCACCAAATGCTGATTATATATCTGGTATTAATCAACTGGTATTCATGCTGTAGGATTTTCTAGTTAATAAAGTCAAGGGTAAAACAGACGAACATACAAATAGAGAAAGACATGAGATAAGAAGACAATACAAGAACAATCTTACTGCACACAGTCAAGGCTTGAAATAAGTGGTAGGACAAGGACAGTGACTGACCCCAAACTTACTTTGACCAACACACTTTGAAGTCCATTGGACATCTTGACCCATGCAAAATTCAGCTCATTTTTTTTAGAATCTGAGGTTAAAAAACGCTGGTGCATGTATTAACTTAAATTCCATTGCGAATTAACAACAAAATGTCTACACATCTGTTCATAAAGAAAAAAAGAATAGAATTCCAAAAATAAAAAAATATTGAATACCAAAACGCTTTGATAGTGTACAGGCCCATGTGTTAATTTTTGAGAAATCCTTCAAAAGCTCTCAGTAGTGGTGACCTTGTTTGATCTATCTTAAAGGTTGGGGAATTTTGTTGCTGTTAAGTGCAATTCATTTTTCAAGACAAGCAATATTAATGGTTACAAAACAATGACATCGAACCATATTGAAATACCAGTTTATCGTCCAGCACTAGTTTTAATGCGCAGGAAAAACAGTTGTGATGGTCTAGCTATTCACAGAGATGTCTCAATTTTCTGATGTGGCAAACTCTGAGGAATTTGTTCCATTTCTGATTTGGATATTGAGATGTCAGTGTGGATCATGATAAGCTTGTTAGTTCCTTGCCAGTGGGTAGTTGGCTGTTAAGTTAGGTTGCCTTGGTCATCCAGTGTATCTGCATAATTACCACCACCTTCCTTTTGGGATGCAACAATGCCATGATACAACCATAGACTGCACAAAGTGATTTAAAACATCAATCAATCATTCTACTTTCAACTTAAATTTTCAACATGCCATCATTGCTATGGTACACATAGTTTGATCATATTTCATTGCCAGATGTGTATTATATCAATGCCGCATTTGCATGAAGCCGAAATGGAATGAATGAAAATTATGTGCAGATAATTTTTATATACCTTCCTTTATGCCTTATGGAGAAGAAAGGTGCATTTAATTCAACGAAAAGGAGAACACAGTATGAAAATAAGTTTAATAACAAATACATGTTCAACAAGCATAATTTAAAAATAAATTGATGTCACAAAACATCCATCTACACTCTTGAAAAGTTTTAAGTTCAAGAAATCACATAAAAAACAAGGTATAAGTAAGTTTATGGCTTTATCAAGTCATTTTATCAAGGTGTTTCCTCATTTAGTAGTCATCATATGTCAATTTACAATGTGTAAAGCAATATGTTGAAAATGACCTGCACCAAATTAAAATGACCTGCACCAGCTACTTGGCGCAGGACATTTTGACCTGCACAAGAAAAAAAATTATTTCGAGTCGTGCACACAGCAGTAAATACAACAAAATCACACACAGTAGTATACAAACATGAGACACACAGTCAACAAATACATCCCACTAACTTAGCATTCAGTCACACTGGAATCATACCCCAAATTCTCAACTCAATCACACATAGAAACTAACCAAGCATCACTGTGAACACAACTCACGAGCTCAGTGTAAGCAACTTATTTTCACTGAAGTAATTATGCAACAATATAACAAACTAGAGAATTGTAATTTGTTGGACAAATTACGGGCTTTCCCAACTTTCCAGTGTGAAAATACAGACTACCTATAGCAAAACAAAGTATTTAGAATTAACCCTTTCCAAAATGACAGGAAGATGCAACCACAGTCAGTTAATTTTGGCATTTTCGGATGGTACTCTTACCCTCATTTGTTTGAGGATTAAAGATGAGATTAAAAACTAAACAGTAACATTCTTCTGCAAGCATTGTTGCATCTATGCATACAAAAATAATTGTTACAACAACCTCGCAATTATGAGAAATTTGCCCTTGAAATGAGTAAATCTTGAAGATAAAATGATATATTCATATCACTTGTGGTCAATAGAATTAATTTTGAAATATTTGTGTGGTGATTTTAGTGTATCATATTATGCTCTTAATGTGTGAACATCAATCACAGACTGAGCGTCTGAAAAGAGACATGGACCAATCTTGAATCTTGGTATTTGAATGAACATGTTTAAGCTGTGGGTACTCCAAGGCCTGACAAATGGGTGAGGGTTAAAACTTGGAATAAAACATATAACAGCAAAATTGTTCTTGGATAACAGTTGGATAATTGCCAAAAATGAGAAGTGGACAGAAATCGCGCATGGGTTAATGGCGAAAAGGCGGTAATTTGGCTAATTTGACATTAAAATTGAACAGACAGCAGTGTCGTTCATATGCCAACTGCGTCCAGACCAGTGAAGGCAGATACACAAAATCTTCAGATGTTGTTCTACTATCCCTGCTCGACAGGACAGTATCTTTGTCGAGTGGCGTGACTGCGTGGGAACAACGTGGATCGCATGGAAATCGCAGGGACGCTTCGTCCCTTCTCTATCCCCAATGCAATGCCGTTTTCATTCACTATTCACCGGTCGAGTTTGGCATTATTTCTGTCTATTGATGAACTGTTCAGCTTTAAATATTTGCACATTCATATGGGACAGAAAGTTTTGAGTTGAATCTGCTTATTTTAGACCGTCCCGGCAGAAACTGACAACTCGACCCGGTGGCGAAAAAGCCGTCATCTGGCTAATTTCACATTCAAATTGAACAGATACAATGTCGGTTATACGCCAATTATGTCCTGACCATGCATACAACAAAACCACACACAGTAGTATAGAAATTCTCAGAATTTTCTACTGTCCCTTCCCGACAGTTTAGTATCTTTGTCAAGTGCTAAGACCACATGGAAATACTGTGGATCAGGTGGAAACCGAGGGCACGATTCGTCCCTACTTTATTCTCAATTCAACGACTTTTCCATTCATTATTTACCTGGCACCGGATGAGTTAGGCATTATATTTGTCAATTTGATGAACTTTTCAACCTTAATATATTCAGGGATTGATTTTACGAAAATAACAATTATTCTGACTATACCCACATGGGAACTCCTAAATATGCCAAGGGTTAAACTTTTGATAATAACGTATAAAACAGAAGTTGTCATGCTATGCTTGCTGCATGCAGGCATATAAAACATTCAGCGCTCAATGAATTAGGAATGGAGTAAATTGTCACTTAAACCTACGACATTCTGAAAAATGAGAGTTTTTTTCGACGTCACCTATCTTTATGCATCTGAGACAGAGATTGCGTTAACTTTATAGCAACCTTATAACAGAAAATATTCTTGGAATTGAACTGTGAATCCGAATTTCGAAAGCATTTTCAGATATGCTATTCCAAACTACCACTGCACGCTTATCAATATTCAGTGATTTTATGAAAATATCAATTATTCCGACCGTATCCATATGGGCAGTCTCGAATCTGCCAATGGTTAAACTTTTAATAATGACATATAAAAAAAAGTTGTCATACTATGACTGCTGCATACAGTCATAGAAAATGTTCAGCGCTCAATCAATTAGGAATGGAGTAAATCGTCACTTAAACTTACCAAATTCTGAAAAACGATAGTTTTTTTTGACTGGACCTATCTTTATGCAAACAGAACAAGCATAGGGTTAAACTTTTCAACGAAACTTACAATAGCAAATATGCTCGGTAGGCAATTGTAAATACGAACATGTAAATCATTTTTCGATATTCCTTTCGAAAATGGAAGAAAAGTGAGCTCCAAATTAGCCAATTTTATGAAGAATTTTAGAATTCAAGTCCCGAAAACTGGGTGAAGGTTAAAACTTTGAATGAAATATATAACAGCAAAATTGCTCTTGGATGAAGGCCCAATCCTCTCATGGAAAAGTTTTTGAGACAATATAGCTCCAGTGCTGAGAAGGTGCATGTAAACGTTGGCAAAAATAACAATTATTCCGACAGTACCCTTATGGGAAGACTCATATCTGCCAAGGGTTAAACTTTTAATAATAACATATAGAACAAAATTTGTCATACTTTGACTGCTGCAAGCAGCTATAGAAAACATTCAGAGCTCAAGCAATTAAAAATGGAGTAAATTGCCACCTAAACTTACCAAATTCTGAAAAATTGGAGTTTTTTTGGACGGTACCTACTTTTATGTAACCAGAATGGGATAGGGTTAAACTTTACAACCAAACTTACAACAGCAAATATGCTTGGTAGTCAATTGTGAATATGTACATGAAAAGTTTTTGAAATTAACCCTTTCCAAAATGATAGAAAAAGCAACCAAAGATGGCTAATTTGTGCTTTTTCAAACGGTACTCTTATTCTCGCCCTCATTGTGCTTGAGGGTTAAATCTGAGATTAAAAAGTAAACAGTAACTCTCTTCCACAATCATTGTTGCATCTAGCCATACCAAAATAATTGTTACAACTACCTTGTAATTAGAGAAATTTGCCCTTGAAGTTGGCGAAAAAAACAATTATTCTGACAGTACCCTTATGGGAAGTCTCAAATCTGCCAAGGGTTAAACTTTTAATAATAACATATAGAACAAAATTTGTCATACTTTGACTGCTGCAAGCAGCTATAGAAAACATTCAGAGCTCAAGCGATTAAAAATGGAGTAAATTGCCACCAAAACTTACCAAATTCTGAAAAAATTTGAGTTTTTTTTGGACGGTACCTAATTTTATGCATCCAGAATGGGATAGGGTTAAACTTTACAACCAAACTTGCAACAGCAAATATGCTCGGTAGTCAATTGTGAATACGTATATGAAAAGTGTTTGAAATTAACTCTTTCCAAAATGATAGAAAAAGCAACCAAAGTTGGCTAATTTTGGCATTTTCAAACGGTACTCTTATCCTCGCCTTCATTGTGCTTGAGAGTTAAATCTGAGATTAAAAAGTAAACAGTAACTTTCTGTCGCAATCATTGTTAAATCTATCCAAACCAAATAATTGTTACAACAACCTCGTTATTTGAGAAATTTGCCCTTGGAAGTTGGTAAATTTTGAAGAAAAAATCTTTATTCATGTCATTTTTGGCCAGTGGGGTTTAATGTTGAAAGATTTGAGTGGTGATTGTGGTGTATCATATTATGTTCTAAATGTGTGGAAAATTTGAGCTAACTAACTGTAAACAATTTTGAGACATTTGAAAAATGGTGAAATTTTGAAGGTTTTGGCAGAATATTTTAAAAATACGCGTTTACACAGATATGACAATACCGCATTTCACTAGATTTTATGACATTACATGAGTGTGCCAAATTTGGTCAAAATCGTACAGCTTGTTTTCGAGCAGTTCAACAGACAAAATTCAGGGAGGAAAAAAATTAAAAAATAGAGAAGAAAAATTTTGAAAAAGAAGAATAACAAGAGTCTTTCCCAAACTGGGTTTGGGGAAAGCGTAATAATGGATTTTCACTTAAGACCTCAATCTGGATCTCTTTTGCACCCACACCTCCTCCTCCTTGTACACCAATTTTCAAGAGTAATTATAGGCATTTATAATCTGGGTATTCCATTCTGAACGCTGAAGACCATTCACATTGTTCACCTGATATTAATTTTTTTATCTCCAACCAATCATAAGATGAATTTTCGTGGTTAACATTTCTAGACTCCACCCACCCAACTTCTTTGAGAGCCCCTAAATCTAAATTGCTAAAAATATTAAAATTCTTTGTGATACATGTTTTTTCTATCATAATAACCTTTTGATGATCACCCAAAGCCCAAATATAATCATGATAAATAAAATATAATCTATAATGGAGGTTAGCATAAGTTCAAAGGTTGTGTTGCAAAGTCGAACTTCAAAGAGCCCAAATGTTAGCAGGGGAGATAATTATAGAACACACTTCCAGTTACAACAGATAACCTTTCTTACAACTTCCAGTTACAATAGGGAGGGAGACAACTCATTCTACTACTTTCTGGGTAAATAACCAGTAGCAAGGGAGACAGTCTCGTCCGACCTGGGCACAAGTCCAGGTACATGTCATTACTAGTGGCACACTCTTCACATGAACTTCAACACAAAGGTCAAAAGTTCACTCCCCCAACTTTGTTGACTTTCAGTTGATCTAGGAGCTGCATCCGCCCAGGACTGCAGCACTGACCTTGTGATGCCAACATGACCTGGTCAGAGCTCAATTGACCGGGTCATGAGCTCAACTGACTGGGTCATGGCACCTCTTGCGGAGGTAGAAAAAGGGAGTGAGCAACAGTGACATCTGGCTTTCATGTTACTGAAGGAGAACGAAACAGTTGAAAACTAGTCTGAAACATTGAAGCTCAACTTAGCAACACAATAACCTTCAATCTTAGGCTAACCTCCATTATATATTATATTCTATTGAACTTGTTAGTACACCATTTTCAAAGGTTATGTCAAACAAATCACAATCAATTTTGTCAAGTAATGTATGGTTGTCATAGGGTATCACAACCACATTTTATGGCTCATCATTTGCCCTCTCTTTTTATGACAGTCAGGCCAATAAAAAGAGGACATTGATTCTGATGAGACCTCAGCGCGAGATAAACTCTTCAAACTCAGAATCTCGGAGGAACACTGCAAGATTTACCAGAGAATGAGCAATATCCGGTGTAAATTTGAATCAAAAGGTAGACACAATTGTCAAAGCAGGAATGTGATTTACCTCTTGACCTGCAATAAATGCAAAACAAAGTATCTCAGTGAAACAAAATGTGCATTCCATGTTTGAATCTTGGAACACTTTAGGGATATCAGAAACAAGCATGATAAACCCGTCAGTAAACACTTTAATGAACTGGACCACCTGTCCGACAATATGGAGTTCCGAATTATTGACGTACTTCAGATTGACCCTGAAATGGAGTTCCGAATTATTGACATACTTCAGAGTGACCCTGACCTCGATGCAAACATGCGGATAAGGCATGATAAAGAACTACATTGGATCTATATCTGCAAGCCCATACATCCTTATGGTTCTGAATAGGCTTGACTTATAGTCCTTTTGATTGCAAATTTTATCATAAGTTGATCATACAAAATTATGGGGCAAAATTGAGAAATCTATGGGACAAAATTCAGAAATGAACCCATTTTCGGGTTTGGGTATTTGTAAATTTGAGAAAACCTGTCGGTATGTTTACCATTTTGTAAGAAATTAGGAAGAAACACATAATAAACCTGATTAGGAAAAATCCTGGCCAATTATACCTGGTAAAAAGTCGTCAGGATTGCAAAGCCCCAAATTTGAGGTTCTGGTCCCTTTCCAAAAGTCTGTGAGCACCATGCGATTGCTCATGGAAATGCACTCTAGAAGCCACCTTCAATATAAAGTAAACACCAATCCCCCAATGAGCCCAATTCTGAGACCGACTATATGTTTTTTCACACTATTCACCTGTTTAATTCTAAATTTTTATGACAACAGGGATTAGAAAACTTGGAGCAATGTCACCAGACTCAACAAGGAGATGTACAAACAGAATTGAAAAAAGAAATGTCACTTCTTCAAAAACGCATTTTAATGGACACTGTAAGTAGATGTACTTTGTTGCTGCATAGGTTCTTGAGCTGGGGTGTTCTCATTCACCTGGTAGGTAATGTTCCAGAGAGAAGTGTGATAATCCCTTACATCAAACATTTATTGACTTGATCTTGTTTCTGATTGATGATATCTTTCATAGTCACCAAGTCGTTAGTATAAAGGAGAATAGCCATCATTATTAATCCTGCCTGTAGTGAATATTTCAAAAATAAGACAAATAGTGAGTATTTTTCATTTAACCCTTTTACTGCCACGTACACTTAACCACAATATGGAGGACCTCAGTGTACTCCTGTATGCGAGGAAGTTTAATAAAATTTATGACATACTTGAAACTCTATCATCTGATTAATTCTTGGGAAGAGCTCTCTGGAGGAGTATTTTCAAAATTGTTCAAGAGAGAGAGAGAACTCAAACAACTTGAGTTAGGAAGCAGCCTGACATCATTCCATGGTGATTACAGGAAGGAGAAGAAATCAACCAATATGTGGTTTTTGAAAACTGGGAGTGGTCCATCTTGGGTGAATAGATGCTGAAGCAGTGCATCATTGCACCTACCTTTGCAGATCTTCAGTTCAAAAGAATAAAAAAAAAATCAAAACAAATGGAGAAACAAGAATAATCATTTGTGATTTTCTTTGTTTTTGCTGGGTAAGTTTGTTTCTATCCTTGTGATAGGTTTTCTTCTGGAATTTGTCAGCCGGCAGTTTTTTTTTTCATTCTGAGTTCTCACTGAACTTTCAGTTGTCTGAGGTTCTGGCTAGTTTGGAGGGATAATCACTGTAGTGACCCAGTATAATCCAATTAGGTATGGATGTTAGGGAAACTGTTATCCACACTTATGTCCACAAGCACATGTATGTTTCATGATAAATAAATGACAATATAAACAAGAATATCAGTGTTATCTGAAATATATGGTTATTAAGAGAACCATTACAGTCACATTCTCCCTCTGCTACATCCAATCATGGAGTTTCTTCTGTGATATCCCCAAACTGCTTTCTATTTTTATTGAACTGATCAGATATCAGCATAGGATATGTTCATATTCATGACTGATTGGTGTTCAGAGACTAAATAGTTTAAGCAGACATATTGTAAGCATCGTTATCCAGCCACTGTGGTGACAGGTGAGAACTGAAATGTAATTACCAAGAAACATACTACAGGGATATGCCTCACAATTAATAACTTCACCTGAACGAAAATGATAAATTTAAAGTAATTTGTATATATTTAATACTTACCAATGGCCCAGACTTAGCTGATGCAACCTCAATATTATCAAGGGCCAAACACAAATTTTGAGCCCCTCATTCCCCAAAATTTGCATACAATACCGAAATTTAAAAGTCCTATCTGACCCTCCATTCTTTTAGTACCTGAACATGTGCAGTACCCAGGAAGAGACTGGAATTGGCGCCAAGCATCATTCTTCCTAGTTGTGCCTACTAATGTTATAACTTAGCGGGGAGGTATGAGTGCCCACTCATGGGAGAGCCATCCCTGTCTGGGCCATTGGTAAAAATTACTTTAAATTTATCATATTTTTATACTAAAACCAATGGCCCAGACTTAACTGAATCGTAAAAAGGCAGGAGGGCCTAGGGCTTACAGGAATAGCAGACTAAAATTCAGCTCCTTAGCCTGCATTAGAACTCCCAAGTTGAAAAGGAGATTAAAATTTTTAGGAATTACTTATATGTCTCTCTATACAACAATAGAGAAGGACATACCACCGAAATAAGGAGCAATATCCAAGTAATTCCCTATTACTTAGCATAAATGATTATGCTAATTGGGTGTAACGAGCCCCCAATTTTAAGGCTAGTCCAGAATAACATTAGGAAAAGCGTGGGAGACTAACACCCACAAACACATGCTGTATATAATGTAACAAGCTGTACATAAGATCAGAATAATCTATAGACAATAACAGCTTCACTCATAGTTACATATTTATTATAAGGCCAGAAGAGATAATGAGAAATCATCGCCCCCCCCCCCCCCCCCCTCTTTTTTGAAGGAATTCACCTCCAAAACAAAGGGGGAAGCGGCCTGGAATCAGTGAAAAAAAAGCGGTACCAAATAATATTTAGACTCCTAAAAGGCTCCCGGTTTTTAATTATTAAATCCAAAACCTTTATGCACATCTACAGACCCTACTAATGAACATGAACACACTTTCAGTGTTTCGAATTGAAACTCCTAGCAGTTTTTCGTCAGAAGCCGTTCCTCTAACGACAAAAATGGTGCCCCTTGCGCCCTTCGTGGCCGAATCAAAAATCCAAAACCTTTATGCACATCTACAGGGGCACCACTTTTGTCGTTAGAGGAATGGTTTCCGGCAAAAAACTCCTAGGGGTTTCAATTCGAAACATTGAAAGTGTGTTCATGTTCATTCATAGGGTCTGTAGATGTGCATAAAGGTTTTGGATTTTTGATTCGGCCCTCGGGGGCATAAGGGGCACCACTTTTGTCGTTAGAGCAATGGTTTCCGGCAAAAAACTCCTAGGGGTTTCAATTCGAAACATGGAAAGTGTGTTCATGTTCATTCATAGGGTCTGTAGATGTGCATAAAGGTTTTGGATTTTTGATTCAGCCCTCGGGGGCGTAAGGGGCAACACTTTTGTCGTTAGAGGAATGGTTTCCGGTGAAAAACTCTTAGGAGTTTCAATTCGAAACATTGAAAGTGTGTTCATGTTCATTCATAGGGTCTGTAGATGTGCATAAAGATTTTGGATTTTTGATTCAGCCACGAAGGGCACAAGGGGCACCATTTTTGTCGTTAGAGGAATGGTTTCCGGGGAAAAACTGCTAGGAGTTTCAATTTGAAACACTGAAAGTGTGTTCATGTTCATTAGTAGGGTCTGTAGATGTGCATAAAGGTTTTGGATTTTTGATTCGGCCCCCGAGGGGTGCAAGGGGCACCATTTTTGTCGTTAGAGGAATGGTTTCCGGAGAAAAACTCCCAGGGGTTTCAATTCGAAACACTAAAAGTGTGTTCATGTTAATCAATAGGGTCTGTAGATGAGCATAAAGGTTTTGGATTTTTGATTCGGCCCTCGGGGGCATAAGGGGCACCACTTTTGTCGTTAGAGGAATGGTTTCCGCCGAAAAACTCCTAGGGGTTTCAATTCGAAACATTGAAAGTGTGTTCATGTTCATTCATAGGGTGTGTAGATGTGCATAAAGGTTTTGGATTTTCGATTCGGCCCCGAGGGGTGCAAGGGGCACCATTTTTGTTGTTAGAGGAATGGTTTCCGGCGAAAAACTGCTAGGAGTTTCAATTCAAAACACTGAAAGTGTGTTCATGTTCATTAGTAGGGTCTGTAGATGTGCATAAAGGTTTTGGATTTTTGATTCGGCCCCGAGGGGCGCAAGGGGCACCATTTTTGTCGTTAGAGGAATGGTTTCTGGCGAAAAATTCCTAGGGGTTTCAATTCAAAACATTGAAAGTGTGTTCATGTTCATTCATAGGGTCTGTAGATGTGCATAAAGGTTTTTGATTTTTTATTCGGCCCTCGGGGGCGCAAGGGGCACCGTTTTTGTCGTTAGAGGAATGGTTTCCGGCGAAAAACTCCTAGGAGTTTCAATTCAAAACACTGAAAGTGTGATCATGTTCATTAGTAGGGTCTGTAGATGTTCATAAAGGTTTTTGATTTTTGATTTGGCCCCGAGGGGCGCAAGGGGCACCATTTTTGTCGTTAGAGGAATGGTTTCCGGAGAAAAACTCCTAGGGGTTTCAATTCGAAACACTGAAAGTGTGTTCATGTTCATTAGTAGGGTCTGTAGATGTGCATAAAGGTTTGGGATTTTTTATTCGGCCCTGAGGGGCGCAAGGGGCACCATTTTTGTCGTTAGAGGAATGGTTTCTGGAGAAAAACTCCTAGGGGTTTCAATTCGAAACATTGAAAGTGTGTTCATGTTCATTCATAGGGTCTGTAGATGTGCATAAATGTTTTGGATTTTTGATTCGGCCCCGACAATAATCACAAATGCGAATGCGGGGATATACTATAGTGTGCTTTGCACACAAATGACACCCCTCTAGTTTTTTTTTTTTTATTCCACCCCCTAATTTTATTCCACACCCTACTCTTATTTAATTTTGGAACATTTTCCACCAGACATGTAACGTCCAGAATAATTTTTCAGAGAACCTGAGGGTGATTTTTAGGGAAATGGGATGGATTTCAGGGAAAAGTTCGCTCGGGGACAAAACAAAAGAAAAAACTTGCGAATTTTCAGCACCATCAACACCAGGTTATATCCAGATCTAGTTGTCAATTATGCTGATGCATTTATGCTATGTTAAAAAATCACAAAATAATTGTTGATTTGACCCCCCTCCCCCCACCATCCTCTTCTACAAGGACCCCCCCTGTGTATTGCTTTTATCAAAGTGTACTAAGCTCATAGCTTCCCAAGTCAGGAAATGTTAACAGGAAAAGAAAATTAGTACTTGGAAAGTATCTTTATCAAAATCCTTCATGCATGTGTGGACGTTTGTGCCCTGCACAACACTTTTCTTTTCATCATTGAAGCATTTTTTTTTTTAATTCCATTCGAAATTTCTGGGTACAGACGGCCAACAGTTAACGGTTCTGTAGTCAGCACAATGCAATAAATGTAGTGTTAAAAAATAAGTCCATTTTGTATAAATATGCAGTCATAATTTTTCGGCATCCTAAGAAACTTTAACCAATTTTTAAACTGTGTTAAATAGTTGCGGTCAAGATTTTGTTTACGTTTTGATTTGGAAAAGGGATGAGAATTAAGGCTATTCTATGAATAAATAAATATATATTATTTAATTCCTTTTTATGTGTATGTATGGTACACATAATGCCGGCATCCGGGGTGATCATCCATCCTTTGTCCATCTGTCTGTCCATCTGTCCATCCGTCTGTCCATCCATCTATCCGTCCATCTGTCTCCATCCGGCGTCCGTATCCATTTCTTTGGCATTCGATAACTTGAAAAATATTGCTTGGATTGTCAAGTTACTTTATATTTGTGTTCAGGTTATTGATGTGCCGAGCTGTATAGTTTTTGGTGTAAATCTGTTATTTTGAACCTGAGATGTTAACCCTTTATCCTTCAAATTGGAAATTTCTCCAATCCCTTTGGCATTCGATAACTTGAAAAATATTGCTTGGATTGTCAAGTTACTTTATATTTGGGTCCAGGTTACTGATGTGCCGAGCTGTATAGTTTTTGGTGTAAATCTGATAATTTAATCTTGAGATATTAACCCTTTATCCTTCAAATTGAAAATTCCTCCATTCCCTTTGGCATTCGATAACTTGAAAAATATTGCTTGGATTGTCAAGTTACTTTATATTTGTATTCAGGTTACTGATGTGCCAAGCTGTATAGTTTTTGGTGTAAATCTGATAATTTGATCCTGAGATATTAACCCTTTATCCATCAAATTTAAAATTCTTCCAATCCCTTTGGCATTCGATAACTTGAAAAATATTGCTTGGATTGTCTAGTTACTTTTTATTTTGTGTTCAGGTTACTGATGTGCCGAGCTGTATAGTTTTTGGTGTAAATCTGATGATTTGATCCTGAGATATTAACCCTTTATCCTTCAAATTGAAAATTCCTCCAATCCCTTTGGCATTTGATAACTTGAAAAATATTGCTTGGATTGTCAAGTTACTTTATAATTGTGTTCAGGTTACTGATGTGCTGAGCTGTATAGTTTTTGATGTTAATCTGATAATCTGATCCGGAGATATTAACCCTTTATCCTTCAAATTGAAAATTCCTCCAATCCCTTTGGCATGAGATATCTCAAAAAATATCAATCCGATTGTCATGTTACTTTATCTATTTATTCAGGTTACTGATGTGCTGTGCTGTATAGTTTTTTATGTAAATCTGATAATTTGATCCGGAGATGTTAACCCTTTATCCATCAAATTAGATACTCCTCCAATCCATTTCTATATGTACCCATACCTTGTATGGTGTACATAATGTCGTCATCCGTGGTGTCCCTCCATCATACAGCTTTCTACTAGTTGCATGTATGGGTACACATCTGACGATTTCATCGGCCTATTTTTATATATTTTTTTTACCCAAAAAACTGCATTTAAATGAAGGTGGAGTTTTCATTATTTTGAAAGTAAGTCACCCATTTTCACTTCGACACTCGCACATTGTTCACGCCTCTCCGATTATGAAGAAAAAACAGAAATAAACAGGAACACCATTGAGAATTTCCATCCCTACTTTTATTCTGCCCCATTCTTTATTTGGGCCCCAAGAGTAGTCCTATGAACAGGATTCTGAAGTCAGGTGGGGGTGGGGGGTCAGGTTCGGGGTTGAAATCCAGGTGTGCTGGAACAGGGTAGACACCGGTCTCAGTTTGTCATTGAGTATTTTATCTCTGTTTTCTTTCTTTTTACACATGTAACTGTATTTTGAAAACATGGCCGACAGAAAAAGTGTGTGTGTGTGTGTCTGGGAGTGGGGGGTGGTGCTGTGCAGTTCAACCAATCTAGTCTGAATAAGCCTGTTGTTGAATTCAGTTTTAGATTCAGGCCTGCAAAGTTAGTTACATGTGAAAGAAAATATTTATGCACCCTATATGAAATGTTGACACGTACCTGATTAAGGAGGCCTTTGTGTGGATTTGCATTCATCTGTGTTGGCGTGTGTGCTCACATCAGCCTTAATATCTTTGTGCACTACACCTGTTTCGATGTTAGTCTGACATGGCAGAGGTCCTCTTTCATCAAGAAGTTGTATTCCTACATTTTTTGCAGCGGTCACAGAACGTTTTGGTTTAAAAATGTTTAGGAGCGAAGAAGATGATCGCTTCATGCTTGAAAGTCTAGTTCAAATGAATCATTGCGGAAAGTCTGGGGTCATATACATTTGACCTGACATAATCGCCAGAAGAGTTATATTCTTACTTTTATGCCTTTGTGGAAAAAACTCCAGCAGAAATGCACTTTTCCTGCTGTTTCCCTCACTTGGATGCCAATTATATTTATTATTTATTTATTGGTGTTTAAGGTCACATATTTATGCACAATGGCTAATCATGACCGTAACAGTTTTACAGGTGGAGGAAGCCGGAGTACCCGGAGAGAACCACCGAGCAATGGTGAGCAACTGTCAGCTCCTCAGCATACTAACTCCACACAAGCAGGGTTAGCATTGGTTGAAGACAAGTGCACCATCGACGTGTAGCACGCCGTAGTACACAATGCCACCGTGCCCCCACGCAGGCAATGGAGATGAAGTGTCTTGCCCAAGGACACAATGCGGTTGCTGCAGGTGGGATTCGAATCGAGGACCTCTCAGCTTGCAGCCTGCACCTCTACCTACTGAGCCACTGGATGCCAATTAAATGATAAAATCGTCAAGAATGATCTCAAATAAATTGTTACCAAAGGATAGCAACAAAGGATAGCAGGCAGCTTTATGTCTGTAGTGGGACTTCAAAAGTCATCAGTCATTTTGTAATTTAAAGTCCCAGAGTTTGAGAAGAGCCAGAAACGTCACGCAGTCGTATGCTTTTATGGAGGTTGCACACATTCACACTATCATATCTACAGCATGTGCCATTCTGTGGTGTGTATGCCAAACACAACCAGATGGTGTAATTTATCCACTGACACAGCTAAGTGTGTGCACTATGGGATGCCAATTTAATCTTGAAATCATTGGTTTTATGTTTCTCACTTTGAACCTCAAGCAACACCGACCAGAATGGTCATTTTTGAAAGTTGGGTCAGTTTTGGCTGAGAAAATCTGAGTACCACTCAAGCATTCTGAGTGGTAGGCTGAATCAGCCACTGCATTTAGTATTTACATTGTTTGCTTTCATAATATTTTTCACTTCCAACTGCAGTGCGACCCTAAGGCAAATTACCAAAGAATTAGAAAACTAACTGCACTGTTCTGTTCATATAATAACAAATTCTGCAAAGGGGGAACCAAGAAGACGGCTAAACTGGTCATGTTGCCCCCTATGATATACCACTTGTTAAAATTGTTCTTTGTCTACAAACTTATTTATTTTAATTTATTTAATATAACTCTAAATTGTTGTTGATAATAATAATCAGTTAAACATATTTTCAAAGCTGTGTTAGTTAATATGTATTTTTAATAAATCAACCTAAGTACCTTGAATATATATATAGTACAGACTATACTTCAGATATCTATTGTCTAAGTTATCAACACCTTTTTATGAGAACAATACCTGCTGGCAAAGTGAGAACACCCTGTATTTATCAAGTGCAATTTTGTCTTTGTAAAGTGTGTGTTTAACTGGTTGAGTACTAAATTATTTTTTAAAGGTGATTTGAAACACGAGTATTTTTTTTTAAAAGATACCATGCTACCGCCAAGAGTAGCCTTAGTTTAGCAAGATTTTTTTCATAATTGTTTGGTTACAATTTATTAGAGAGTGCTAATCCCAAATAATTTTATATAAGAAATATTTCTACTGCTGAGCAAACATCAAGCAAATGAATACAGTGTAAAGCCACTAAAGTGGCTTCCAGCACTTTTCAATAGAGCCATAATGATGGCTTCTAACACTCAACCGGTTAAATATTGTTCTTTTACTTCACCCTCTCTGTCAGTCATGTGGACTGACCAGCCTTAATTTTTGACACAATCAGGCTATAGAGTGCTTTGTGAAAATCTGTCTCCACCTTGATTGTCAGCAGAAGATTCCATTTTATGACAAGTAATAAAAGAATTTTTCTGTATGTTTTGTTATCAAAAATTCTGTTCACTGTTGCAGTGGCTTTCCTCATAAGAGCAAATGATTTTTGGGATGTCAAACCTTCAGTCAATAGGAAATGTTTCAGTAGTAATCCAAATTTTTAGTGCAATTGGCTAAATTGCCACCCAACTGAGTGAACACTGATTATACCTGATCAGTGTGTTGGAAGTTCTGACAGCTGCTAACTGCTGTTCAGTCATTCTCTCCAGATACTCTTTTTCCTCCACTTACCAAGCTGTCCACCAAATACATTAAGGGGGCAGGGCTCGAAATGTACACATGTCTACATGTCTCAGACAGGTAGAATTTCTTTGTGACAGGCTAGAATTCTTTTATCTGTCGCATGTGACACGTAGGACTCATACCAGGCTATATTTGTGCCATAAAAAATGGCATTACTGAACCTCCAATATGACCACCAATAGGCACCAGAATTAAAGCATGGAATTTCATAATTTTCTCCAGCAGTGCCCCAAACTTCCATTGATGGATATGGAGACACACCCTCCCATACTCACCCCCAACTCATCATGTCTTCAGCCGTTGGACTGTGCCTATGCACATCATGTTTGAACTTCAGCATATTCAGGTGGAGACAGGTAGAAATAATAAAAGGCCACACGTCCCCCGAAAAAAGTGTGCAATTTGAGGTACTTGAAATTTTAAAAAAATTTCAAAGTCGAAAAAGAGACATAACTCTGGCAAAAATTGTCAGACCAAACCCTGATTTGAACTTGAACTGTATTTTATATTGATACACCTACATACCAAATTTTATTTGAATCAGTCAAGAACAACTAAAGTTATCGAGAAACAAAAAAAAAGAATTTTCGAAGTCGAAAAGGGGGCATAACTCTGGCCAAAATTATTGGACCACACCCTGATTCGAACTTGCCCTGTATTTTATGTCGATTCACCTACAAACCAAATTTCATTTTATTTGGCAAACTATTACTGAAGTTATGTAACACAGCAATGACAAACATCTAGGTAATGACCTGATAACAAAGGTACATATAAAGTATTGTAACGGTCTGTACATAAATACTGACCATAGCCTGTAACAAATGTATAGGTAAAGTATTGTAAAGGTGGGTGACAGTCAGATGCTGAACTAGAAAAAAAATCTTTGAGTCCCAGAGTGGGTCTGACTGAACCCCAAAATATTTGTTCTCATAGCACAGTGATAACAAAGGCATCCCAAAACACACTCATTCCTGTCCCAAGGTGAAAACAAAAGTACCCAAGAAGTTTCGTGAAGATCAGTTCATAAATCAGGAAGCACTGGTTGAATAATTGTGACCCCTTAAATAAAACAAAACATCAGTGGCTGTGGTCTGTTACAATGCACTGTTTTCTCATGTAAAGCACCTCTAGCGGTTTGCACCCCAACCTTTAATGGAGGATAAAAATTCCGTGATTGATCCAGTTGGTGGAAAATGAACAGAGGTTGGAAGTGTGAATAAAATTTTAAAGTGCATGCTTTGAAAAAATGAAAGTGTCAATGACACTGTAAATCAACTTGTCAAGACAAAGACATGTACATGTATAGTATGTGACACAGCAATGACAAACATCTAGGTAACGACCTGATAACAAAGGTACATATAAAGTATTGTAACGGTCTGTACATAAATACTGACCGTTGCCTGTAACAAATGTATAGGTAAAGTACTGTAAAGGTGGGCTACAGTCAGATGCTAAACTGAAAAGAAATCTTTGAGTCCCAGAGTGGGTCTGACTCAACGCAAAATATTTGTTCTCATAGCACACTGATAACAAAGGCACCCCAAAACACACTCATTCCTGACCCAAGGTGAAAACAAAGGTACCCAAGAAGTTTCGTGAAGATCAGTACGAGCTGTATGCAAGTTGTGACAAAAAACTGATTGGACCTAATTTCGGTACAAAATGGCCACTGGCAGCCATCATGAATTCTGGACTGCACACAGAAACACTCGCTCTCGTCCCAAGGTGATAACAAAGGTACCCAAGAAGTTTTGTGAAGATCAGTTCATAAATACAACCTCTAGCTCGAGCCGTATTGACATGTGCACTTACATTGTATAAGTAGCACTGAATAAATCAAAGTTCATCTAATTTGCATAATTTTTGCACAAGAAAAAAACCTGCACTATATGTGATGTATTCCATGTTACTAAACATTCATACAAAAATTTATTCAAATCAGAACTTTCATACAGAAGTTCTGTACAAAAGATTGATTGCACTAATTTTGGTACAAAATGGCTGCTGGTGGCCATCTTGAATTTCGGACCACACCCCAAAACACACGTTCTCATCCCACGGTGTTAACAAAGAAACCCAAGAAGTTTTGTAAAGATCGGTTCATAAATATGGCCCCTAGCCTGAGCCGTATAGAAATTGTGAACAAAAAACTGTTTAGACCTAATTTCGGTACAAAATGGCCACTGGCAGCCATCTTGAATTTTGGACCGCACCCAGAAACACTCGTTCTCATCCCAAGGTGATAACAAAGGTACCCAAGACGTTTCGTGAAGACCGGTTCATAAATACAGACTCTAGCCCAAGCTGTATTGACATGTGTACTTTACTGTGTGTAAGTAGCACTGAAAAAATCAAAGTTCATCTAATTTGCATAATTTCTGCACGAGAAAAAACCCCGTATTATATGTGATGTATCCCATGGTCCTAAACATTCACACAAAAAATTATTCAAATCAGCAATTTCATATGGAAGTTCTGTGCAAAAATCTGATTGCACCTAATTTTGTACAAAATGGCTGCCATTGGCCATCTTTAATTTCGGACCGAACCCCAAAACACTCGTTCTTCTCCCACGGTGATACCAAAGCTACCCAAGAAGTTTCGTAAAGATCTGTTCAAAAATACGGCCTCTAGCCCGAGCCGTATTGGCATTTGCACTTACAGTGCTGAAAGTAACAATAAAAAACATCAAAGTTAGTCTAATTTGCATAATTTACGCACGAGAAAAAAACCCGTATTATATGTGATGTATCGCATGGTACTAAACATTCATACAAAAAATTATTCAAATCAGCGCTTTCATATGGAAGTTCTGCGCGAAAATCTGATTGCACCTAATTTTGTACAAAATGGCTGCCAGCGGCCAACTTGAGTTTCAGATCGGACCCCAAAACACTCGTTCCCATCCCACGGTCATAACAAAGGTACCCAAGAAGTTTCACAAAGATCGGTTCATAAATACGGCCTCTAGCCCGAGCCGTATTGAATTGTTGACTTGAATTGTTGACGGACAGACAGCCAGGCGGACAGACGGACGATGGACAACTGGTCATGGTATAAGCTCAAATTTGGCTTCGACAAAGTTGAGCTAAAAATGAATTTTTGAAGTCGAAAAAAGGGCTTAATTCTGGCGCACATTGTTGGATTGCACCCCGATTCAAACTTTACCTGTATTTTACGTTGACACACCTACATACCAAATTTTATTTAGATGGGTCAACAACAACTAAAGTTATCGAGAAACCCCCCAAAAAATGAATTTTCAAAGTCAAAAAGGGGGCATAACTTTGGCAAACATTATTAGACCACACCCCGATTCGAACATGACCTGTATTTTATGTTGATACACCTACATACCAAATTTCATTTGATTTGGCCAACTATAACTGAAGTTATCAAGAATCCCCCCAAAATGAGTTTTTGAAGTCGAAAAAGGGGGCTTAACTCTGGCAAAAAATGTCGGACGGCACACTGATTCGAATGTGATCTGTATTTTATATTGATACACCTACATACCAAATTTCATTTGATTTGCCCAACTATAACTGAAGTTATCTTCGGGAAACCCCAAAAAATGAGTTTTTGAAGTCGAAAAAGGGGCTTAACTCTGGCAAAAATTGTCGGATGGCACCTTGATTCAAATGTGATCTGTATTTTATATTGATACACATGCATACCAAATTTCATTTGATTTGGCCAACTATAACTACTATTATCATCGGGACACCAAAGTGGGATGGACACACAGACAGATGCATGGACGTACACCAACTATTTTAATAGTACCCAGGAAATTTTTTTCGGGGGTCAAAAGCTACTTGTCTCCTGGTACAGGTAGAAATTTGTGAACATTTTGAGTCCTGTTAAGGGGTTGGGGGGGGGGGGGGGGGGAGTTGCGATGAGCTTCACTCACTTGCACTTCCCTGTTGGATTGTTCCAGTTCTTAAAACTTCTTCCCAACCTCCAGTAACATCAAATTCCTAAACTTTAGAATTCAAATGTTATTTGCACAGAAGGATCTGTCAAAAGTGTTCTGGCTTACAACTTCAGGTAATATTAGGAAAATGTTCTGTGAAGATCAGTTCATAAATACGAGCTGTATAGAACTTGTGACAAAAAACTGATGGACCAAATTTTGGTACAAAATGGCCACTGGCAGCCATCTTGAATTTTGGACCGCACCCAGAAACACTCATTCTCGTCCCAAGGTGATAACAAAGGTACCCAAGAAGTTTTCTGAAGATCGGTTCATAAATATAGCCTCTACCCTAAGCCGTATTGACATGTGTGCTTACATTGTGTAAGTAGCACTGAATAAATCAAAGTTCATCTAATTTGCATAATTTCTGCACGAAAAAAAAAAACCTTACAATATGTGATGTATTCCATGTTACTAAACATTCAGGCAAAAATTTATTCAAATCAAAACTTTCATACAGAAGTTCTGTACAAAAGACTGATTGCACTAATTTTGGTACAAAATGGCTGCTGGTGGCCATCTTGAATTTTGGACCACACCCAAAAACACTCGCTCTCATCCCACGGTGATAACAAAGGTACCCAAGAAGTTTCGTAAAGATTGGTTCATAAATATGGCCTCTAGTCTGAGCCGTATAGAAGTTGTGTACAAAAAACTGATTAGACCTAATTTCGGTACAAAATTGTCACTGGCAGCCATCTTGAATTTTAGACTGCACCCAGAAACACTCGTTCTCGTCCCAAGGTGATAACAAAGGTACCCAAGACATTTCGTGAAGATCAGTTCATAAATACAGACTCTAGCCCGGGCCGTATTGACATGTGTACTTACTGTGTGTAAGTCGCAATGAAAAAATCAAAGTTCATCTAATTTGCATAATTTCTGCACGAGAAAAAAACCTGTATTGTATGTGATGTATCCCATGGTCCTAAACATTCACACAAAAAATTATTCAAATCAGCGCTTTCATATGAAAGTTCTGTGCAAAAATCTGATTGCACCTAATTTTGTACGAAATGGCTGCCATCGGCCATCTTGAATTTCGGACCGGACCCAAAAACACTCGTTCTCGTCCCACGGTGATACCAAAGGTACCCAAGAAGTTTCGTAAAGATCGGTTCATAAATACGGCCTGTAGTCCGAGCTGTATTGGCATTTGCACTTACAGTGCTGAAAGTAACACCAAAAAACATCAAAATCAGTCTAATTTGCACAATTTACGCACGAGAAAAAAACCCGTATTATATGCGATGTATCCCATGGTACTAAACAATCATGCAAAAAATTATCCAAATCAGAGCTTTCATATGGAAGTTCTGTACAAAAAACAGATTTCTGCATCATCGGTACAAAATGGCAGCTGGCAGCCATCTTGAATTTCGGACCGCACCCAAAAACACTCGTTCTCGTCCCACGGTCATAACAAAGTTACCCAAGAAGTTTCGTAAAGATCGCTTCATAAATACGGCCTCTAGCCCGAGCCGTATCCAATTGTTGACGTACGGACAGACGGACAGATGGACAGACGGATGACCAGCCATGACAAAAGCTCAAATTTGGCTTCGCCAAAGTTGAGCTAATTATAAAATATTGGTGATAACTGTCTTCTGAAAAGTGTGAGAGAAGATAACAATTGGGAGAGGGAAGGTAAAAGTATGTCTATTTTATTCAGTACGAAACTGGACGGTAGTACAGGAATTACCAAATTTAAAGGCAAAAGTCAGGTTGCGACCTATATTTTTTTTCAGTATATTTTTTTCAAGAGGTGATAAAAAATGGACATAGGCTTGTTTTTGCCAAAATCAGCTCGATATAGGCCTGGAGATGGGAAAAGATTACTGTTACAGTGCAATACAACTCAGTTTGCTGAATACTGATTAATCATACAATAACTTGGCTTCAGTTAATTATTTTTCATGGGATTCATAAAAAATGCACAACACAAACAACATTGATTAGGTATGTTTTTCAAACACTTCTGTTTAAATATTTTTTCTTTCTTACCCACTCACCACACAAGATCGAAAGGTTTTGAATATATTTCATTTGAACTTATGTTTCTTGGGGATGGACCTACATGTAAATACAGGTGCAACTGCAACACCATAAAATCATACCCAGTAAAGTTGGGGACTGAGCTTACTGGTGAGAATGTGCTTAACTCTTGGGTCAGTAAGGTGATAAAAACATTAACCCTTATTATGAAAGCAACCAACACAACGACACATGGCATGTAGACAAAAATTGTAACCGGTATTAGCAATAACCAAACCATAACCGATTAACCGCTTTATCGTTTCAGTACTAGTCTATACTTAGGTTTTCCGGGTCAAGAAACCCATTGAGACCAGCTGAAGTGTCATCAAGCATCTAGATACCTCATAAATTCAAGATGGCATCCAAGATGGCTGCCAATAAACTAAAGTTGCTAAAAGTAATTTACTCTTCACCATAAAGATGTAATATTGGTGTCGCCTTGTAGTTAAAGGGTTAATAAACTAACTAAAACCAGGTAGAGTATCATTGTGGTATCAAATAACCGATCTGAGATGGCATTCAAGATGGCCACCACACCTTTGGTAGTATTGTTTTGGGGCCAAACTGTACACTAACCTGACTATTTATAAAACATTCAAGATAGCAGATCAGAGCGTGCATCACTAAAGTTCTTGGCTCTAATAATAAGTATAATATACAAGTGGACACCCAGAGATTTGTGGAATACATGTCCTACTTTAGGATGCATTTTGTCAGTCCATTCATCCAAAAACAGTGTTTTGCTTGTGAACACTTTCTTCTCATCATTTCGTAAGCAAGTTAAGAAGCAAAACATTGTCTCTCAAATGCCTGAAACTCAGTGTTTAATGGCTGAACATATCAAGGTTCCAAATATGTTTTGTATTTAAACTTTCTACAAACTGATGCCAAGAAGTGTTTCTATAACATGGCAGCTCTTATCCTCTGCTGCTACAATAAGTTGATTTGGCAGGTAGTTGTGTAATTGCAGTGGGTCATTTTCAAGAGGTTACCAGTGGCAGTGTTCATTTCTTACATTACTGGAACTAACTGATTGCCTCCAGTTTCCAGTCCTGATTCACAGCATCCATGTCACCTTCCCTCCCAATCCAGACCATGATCTGGTTGTAAGCTTGAGGCAGTGAAAAGTAGATGCAGTAGGAGGGCGACGTTTGGGTGAAACAAACGATTTTGCAGAAACTACTTTTTTGATGAACAAAAACATGACAGCCATCGTTTTGCTACCAAGGTCATGATAACACCCCTTGGCCGATTTTGGAAAATGAATGCATTTGCACAAGATTGTATAATGGACCTTTTACAAGCATTTGGAAGGCCGACTTACCAACACCAAAAATCTGAATGGTTGTATCACAACCAGTGATGGCATGAATGAAGGGTATCTCTGAACAAAAGTCATTACTTAAGAGTACTTTGAAGCAGTTGATGTTGAACACTTTGTCTTAGACTTGTTGTCATATCAGAAATGTAGGCCCTTGTTATCTGCATGCACATGGTAAAGGAATAGCACTAACAGTTTGGTATCTACCCCAATCAAGGTGGTGAAGTGAAGTTTCAAGCTATCAAATGAAGCCAAAGCAATATCAACGTCTACATCCCCAGACACTTTAATCACATTACAACCACTTTTATGTAGCCCATCACTTATAAGATTGATCAGCCCATGCTTGTTGCTATCTCTCAATAAAATATCACCCTTCTTTCCTGAAAACTTATTTTTTTCAGTGAAGTTGACAACAGGATGGATATTTAACCACGCCTTTGGTATGTACTGCCTTTGCTGGATGGGCCTCCATCATAACCATCAAAGACAACAGTTGCTGAACCATAATGACAAATTGTGAAGTCTGCATACGACTGTGCTATTGCATTATAACTGTCTCCTGAGTTCCATGGAAAAAAATGCAACAAAGAACCTCCGTCAAGGACAAAATGTACAGTTTTTTGAACCGATATTGTGATGGCTTCACCTGAAACCTTGCTGCGGTGATCAGTGATGGCATGAGCTAGCTGTGGCTTATCAGCTATTCAGAAAACATTTCTGGCTTCAAAAAGGGCAGGGGCAAATGAACTGAGCTCATAAAGTTTTGCAGTTAGGGCTGAGATGGTTATGGGATTTTCATAACCGGTTAACCACATTCGATAACTATGGTTAACTGATTGATCAAGGTTATCCAAAGAATTCCATTGGCGTATGTCTTCGGCAGTTCAACTTAGGGCAAAATCAAACTTCCGTTTGTTGTCAATATTTTGTTTGTCCGGTACATATAATTTGATCTAATCGGCAGATCTTGTTCACACTTGGTACAAAAGTGTGTCGCGACTTTGATATTGTTATACAGCCTTTGTGTGGTATGTGTAATTGAATCTGTATGACAGATCTTGTTCATACTTCACACAATTGTTACCCATAACCTAACCTTGTGTCATGACCTTAACCCATTGTCATATCATGAAGGTTAAGGTCACAAGCAGTAACACTTGGATTCTTGTCTTGTATTTAGATTCCCCTAAATGCATTGATCCTTGGTGGAGCTGTCTAGGCGGAAATGCCTCGTTTTTAATTCCATTCAAATGTCTACATAGACATTATTGACATTGGCCAGCAGATGCAGAGATATTGCATTTAAGTGAAGTATATGGTCATTTTGGTAGTTCAATATTTCTTTTATTTCTGTCAGAAAAAAAGTGGCACTTTCAATATCATGCTGAAAGGGGAGATTTTGATCATTGGTCATTTCTAGGAAAGTTTATTTAATATGCAAATACGCTTATACTATGGAGCCCCCCAAAAAGTTAAAAGAATAATTTGAATACACTAACACAGGCAACCTCTTTAAATTGAAATTGAATTTGAATTACCTCAATAATCGGTCAGGGTTAGTACATTTTAGAATAGAGTATATATGAACCAGAGAAGCCCATCATTATATTTAAAAATGAGACAACGAAATATCCGCCGATGAACTGGAATTTTGGGGCAGTTTGAAACATGCTGTCAAAAAGGGAACATTTTTACCATCCAAAAAAGTCCCAAAGTGCATTTGCTTCTGAAAAGCCACCAGAAAGCACCATTTGATAGCACATTTCAAGGCTCCATTTGATAGCACCCCTCAAATTGCTCATGCTTCGGCATGAGCATCAGATGCTTTCGGCATCTGAATGCAATTACCCTCGGCAATTGCCAAGGGGAGGGTCAGTTTCAACTGGCATATCTTTTTTTTGCCAAGTTTTTTAATTTTGCGTATTACCATGACTGCAAAATGGACAAACCTTGTATAACATTCTCATCTGATAACTTAACGTCAACTTCGTCAGGTTATTCTTAGTTGAAGTGATTATAATTTACGGAACCCTGCCTCCCCATATCTCAACTGTTTTAAGGCTGTTAACATCGACCAAGCTGCTAAATTAGAATGCATGCATTAGTTCAAATAGTGTATCCTGTAACAGCATTGATGATTTTCACTTTCTTCTTCACGATCTTATTTAATTTCACTTGAGTTGGTATACATTATATGTGGTGATGGTTAACACGGTTATGGGAATCATAACCATTCAAGTTCGTGACTGATTATTGACCGGTTCTCAATGGTAGATTATTGGACTTCTATGCTAGAGGTCCTAAGTTCGATCCCTGTCCAGGAAGACCCGCATTGTGTCCTTGGGCAAGGCACTTTATCCCAGTTTCCTACATGGGGGCAGGATGATGCAGTGCACTAAGATGTACTGCACTTCAATAATGCACATGTCTTCAACCGCTGTAACCCTGCTTGAGAGGAGCTTGAACAGAGTTAGAATGTTGAGGAGCTGACAGTTGCTCGTCGATGCTTGGTGGTTATCTCCAGGTTCTCCAGCTTCCTCCACCCATAAAACTGTCATGGTCATGATTAGCCATTGTGCAGAAATATGTGACCTTAAACATCAATAATTAAATAAATGAATAAATCTAGCACTGATGGTCGAGTTCAGTTTTAATTCTTTGAAATCAACATTCTCAATTATCATATTACAAAATTAGGTAATACAGACATGTTAACTCACCCGGAATGCCCGGGAAAATCCCGAAATTTCAGTGTAGTTCCTGGACGGAAATCAATGTTGGACCCAAAATCCCGGAAAACAACAGTCAAATATTTCTTTCCCGTTGTAACTTATGTAAAATGAATACAGGAAGAATCAGATCCTGGAAGAATCAGACCTTTATTTGGAAGAATCAGCCCCTGGAAGAATTGGACCCTAAGTGATTGGAAGAATCAGACCTTTTTTGGAAGAATCGGACCTCGGGTAATATTTGAGTAGCATGGACTGAAGGAATGAATTTAAACCATTTTTATATTGTGTGCTTTATTTTTGTATTTTCTGTGATTTTTTGTTGCATGATATCAGCCATGTTTTGATAATCTCGCATTTATTTTGTGGTTCACAGCTCTTTGATCAAGCACTTAATGATTTACTAATCACTGATGTTTTCAAATGGTGACTAGGTTTGGTCGGCATTCATTCTGTGAATCTGTGAAGCTAATTAAACTTATAACAGGTGACAACAACAATCAAATAATCCATTGACCTAATCAAAGAATTTTCAAGAATGCTCTGTGATAACACCGTGATAACAGTTCATCAACTTTGCAAACAGCTCAACTCTGGGGAAGAGTATATATTGTGCAGTTTTGGGGTGTACCGCATTCACAGAATCTATCTCCGACTGATAATGTCTTCAACTGGAAATAATTGTGCAGTCTGTGGTCAAAGTGTACGCCCAAGACAGGAGGCAATTCAGTGCGACAATTTGCAGTGCCAAAGATAGACACACAGAACATGCGGTACAGGTAAGCATCTAAGTATTTAACATCTTGGAACATTTCTCATTTGTCCTCAATAAGTAAAGCATATTTTTCGAGTTATGAATGAATGAATGGATGAATGAATGAATGACACAATTTTGTTATTTGTCCACATCCACAGGAATGAATGAATGAATGTGAATGAGTGAATGTGAATGAATGGATGTGAATGAATGAATGATACCTAATTAAAATTAAAATGACACAATTTTGTTATATTTCCACAGGGATTTATAGACAACAGTATCACGAAGCTGTTCGCACAAGAAGAGAGATATTGTACAACTGCTGCATATGTACTCAAGTATTAGAGACAACTGGCCCTCTGGAAAGCACCAGGAACTCATTAGCTTCATCAATAATGCAAGAAGAAATGGGTAGTAGTTATTGTCAACAGGGCCAATTTGATGTTCAATTCAGCCTGGATCCAACATCAGCAGACTCATCATTTAACATCACGCGACCAGAGTGGTCTATGGTCTCTAAAATAAGAGAAGTGTAAGTTATTATTTCTATTTTTTCGTTTCTTAATTGTGAAATTCCCAACTCAAAATTAATTATTCAAATATTAATATTGAACACCTCAAACTTCAAAAACTTCAGTATCGTGAAGCTGTTTGTACAAGAAGGGAGATATTGTACAACTGCCGCATATGTACTCAAGTATTAGAGACATTTGGCCCCCTGGAAAGCACCAGGAACTCATTAGCTTAAAAAACTATCTAAATCAAAATTGCCCTGCAGTATTTTTTTCAGCTACGCTTGAAGAGGAGCACAAATATACCACTGCAGAATTTGTCTCAAATGTAGCCGACTTGAGGATCATCTTTATTATTATTTTCCAAATCATATTTAATATTGTTTTTTTTTATCATTTTAGGTCTATTCCAGATGAGACAGTTACACGGGATGATGTTGCAACACTAGAGGCTGAGGCGACATACAAAATTGTAACTGATGGTTCAAATTGTGGAAAATGCAAGTTGGTTAGTAGCGACTGTTATTCCTTTGTGCATAAAAAAGTGTTCAGAAGAGTGGAGTAGTTGTGTGCAGGTGTAGTGTTCGTGGCCATAATACAGTTTGTCCAGCCATTATAAACCAGCTTGGTGACACATTAAAAAAAACTGTCGCACACAAACACGTAAGACAAAACCAGGAATTGATAAAACTGTAAAGATAAAAGCAGAAATTAAGACAAAAGCCAAACAGGACCTATTTGTTTTGGCAAGTTCTATTGTGAAAAACGTATCAGCAAGCCACAACAACCCTAGCATACCAGAGGCATCGAGATCAAAACCTGACACACTGATTTGAATTTACAATGATGCTCATGCCAAAGAAAGACCCACTGACCCATTTGACTTATCTTTTGAGGTAAGTGCTAATATGCAATTCAATTCAATACTTTGCCATGTTACTGCGTGTCAATACATGCATGTTGATTGGGGATGAGGGTGATAACTTTATAATTTTCGTAATCGTAAGAATTTAGCAGAGATAATATATATATATATATAACAGTGCTGGAAATGATTGCTGTTTTAAGAAAGCTACACCCTGTAGCCAGTGTGAAAATATTATCAAAGTCCAGTAGGCCCTTATACATTTAAAATTTCTGGTATGTCTCTACGTGACTTTATAGCATCAAAAAAAAATTAAATCCGAAGCTTACCAAATTGTTCGGAAAATTTAAGAGTTTGATAATTTTTTTTTTCAGATAAATCATGAATACTTTCAGGACCGTCTTGGCGAAACTTTCTTCAGAGCTGATATAAAAAATCTCAAAAAGAGGCATCTTATTTTTGCAACTGACAAGCAATTAGAACTACTGAAAAAGGCAAAGACCTGGTACATAGATAGAACTTTTAAAATAATAAAAGACCCGTTCTACCAACTCCTATCAATGCATTCTTTTGTAAGATCAGCTGAACAAATGAAGCAACTTCCTTTGTGTTTCATAATAATGTCCGGGAAAAGAAAGAGTGACAACAAAAAGGTTCTGAAAGAGGTTGTGGAATTATTACCCAGCATGAAAGTTAGAAACTTTGTAGTGGATTTTGAGGCAGGATTATGGCAGGCTGTACGTTCTGTGTTTGAAGAACCAACAATCAATGGATGCACATTCCATTTTGGCCAGGCTTTGTGGAGAAAAGTGCAAGACGTTGGACTGAAGGTAATTATATAATTTCATTTTTAGTCCCCTACCGGCATCGCCTGTCTGTTGTTTTTGGAAACGCTTCAACGGAATGATTTCATTTTTGGTAAACTACTATAGAACGATGACTTACAGATCAAGTTTGAGTTTCATGCTGATTGCATTATTCTTGTGTGAGTTACAGCCCTTGGAAATATGGGAAAAAGCACCAAAATATCAGTTTTCCAGAGTTTTTTTTGGAAACGCTTCAACGGAATGATTTCATTTTTGGTAAACTACTATAGAACGATGACTTACAGATCAAGTTAGAGTTTCATGATGATTGCATTATTCTTGTGTGAGTTATGGCCCTTGGAAATATGGAAAAGCACCAAAATATCAGTTTTCCAGAGTTTTTTTGGAAACGCTTCAACGGAATGATTTCATTTTTGGTAAACTACTATAGAATGATGACTTACAGATCAAGTTTGAGTTTCATGCTGATTGCATTATTCTTGTGTGAGTTATGGCCCTTGGAAATATGGAAAAGCGCCAAAATATCAGTTTTCCGGACTTTTTTTGGAAACGCTTCAACGGAATGATTTCATTTTTGGTAACCTACTATAGAACAATGACTTACAGATCAAGTTTGAGTTTCATGCTAATTGCCGTATTCTTGTGTGAGTTATTGCCCTTGGAAAGATGGAAAAGCGCCAACATATCAGTTTTCCAGACTTTTTCTGGAAACGCTTCAACGGAATGATTTCATTTTTGGTAACCTACTATAGAACGATGACTTACAGATCAAGTTTCATTTACACTCTGTCCATCCATCCGTCAGTCAGTCTGTCGGTCATACTTTAGTTTTCCGGACTTTTTTTGGAAATGCTTCAATGGAATGATTTCATTTTTGGTAACCTACTATAGAACGATGACGTACAGATCAAGTTTCATTTGTACTCTGTCCATCCGTCAGTCAGTCTGTCAGTCATACTTTAGTTTTCCGGACTTTTTTTGGAAATGTTTCAACCGAATGATTTCATTCTTGGTAACCTACTATAGAACGATGACTTACAGATCAAGTTTGAGTTTCATGCTGACTGCATTATTCTTGTGTGAGTCATGCCCCTTGGAAATATGGAAAAGCGCCAAAATATCAGTTTTCTGGACTTTTTGGGGAAATGCTTCAACGGAATTCATGCTGATCACATCTAGGTTATAACATTTGTATAATTATTAATGCTCATTAGTCCGGTAGGGGACATTGTATTGCTTCAGCGATACGTGCGCTCTTGTTATTATTAATCTTGGTTTAGTTTAAACACTGTTTTATTTTATTTTAAAAGAAAACTATAAACAGTGCAACTTATGGAAGCTTGACAAGTTGAATAATAATAATAATAATAATAATTGTATTTCATTCCTATTTTTCAATATCATGATTTTTTTTTTACCTTTTTCTTACTTTTTCTTTTTAAGCCTGCATACAACAGCCGTGATGAAGTCTACAAGTGTCTGAGAAAGTTCTTCGCCTTACCTTTTCTTCCTGCTGAAGATATACCACCAGCTTTTGGAGCTTGAAAGCTAAAGTAGATAATGACATAACAAAACTCTGCCAGTTAGTGAATTACGTCGACACAACGTGGATACAACACCCCGTTTCAAAGGTAAAATTTCTGTTCATCTCATTTGTGATAGTTTAAACAGCATTTATTAAAGAATCTGTTAAATGTATACAATTCACAATACTAGTTAAATAAATCAGTAAATCATAACAACAGAAGATACAATAATATACAATAAACCAATAAAAATAAGTAGACAAGATGCTGTGTGGAAGAGGGATTCAACATATATTCAGATACACACTATATTGAAACACACTTTTTTATATAAAATGATAACTTCCATTTTTCATAATAATACAATAAACATGTCACAATAATATAATGAATACTAATGTAAGCACAGTACAAAATTTCTTTGATTTGTCATTTCAGGTTGATGAGTGGTCAGTATATGGGCGAAGTGTTAGAACCAATAACAATGTTGAAGACTGGCACCACAAACTGAACAGGAGAGCAGTGAAAGCCAATTTACCCTTTTATGTGATGGTCACTTTACTGTACACAGAGGCAAAAGACATTCCCACTGAAGTAAAGATGGTAAGTGAAGGTAAACTACATTGCTACCAGAGGAAACAGACACACAACACCCAAGGTCAACTGATGGAGCTCTGGGAGAATTACAACAAGAACCTCATTTCCACCAGCAGGCTCTGAAAGAATGCAGTAACATTTATGGTGTTTGATTTCATATATTTATCATTTGTATGTCACTTATTTCTGTATAACATGTTTATTATTGTCAGTTATGTTTATATTGCAAAACTTATATTTCCAGTGAGCATAAAAAATAAACAAATTCACCTCAAACGTTCTTCTATTGTCATTTCAACAAGTACATTCCCCAAGGTCCAATTCTTCCAAACACTTAGGGTTCCATTCTTTCAGCTTTAAATTCATTCCTTCAGTCCATGATACTCAAATATTACCCGGGTCTTCCAAAAAAGATCTGATTCTTCCAACCACTTGGGTTCCGATTCTTCCAGGGACCGATTCTTCCAAATAAATTCTGATTCTTCCAGGGTCCAATTCTTCCTGTTACCATGTATAACGTTTGGAGTCAAATCACATGCATTTCAAACTCTGGTACAAACTCATGAAGCAGTAAAATATGGATTTAAGTTAAATTTATTTTAAGAAAAGGGTATTTTATGATATATATTTGAACTGAGTTCATGTTTATTTCTGGGTTTTTTTTCGCAATCGGAGAGGCATGAATAATGTGAGAGTGTCGAAGTGAAAATAAGTGACTTGCTTTCAAAATATTGAAAACTTCACCTTCATTTAAATGCAGTTTTTTTTGTAAATAAAATATATGAAGAGGAATTAAATAATATATATTTATTCATAGAATAGCTTTAATTGTCATCCCTTTTCCAAATCAACACCTTGACCTCAACTATTTAACACAGTTTAAAAATAGGTTAAAGTTGCTTAGTATGCTGAAAAATTACGACTCCATATTTATACAAAGTGGACGTATTTCCTAACACTACATTTATTCCGTTGAACTGACTACAGAACCGTTAACTGTTGGCCGTCTGTATCCAGAAATTTCGAACGGAATTAAAAAAAAAAATGCTTCAATGATGAAAAGAAAAGAGTTGTAACGTCCACACATACATGAAGGATTTTGATAAAGATACTTTCCAAGTACTAATCTTTCTTCCTGTTAACATTTCCAGACTTGGGAAATTATAAGTTTAGTAGACTTTTATAAAAGTAAACCACAGGTGGTGGTGCTCTGTGGGTGGGGAGTCCTTGAAGAAGAGGATTGCTGGGGGGGGGGGGGGGGGGGGGGGAGGGCGGGAGCCAAATCAACAAATTATTTTATGATTTTTTAACATAGCATAAATGCATCGGCATAACTGACAACTACATCTGGATTTTACCTGGTGGTAATGATGGTCCAGGGGGCATGGTGGCGTTGCGGTAACTGGTTCTCGTCAGGTCACTGAAGTTAAGCAACGTCGGGCTCGGATGGGTGACCGCCTGAGCGATCGATTCAGACTCCCGCGTTGTGTCCTTGGGCAAGGCACTTAACCCTGATTGTCCACATTGGTGCACGATGATGCCGTGTACTAAGGCGTACTGCACGTCGATGGTGCGCATGTCTTCAACCAATCTAACTCTGCCTGTGCTGCAGTGCAGAGTGTCAGGGACTCCTGAGGCCCCGTAAGGCCTGGGCTGACGTGGGGTTATTTAGTCCCGCTGATGAAGTTGCGGGAAAATTAGACCAACGTGGAGGGTCGGAATCCAAGTGTCGCGAACTCGGCGCAGAGAGCTGAGTTAGACCGACGCCGTGATTCCTTCTCTGCCAAATTGTTCTGAAATAGGTTCGATTTCCGTTAGGTGTGATTCCTAATCACTTCAGGCTGTATAATGGAAAGAATGATTTAAAGTAACAACGATTCTTTTATTTACACATAAAAATAAATCCGTTTCAATATTTCAACAATCAACAATTCAATTCTTTTCACAGAAAATGGGTCACTACGGTTAAATAATTCTAAACAATCATATAGTCATTCTATAGCCCTGTACTGGCACTATAGTCTACATACTGGAAATGTTACTACCGTGAGCTCGCCATAAGAGCTTCACAAATCTGAAATGTTATTACTGTGAGCTCTCCATAAGAGCTTCACCTGCTTAGGCTCAAATGTCAACGTCTGCGCGCAACTGTTCCTCTGGCTGTCGGAGGGTTCCGACCAGCAATGTTCGTCATCTATAAACCACCGTACTTCTGATTTGGGTCAGATATTGTCTACTCATACCTTATGTGCCTTTTGAAAGTCCTCCGTGAAAGTCCTATTGAAATATCCACCGTTCCTGGTTGAATTCACGATTCACAAATGCCCTTTTTTGTGCTAGGGCGAAATTGTCACTCACACCGATCTCCAGTCGGTATTACGATGTTCCGACAGCAAAATAAACTACTCAGAACGCAATCAGGCTGACGCTTCAAAGGGTTAATACGCACAATACAATTAACCTACACTTCTGACTATTGCAGGACGATACCTGCTACTCGACAATCTAAACTTTAACGTTTCACCTGGGGTGTTCTTTCTCACGAATTCGGCCCCGTAGCCGCCTATCAACTTTAAGCTAAATCAATCATGGAATGCCCTCTCTGGCGATTCCAGCCGTTTCAGGGTCCTGTGATCGAAGGTACCCTTATGCCAGGAAACAGAGTCCGCCTGTCCTGGACTTCACCAACGCGTGTGTGACCCCAAGTGTGTGTCTAATGCTCTGCCCTTCCAGGTATATATATACTTTTTACCCTAAACTGTCAGGTGGACCGACGCTCATCTGTCCACCTGTCAAAACGGTGGGAGATGACGTATATCGAGGCAGAATCAATACAAGTCATCTCACGCGTGACTTAACGATGATTCGTTCCTGACACGCATTGCTATAACTAATGATCGGGTGACGACACGACAGACATTTCTATCGTTTTAAAATCTCGTTTCTCAATTGGCCGTGACGAAAACCGATTACGTCTCGTAAGACTCCGACTACTGTAGAAACTAAACGAGATTAGACCTTATCTAACATACCGTTTCTCCCCTGGGTCCCCCCGCTAAAGCTGGATATACACCACGTGTGTTTTTTTCCAGCTTTACAGAGAAGTGAAATTCATGTAGGTTTTTCGCCTTGATGCGGAATATATTTTGAACTTACAATATCTTCAAATATGAGGCCCCTTGCCCCTATATTTAGGCTGGCTTTGCCCTGACAACTCCCTTCCCGAGAGAAACACCCTGTGTATCTCTTAAAACGCAAGGGGCAAAGCCACGCACGCTCGCCTCTCACACCCTTTTACAATCTACCCATCATGTTTAAGACTACAAAACTGTGCGCTAGTGGTCGTGGGGTTCATGACCGGGCTCATGCGTCAGCCATACCGATTCCCACGACTCACACGCTACCACATGCTCCCGTCTTGCTGTTTTACATATGGAGAGTAGCCTTATTCTTAGATCTGCAGCACTCTCTCTCTCTCTCTGTAATACTCTATATTTACACCCAAACATACACATTTTTATACACGTTCGCCCATTTTGCAAACAGTTCACTTGGCACTCACTCCGACGAGTAACACCGTCCGTGCCTTTGCGTCAGATGGGTTAATTCCAACGGAGTGTAACCTCGCCTCTCATTCCCCTATGACTTGTGAAGGGGCAAACGACCCCTGCATTATGTTGAGCCTCACCCTCGCAAAGCTCAACCAGGGGATTAAAATTGTGCCTCACACACTCACACATTCAACACGCAGATTTCCCGACCGCGCCTTTGCGACAGACGGGGTTAGTGTGCCTCACACTCACAACAAACTCTCATCAATAAAAACAAGCGCGGTTTCCCCGGGCCTTAACACCAGGTTTGTGCATCCCGTACTTACAAAACTCGACACACAGGCTCCCCGTCCACGCACACGCGACAGACAGGGCAGTGTATCTCACATTCGCACTCACAACCAACTCTAGTCAGCAGTCAGAGCAATAATAATAGTAAAATAAGAAAATTCCTCCGGGCCTTAACACCGAGTTTACGAAGCCCATCACCTCACCCACAAAAATATTTGCGACTGGAGCCCCCGTCCTAGACACCAGGCCCACAGCCCCCCAACTATTGCTTCTTCATAACCACCGACCATTGGTAGGGGCCCGGTTCCCAGTATCCCCTTGGGTAACCCTTCACACACCTCTACTTCTCGCCCCGTCATTTCTACGGGTATTCCACCAGGGTCCCCATACCCTGTCGTTGTCGCATTCCCAAGAGCTTCCCTTGGCGCTATATCCCCCAGGCTCACTCGTCCCGGCGATTACCGTCGTTCGAATGACACTGGCCGTCCTTGGCCCTTGTGCCGTCGACCCCCCGGTCCATTGCGACGACTTCTTGCGCACATTGGGCGCTGTGCGCCCCCGGCACTCTCTACGTGGTCTCCGCCACCTAGGATGCTTCTCCTTTGATTTGTGGACCCTTTTCTCGGTCACCTGGGCGCCCACCTTAGCGGTCCCATCCAGTTTGACACACTCAACTTGTGTTGACCCGTGCCCTCTCAATTCTGGAGGAGTTTGCCCAGCCATTTGCGTGGGTCTGGCCTCCCCTCTCCACACAGGTGACACCGACTTCTGGGGGAGCTCAAGTCCCCCACATAAATTTGCTTGAGGGTCTTTCCCCAATGACCCCATTGGGCTCCCTCGCCGTTTGGCGTTTAGCCTGGACCGCCTGCGGCCCCTTCTCCCTAATTGGACAGGAGTCGTCTCCCTTGAAACTTTGCGACATTTCGTCGTGTAGGGGCCATCCCCTGGACCATCGGACTGGTTCCCCCTGGGAACCTTCCCTTCCTTACTCGGTACGTTACCGAGTGCAACCGCCGGGGGTCCTTGCCCACCGACTTGAACTTCCTTTGCCCTCGTTGGGCCATAACTTGGCCCCCTACCCCTGGACCATAACTCATCAGGGCTTGCCCTCACCCCTGGGATATTACCTATGACCAGGTCATACACAGGTGATTCAATGCACATGGCTTCCACTTCGCCACGATAAAATGGGGTATCCACCGTTATCCTCGCGATGGGGAACCTTCTAACGGTCCCATCTATCAAAATACACAAATGGTCACGACCCAACAATTGCTTGTCGTCAACCAGTTGCCTTCTAACCGCTGCAGAGGAGCACCCAGAATCCCGGAGCAGACGGATCTCCCTTTGTCCCACATACCCTGGGTACACTGGCATATCAACCTTCTCCTGCGAAGTTGTGAGCCTCTCACACATGCCACTTATTATCGGGACAACCTTCCCGCCTTCCAGCCTTAATTCTCCCTCTTGTATACATTCCCGGAGGGGACTGTGTTCTGGACCGATAGTTTGACAGAACGCTGCCGTCTGCCTACTGGGCCCTGGATCTACGCGGTCACCTTGCTTCCAACCCCTTGGCGCTGCGTTCCCGGCCCCCTGCTGAGGTGGTCTAATGTTCCCAGTGGTCCTTACCTGCTTCTGCCAGCAGTCCCTGGCAATATGACCCCGCTTGTTGCAGATAAAACAAGTGGTGTCCTTGGGAGCGCTCCCCTTCCGGCTGGTCTGCGACGCAGGAGGGTCGGGGTGGTGTTGCCTTACGGGTGCCATTGCCAACCCGTTTGCCCCACCCCTAGCCAATTTGGGTGCGTTTACACTCCCACCGTGGGCCTCGATGTAGCGTTCTGCCACAGTTGCCATCTCATCATAGGTGGGCGGACCCCTTTCCTTGATGAACAGGCCCAATTCCTTGGAGCATGTAGTTAAAAACTGCTCTCGGAGAAATAGATCTCGCAGGGCTCCATACGACTCATTCACTTCTGCGAGATCAGTCCAGCGGTCAAAGTACCGCCTAGCTCGGGCAAAATACTGAGGTACTGTTTCTCCCTTCTCCTGCTTAATTTCTCGGAACTTGGTCCGGAATCCTTCTTCAGTGAGCTGGTATCTCCGAAGGATGGCATTCTTCAGCTCAGTGTAGTCGTTAAGAAGTGCAGGAGGCATACTGGTATAAGCCTCGAGGGCTTTACCTGACAACAAAGGGCTCAAGCACATAGCCCATGTGTCTTCTGGCCACATTTGACTGGAGGCAAAACGCTCGAACCTCTCCAAGTACGAGTCCAAGTCATCTGTGTTTTCATTGAAATGAGCGAGATGGGGGCGTGGGGCATGAATTGCTACCCCTGCACTCCCATCCCCTGAGCGCCGACTTTCATTCTCCACATCGGCCCTTGCTCTGAGGAGCTCTAATTCTCTCTCGTGCCTCTGTTGTTCGAGCTCTCGCTCTGCCTCCCTTGCCTCCCTTGCTAATTGGGCTTCCCTCTCTCTCGCCTCATTTGCTAATTGAATCTCTCTCTCTTTCGCCTCTCTTGCGTCTTTCTCACGCTCTCGTTCTAATTGGGCTTCTCTCTCCCTCGCCTCTCTTGCGTCTTTCTCACGCTCTCGTTCTAATTGGGCTTCTCTCTCTCTTGCGTCATTACGTAAGGCAATCTCCTTGGCCTCACGTTTCTGCTCATCTTTAACGAACTTATGAAGTTCTGCCCCCTCAAGGCCCATTTCCTTGCCTAATGATACCAGTTGGGCGAGGGGTGTAACAACATCCATTTTGATTTTTTCTTTCTATCTTCAACACTCGTCAGAAAGAACGAAGAAGGAAAAGAAAAAAAAAATATGGCAATTAATCTTAATTTACCTCTGTAATTTAACGTAATTAAACGCACCAAATATTCTGAAACCTACCGCAGTTATAGTGGCTATTAAGTATCCTTTTGGGGACTACTGTATTGCGATATTAAACCCTTGAACGGCATCAACTGACCGAACGCGTCAAAACCTAAACAGAACCGCCGTTAAAATAAAACAAAATTTCCATATAGCCATTTTTTACCTTTTAGAAATATCCTGGTAGCACTCGCCAATCAATGTCAGGGACACCTGAGGCCCCGTAAGGCCTGGGCTGATGTGGGGTTATTTAGTCCCGCTGATGAAGTTGCGGGAAAATTAGACCAACGTGGAGGGTCGGAATCCAAGTGTCGCGAACTCGGCGCAGAGAGCTGAGTTAGACCGACGCCGTGATTCCTTCTCTGCCAAATTGTTCTGAAATAGGTTCGATTTCCGTTAGGTGTGATTCCTAATCACTTCAGGCTGTATAATGGAAAGAATGATTTAAAGTAACAACGATTCTTTTATTTACACATAAAAATAAATCCGTTTCAATATTTCAACAATCAACAATTCAATTCTTTTCACAGAAAATGGGTCACTACGGTTAAATAATTCTAAACAATCATATAGTCATTCTATAGCCCTGTACTGGCACTATAGTCTACATACTGGAAATGTTACTACCGTGAGCTCGCCATAAGAGCTTCACAAATCTGAAATGTTATTACTGTGAGCTCGCCATAAGAGCTTCACCCGCTTAGGCTCAAATGTCAACGTCTGCGCGCAACTGTTCCTCTGGCTGTCGGAGGGTTCCGACCAGCAATGTTCGTCATCTATAAACCACCGTACTTCTGATTTGGGTCAGATATTGTCTACTCATACCTTATGTGCCTTTTGAAAGTCCTCCGTGAAAGTCCTATTGAAATATCCACCGTTCCTGGTTGAATTCACGATTCACAAATGCCCTTTTTTGTGCTAGGGCGAAATTGTCACTCACACCGATCTCCAGTCGGTATTACGATGTTCCGACAGCAAAATAAACTACTCAGAACGCAATCAGGCTGACGCTTCAAAGGGTTAATACGCACAATACAATTAACCTACACTTCTGACTATTGCAGGACGATACCTGCTACTCGACAATCTAAACTTTAACGTTTCACCTGGGGTGTTCCTTCTCACGAATTCGGCCCCGTAGCCGCCTATCAACTTTAAGCTAAATCAATCATGGAATGCCCTCTCTGGCGATTCCAGCCGTTTCAGGGTCCTGTGATCGAAGGTACCCTTATGCCAGGAAACAGAGTCCGCCTGTCCTGGACTTCACCAACGCGTGTGTGACCCCAAGTGTGTGTCTAATGCTCTGCCCTTCCAGGTATATATATACTTTTTACCCTAAACTGTCAGGTGGACCGACGCTCATCTGTCCACCTGTCAAAACGGTGGGAGATGACGTATATCGAGGCAGAATCAATACAAGTCATCTCACGCGTGACTTAACGATGATTCGTTCCTGACACGCATTGCTATAACTAATGATCGGGTGACGACACGACAGACATTTCTATCGTTTTAAAATCTCGTTTCTCAATTGGCCGTGACGAAAACCGATTACGTCTCGTAAGACTCCGACTACTGTAGAAACTAAACGAGATTAGACCTTATCTAACATACCGTTTCTCCCCTGGGTCCCCGCGCTAAAGCTGGATATACACCACGTGTGTTTTTTTCCAGCTTTACAGAGAAGTGAAATTCATGTAGGTTTTTCGCCTTGATGCGGAATATATTTTGAACTTACAATATCTTCAAATATGAGGCCCCTTGCCCCTATATTTAGGCTGGCTTTGCCCTGACACAGAGTTACGATGTTGGAGAGCTGGCAGCTGCTCATCATTGCTCGGTGGTTCTCTCCAGGTACCCCGGCTTCCTCCACCTGTAAAACTGTCACGGTCATTATTAGCCATTGTGCATAAGTATATGACCTTGAACACCAATAAAAATATAAATAAATAAATTAATGGTTGTGCATGAGCTGAAAATTCGCAGGTTTTTTTTTTGGTTTTGTCCCCATGCAAACTTTTCCCTGAAATCCATCCCATTTTCCCGAAAATCACCCTCAGGTTCCCTGAAAAATTATTCTGGAGGTTAACATGTCTGGGTAATATGAAACTCACAACCCCGCATGTTGGATAGACATTATCATACCTCAAACCTGTATTAGATCAACTTATTGTTGGTATATACTTGATGATCTGTTTTCACTTAGGAAAATTTTCAAAATGTTAAATATCAACATGACATGTTTATGCATTACTGCTGGACTAATGTAACGGTAATGTTGACAAATAATTAATATTTAATGTTCCTGCCACATGATTAAACTATCATGTCAATGTCCAATCAGGTAGCCTAATACCATATAGGGAATTAGTGTCATGTTCTATTTGACGTGTGACTGCACCATGCACTTTGGTTAGTAGAGCTCCAATGCTCCATTCAATCGCAACATTATGGTTCGAATAATATATGTAATTTATTAACCATTTACCTAACATAAAAACAGACGACACTTGCAAACAAAATTATTGAATAACTGTTTTTCATTTTTTGCGTCAAAAAAATAGCTTATGATGCCCCATTGGAACAAGCTCATTCCAATGAGGGGTCATAAGCTGTTTTTGACGCAAAAATTAAAAAATAATGAAAATTGAATGGCAATTTTTGTGAATAGCGCTGGCCGGTTTTGGCAGTGGCGTAGATAGTTTTTCGCTGTTGGAGGGGCAAGCCCAAAATTTTCCGACAGACCGAAAATTTTCCAACAGTGTAACAATAACAAAAACCCAAACAAACAGTAAGAATCTGTTGTTTACTGCAAATGTATTGAAAATTAGACTTTTTTACCCAAAATTTACCCAAAATGGCATGTTTTTATCCCCAAATCCAGCATTTTAATGTTTTTAGGCATAAATTCGCCTAAAAATGGTCCCAAAAAATTTCCGACAAAACTTCTGGTGGGGGGGCTTCTGCCCCCCCCCCCTCCTTATCTACGCCACTGGGTTTTGGATGTAACGTTGGGTAAAGGGTTAATAAAATATTTATCGCATGATATTCCAAATTTGAAACAGTTTTGGAGATTTTGTAAGCTTAATTCAAACAGCCCAAATTACCATTTTTTTGTTGTAACCTAACAATGTGACAGCGCGACTATGATTCCCACTTCCACGGATATTGATTTCTATTGATAATTCAAGTATTAACCCTTTACCCAATGCAGACGATAGCAAAATTTATTATTTTAAATATCATTTTTGGAAATTTAAAAAAAAATATCAACAAAACCATATCATGTGACCCCTCGTTGGAACAAGTTCGACGAGCTCATTCCAACGAGGGGTCACATGATATGTATGGTTTTGTTGAAATTTTTTGAAAAATAATATTTTTTCAACTGCTGAATTTGCATATTACGTGGGCGGATGCGGCCGATTCATTGGGTAAAGTGTTAAGTTGGTCACATGCACATACAAACAATTCTTTATTGACAGTTTACATTTGAATGTCCGAAATCCACTTGTATTCCCCGTTTCGTTTTATGGGAATGTTATGAGAACAGAGAATCGGATTCCCAGATTCCCTTTGGAAAACGAGGCTTGTTACGTTAAGTTGAACTCAGTTTGCATGTATCGTATTCATCTGACATTTGACTGTTCACAGTGATACATGTATCATCAAGTGAAATATCACGGTGAAACCAGTGCACAGAGTCTACCTTTACACCCTTACCTGACAGCCACCAAATTCTCCTTAATTAAAGACCTATTTGATATTTGACCTCAGTACATCCTATACAGCAATTTAATCTGTTATAAGATGTATTACCAGTAGAATAAATGCTCGGTTCATCTCCAGAATACAGGAATATGACCAATCCCTGTTGTGGAATATTCCTGTTAATTAAATAATTTTCATTGACAAATTGGCTATTCAATTAACAGGACTCAACTGTATTGGTGTTTGTTTTATTTATTTATTTATTTATTTATTTATTGGTGTTTAAGATCACATACTTATGCACAATGGCTAATCGTGACCGTGACAGTTTTACGGGTGGAGCAAGCCGGAGTTCCCAGGTTTGTTTTACAGATGAGTAAAAATTTGTTACAGGCATCATACTGCATTAAAACTGCAAAATTAGCACAAAAATTATTTATTATGATATTATCACAATACTTGCTTTGTGTCCATTTTGTAACTCGGTCGTCTTCCCTGTGGGAACCCCAGAAAGTTAAGCAGTGCTTGTTTACTGTGGTAAACAAGCTCTCTTTTACTGGTAAAATAGGACCCAGTAACCAATGCCTGAGGTGGAAGTCCTCTGAAATAGGCAACATTGGTTTAAATGATTGACAGGAAATGGCTTTATATATCCATGTTGTTATCATGATTAGCCATTGTGCAGAAATATGTGACCTTAAACACCAAGAAATAAATAAATAAATAACTAGGTCTTGAAATATAAGTCACAGTATTTTTTTTTTATCTTTTCAGCAACAACAAGAAATGATGAACGTAAGAAAATCTTTGCAGACTATGTTATTTTGAAGAACTTTCTCAACTAATGGATCACAATAATATTCAGACATCACTATATGCATTCCAGTATTGAAGCTGTCCTCCGAATTTGGAATTGTGGTTATCGGGCAAAAGAAGGATTTCATGTTCAATGTATGAAGCAATTTACAAAAAACTTCGGGTGAACAAGTGTATAAAAATATTGTTTTCAACAATTTTTTATTGATATTATGTGATCTTCTTAATCTATTAACCAGTGATATCCAGTGGATAATGTACTGTGTAATTTCAATCTCTCTTTTTTGAAAAACTTATCAGTACTCAATCATGTTGTATATGGCAACAATTCAAAAGTGCTCCCTTACATCTATGTACACAGAGAGAAGAAACATCTGCACTTTTTATGCCTCCCGAGTCAGATCTGGTGGCATGTTGTCATTAAAGTGTGCAAGAATATGTGTGTCTTGAGTCAATAATTCAAAACCTGTTGGGGCTACAATCATCAAAATTCACATAAACTGATAATTATAAAGGACAATGGGAGGATGTGTCACACACCATAGTGGGTCCATAACTTCAAGTTCAAGATTACATTTCAAGGTCTCACTTTAAATTTGTCGATATTAGTGTCTCAGCCATAACTCCGAAGCATTCTATAATTATCAAACTTCCTACAGATGTTAAGGACAGTCATGTTTAATAGTTGCTTGCATGTCAAGGTCAAGATCATACTTAGTGCCATTATGCCATATGTTGAAGGTCACAAATACAGGGTTCGTATGCAAATGAGAAGTCCTTGAATTTAGACTCATGCCTTGAAAAGTGATTGAATTCATTATATCCTTGCAAAGTACTTGATTTTCCACCACCTTCCTTGAAAAGTACTTGAATTCAGTTTACCTACAACCTTTGAGACCATATTTTTCATGATAATCCACCTTGCATATGTGCAATGACATAAAATCAGTTGGACACACACCTCATCTCTGCAGAATTTCAGTTACGTCATAATTTTGTCACAAGAAACTCTCTCTTTCTGAAGGATTCCCTAAGAATGTTGACCAGTTAGAATCATCCTCATTGCAAATTGACATATGTCTCGAAAAACGATGGTTTACGGCTGCTTTTACATGACTTTTTCTTCAAGTTGTGTTAACAACCGAGATGTGTTGTTTGGCAACTGTCAGTGGGTGAACGATTGGGCAGGCATCCTTGCACTGTTAGCACAATAACTTGAACAAACGTTCTCTGTTTTGACTAATATTTGGTATACAGGTCTTTTTCAATAATATCTCAAACACGTTCGAAAATTGGCCCAGGACAATTTTTCGTTGCAGAATTATGGCCCTTAATTAGTCAATTTTTTCAAATTTTGAGCCTTTAGCGCAATAACTTGAACAAACGTTCTTCGATTTGACTAATATTTGCCACACAGGTCTTTTGCAATATTTTGAACAAGTTCAAAAACTGGTCCAGCTTGATTTTTTGTTGCAGAGTTATAGCCCTTAATTAGTCAATATTTTCACATTTTGGGCCCATTAGCACAATAACTTGAACAGACATTCTCAGATTTGTCAAATATTTGCCAAACAGGTCTTTTGCAATAATATCGCAAACAAGTTCGAAGCCTGATTTTTCGTTGCAGAATTATGGCCCTTAATTCATTAATTTTTACAAATTTTAAGCTTGTTGGTGCAATGACTTGAACAAATATTCTCAATTTGACCAATATTTGCTATACAGGTCTTTTGCAATAACATCTCAAGCAAGTTCGAAAACTGGCCTGGTCAGAATCTTCGTTACAGAATTATGTGCCTTAACCCTTTACCCAACGAATCGCCCGCATCCGCCCACGTAATATGCAAATTCAGCAGCTGGAAAAATATTATATTTCGAAAAATTTCAACAAAACCATATCATGTGACCCCTCTTTGGAATGAGCTCGTTGAGCTCGGGTCACATGATATGGTTTTGTTGAAATTTTTTGAAAAAATTTAAAAAATGATATTTAAAATAATAAATTTTGAAATCGTCTGCGTTGGGTAAAGGGTTAATTAGTGAGTTTTTACAAATTTTGAGCTTGTTAGTGCAATATCTTGAACCAGCATTCTTCAATTTGACTAATTTTTGCCATACGAGTCCTTTGCAATAATATCTCAGCCGTGTTCGAAAACTCCCTGCGCAATTTCTCATTACAGAGTTATGGGCCTTAATTAGTCCATTTTTACAAATTTTGAGGTTGTCAATTTTTACGAGTTTTGAGCTCAATGCGATGACATTCTGATTTTCAATAAATAGTGCATGAAGATAGTAGCCACAACTGAACACCTGCATCTCTGATGCGCCCCTCTTGTACTTTTGATTTCATTGCATCATGGTATACATGAAGTCGTCAAATTCAAGTGATATGTGCTTCTGAAAAATCAAATCATTTGTTTTGGGTACACTAGATAGTTATTGGATGCGATTGTATATAAAATATACAGCTTTTATCGATATAAAAATAAGGCTAATATTTGATGATAAACCACAGATGATTAATTATAAATATTGGAAGTGAGCTTTGGAAAAAAAGCAAGCCTCTCAACATAACTCAAGAAACGAGTTGGAGTGTTTTTGTCGAGCATCACTAAAATATTATTTATAGATGGATTACAAATTCAGTTTAGTTGCGGTAATGTGGAAAAAATTCGGATTTACCATTTTATAAGGTAGGTTGTGAAAAGAATTATGCATTTGGTGAAATAAATTTTTTTTAAAGTTCATTTTTGGCTTCATTGAATACGATGCACAATCCACTTGTGGTAAATAGTGTTTGAATTTGATTCTCGGATATCTACAAAATCTGAAATGTCTCCATTGATATTCGTGTTTCAGCCATAAAACAAATCAAACTACAATTATCAAACTTCATACAAATATCAAGAACAGTCAGAAAGTGCACCAAAGCCATACTTAAGTGCCAAATAATGAAGGCCACAAATCCTGTCTCGGCTATACCTCAACACAATTATCAAACTTCGCACAATTATACAGGACAATGGGAGGATTTGTCACACCACAACTGGGTCTGTAACATCAAGTTGGGCCTATTTCATTGTCTCAGCCATAACCCAGACACGAATCAAACAACAATTATCAAACTTCGTACAAATTTTAAGGATAGTCAGAAAATGTGTTGCATATAATAGTTACTTATGCATTTTCAAGGTCAGGGTTTAATACATGAGTGCCAGATGTTGGTCACAAGTCATGCATCTGCTTGAACTATTAGTGCAACAATCATCGGACTTCACACAATTATAAAGTACAATATGAAGATGTGTCACTCTTCTTCATAGCTTGGTCTGTAACTTTGATGTGTCAAGGTTAAATTTTGAGGCCACATGTACAAACCATGGATACTTGCGTCTCAGCCATAACTCCGAAACGAATCCAACTACAACTAGATGGTTTTGAAATCACAAAGCAAATGTCAAGAAGTCATCCAACGAAGCACAGCCAGTGCCATATGCCCAACAACAAGAATGAAGGTGTCTGTCGCCTTTTAATGTACTGTGCCCTCTCAATAAAGCATACCAAAATATGTCAGAAATATGCTTAATAAGACAGCAATAGGACAGCAATACATTTTCATTTTTAGATATGTGTTTTTGCAGAAATTACAGTGTGCAAATTTTGAAAGGGTAGGGCTGAAAATAAAAGATATAGAAGAAAACATAAAAATGGTGCAAAATTACAAAACAAAAAAAACCCAGGCAGCCAGGCTATCTCTTTTAGCTCTACAAAATACTAAAATTTCAGAAAAATCGGACATATTTTAATTTTTTATCTTGTAGCTCTTTATGACGTAACCCCATATTCGGGTATAACGGTTGAGAATTTCCAAGGACAGCAATACATTTTTAGATATGGTTTTCTGCAGAGATTACAACTCCAAAATTTTGAAAGGGTGGGGCTGCAAATGAGGTCGAAAATAAAAGATATAAAAAAAATCAATGCCATCGGGTGATTAAATTTGAAATTAAAATATTTACTACTCAAAGTCTGCTAAGCATCAAATATCTGACACATCATTGTGAAATTTGCTGGTGACATATGTGCGATATTTTGGGTGGATATGATTGAGGAATGTATTGTGACTGTCCCCAGTTTTTACATTAGCTCTCTTGACAGGCAGACTTTTTGTGACAGTCATGGAAAGCATGTACCCCTTGATTTTCATGATGTTTTCGTGTACTGTCTACATGTACATAACATGTGTAGGGTATTCAGTCTTCATTTCAACACAAACCCTTCTGATTTAATGATTGAATATTGCAAATGCAAATGTAAGAAGACATTTGTCTGAAGCAGAAATGTGGCAGGCTGTAGGGATGGTGGAGCAAGGGGAAACCCATCGTCAGGTTGGTGAAGCCCTTGGTGTGCACCATACGGTGATCACCAGAGCCTGGGCAAGATTTTAGCAGTATGGCACACCAGTAAGACGGCATGGTGGTGGCAGAGACAGGGCAACATCTGCAGCTGAAGACCGGTTTTTGATCATTCAGGCTGTAGGAACCGCTTTGCCACAGCAACCCAGGTTCGCAGTGACCTTCAGAATGCATCCAGGGTAAATGTTTCGACACAGACTATCCGGGCTAGGTTGCACGAAGGTGGTCTCCGATCGAGAAGACCATGTATTCGCATTCCGCTTTCTCAGAACCACCGCCAGACATAATATGAATGGGCCATGGACCACGTTGGATGGACCAGAGAAGATTGGCGACCTGTCCTTTTTACAGATGAGTCAAGGTACTGCCTATACTACGCAGATAAGCATTCTAGGGTATGGAGGCGACCGGGAGAGCAATTCCATGCAGCCAACATTGCTGAGCATGACTGCTATGGTGGAGGGTCAATCATGGTCTGGGGCGGCATCAGCTGGGATGGACGTACAGAGCTTTGTGTCCTTGAACGTGGTACATTGACTGTATATTGATGAGATCCTGGATGTCCATGTCATATTGTATGCAGGTGAAGTGGGTGATAGATTTATTCTGATGGACGATAATGCCCATTCTCATGTTGCCCATGCTGTCGGGGAGTACTGATAGAGGGAGGGGATTGAGTGTATGGACTGGCCAGCAAGATCCCCTGACCTAAATCCAATCGAACATGTCTGGAATGAGTTGCAGCTTGCAATTTTAGCCCGTCCAGTCCAGCCAAGAAGTGTACAGGAGCTTGGTGCCATGCTGGTCCAAGAATGGAACAACATCAAGCAAAGGACCACCAGGAACCTAACTGGGAGCATGAGAAGGCGTTGTCATTCTGTAATTAACAGTAATGGGTCTCATACTCGATATTGAACCCATACCAGTTCGCTCCGTAAACTTTGTGCCATATTGAAAAATTTCCTCTTTTACCAATAATATCTATTTTCCATGGTTATCGTATTCAAAAGCAAAAAAATGATGTCAAACACAAATAAAATCTTAATTTCTGTACTTAAATCATTAAAGATATAATTAAATAAAAAATATATACACTTTTCATTACAATATTTCAACTAAAACGTAAAACAGGTAGCTGGATATACTTGGTGCTGAGCAAACTTTGAGTAGTATAATACTGAACCATTTCAAATGAGTAGGAAACAGTGTGCAAAGTGTGGTACTGTTTCCTTTATAAATATGGAGTTACTAAACTAAAATTTCAGAAAATCTCATGTATTTTAATTTTTCCCCATATGACCCTTTATGACATCACACCCCAGTGTCCAGGTATAAGGGTTGCAAATTTTCTAGGATGCCAATACATTATTAGATATGGTTTTTCACGAAGATTATGGTCCCAAAATTTTGAAAGGGTAGGGCTGAAAAGGAGGTTGAAAATAAAAGATATAGAAAAAATGTAGAATTGGCATCACTGGCATTAGGTCTCTCAGTTTGAAATGAAAAAATAATTCTGCACATCTGCTGATGATGAAAAATATTTGTGGGAAGTTTTAAAACTGTATCTCTCAGAACTATGATCTATGTTTGTCACAAAATGATCAATTTTAATAAGAAAATGCTAGAATTCGAAGTGACATAAACACGATAAAAGTGGCAGAATTTCAAAAAAACAAAAAAGACCAAGCTTAATTTTTCGAGTTCTGTAACATACTATTAAAACTTCATGACAATTGGACAAAGTTTTTTCTGACTTATGACGTCACCTTAGAAATTAAGAATTTCCCATGAGTTCAGACACTTTTAGCTGACCTGACTGAAAGTCAGGATGAGCTCAAGTGATCACCTTCTTTCCGTCGTCCGTGAACATGGTGTTTTTACCTTCTCCTCCAAAACTGCTGAACTGATTTAAGTTAAATTTGAGGTGATTGCTTGTTCTGACATCACATTTTGTTTTTTGTTCAAATCAACTTGCCCAGCCCTATTGGGAAGGGGCAAATGCTCAAATTTAAAAAAAATCTTCCCATGAACCAGGGGTACGATGACTTGATGTTTGGTATGGAGCTTCGTTTTGAGGTGTAGCATCAAGTTCAAACAAAGTTCATGGAGCAATATTTGCCTTTGTAATGAAAATTATAACATAGTGTAAAATTGGTAATATTCTCAAAATCTTCTTCTTCAGAATCACCAGTCAGAATATTTTGATATTTGATATACAGCATCCTTCAAGTTTGTTCAAGTTAAGTCCCTAGGTTGAAATTTGGACTCCCTAGTTTTGAATTACTGAAAATCTGGGCATTATTTGTATGGTAGCATCCCAATACTAGAAAAAAAATCATCAGGCATGGACAACAGAGTTATAAATAATTAAATAACTTCATTCCTCTGTAGTGTTAACTGGCCATAGGTGCTGATTGAATGCTTCTTTAAACAACTTTGGTCAGGTGAGCATCTCAGGTCCCATGGTGTCTCTTGTTAAGATATGTTTTTTACTGTAGACGTTATATGCTGCAAAGTTTGAGAGACAAGGCTTTGATACAGGCATTTTTATTAAAAAAGAATGAAAAAATATCCGAAATTTTTTAATCCGCACCCCTCTCATCGCAGATAGAATATCAGGAGGAAGCAATTGGTTGTCCAGGCAAGAGGTTCTTATTACGGATTAGTTTTCAAAATTTTGTAATTATCAAACTTCATACCAATGTTAACGGCAGTCAGAAGGTATTTTGCATATAATAGTTAATTGCACATCTTCACTGTCAGGGTCATACTTCAGAGCCAAATGTTCTAGGTCACAAGTCATGTCTCGGCCATAAAACAGACAATAATCAGTATTGGAGCTAAAATCATCAAACTTCAAACAATTATAAAGTATGATGTGAAGATTTTGTCACACTCAGTAGCTTGGCCTGTACCTTCAGTGTCAAGGATAAATTTTGAGGTCACATGTACATTTATTTTTTTGTGTTTAGGTCACATATAGGTCACACATACAAACCGTGGATATTCATGTCTCTGCCATAACACAAATGTTCACACAGTTATAAAGAGAATGGGAGGATGTGTCACACCATAGCTGGGTCCGTACCTTCATAGGTCAAGGTCCGATTTCTGTCACACTTAAAATCTGTTGAAATCGCACTTTATATCTTTCTTTATAATTCATTCCCCTTGTACCAAGTTGAAAGGGGACTTGAGAATTACAACAATCAATCTTTCATATCTATATATTTGAATGGTTCCCAACAAAAAACTGTCCATTTTTAAATGGCCTCAAATTTTTAGTTTTCCCAAAGGTCAACTTCAAGTTTCTGTATTTTAATATAAAGACTTTCACATATGGCTCATGTGCAAACAAAAACATTGTAAACTTTCCCCTTTTTTTCAGTAACTTCATATAGCATCAATGGAATTTTCAAAATTTCTTCAGTGTTATTCACAATTATAAAATCATAGCAAAAATTAACTTTAAAGGTTTTCTTTTCTTTTTATGGGCATAGTTTAAAGGTTTTCTTTTCTTTAAAGGTTTTCTTTTCTTTTTATGGGCATGTGGTCCTGGATTTGATTTACTAACTCTTAACCTGCCAAGAATTTCTGTATATTAAGACAGAACACAACTCAGAGGTGATGTTTTTGCTGTATTTCACAGGTGCCGAAGGCACGCATGAAATGCAAAATAAACTCCACCATGAGTCATTGATTCCTGTCCCCCATACTCTACACCAGAGTTGTGTTCTGTGTTTATACCATAATTAAACTTGAATTGAGTGAATGAAGCTGATATATTTAATGAAAAATATCACCTTTGGCGGACTGATAACTTTCTTAATCGACACTTTTTTGTGTCAAGGCATTTCATTTATGTGATAGCATCACTCAGATGCACAACGTCCATTCAGATGCATTCTTACATGATGTTCTTACACGTAATTCGGATTCGTTATCTAGAAGATTTCTCAACATCTGTATTGTATCGTGTAACATTAAATATGCACAGCCATCATGGTATAATTCTCATAAAATCAAGTCATTGTTTCTGTAAAGCAGCCATGGCTTGATGTCCTTAAGAATTTCATAGAGTCAGGCATCAAGAAATCATTGAAAAGAAGACTATGCCCATTTACAGGGGTATCTTTTGTAACATGAGTCAGGATTACACCTCTACTTTTCATCATAATTTTTATACAGGCCAGGAAAATTGGCTTGCAGCATGCAAAAAAATTAATAGTGGTAATTTAGGATACAATTATCTTTCAATAACCTAATACCCTTAGTACTCCAACCTTAAAAAGGACCCTCCAGTCATTACACTTCCGTGCTGCGTAACCTTTGGGGTGTTCTTGTGATTACTCTCGTCAAATAGCATGCATGTTGCATTAAAAGTGATCTTACTAGCATGAGAGAGAGGACGTGCTTCACATTCAAGAATAAGTATGATTGCAATAAAGATTATGGCCACAGTGACAAGTCAGACACATTTTGCAATAGTGTATCTCTTACTATGGCATCATCACTGTCTTCATTGGCCTTTACCATGGCATTGCTGAGTGCCTTAACCTATTTTGATGGTTGAACTTTCTTTTGTTTTACAATAAGAAGAAGAAAAAGAGACATCATACTGTGTCTAAATTTCAAACTGCAAAGAAGTTTTTATGGTTTTCATCTTATGGCATCGTTCACAATGCCTACTAGTGCATTGTGCAAGAGCCTTTAGAATTACAGTGTTGAGTAAAAGAAAAATTGCCATCACTCTATTCCTCTGCCAAAACATATTGCAACACTTTTTGGAATAACCAGGGAGATTTTGTTATAACTTATTATAGATTTACACTGGCCCAGAACTGTCTGGTGCCAAATATTTAGCCAACATGAATAGTTTAGTGCCAAAGAAAATGGTTTGGTGCCAAGCTGATGAGTGTTTCCTCAGTGTGTGTTCAAGAAAGTGACTGATTACTTTGTTTCTTTAATTTCCCCCTAACTCCAAAATTCAAGCCCAACCATTTTTAAACTTGATACAATGGTGCATATCAACAAGATGGAGAGGATGTTACATTTTGGGTTTTTGCAACCCTCATTTTGTTCTAAAAATAGCAGTCTTTAGCTCACCTGACTTTCAGTCAGGAGAGCGAAAGTGATCACTCACCGTCCGTCGCCCGTGAACATGGTGTTTGCATCTTCTCCTCTCAAACCTCTGAACCAATTTAATTCAAGTTTTGATTCAAGTTTGTTTAAGCCATGTCCCTAGGTCCATATTTGGGCTCACTGTGAGAGCTTGAATTGTAACTCAGTTCAAAATTAGGAATTTTCTTAAAAAATCTTCTTCAGATCCAGCAGTCGGAATGTTTTGATATTTGGTGTGCAGCATCCTGGGGAGGGGGGGGGGGGGGATTCAAGTTCGTTAAATCGAAGTTCCTGGGTTCATATAACTTAGTTCAATATGAGGAATCTTTCTTTAAAAATCTTCTTCTTCAGATTCAGCAGTTGGAATGTTTTGATATTTGGCATGCAGCATCCTTAGTGGGGTGGGATTCAAGTTTGTTCAAGCCATGTCCCTAGATTAATATTTGGGCTCACTGTGGGTGCTCGAATTGTAACTTAGTTCAAAATGACGAATTTTCTTTAAAAATCTTCTTCAGATCCAGCAGTTGGAATATTTTTATATTTGGTAATCAGCATCCTTGGGGGTGGGGGTGGGGGGATTCAAGTTTGTTGAAGCCAAGTCCCTGAGTTCATATTTGGGCTCCCTGTGGGAGCCCGAATTATAACTTATTTATATAATAACAATATGAGGAATTTTTCTTTAAAAATCTTCTCAGATTCAGTGGTTGGGATGTTTTTATATTTGGCATGCAGCATCCTTAGGGGGGTGAGATTCAGGCTTGTTCAAGCCAAGTCCCTGGGTTGATATTTGGGATCCCTGTGGGAGCTTGAATTATAACATAGTTCAATATGAGGATTATTCTTCAAAAATCTTCTTCACATCCACCAGTCAGAATCTTTTGATATTTGGAAAACGACATCCTACTGGAGGTGAGATTCAAGTTTGTTCAAGCCAAGTCCCTGGGTTCATATTTGGGCTTCCTATGGGAGCCTGAATTATAACTTAGTTCAATATGAAGAATATTCTTTAAAAATATATTTTTTTTAGATCCACTGGTCTGAATCTTTGGATATTTGGTATAAGCTTTTCTAAGGAAGGGCAGATGCAACTTGTTGAAATCAGCTCCCTGAGTTTATATTCAGGCTACCATATCAGGTGAGCACCCTTAGGCCCCCTTGTATTTTTTAGGCAAGAACTTTCCTGTGGTGAGCACAATTTACAGCACATGGTGTACACGTTTTTCTATCCTGCATAAATCTTTCTTTTTAACTCTTAACCTGCTGAATATTTTCAAGATATTTTTCTTCAAATCTAGTCATTCTTGCTGTAAGCAGCCATGACTAGATTTAATTAAAAATTCATCTGAATTTAACTTCAGAAAACTTTGGTGAAAAAATCCATTCCGTTTATAAGGGGAAAATCTGATTAAAAGTGCCCAAAGTTAAAGCTGTTGATACACATAAAAACAAAAATCACCCAAATCACCAGATATTCAATTAATTCATGGCAAATTGCTATGGAACTTAATTCAGTGATGTTTATTGACAAGAGGAAGAGGATATTACAATCTGGGTTTTGACCTGTGTCAGAAATGACTGTCTTTGGCTATTTTGTTTTAAAATTGCAATTTCACTTTTTAAGCAAGAAATTTAAAGGTGATTTGGATTTTGATTATTTTTGGTTTGGAAAACAATTAGCACAATTTACTGGTATACATAGTGTATGGGTTTTCTCTTGTGTATAAATTATGCAAATTAGCCAACCAACCATAGTTTTTCATCTTGTAGAAAAATAATAATCAACCAAATGACCAAAATTCAAATTATTGAAGACCAATTCTTATGAAACTTAATTCAATGGTGTTTACTGACAAGGAGAAGAAGATATTACATTTTGGATTTTGTCAGTCGTCAAAAATGGTCGTTCATCGGTAATTTTGTTCTAAAAATAGCAATTTTACTTTTTAAGCAAGAACTTTCAAATGGTGATTTGGATTTTGACATAAGAAACAACCAGTACAATGTACATAACATAATATAACTTATTTTTCTCTCACACATAAATTTTGCAAAATTTGGCCAACTACCTTAAAAACTGTCCAATCTGTGGGCAAAAAACCAAAAATCATCCAAGTCACCAAATCTCAAATAATTCAAGACCAATTGTTATGAAACTTAATACACTGGTGTACATTGACAAATGGAAGATAATTTATTGAAACTTTCAAGAATATACCTCACCATTGCATAAATAAAATATGCACCAATCTCACCATTTCCTTTGTGGTCATTGTACAGGTTGAGGGATATGCCATTCCCCAAACGGCTATTTTTTTTATTTTAAGAGTGAATGGACAGTCCTTTCAAGATTTTCTTTCCTACAAAATCTGTGTGGGAGCATGTGTATGCTTTTTATCTATGGCAGTTACTCAAAAAATGTCTCAAATTGAATATGGTATATGTTATTGCTCTCAGACAATAATAAATTAATTATTTATTACAGGACTTAGCGAGTCAGTGGTGTGAAGTCTTTATCTCCTTTCATGTTGTTTCTTTTGTATTGCAAAGCTGAAGGTTTACCTATAATGTTCTGCTGTCAATCATATGAACTGACTAGCCTTACTTTATTGACACAATAACAGGACTTAAGAGTACTTCGTGAAAATTTGTGATTGCTTCTGCCTTAATTGCCAGCTGATGATTTAATTTTACAAGTTATTAAATAATTCCTTTTGGGGATTTTATCATCATCATTTCTCATCATTGCACTAATGACTTGTTTACAAGAACAAAAGAAAATTTTGCACTCATTTTTTGGCCAGTTGGAGGTATTTTAGTGCCAAAGCAAAGATTTTAGTGCAGTTGGCTAATTTGGCACCCGACATCATCTGAAATTGTGTTGAATATAAATTAACCCAATGGAAGTATCATCATACATGTTATTTGTTAAATTATTATCTACGTGTACAGATATATGTACTTGGAATTGATTTAATGTTGGGAATGTTATTTGTTGTATTAAAATCTTGATAGTACTCTAAATTTGTGTTTTAATTTTGAAACTTGTCAAGAGAGATACATCATGCAGGTAAAGGAATTCTAGTTGTTTGATTTAGCATTCATAAAACTCCTGTTTGCTTCCTTACATTCTAAGACCAATTAGTGAGCAGTTTTCTTAAATTTTAGTACATTGTCTGCTTGATAAGTTGTTCTGTTGTCTTTTTGAATTTTAACAAGCCAAGACCAATACCAGGTCTGGACCTGCATCGGTGCTTGCAATTGAATCGGCAAACAGGAAGTGGCTGCACGGCAGATCTGAAATTGCTTACACGATACAACTCATCATTATCAGGCTCCAGATGAAATATAAAATCAATCCCTTGCATAGAAGCCGAGAAAAGTTTGACGAAAAATTTCAATGTTCAGTGGGTACAGTAAAATTTCAAAGTATCGGCAAACAGGAAGTGGCTGCACGGCAGATCTGAAAATTGCTTACACGATACACCTCATCATTATGAAGCAGCAGACCAAATATAAAATCAATCCCTTGCATAGAAGCCGAGAAAACCTTGACGGAAAATTTCAATGTTCAGTGGGTACAGTAAAATTTCAAAGTATCGGCAAACAGGAAGTGGCTGCATGGCAGATCTGAAAATTGCTTACACGATACAACTCATCATTATGAAGCAGAAGACCAAATATAAAATCATTCCCTTTCATAGAAGCCAAGAAAACTTTGACGGAAAAAGTGTTTTGGATGGACTGACGGACGGAGTCGAGCGGTTACTAGACCTGCTCTGCCGCTGGCGACGCAGGTAAAAAAGCACTTTTGACTTTTTTATCGCAGCTGAATGTGCATACCACTTCAAAACTCTCAATTTCCTATTTTCATTGTTATATATTTATTTATTTACTGGTGTTCATCGTCACTATCTGTTTCAGAATCTATGGCCATATGACTGAACACACAAATATAATATGAAGTCAAGTTTGGCCAATCGTTTATATGTATGCTACCCACTTTAGAGGAATGCCACCTCAGGCATTGGCTACTGAGTCCTATTTTACCAGAAAAACATTTTGTTTACCACAGTGAACAAGCAGTGTTTCACTTTCTGAGTTACCCAGGTTTGGTAAAACATAATAAATGTTCCAATGTGCAGCCAATTTTCATTCAAACACAGTTAACTATTAAGGTGCAACATCAAGCTCTCAGTCTAATTCTGTCCAGAATTTGACGCTGTTATAGGCTGTTTGTTTACTCACTTTTCATGAAGTTTGCATGCAGATGACCATTAATACAATGTGATGTTCCTTCCCACACAGATATTCATTCTGCTTTAGTTATAGATATTCCAATCAATAAGTATTTAATTTGCCTTGAAAACATAAAGATATTAACACAATTTGTGGAACTATGCAGTGTCATTATAAAACTAACTACAGGTGTGGTGAGTCTTCATTTATACGTATGTAGTTTACAAACATGTCTTAATAGTATTGTAACGTAATTAAAGATTTGGTAAAATCAATTTCAATTCAGAAACATTTCTTGCATTGATTGAAAGAAAATTAATGTTTATGGTACTTTTAGATTCAATCGTCTGGAATATTTCAGTTAACCCTTTAACTAACCTGAAAAGCAGACGACACTTGCAAAAATAATTCTTGAATAACTAATTTTTTAAATTTTTTGTCTCAAAAACATAGGTTATGACCCCTCGTTGGAACGAGCTCGACGAGCTCATTCCAACGAGGGGTCATAACCTATGTTTTTGAGACAAAAAATTAAAAAAATAATGAAAATTAATTGGCGATTTTTGAGAATAGTGCTGGCCGGTTTTGGCCGTTACGTTGGGTAAAGGGTTAATTGGAAAAGTGAACCATTGTTTTGCTTTTTCGATGCGATGGACTTGTTCTAGGCCTTAACAGCATCAAATTTCTTACAGGATTTGAGTGGTGCCTTGAGAGCTTGGTGCTAGATGTCCAAATATTTATTTTGTGCTGGGAACTTCTATAAGTAGTTTCTAAAACGGATTCTTTTTTTCAGTATAAATTTGAAATGAGGGTTAACATTGCTATGAAAAACAACAAGGATTTATTGATTCATCTTATGATTTAATTCAAAAATACAAACATGAGAGTAGGTAAAAAAACAAGAGGCTCCAAAGAGCCTGTAGTCGCTCACCTGGAAGAAATAAATATCCCTCAGTTATTTTAATCGGAATCAAAGAATGCAGCTGGCTGTCATGCTCCTTCATCTGAGCAAAACAGAATGATGGTTGTTTTCAGAGGACTTTCCATACATTATTTGTGCCAAGCTTGGTTCACATTGGCCAAGTAGTTTCATATTTATTTATTTATTGATGTTTAAGGTCACATATTTATGCACAATGGCTAATCATGACCGTGACAGTTTTACGGGTGGAGGAAGCCGGAGTGCCCGGAGAGAACCACCGAGCAAGAACGAGCAGCTGCCAGCTCCCCAACATCGTAACTCCGCACTGCAGCACAGGCAGGGTTAAATTGGTTGAAGACATGCGTACCATCGACGTGCAGTACGCCTTAGTACACGGCGTCATCGTGCCCCCACGCGGGCAATGGAGATGAAGTGTCTTGCCCAAGGACACAACGCGGTTGCCGCAGGTGGGATTCGAACCAAGGACCTCTCGGCTTGCAGCCTGCACCTCTACCTACTGAGCCACCGCGCTCCCCAAGTAGTTTCAGATAAGAGGATGAAAATGTGATTACTCATAGGGTTTCCATAGTAACTATGAGCTGCAATTGTGGCCATGTTTGCAACCCAATCAACATTAAATAAGGATCGTTGGTAGAGGGTGTCCCAGTCAACAAACATGTGAAGTTTCAAAACATTTGGCCCAAAAGTTTCACAGATTTTTAAAAATCGACCAATCACTATCAAAGAATGCCTCTGGTGACCATGTTTTTCATCTATCAGGAACAAAATGAAGATCATTTGTTGAGGACCTCCCAAAGACCATTCCTGCCAAGTTTGGTTCACATCGGCTCAGCAGTTCCGGAGAAGATGAAAATGTGATTTCCCATAGGGTTTCTATAGTAATTATAAGCCACAATTTCAGACATGTTCGCAACCCGATCAGCATTAAATGAGGATCGTTGGTAGAGGGTGTCCCAGTCATCAATCATGTGACGTTTCAAAACAAGCAAAAGAATGTGGTGGATGCCTTGATAAAGTTTAAGATAAGGCACATTTTTATTCATACACATTTAAGGGAAACATTGATGTACAAATTGTTTGAGGCTTCTCTGTTATATGTAATGGTCGGAATTACTTTGTCAACCAGTATTCTATTAAATGAGACCCATGTAGTGGTACATAAGATAGTAAAATTGCAACAATACAATGACTTGGTATTGTTCTGCCCAAATGCATGAACAATTTTTTTTTTTAGTTCACCTGACTAAAAATCAGGGTGAGCTTTTGTGATCAATCACTCACCCTCCGTCGTCTGTCATCCGTGAACATGATGTTTGCACCTACTCCCCAAAACCACTAAACCGCTTTCACTTAAATTTGAAGTGGTTGCTTGTTCTAACATCACATTTTGTTTTTGTTCAAATCAACTTGCCCAGCCCCATAGTATGGAAGGGGCAGAGGAAAATGCTCAAAAATTTTCATCTCATGAACCAGTGGGTACAATGACTTGATATTTAGCATGGAGCTTCCCATTGAGGTGTAGAATCAAGTTTGTTCAAACAAAGTTTGTGGAGCAATATTTCCCTGCATTGGGAGGGCAAGATTTTTTGCCCTGCCTCAAATTTCTATTTTCTGAACCGATGATCTGATTTGAACCAAATTTGGTATGTGGTATTATTGAGTCATAAGTACTTGCTTCATGCAAAAAAATAAAAAATTTCTCCTCTGTCCCTGTGAGAACCCCTCTAGCTAAAAGTAGAAATATTTTCAAATGCCATATTTCCCAAACCGCACAGAACAGAGAATTGTTATTTGGTATAAGGCATCCTTGGGGGGCAGCAGAATGGAATGGTAAAAGAAAATTGTCATCAGCTGTGTCAGGGTGTTTTGTAGGGGGGGGGGGGGGGGGGAGTGGCATTAAAAAAATGCAGACTCGGCATATTTACAAAATTTAAAAAAAAATTCTTCCCCAGAACCACTGCACAGAATCTTCTGATATTTGGTATACAGCATGGTCATTGTTTGTTTGTTTGTTGGTGGTTAACGTCACATATTTATGCACCATGGCTAATCGTGACACAACATGGAGATGAAGTCAAGTTTAGTCAATCGTTGATCAACATGTTGCCCATTTTAGAGGACTTTCACCCCAAGCATTGGTGACTGGGTCCTATTTTACTAGTAAAGCGGAAGCATGGTCATAGAGGGGTCAGATACAACAGGTTTGTTAAAATGAAGCCCCTTGGTTCATATTTGGGCTGAATATAGGAGCCTGAATTTTAACTTAAGGCAAAATGGGGAATAATCTTTAAAAATTTTCTTCTTCAGAACCACCATTCAGAATTTTTTAATATTTGGTATACATCATTGTTACAAGGGTCAGATTCAAATTTGTTCAAATCAAGTCCCTCAGTTAATATTTGGACTCCCAATTGGAGCCTGAATTTTAATAACTTATGAGGAACAACCTTTAATACTCTTTTCCAGAACCACTGGTCCCAATCTTTTGATATATGGTAAACAGAATCCTTAAAGGGGTTTTCCAGGACTTTGAACAAATGCTGAGTCATCATTTTTTAACACTGTGAGTAATGGGAAAAACATTAAAGAATCTTCTTCTCCCATACCACTGCTCCAAAGGCTTTCATATTTCATATATAACATCTTTGGAAGATTTATTCACATGTGTGGTGAAAGCAAATCCCTGGGTCCACATTTGGGCTCTATATGGGAGCTCAAATTTTCAGATTAGTGCAATATAAGGAATATTTTTTAAAAATCTTCTTTTTCGGATCCAGGAATCAGAATCTTTTGATATTTGGTATGCAGCATCCTTATGTGAGATTCAAGTTTGTTCCTGGGTTCATATTTGGGCCCAAATTATAACTTGGTTCAATATGAGGAATGTTCTTTAAAAATCGTTTTTTTCAGATCCACCTGTCAAGAGTCTTTTGATATTTGGTATAAGCTTTTCTTAGGAGGGACAGATGTAACTTGTTCAAATCAATTCCTTGGGTGGATATTTAGGCTACCATGTCAGGTGAGCGCCCTCATGCCCTCTGGGGACTCTTGCTTTCTGATAGATAACAAAAAGTAAATAGTTATGACACAGCTTACCTAAATACACCATAAGTGAGGTAATTATGGCATTAGTCTCATAAATGCAGTATAAAATTAAAGTAAGCTACTTTATACAGCATCCATAGGGGGGTCAGATGCAAATGTGTTAAAATGAAGCCCCTTGGTTCATATTTGGGCTCAATACAGGAGCCTGAATTGTTAACTTATGGCAATATGGGGAATGATCTTTAAAAATTTTCTTCTTCAGAACCACCAGTCAGAATTTTTTAATATTTGGTATACATCATTGTTACAAGGGTCAGATTCAAATTTGTTCAAATCAAGTCCCTCAGTTAATATTTAGACTCCCAATTGGAGCCTGAATTTTAACTTAACTTATGAGGAACAACCTTTAAAACTCTTTTCGAGAACCACTGGTCCCAATCTTTTGATAAACAGAATCCTTAAAGGGGTTGGATTCAAATTTATTCAACTCAAGTCCGTTGGTTAATAATCAGGTTCTCTATGGGAGCCCGAATTTTAACTTAGTAAAAGATCTTCTTCTTCAGATCCCCAAGTCAGAATCTTTTGATATTTGGTGTACAGCATCCTCACAGAGGTCAGATCTAAGTTTGTTCAAACCAAGTCCATGTGTTAATATTTGGTCTCCCTATAGAAGCCTGAATTTTAACTTAGTCCAATATGAGGAATAATCTTTAAAACTCTTCTTCTCCAGCACCACTAGTCAGAATCTTTTGATATATTGTATACAGAATCCTTACAGGGGTCAGATTCAAGTTTCTTCAAAACCTGTCCATTGGTTAATAACTGGGCCCTCTGTGGGAGCAAAAATTTTAACATAGTGCAGTATGGGGATTAATCTTTAAAAATCTTCTTTAGATTCACCAGTCAGAATCTTTTGAAATAGGGTTGACAGCATCCTTACGGTGGTCAGATTCAAGTTTGTTCAAATCAAGCCCTTTGAATAATATTTGGGCTCCCTATTGGTGCCCAAGTTTTTAATTGGTACAATACAAGGAATATTCTTTTAAAGAAATTTTCTCATCATACCCTAATCAGAATCCTTCATATATGGTATACATCTTCCTAAGGGTAGTCAGATTCAAGTTTGGAAAAATCAAGTCCCTGGGCTAATATTTGGGCTCCCTATTGAAGCCCAAATGTTAACTTAATCCAACATTTATTTATTTATTGGGGTTTAACAACACTTTTGACAGCCAGGGTCATCTTGTGTTGGACAATTTAAGGATGGAGGAAGTTGGAGTACCTGAAGAGGACCACTGAGCAATGCTGAGCAACTGTCAGACTCCTCAACATTCGAACTCCACGATGACACTGACGTTGGTTGAATACAAGTGCACCATCGACGTGCAGTACACTTTAGTATGCAGCACCGCCGTGCCCACACATGGGCAATCAGGATAAAGTGCCTTATTTATTTATTTATTGGTGTTTAAGGTCACATACTTCTGCACAATGGATAATCATGACCACAACATGGAGATAAAGTCAAGGTCAGTCAATCGTTTATACCCCTGCTGCCTGTGCTGCCAACTTTAGAGGACTAGCACCCCAAGCATTAGTGACTGGGTCCTATTCACCAGTGAAACAGAGCTTGTTTACCACAGCACTGCTTCACTTCTCGGGATTCCCGCAGGGGGTGGGGGATGAAGTGCTTTGCCCAGGGACACAACACAGTTACCCCACATGGGGATTGAACCTTCCATCCAATGAGGTAACCACTGAGCCTCCGTGCTCCCAACTTTGTCCAATACGAGGAATAATCTTTGAAAATCTTCTCCAGAACCACCAGTCAGAATGTTTTGATATATGGTATGCAGCACTCTTGGGGGGGGGGGGGAGGGGGGGGGGATGGGTGTTCAGATTTAAGTTTGTTCAAATGAAGGCCTTTGATTACTATTTTGGCTCCTAAAGCCCAAATTTTTAATTGGTACATTATGAGGAATATTCTTTAACATGAACCCACAATCAGAATCTTTTGATATATGGTATACACTACCCTTATTGGAGTCAGATTCAAGTTTGTTAAAATCAAATCTGGGTTAATATTTGGCTTCTATTGGCACCCAAATTTTAACTTGATCGAATATGAAGAATAATCTTCAAAAATCTACTTCTTGAGATACAATCAGAATCTTTTGTTATTTGGTATACAACATAATTGGAGGGCAGGGGGCAATTTTGAGGTTCTTTTTTCAAATAAGGTCCCTGGGTTAATTTTTGGGCTCCCTATGGGAGCCCTAATTTTAACTTGGTGCAAAAGATGAATATTCTTCGAAATTTTCTTGAGAACCACCATTCAGAATGTTTTGATACTTGGTATACAACACCCTCACAGAGCCCAGATTCAGGTTTGTTCAAATTAAGTCCCTGGATTGATATTTGGGCTTCCTATGTCGGCCCAAATTTTAACTTAGTGTAATATGAAGAATAACGTTTAAAGAAATCTCCTTCTTCAGATCCACCATTCAGAATCTATTGATATTTGGTGTACAGCATCTTGTGGGTGCAGGAGAAGGGGTCAGATTCAAGTTTGTTCAAGTTAAGTCCCTAGGTTGATATTTAAACTCCCTTGTTTTACATTACCAGAAAACTGGGCATTATTTCTGTGATAGCATCCCAGTACTAGAAAAAAAAAACATCCGGCATGGACAACAGAGTTATAAATAAATAACTTCATTCCTCTGTCATGTTAACTAGCCATAGATGCTAATTAAATCCTTCTTTAAACAACTTTGGCCATGGGGGCTTTTTGTTTTAACATATTTTTGGTTTTTCGCATGGAAGTGTAATGACTGGAGGGTCCTTCTTACGACTGGAATACTGAGAGTATGGTTGTTTATTCTAAGACAAAACTGTCTTTACCAAACATCATTAACCCTTCACAAAACGTAGCAACAATATCCCACCAGAGCTTCTGAAAAATATCCCACCAGAGCTACTGAAAATATTTGCCATTCAAATTTTTTTTTTTTTTTCAATTTTTTCCTCCGAAATATAGCTTATGACCCCTCATTGGAATACACTTGTGAAACTTGTTCCAATGTAGGGTGATAAACTAATGTTTTGAGTGCAGTTTATTTATTCTAGAAATCTTTTTTGCAAGTGTATCATCCCCTAGTTGTCTTAGGTAAAGAGTTTCTACACTTCTTATGAAAATAGCATAACCAACATATGAAATGTGAGCAGTCAGCGCAACCAAGTAGTAAGAAGAAAAATTGTTAAAACTGTTGCAGTTCCACGGTAAGATCTGATCATGACAATGTTTTCTAATTCCAAGGGTTGTTATTGTACAGGTTTGTAAACAGGTTATACATGGTACCAGCCTGTTGGGTATGTGTAAAGGTCTGAGACTCTTAACTGCCTCCTTTGCTTGTAATTTGTTCGAGAAAAACAATTTTTCGCAAGGGTAAAGGCTATGCAAAAGTTTTAACGGCTCTCTTTTTTTCTAGTCTATTATTTTTTGTCACTGACCTGCTCAGGTGGGAGTTGGTTTTCATTGATTTCTTTACTGCAAGACTGGGCAAGTGTCAAAGCTTTTACAGATAACTTTCTCAAAGTATAAGGTTTTAAAAAAAAAAAAAAATTCTTCCATTATGCCATTAGTTTTAACAAGGTTGAGAAGGTAGACAGGGGCTAAATGAAGAGATTGGGTGCATTCATTTCTCATAGCATGAGGAACCATATTTTGTAGAGTGATTTCTTTTAGTTTCCTGCTTATCTTCATACAATCTCAGATTTCATACTATTCTGATGATGCCATAAAGGAATGGTCTCGAAAAACTTGTCTTGCAGCTTGGCAGTCACGGTCTCCAGCTCTCATTATTGTTTGAGGTTCAAAAAAATGAGGAGGCGGTTAGCATAAAACATCTGTTAACGCAGTTTTGAACTCCAGTTTCTTTTAATGCTTTGTTGGTTGGCTGTCCATTCATTTCATTTGAAGTGCTGAGAAACAGGTTGTGGTCATCCTAGTGGTCATTGCTTTCATAGCTTGGCAGTAGTGTCTTAGTTGACTAAGTTATAAGATAGTTCACTGGACCCTGACTTTTTTCAAATGTCTTCTCTGTCCCATGGCCAAGGATATTGTAAGTTTCCACCTCATCCCCTCAAATAACAAAATGTGATCCAGTACAAAAGAGTTTTTCTTAGATACATCTGGATACCAGTGTTTGAAATCCCTTATTTGAAGATTCCCATAAATATGATGGAATTTATGTAGTGATTTGATTACACATATGATTACCAATAAAAGGAGAACATGAACAACAATTAGGCAGAATAAATAAAATTTATTCAATTGATGATACATAGAAAAATGTTTTGCATAAATGTATTGCAAGAAAAACTGACTGAAACAAATATGCTGCATTTTTTGCAAAATGCCTATCTATCTGAAAATGGAAAGAAAGAATTTTAGAAAATGATTTTAATCTACTCTATACATGAATATGGACACAGAGTACAAAGTGCGAGCAAAGTCCTTGAATAACTCTGAACACAGAGATAGACAACTCTCAGAAAAAAAACATCATTGCTAGATATGGGCATTTGAAGCAAACTGCAATCAGCCTGGCAGGTCAAATGTAAATGGGTTGATATATGATCAGAGAGTTGTTCTAGAAAACCAATACAGAACGACACACATGTGTTTAATGGGTTAATCGATATAGCACGAGTGCCAGCAGAGGATAAAAGGCCAGAGAGAGAGAGGCCACAGGCCTAGAGTTTTATCCTAGAGTTTTATCCTTCCACGATGGCACAAGTGCCACATCGATTAACCCATTCACACAGGTGTGTCATTCTGTGTTTATTACATGCCTTCACGTCTATAAAAACAATTATTAGAAGGACCTTAGACAACTATCAACAAAAACAACACATTTTATTGCCAACCAAATTTGCGAGGGAAACCTGTGTTGCTATTTCTTCCCCAGAGTTCCAATGTGTTCTATGGCCTACCGGCACATAAAACACATAGGAACTCAGGGGATGATTTTTAGCTATCACCAGTGAATCAAATTGTAATTGCGGTGCTCAATTTGTAGAAAATTCCAGTGAAATTTCACTTCTTTATCAAAATAGTCTGTCAATGATTTCTGTCCCGCACATTTGTGCAGAACAGAAATCGTTGAGACTATTTTTATTTTCCGCATGGTTTAATGTTGCTGTAGATGGGGATTTCATAGAACACTGGTGTAATAAAACATCTTTAGCTCTCTGCACAGTGATTTCAAAATATCAATATTTCAAGCAGCAAATTTTTTCCAAAATACAGTTAGAAATTTCAATTCAGTCCTGTTTGAGAGAGCTCACAATATGCCTTTTTTCATATTCCCTTTTCTTGATTCTCAGGTCTTCAGAGTGCTATGGAAGATAATAAAACAATTGTATGGAATGTCTTTTCATGTTGTGCCATGTATTCTAGTTCATCTAGCTTCTATTTTTATACCACACATGAATGAAGTTCAAGGAGGTATATAGGAATCACTCTGTCAGTCTGTCTGTCCATCTGTCTGTGCAAGTCGTGTCCAGCTGAGAACTTTTGAAGGCCTAGAAGGATATTAATGATACTTGGTATTATAGTTGTTCACTATCGACGAATGTGTTACTGAGGGTATTCTTGGTCTGAAGCTGGGACAGGCCACATCTAGTTTGTGTTGTGCATGCCACAGCTGGAGCATGATTTAGCCTCTTTCTTTTTCAATCAAACTGACTGAAGGAGAGGAAACAGACTAAACTGTTTGAAGATAAAATTCATTTATCAAATGCTATACTGACAAGAATGTTAGTTTCTTTTCATTTCTGAATGAATGAATGAATACTAGTTTCCTTCTGAAGCCTGCTGTATCTCCTGTTTGGGGAGAATGGTTAACTACAAAAATACCTGTTCAGTGAAGTTCCAGTACAGACAGTAATGCAATAAAATAATTTTAACAAGAAGCTGACAGAAGTCTTTTGATGTGTACCACACCTGTAGCAGCGACACCTAACATTCAAATCATGTTCCCAATATTAATGACACTAAAATATTCAAGAGGGCATGGGCCAAGATTTTGATCAGTTCAAACTATTCTTTGAATTATAAGTAGACAACTCAAAGTAGCTCAAAATTGCAATTCAAATGGCATTAACCCTTTACCTAATGAATTGGGAACAAGCACCCCTGTATTTAAAAATTCATCTGTTGAAAAAAATTATTTTTAAAAACATTTCAACAAAACCATAGTATCTGACACCTCACTGGAATGAGCTTGTCAAGCTCATTCCAGTGAAGAGTCGCATTATATGTATTTGCTGGAAATATGAAAAAAATAATATTTAAACTAATAAATTTTAATACTGTTTGCATTAATTTACCGATGACTCAAACAGCAAAACTGATACTGTAATTAGTTCTGGACCTCTTTTTCTTAGCATTTTTGTTTGATCTTGGTGAAACTTCACCATGTGGTTGTTTCAACAAATTACTCGATCGGCACCATGTTTTACGCTTTTCATTTACACCTGCAGTTACCCACCAATAGATGGTAATAATAATTAAAAGTCAACTACAAAATACTGGACTAGCACTGTTGGTTCTGCCAGACACACTTGCAAGATAGCATTACAATACAGTTCTCATGTATTTTCTAAAATTGTGATTTTTTGGAACCAACCCTACTCTAGCTCTAATTGATTTCTTCAGCACTGGCAAATATGCTTTAAGTTGGGATGCAAATTGGAATTAATCAAAAAGCCAGAAAATTCAACCACAGGATGCTGGGATCTCAGAGCACATATCTTGGAGTGATGCTGTTCCCTTACAGGAGCTAGCAGATACATTAATTTGTGTTAGTATCACTAGGTAATAGACAGAAAATGGCCAAATGTAGACAGTAACTTCAGACGTATTGGAAAACTCAAAATAGTTGAAATTTTACAGATCTGGATGCTCTGGTTATCTATTTCAGAATGAACTACAGTTATCATCTTGGAAAATGAAAGTTCTTTTCATACTAAAGTAAACTTGACATTCAATGAACTAAAACTGAAAGTGATATGCTTCTTCCCCTTAACTTTGCATAGATACAAGTTTAAAGAGTGTAAATTAAACAGTAAAACAGTAGCAAACAAAATGCCAAGGATCCAGATCTTGACAACTGCCTGCCCAACAAGCAGGACTTAATCAAACCAATAGCTGAGGTCAATATCATTGCAACTTTTCTGATTATGAACTCTGGTTAGAAATTAGAGAGCATTTGATTGAGATGTATACTCACACCTCAAAGTGTAAATGCTGAATTTTGTACTCATGGGCCCTTGACCATTAACATCCAAAGATGAATAGCTCTGATGACCCTCATTATCATATTCAAATTGGGTGGCTCTAGCTGAAACAGGCAAGTGACTATTCAGGATGCTAAATGTAGATTAGTGAATTTTGTGACTTGTATAGCCAGGTACAATACTTGCACCAAGTTTTGCAAAGACAGATGTACCCCCCCCCCCCCTTCCCCACACATACAAGTGAAAACTCTACCCATACTGACAACTGTCACATGTCGATAATTAGTTCTCCAATTAAAAAATTATATAAATTTTCTAATTACATTTGTTGCAGACATTCACATAACAGTGTGTATTCTAAATGTTGTGTTTGGAGGGGAATCCATGAATAGCAAACAAGAAGAAAAAAAAACACTGATAGAATTAAAAAAATATCAATAGGACTTCAGGAAATGCTCTCAAACTATTCTTCTTTATCATCCTCATGTTGTTCATCGTCCTTGTGCTGGTTCTTGTGATGAAGCAACCATCATCAGTATCAGGACTGGAACGATATACATCCACTGAAAAATAGAAAATATGAGAATCTTACTGAATGATATCCATTCCATTTAAAAATATGAAGAATATTGCCCATGCTACTCCCCAAGGGATAGCAACCTGTTATAAACAAAACTGAAATGCCACAATCCAACCCTCAATACCTATAAATTATCTATAAATTATCATCCAAACTGAGTCCACAGTTTTTGGAGAAAACCTCATGACAGTTGACAGACAAAAGATGATGACTACTATACTTTGACCTGACTCTCAGTTAGGTGAGTTAAACCAGAGACCCCTAAAATGCTCACCTGGATCAAGTTGGAAACCGTGTAAGTGCGGAGAGTGAGAGCAGTTTGATTTGTCTGGTCAGGGTAAAATTCCTATTTTAAACAAGAGACCTTAATCGCACACCTTATAAAATTGTTTAAAGAAGGATTTAAGGTCACATTCAGCATCTACATGTTAATCTAGTTAATGTAATTTAGCTAGTGGAGTGGGGGACCATTGAGAGTATTTTTTTTTGTGTAAAATGATTCAAAACCCTTCAAAACTCATTTTAAAGCAAAAGGAAAAAGTCAACTAAAGGACCAATCCCCACAGGATGAACTGGGTGAACATTTTTTTTCTTGTTTTAAAGCCCCCAAAAATGTTTGCCCAATGGTCCACCCATCCACCCCAAACACCAGAACTTAAAGTAACCTGGTGGGCCCATGTGAATAAATGTTAATCTTATCTACCCACATCTACATCTAACTAAACTTTAAAGTTGACCACAATTGGCTCGGTCATGCGAGGACAGAATTTATTTCAACAAATAGTAAATTCTCCATTGGGTTCTGTGTTAAATTTTGAATCCCTCTGATGTCCACGAAAATAAGTCAATCATCACGCTTTGATCAAAGTTTAATTTTTTTTTTTTTTTTATCACAGATTTCCCACAGGGATGTGAAATATCGGGTATATATATCACCAAATATAGTACCACATAGCAAATTTAGTTCAACTGGTTCCGAAAACAAAAATTTGAGGTTGGTGCCATAAATCCCACCTGCTCCCCAGGATGAGCCCAAATCTTGCTCAAGGAACTTAATTTGAACAAAATGGAATCTACACCATTAAAGGAGGCTACATACCAAATCATTGCATCCAATAAATGGTTCATGAGAAAAGGTCTGTTCAGCTGTGTTTTTATTGTTGCCATTACTGTGTTAAGTGGGAGCCCCACATGGTGCCCCTTGAAGCAACATACATCTACACAATTAACCCTTTACCCAACAAATTGGCTGCATCCATCCAGGTAATTTACAAAGTGAGCAGTTGAAACAAGCAATATTTTTCAAAAAGATTCAACAAAACCATATCATGTGACCCCTCATCAGAATGAGCTCATGGAGCTTATTCCAGTGAGGGGTCACATGATATGGTTGTGTAGAAATTTGTAAAGAAATTTAAAAAAAAATAATAATAAAATTAACTAGAGAACTGTAATTTGTTGGACAAATTACGGGCTTTCCCAACATTTTAATGTGAAAAGGCAAACTGTATTGTACACAAAACTATCGATCAGTTTTGAAAACAGAAAATTTAGTGGAAATCAAAGTTTTTGTGATGCTACTAGTTTTTATGCAGCCAAAACAGATATGTGAGATACAGCAGGACACCAAAACATTTAACACAAAATTTGCTCTTCAATAATTACAGAATATTTTCATAGAAAGCAAAACAAGTGATGTCCTTTCTGCTTTGGAAAAAATTAGTACATATGAATTATGGGCGTACGGGCCGGTGTTTCATGAAGGACTGTGCCCCAACCCACCCCTGAGTCAGGAAGGAGTGGATTTTTCAGCCAATATGCCAGAAAATCTCGGACAATTTAGTTGCCAGAAATAACCACAAAACATTTGGGTTTTCCACACAAAATGTTGTTTTCCTATCTCATCACTTAGAAGTAGCAAATAAACTGACCATTATACTGTACAAGTTGATTCAGTGGAACCGTATCCACGTTAATATTATTCATTTATAATCACACAAGTACACATAAAGAGCTCTATTACTGCATATTACGGGAGCACGGTGGCTCAGAAGGTAGAGATGATTGTTGCAATCCATGAAGTCCTCGGTTCGAATCCCGCCTGTGGCAACCACATTGTGTCCTTGAGCAAGACACTTCACCCCAATTTAATTTCCCACGTGGGGGGGGGGGGGCATGATGGCGATGTGTACTAAGGGTACTTTGAGGGTGTACTTGTCTTCAACCAATGCTAACCCTGCTTTTGTGGAGTTCGTATGTTGGGGAGTCTGAGTCGCTTACCATTGCTTGGTGGTTCTCTCCAGGTACTCAATGGGAGGGAGACCCCCCCCCCCCTCCCATACCCACATTTGGCATTTCCTCCTGAGATTCAACTTTTTCGGGCTAAAAGGGTCCCCCCCCCTCCCCCCCCCCCCCCCTGAAAAATAGCCCTGTACGCCTATGCAATGAATACCTGGACTTGAATACCTATATTATGGTCACGATATAACTGTAGATGCTGAAAGTGACCTTAAATATCAATAATTAATTTATTCGCTATCATTCTGTCTGTTTGTGAATGTGTGGGATTTGTCAACAAACGAGGGTAAGCTTCCTACTCAATGATTTCACAATTTTTCCAACATATCTGTTTCAGATACAATGAAATTCATGTAATATGAGTTACTGTAACAGCACAAATTAGTTGTTTATTTGATATGGTTTAAACCATCTAGAGAGCTAGTATACACAGTGATGGGTACAGTTCAAGTCAAAATGAGTTGATTAAAGGGATGTTGAACAGCTTGTTAATATTTCTTACATTGCATTACTACTGTGCTATTTATTGACATAAGGATTTCACAGAGGGTTTCCCTGACGGTATTTATTTATTGGTGTTTTTGCGGTCACATACTTATCCACTATGGCTAATCGTGACCGTGACAGTTTTACGGGTGGGGGAAGTCAGAGGACCCAGGGAGAACCACCGAGCATCGACGAGCAACTGTCAGCTCAACATTCTAATTATGTTCAAGCTCCGCTGAAGCAGGGTACCAGCGGTTGAAGACATGTGCACTATTGACATGCAGTACGCCTTAGTACATGGCATCATTGTGCCCCCATGTTGGCAATCGGGATAAAGTGCCTTGCCCAAGGACATTACGTGGGTCGTCCCAGATAGGGATCAAACTCTGGACCTCTATCATAGAAGTCAAACAGTCTACCACTGAGAAAATGTGCTTTCTTTCCTGGCAGTATTCATATTTGTACGGCCAAACTGGTGTTGGATAACACGGAACACCAAAACATATAACACAAAATTTGTTCCCCATTGATTTTTGAAAGCAGTTATGAAAAGCTCAAAGAGCTCTTTCCTTTTTGTTTTTGGACAAGTGAGTATTCACTCAAAGTCATTTTTTGCAGGCAGTGCTATTTTTAAGTGACCAAAGCACATGTTTCATTATGTCCCAGGACATAACCAAAGCTGGATTTATTGATTAAACATCTCTGCATAATAGCAAAGCAAACTGTCTCAAATTAACCCATTCCAAAATGATAGTAGAGAGTAACCAAAGTTGGATAATTTGGGTATTTCCAAATGGTACACTTATTCTCACTCTCATTGTGCTTGAGGGTTAAATCTGAGATTGAAAAGGTATACCAATCTTACTCAGGGAAGGTGAGTACAGAAAAGTACGAAATTAATCAGAAAATGAATTTTGTCTGACGGTACTAATATTTGTACGAGCAAAACTGGTACTGGATTTATTTATTTATTTATTTATTAGGTTTTAACGACACATTAACAGCCAAGGTCATATTATGTCGGTGACAGTTGTATGGGTGGAGGAAGCCGGAGTACCCAGAGAGAACCACCGAGCAATGATGAGCAGCTGCCAGCTCCCCAACATAGTGCCTCCGCACTGTAGCACAGGCAGGGTTAGATTGGTTGAAGACATGCGCACCATCGACATGCAGTATGCCTTAGTGCCCCCATGCGGACAGTCGGGGTGAAGTGATCGGGACATAATTGGAATATATCCGGCAGAAACAATGTCGGATATATTCCAATTATGTCCCGATCATGCAAGGCAGCAACTTGAAATTCTCAGAATGTTTCCTACTGTCCCTGCTCGACAGTTTAGTATCTTTGTCAAGTGCCGAGACCATGTGGAAATACCGTGGATCAGGTGGAAACCGAGGACATGGTTCGTCCCTACTTTATTCTCAACTCACCGACTTTTCCATTCATTATTTACCTGTCACCGGCTGAGTTAGGTATTATATTTGTCTATTTGATGAAGTTTTCAACCTTAACTATTTGCGGCTTCATGTAGCACCACTGAAAGGCCACTGCACGGTTACCAATATATTCAGGGATTGATTTTATGAAAATAACAATTATTCCGACTATATCCACATGGGAACTCCTAAATATGCCAAGGGTTAAACTTTTGATAATGACGTATAAAACAGAAGTTGTCATGCTATGCTTGCTGCATGCAGGCATAGAAAACCTACGAAATTCTGAAAAAAATGAGTTTTTTTCGTCGGCATCTACCATTATGCATCTGAGACAGGGATGGCATTAAACTTTACAGCAACCTTATAACAGAAAATATTCTTGGAATTGAACTGTGAATCCGAATTTCGAAAGCATTTTCGGATATTCTATTCCAAACTACCACTGCACGCTTATAAATATTCAGTGATTTTATGAAAATTAAAATTATTCCAACCATCTCCATATGGGCAGTCTCGAATCTGCCAACGGTTAAACTTTTGATAATGACATATAAAACAAAAGTTGTCATACTATGACTGCTGCATACAGCCATAGAAAACGTTCAGCGCTCAATCAATTAGGAATGGAGTAAATCGTCACTTAAACTTACCAAATTCTGAAAACGAGAGTTTTTTTTGACTGCACTTATCTTTATGCAAATAGAACGAGCATAGGGTTAAACTTTATAACCAAACTTACAACAGCAAATATGCTCGGTAGGCAATTGTAAATACGAACATGTAAATCATTTTTCGATATTCCTTTCGAAAATGGAAAAAAAAGTGAGCTCCAAATTAGCCAATTGTATGAAGAATTGTAGGGCACTCAAATTCAAGGCCCGAAAACTGGGTGAAGGTTAAAACTTTGAATAAAATATATAACAGCAAAATCGTTTTTGGATGAAGGCCCAATCCTCTCATGGAAAAGGTTTTGAGACAATATGGCTCCAGTGCTGAGAAAGTGCATGTAAACGTTGGCAAAAATAACAATTATTCTGACAGTACCCTTATGGGAAGTCTCAAATCTGCCAAGGGTTAAACTTTTAATAATAACAAATGAACAAAATTTGTCATACTTTGACTGCTACAAGCAGCTATAGAAAACATTCAGAACTCAAGCAATTAAAAATGGAGTAAATCGCCACCTAAATTTACCAAATTCTGAAAAAATTGGAAACTTTTTGGATGGTACCTACTTTTATGCATCCAGAATGGGATAGGGTTAAACTTTACAACTAAACTAACGACAGCAAATATGCTCGATAGTCAATTGTGAATACGTACATGAAAAGTGTTTGAAATTAACCCATTCCAAAATGATAGAAAAGGCAACCAAAAATGGCTAATTTTGGCATTTTCAAACGGTACTTTTATTCTCGCCCTCATTGTGCTAGAGGGTTAAATCTGAGATTAAGAAGTAAACAGTAACTTTCTTCCATAATCATTGTTGCATCTAGCCATACCAAAATAATTATTACAACTACCTTGTAATTAGAAAAATTTGCTCTTGAAGTTGGCGAAAATAACAAATATTCTGACAGTACCCTTATGGGAAGTCTCAAATCTGCCAAGGGTTAAACTTTTAATAATAACATATACAACAAAATTTGTCATACTTTGACTGCTGCAAGCATCTATAGAAAACATTGAGAGCTCAAGCAATTGAAAATGGAGTAAATCGTCACCTAAACTTACCAAATTCTGAAAAAAATTGGAGTTTTTTTGGACGGTACCTACTTTTATGCAACCAGAATGGGATAGGGTTAAACTTTACAACCAAACTTACAACAGCAAATATGCTCAGTAGTCAATTGTGAATACGTACACGAAAAGTGTTTGAAATTAACCCCATTCCAAAATGATGGAAAAAGCAACCAAAGTTGGCTAATTTTGGCATTTTCAAACGGTACTCTCATTCTCACCCTCATTGTGCTTGGGGGTTAAATCTGAGATTAAAAAGTAAACAGTAACTTTCTTCTGCAATCATTGTTGCATCTATCCAAACCAAAATAATTGTTACAACAACCTTGTTATTAGAGCAATTTGCCCTTGAATTTGGTAAATTTTGAAGAAAAATTCTATATGCATGTCATTTTTGGCCAGTGGGGGTTAAAGTTGAAAGATCTGAGTGGTGATTGTGGTGTATCATATTATGCTCTAAATGTGTGGAAAATTTGAGCTAAATAACTGTAAACAATTCAAAAAATGGTGAAATTTTGAAGGTTTTGGCAGAATATTTTGAAAATACGCATTTTCACAGATATGACGATACTCCATTTCACAAGATTTTATGAAGTAAGTGTGCCAAATTTGGTCAAAATCGTACAGCTTGTTTTCGAGCAGTTCAACAGACAAAATTCAGGGAGGAAAAAAAAAAAATAAATAAAAAAAAAAAAAAAAATAGAGAAGAAAAATTTTGAAAAAGAAGAATAACAATAGTCTTTCCCAAACTGGGTTTGGAAAAGCCTAATAAATTTTGATGTCCTGTGTGTTGGGTAAAGGGTAAAAAGAGGATGCATGTCAAATATCGAATCATTGCAGATAGTAGTTCATCAGATGATTGTGCAGTGCTTTCCCATTTCAAAACAGTATTAAATGGGAGTAATCTGCTTGATTTGATGACACTTGACTAGAAATAAAGTGTTTATAAACTATTATGAGATGTGTAGGACACTTTTGAAGTCAGTCAACACATACATATTATTATTATTTACATGTGTCCATATTTTGAAACTAAAACTTCACTGAAGGTGATTAATTCCCTACTTTCGGCTTTTCACAATGCACTTCTGAATGTGGAGCTTTGAAATTTTGGGAATATGCCAACGTTCACTTGCTTGCGGGCAGGTCTTTTTTTTTTAAAACATAATTTACAATAGAAAAAGGGTTTGACCAACAGGTATAGCCTATATCAACGTATCTCCTAATACATTTCCCCAATTACAAAAGATAATAAATGGGTGTAAGTGCGCAACACATAATTCTAATTTCATTAATCACATTTTATGAAACACTTAATTACATTCTAGGTGTGTTGCCTCCAAAAAAATGGAAATCCATTCTTTAGTAAATCTTGAGTGATTTTTCGCATTACAGACAGACATTTTCGAACACTGAAATACGTACAGTAAAACCTGTTTTGAGACACCACTGTCGTGGGAGACCACCTGTCATAAGAGACTGCTGTGACTTTGTCCTGTTTGGCTGTTTTACACTGTCGTGAGAGACCACCTGTTTTCAGAGACCACTTTCGCATGACAAAAGGGGTGGTCTCTCAAGACAGGTCATACTGTACTGGTCTATTAGATTTATGATGGCTACAGAACAGTTGTGCCCACTGAAATAGGCTGATACTCCTTCTCCCCAGTCTCCTCCTCTCCCTCTCTCTCGAGGACAGGTCTGAAGTTTCATCAGAATCAGATCACAAATGTAGGAGTTGAGCTCCAAAAAAATCATGCAGAAATGAATATTATATATCTAAGTTCAAGGGGACATAATGAACAAAGGTTTCATTAAAACACGATCATTTTGGTTGAATATGTTACAAGGAGAAAAATCCATACAGGATGTGCTGCAAACACAAAAAGTTCAAAACAGAAATCTATGTTAAACCTTCAAATTGGAAAAGAAATAACTTTGTAAAAATTGATAGAGACTTAAATTTGGGAAAACACACGTTAGTGTTCAAATTCAAGAAATTTCATTGAAATTGGTTCATAAATGTAGAGTGCACACAGGAATTTTGTATGGATGGATATACATACAGGCATAGAAGGTGATCGACAATTAATACAACCTACACTTCTTTGAAGTGGAAATATAATTGGGAAAGGGTACCAATTTAGTGATGAAAATTCAAATTTTCTGCCCTCTATCTGGAATTAGGATGCTCCAGTTTGACATGGATTCTGCTATAGGGGCAGGGGATCCCTGTTAGGGGCAGGGGATCCCTGTTAGAGACCATTTCCTCTCGCTAAGTTTTCCCCCAGACCCTCTATATTTTTTAATAATTAACTAATGTCATAAAGAACATGAACGCCATCACTGAAGTGAAGTAAGAAACTTCCGATACAGCCAAATGCGGTATCCTCATGGTTCAATCATCCACCATTGTTAATTATTTATTATTTATTTATTGGTGTTTAGGGTCACATATTTTTGCAAAATGGCTAATGATGACCACATCATGAGTATCAACTCAAGACCAGGGGTGAGAGTTAATAAGCCATGTTGCCCATTTGAGAGAGGGTTTGCCCCTCCCAAGCATTGGTGACTGGGTCCTATTTTACCAGTAAAATCCACCACTGAATTGGATGATTAAATGAGAATCATAGAATGGGTGCTATTAATAGACATCTTGTGGCTGTGTCAACAGTAGACTGTACAATTAAATGAAAACTGAAAGTAGGATTGCTCTATTAAAAGCTGTAACATAAAGGCTTCATATTCAGGCTTCATATTCACATTATCTTAGAGCAATTTCTTCATTTAATACTTTGGTACCTTTATCTGGACCTAATGGAACAGAAAGCAGGATTGTTTTCTTGGAATGAATAGGACTTACATTCGATATCACATGACACCAAAACTGTGGAATGATGTTCGACCACTGCCACCTTTATTAATTACCGCAGTAACATTCACATTCAGGGGATCAAATGGGCTTTTTATATGATAATATACAGTATTATCATTGCGGTTATCCTGCTGACAGCTTTATCAATGGGCTACGATGGTAACCGGTTTGTAATCGGATATCTGGTCAGCTATATCAGCACTAGATTTTCTCCTAACATTTTATCTCGAGCAGAAACACTGATACTGAACAACATTAACTAGTAGTGTGCTGGAAGCCCATATTTGGGCTTTACATGGATGTGCAGGTACTGTAACATAAAGGCTTCATATTTAGTGGAAGTTCTTCATATTCTCTTAGAAGTGAAATTATTTAGTATGTATGGATTTGCCTTGTTATAATTAATGGGAGAGTGCCCACAGGCACTTTCCCATAAATTGTAAGAAGGCAAAAACGTGTGAACAAATTTTGATGAACAAAAATAATTGAGCACTGTACCAATTAAACTGATGACATTGTGAAGGAAAATAATGAGACCTAAATTTTGATCACACTGTGGGGAATTCAAGATTACATAGAATACATAACAAGAGGTTCCGCTGTAATTTGCAACTTTTTTTGACAGTCTGCATTTGAACATAGTGTGATCCCTCTAACTTTCTCTTAAGCCAACAGAAACTAAATTGAGTCCAATGTATCAGAAGAAAAACATACAACTGCTGTCAAAACTTGTTGCATCAAACTGTTATGTTCACACTGGACAACGGTTTCATGCAGCCAATATTTGTACTTGTTTTACCACAAGACTCAAATATGAGGACGTATCACATGTCAAAACTGCAGACCGAAAAGAGAAAATATTTAATATCACCTTGTTGGTGGCTAATAATACTCACATTGCAACCTGTGTGTCACACAGCCTTGTGCAAGCACAGCAATTTGAAGGCTTCATATTCTGTGTGTGCTTTATTTAATCGCCAAAGTAAAATTCTTTAGTCTGTATGGACTTGCCATGTTACTGTTACAATTGATGGGAGGGAGCCTAATGGAATTCTCCAATAAATTGGAATAAGTCACTTTTCCAGTTAAGTGTGAGTTGAGCCTTTGTCTAACCATAGTCCACAAGCAGACACAATGGAACTATGTTGGGATGGGGGACACAGGGTACATGGCACCCACCCCATGTATTTTCCACAGACATGCTATACTTTCAGCAGGTTTATTTCTACTTTGACCATCTTAAAAGCTTTCAGGTAAGCTCAGAGGCCACCAGTCTAATTCTGTTCAAAATCCTATGCTGTTATGCATGGTTTGTTTACCCACTTTTTGTGAAAATTTGTGCACAGATAACAGTTGATGTAATGTGATTTGTCTTTACTTACAAAGATATACAAGTATTCTTTCTTGCCTCAATTATTCATATTCTAATCAATAAGTAATTAATTCCCCTTAAAACATCAAGATATTAACATAATTTGTGCAACGTAATCATGAAACTACAGTCAGTACTGAGTATATGAGTAGTGAGTATTCATTTCTGATTTAATGTCACCAAAATGTTGATCATATCAAGTCTTGATTGAGCAATATTTGTAGCTTTGAATCTTAGAAAATTAATGTTTGTGGTATTTTTCAGATTCAGCTGTCTGGTACATTTCAATTGGTCAGAAAAGCAAACCAGAAGTTCGCTTTTCTGACCAACCAAAATATTCCAGGTGAGGGAATCTGAATAAAGGCGATTAGCCACCAAGCTATCACAGTGTGAAATTTGTCACAGAATTAGACTGGTGGCTTGAGATCTTGGCCTTCAAGTTGAAAGATTATTTATTTATTTTTTGGCATTTAAGTCTTTACCGGCTGAGCATTTTCTAGATTCTTTTCATCAAATCTAGTCATAGCTGCTGTAAAGCAGCCATGACTAGATTTGATGAAAAATTAATCTAAATGTAACAAGAAATCATTGGTGAAAAAATCCATTCAGTTTACATGAGACAAACATGATTAAATGTGCCCAACTTATACTTATTTCAGTGACAAGAGAAACCCTGTGCTGGGCAGGAATATCTGCCAGCCAAAATTAAAGAGTAAAGGACATAAATTTCTGCACAATGCTTAATTGTGACTGCAATATGGATATAGAGTCAAATCCAGCCAATCATTTAGGGTTGAAAGATGTTTGAAGAAGAAAGAATAGAGCAAACAATGACAAGACCATATTTATTTATTTATTAGTGTTTGAGGTGACATATTTTTGCACAATGGCTAATCATGACCACAACAGTTTATGGGTGGAGGAACCCAGAGTACCCGGAGAGAACCACTGAGCAACTGTCAGCTCCGCAACATACTAACTCCACACAAGCAGTTTTAACATTGGTTGACAAGACCATAACATGGACACCAAAAAAAGGAGTGGTTAAAGGGTATTTGCACGTTTGCTAACATAAGATTAAAACATGTGACTGTGACATGACAGATTATGACACAAAAGGATGTTAGCCATTTCTATAGTTTGGTTACTAATTGGCACTTGCGTGGCCATGATGAGTTTCAAGAGTGTTTAAGTAGTACTTTTTCTCTTGAAACTCATCATGCATTGCTGTATGATAGGTCTTACCAAAACTTTGCAAAAGAGTCTTGAGATGTCTTTTGTATATTACTGTGTGCCAATTTGCCAAACAGTAAGTGCACTGTGACTGCAGACAAGGCGCTTATTCATAATTGTTATTGTGGGGGTACAGTGACACTGTGTGCAAAGGTATACAGTACATCAAGTGCTCTTGCCTTCAATTGTTGCTAACCCTGCTTGTGCATAGTTAGTAAGTTGAAAGGTCTGACAGTTGTTTGCCATTGCTAAGTGGTTCTCTCCAACTTCCATCAAACTGTCTTGACATGATGATCCTGATGTTGAAAGTGTCATTAACCCCCCCCCCACCAAAAAAAACCCAAAAACATTAATCCACTTCAAACTGTAGATTTCGTTCTCAGTATGGTTCACAGAATGAAAAGGTTCAATATACCAATAGCTATATTTCTGAACCCACAATTAGGTCTCTGCGATTTTTGCATATTCGTTTATCATTCGATTTGACCGCCTATATTTGATTCAAATTCGATCAGAGTTTGAGGATAATAGTTTTGAATAGGTTTTAAGTTCGTTATCAGTGAGATTTCGTGGCGAAATTATCTATTTTGTTCAGTTCAATGGACATATTTAACCGATAAAAATGGGATTCAAGGATTAAAGCATCAATAAATATGCTTAATAACTCAAAATACTAAAAAGTTTTCTTTTTTAGGTTTAAATCTCCTGCTAAATCTACAATCATGATCGTTTGAAAATGACTGGTTGATCTGAATTTGAATTACGAAGGAAATCTGAAGAATTGGCAAAATGAAACTATTGTATTCATCTGTGTGGAGTGTGATAGCTCAGTAGGTAGAGATGCAGGCTGCAAATCCAGAAGCCTTCGGTTCAAATCCCACCTGCAGCAACTGCGTTGTGTCCTGGGGCAAGACACTTAATCCCAAATGCCCACGTGGAGGCATGGTGGCATTGTGTACTAAGGCATACTACACGTCGATGGTGCACTTGTCTTCAACCAATGCTAACCCTGCTTGTGTGGAGTTAGTATATTGGGGAGTCTGAGAGTTGCTTGCCATTGTTTGGTGGTTCTCTCCAGTTACTCCGGCTTCCTCCACCTGTAAAACTGTCCAACATGAGGTAACCCTGGCTGTCGAAAGTGTAGTTAAACCCCAATAAATAAATAATTCACTTGTGGTTCTTAATTACTGACTTTATAGTCACATAAATCAGATGAATATTGATCAAGAAATTATTACACAGGCACTCTCCAAAAATTTGTAATAAACCATCCTAAATGTAGACAATATACATATAGTGTTTTTTATATCTGGTTTATACAACGAGTTGAAATATAGTTAATATTTTAGAGGCTCTACTGAGAAAATATTAACTATATTTCAACAAGTTCGAATTCGAGCTTCTATAGTGAGCCCAAATATGAATCTAGGGAGCCAATTTGAACAAACTTAAATCAGATCCACCCCACAATGTTGCATACCAAATATGAAAAGATTCTGCCTGCTGGATCTGGAGAAGAAGATTTTTTAATCTTTTTCCCATTGGCGACAGTTTTAAAAAGTGCTGACTCAGCACTTTTTCAAAGAGCTGAAAAAAGTACCTTGTGATCAAACCGATAGGGATTTTTGTTTAACCATTCTATTCTACTGGATAAAAGTAAGCTTTATACAAAATAAGAATTCTCTGTGTCGTGTAGTTTTGGAGATATGGCAGTTTTAAGGTTTTTCCTATTTTTAGCTCCCAGAGTTCCCACGGGGCAATGAGAAATTTTTTTTTTCATCAATCAACTACTTATGACCCATTATCATCTCAGATCAAATCTGGTTCAAATCGACCTCACGGTTCAGAAAATAGAAATTTTAGGCGTGGCCAAAATCTTTGCCCCTCCCATAACGAAGGCAAATAATGCCCGACAAACTTCTCTTGAACAAATTTGATTCTAAACCTCAAAAGGACTCTGTATACCACATATCAAGTCTCTGCTACTGGTGGTTCATTAGAAGAAGATTTTCAAAAAATTTGGCCATTTTTTCCTCACACCTCTGCTCAATATGAGCCGAAACCTAATTTGGATAAAAATCAAAATGCCCCTATATAACCACTACTTACATGAAATTTAATTAAAATGTGGCCAGTGGTTTAGGAGAAAGAGGCTCAAACACCACCTTCACGCAGGACGACGGACGAAGAGTGATAAGAAAAGCTCACCCTGACTTTCAGTCAGGTGAGCTAAAAACACTATGTGTATATTGTTTTTATCTGATAATAAACAGCAGTTTCACTCATTAAGGCTTATATTCACTTTTATCCTGATTCCTATGTGCCTCCGTAGAAAACGAGACAAAGCAAAAGGTGGCTCAGTTGGTAGAGGTGCAGGCTGCAAGCCGAGAGGTCCTCGGTTCGAATCCCACCTGCGGCAACCGCATTGTGTCCTTGGGCAAGACACTTCACCCCGATTGCCTACATGGGGGCACGATGACGCTGTGTACTGAGGCGTACTGCACGTCGATGGTGCGCATGTCTTCAACCAGTCTAACCCTGCCTGTGCTGCGGTGCAGAGTTCAGAGTTACGATGTTGGGGAGCTGACAGCTGCTCGTCGTTGCTCGGTGGTTCTCTCCGGGTACTCCGGCTTCCTCCACCCATAAAACTGTCACGGTCACGATCAGCCATTGTGCATAAGTATGTGACCTTAAACACCAATAAATAAATAAATAGACAAAGCAAATGGGATGAGACAAACAGAGTTGTGCCCCTTATACCACAAAATCGTGGACGACGACTGATTCACACTATAGGATTTGTCACTACACTGAAACAAAAAAGTTAACATGTTACATTAAATTTTGCTTGAAATCAGTGAAAAGTGGATTGTTTAATAACTTTTTCATTTGGAATTGGAGAATTTTGGAATAATTCTCTGGAATTTACGTTTTCTTGGTGGTGTCTTTCTGTGATTTTCTGTGATTTGGTAAGTGTATATCACTACATCTGGAAATAGAATGGGAAGAGATAGACTGCCTCCCAGGAATGAGAGACAGAAAGAATCTCTTCCAACCCCTCCGAATGAACTGCGTGCGATTAATATAAGTCATGATCGCAGGAACAGGACAAAGAAGAGGCCTCCTGGCATCGATAGCAGGGAGAGCCTGAATGCAGATGGGAGGAGGTACCGAATCAGGAAGTTGATTCTTGACCAGAAAAGAGCAATCAGTAGTGAAGGTTACACAGTTAGCCTCATTCCTGAAGAAAGCTGAATCAACAGAAAGCGCATGAAGCTCACTGACACGTCTGGTGAAGCAAACACCAGAAGGAAAGCAGTCTTATATGTGAGAAAACGCATATCGGTCTCAGATAAAGGCTTGAACGGTACTCCCTCCAAACGATGTAACACCCATGCCAACTTCCATTCGGATGTAAGATGTAAAACTCGAGGCCTCTTCAGAGAAAAGTGCTGAATCAGTTTGGAGAGAAAGAGATCACGCCCGATGCACCGCTCTCCCACAAAAGATAAAGTATCTGACATAATAGACCGATAGCCCTTAATAGTAACAGGCTGAAGGCCTTGGAGTCAAAAAGGTATACCAGAAAATCAGCAATTTGAGCGATTGACGGATTACGGTAATCAACATGTTGAGCTGTACATCAGTGGCAGAAAACCCTCCACTCAGCAGCATAAGTCATGCCAGAGGAATGTCGCCGTGATGCAGAAATGCACTCCACTTTTCGTCTCGATAAACCTCTATGTCGGAGACAGGACCTGATAAAAGACAGGCGTGAAGGGACAGGCTCGCCAGGTTGTTGTGATACTTCCTGGGCCGACCCTGTGAAAGAAAATCGTGGCGTAGAGGTAGACGAATGGGCCGATCTCCCATCACAGGCCGTAGCAGATTGATACACACCCTCTGTGGAGACAGGAGTGTGATCAGAATGACCCTGCAACTGCAAGTGCAAATCTTCGCCAACACCTGAGGAAGAATCGGTGCAGGAGGGAAGGCATAGCCGATCCAACCAGTCCAGTCCAGAGACAGAGCGTCTACCGCAAAGGCTAGTGGATCCGGACAAGGGGAGACAAAGGTCTCTACCTGATGATTCCAGAGAGAGGCGAAAACGTCGACAAGAGGACGCCCCCACAAATCGCCTGAAACACTGCGGATGCAGCATCCATTCGGTGGCAAGGACACTCTCGTGTCGGGTCAGGGAGTCTGCTTGGAGGTTGAGACGTCAGGGAATGTGCCGAATGGCCACCAGAGCATTTACATTCCGCAATAACAGCAGAAGATCCTGAGATAGCCGATACATGGGAATCAAATGTGTGCCACCTTGATTCCGTATGTAGGCCACCACTGTCGAGTTGTCCGAAAGAAGCAGGACTGTGTGGTCCGACAGTTGAGGGATCCATTGCTGAAAACTAAACAGAAGAGCAAGGAGCTCTTTCTGGTTCATATGAAGGGCCATCTGCTCGCTGTCCCACTCGCCGTGATTAGACAGACCGAGAGGGTCCAATGTCGTACCCCAGCACGATCGCTGGAATCCACAGTAAGGATGCGATCGGCCAAAGGAAGATCCAACTGGACACCCTAAGTCAACGAAGGAACATCGAGCCAAGGGTGGAGGTGACAAAGCAGGGACCAAGGAATAGGAAGTTCCAGGTCCAGAGGATCCACATTCGGATGCCAATGATCCAACAGGAAGTCTTGAAGAGGTTGGACAAACAAGCAACCCAGTGGAATGAGATCTGTCACTGAACCGCAAAGGCCCAGCATCCGAAGGAAAGTCCTGGCCGAGACTGAGGAGGATCAGAGCAGGTTCTGAGTCAAGGCAGAAAGGATCATCGCCCGAGCCGACACCACATTGCGAAGAGTGTCGAAAACCATTCCCAAATGATGAAAATTGCTGAGAAGGAAGGAGACCCAACTTCTCACAATTGACTCTGAAACCCAGCGATGCCAGTAGGCCAAGCAACCATCGGACATCGGACTCCAGCCAGCATTGTGGTGCTGTTGGAGGATGTTGTCCAGGTAGGCCGACGAAGTCACAGCCGACTGAGTACGGTGAAAAGTGAGCATATGTGACATCATTCGGGTGAAGGCCCAAGGAGCCAGGTTCAAACCGAACGGGAGTGCTTTGAATTGAAAGACACGATCCCGAAACGAGAACCGAAGGTATTTCCGTGATGCCAGATAAATGAGTACATGGAAATAGGCATTCTTCAGGTTGATACTGGCTGCAAAATCACCCTGATGAATCGAACATCGAACCGACCTGAAAGTCTCCACGCTGAAACGAGGTGCTATGATGGACTCATTCAGGATACTCAGATCGATGACAGGACGAAACTTGCTGTTTTTCTTTGGCACCAAGAAAAGTCTCAAGTAGAACCCCAGAGAAAGGGTGTTCCTGACCACCTCAAGCACCTCTTTGGAGAGGAAATTGTCGATCTCCTGCACCAGAAGGTCCCGATGCTGAGGACTGGAAGGGACCTGAGTCAGGAAGGGCACCCGAGATAAACAGGGGTGGGGACGGAAGGACAGTCGCAGACCAGATTGAATGACGTCAAGGACCCAAGGGTCCGACGTTATCTCTGTCCAACGGTCAAAAAACAGCGACAACATTCCTCTGACTGAGGCGCATCGAGGTGAGGACCTTCATTTGTGGCCTCAACGAGGCCCCCCCCCCCCAACACCCCGAGAGGAGAAACCACCCCCATGAGAAGCAACATAGTGCTGAGACTTTCCTCCCTGAGGCTGCCAGTGAGCTTGGCCACGTCAGCATTTCTTTTGAGCAGAAGGAGTGGATGGAGCCAAAGGCGAGGCCGCGTGGTCGACATGGCCAATGCAGCTGGGTGCTTGGCGGGCCTGGAACGACCACCACCGGCAGCAGCAGGTTGGTCCAGCTGCCATAACAAATGCTGGTCCTTCGAATGATGAAGAACCTCACCACGGACAGCTCCCACAGAACCATGGAACAGCTGAGGTCCAACCATAGAGGCAGACCTCAGAACAGCACGCTGTTCAGAAGGACGGAATAGAGAAGTGTCCAAAACTGCATCCAAATTAGACGTGTTACAGGCGTGAGCGTGTGTCAGGTTCATAAGAGACTGCGACAAAACACGCAAAGGCACCTCAGCATCATCAAACTCTCCTGGCGGAAAATAGGGAGCCAGGGCAGCGACAACGTGGTCTGCGAAAGGCAACATGCCCAGTATCTCTCGGGACAGGCCCACCATAGATTCAACTATCGACATCGGGAGAACTGCCGACTTTGGCTTATTCAACTCGAAGGAAGAAGAATCCTCGTCCACAGTAGTCAACCCTCGGAAGACTGGTGGACAGATGGATTCATAGACACGAAACCGTGATGGAGACAGAAAAGCATCAGATCATGAAAAGAAAGAACCCTTAAGGGCCTTGGAATGCATTTTGGCATCCAGGCCCTGAAAGGACTCAACAACCTGATCCGATTGCAGAGGGTGCAAAACCCCAGAGCTAGAAGGCTTGAGAAGGTTGCAGCGATCCACAGATGACCGTGGCCAGACGGCCGCGGATGGCTGGTCTGAAGGCTGAATGTCTGGCAATAAGCCAAAGACAAAATCTAAAGCCTGCCCCAAGACTGATGAGAGGGGACCGTCGCCTTCAAGCAGATCGTCATTCTCTGAGGCAGAAGAGACGCAGCCCAACTCGGGCTGACCAACGGAATCCTCCTGTGAATGCTGAACAGCATCCAAAGGGCCAGGCGAGGAATCTCTGCGACCGACCAAAGAAGGTTGTGCCTCAGGAGGCACAGGGAAGCCAACTTGAGGGTTGCTAGAAAGCAACCGGGTGAGCGCCAGAACACCCTGCCACTCTGAGAATCCGTTGGAGCAGCCATGTCCAACGGAGTGTCTTCCCAATGGACCCTTCTAGAACCCAAATCCTCAGAAGGGACTGATGACAAACGTCGATCAGCAGACAGAATACGGAGACAGTGAGAAGACACCGGAGGACAGTCTCAAGAGTGATGCACAGGGGCATTCACTGACCTCTGCTAAACAGAACTGTCTGCAAATCCTCTAGAGAGACCGACAGGAGTACGTCGATCGGTAGCTGGACCTGGGACACGATGAGAAGACACCGGAGGATAGTCCCAAGAATGACAGGAACCTGCCATTGGCCTCTGCGCGACAGAAGGCCTCAACTTCCCATCCTCTGAGACCAATGACAAGCATCGATCGAGAATTGGGACACAGTGAGAAATCACCGGAGGAAGGTCCCAGGAGTGACAGCTAACCGGAGCCATCACTGGCCTCTGCCGAACAGAAGGCCCTGGTTGCCAATGTCCCAGCCCCATCCTGCTAGTCGGCACACCAGCAGGGGAAGGCAGAACACAAACGATTTGCCCAAGGAACGAGGAATCGCTGCCGAAGTGACCGAGCGTCCCAACCAACCAGGAGCAAACCTAGCCTGATGAGACGGGGCAGCCAGCAAACCCAAACAGCTTCGCTGAGAAGCCAGGGAAGGCAGGGACCCCCGAGACACACCACCAGTACAGCCTTGGACCCCCTGAGATGGTATACTATCACCGGAAGAGATGGCAGAAGCACTATCATGCAAGATAGGAGCAGCAGAAACAATTTCCTCAGCAACTGCAGATGATGCAGGTGGCAAATTGGAAAGAGTGACTGAGCAAACCTCAGAAAAACTCTCAATGAAAACAGTTGCCGCAGGGGTGACTTCCAGAGCCAAAGAAAGAGAGACCGCAGTCCCCACTTCAGGCATCCCAGCACCAGCACTGCCAACAGTTGCAGAGGAACTTGCTACTGAAATAGCCTGTCCAACATGCTGCGTTACAGAGTCACCACATGCACTCTCAGAAATATCCAAAGAGACGCGGCTACCTTTGCCCCAAGAACGAGGGGTTCTTGCTCTGGTTAGAACCACATTGTTCACTGAAGCCCAGAACTTCGACAAACCCCACAGGGATGGGCCTGAGAGCAATTGTTGCAAGTGACACAAGTACCATGAACATCATCGACATGTTTCACCTGCATACAAGAAGGAGAAGGAATAGTTTTAGGCATTGTCCAAAAAGGTGGCAGAAGAATTTCTATTGGGAAAACCCCCCCCCCCCCCCCCCCCAAAATCCAAAGAATCAAGCTTCCCACCGACGGAAAACCGAACAACGTGGGTTGCATTTTCACGCACGGAAAAAGCAAGACACGGAAAGAGAATACAAGCAAAAATGAGCATAAATATAATAAAATACAAGCAATTTTGAGCTTGAGTAAAGGATACAATCCACTTGCACAAATAACAATAATAGCTAGCGAAATAATCAAGTTGTTCACGAAGGAAACAATCTGAGCAGCATGAGTCACAAAAATTCCAACCATGCACGAAGGCGGAAAAAAAGGAATTGACGTCACGGTTGTTGTGCATGCTCTCGATAAATACAAGAGGTGTGCAGAGAGAGTACCTGTAATGTCGAGCGCCGAACTTGCTCGACCCCTTTTCGATCTTTTTTTCGTGCTTTTGCACTCTTCCACTTTTCCAACTTGTTTGGAAAAGTTTCTTAAAAGCTTGAGTTAGTTCCGAAGTAGGGCTTGCACTTTCGTTACAGCCAATTGTAAACAATTCTGAGTAGGTTGAGAAGAAATTCAATTTGAATTCAATTCGATGAGAAATTTTCAGAAAATATTTGATTTCAAAATTTAATTCAAGTCAAAAACATGGTATTCTCAGGGGCCAACCTACAATATTAATTATTTGTTTGGAATGTGATAAGGAATGGAAAGAAGAACTGAACAGTTGAGAAGATCAGGTATCTTTACATAAATGCAAAGTTTCCTGTACTTCGAACACCTTTACCACAACATATGTTTGTTGCAGGGCTCATGTTATAAAGCAGACTATACTGTTTACAACAGTAAACACTGCTTCACTTCCCAGGGTTCTCATGGAGACCTGAATGTTTTTCCATGTTGTAAATCAGGTCTGAAGTTATTTCCTTTGTTTTTTTGCGTCTGGTTGTTTGCAATCTTAAAAGTTTCAAACCAATGCATAAAATGCATGCTGATATGGACAAATGTGTGACAATGCATAGCAATATGCTTTTAATTTTTTTCACTTTGCCCAACTCTGTTTACAATACAACTGAAAGTTATCTGCCAGACTTTTGGATCCAAATGAAGAACAAATAGAATTCAAACAGCTTGTTTTAAAATACTTCTAAAAGGGATATTCAAATATGTTTTTTAAGAATTCATGACTTTTCATTTTTACTTTATGATTAAAAGCAAATGTTCGATATCATTTGACAACAACAATCAAAAAAATTATTTTAACCCTGCAACCGAAAAGCTGAGTTGAGAAAACAAGAGGACCCTTGGGGCCTGAGGCACTCACCTGACAATAGTTGTTTAAAGAAGTATTTACTTAGCATCTATAGACAATTAACACTACAGAAGAATGAAGTTATTTAATTATTTATAACTCTGTTGTCCACGCCAGATGATTTATTTTCTAGTACTGGGATGGTACCACAGAAATAATTCCCTAATTTCCAGTAATGAAAAACTTGGGAGTCCAAATACATGTATCAACCTAGGAACTTAACTTGAACAAACTTGAGTCCGAACTCTTCCCTTCCACCACCAGGATGCTGTATACCAAATGTTGAAGCATTTTGACTGGGTGTTCTGAAGGAGAAGATTTTTAAAGAAATTTCCTCATACTGCACTAAGTTGAAATTCGGGCTACCATAGGGGGCCGAAATATTAACCCAGGGACACGATTTGAACAAACTTGAATCTCAAGCCCCCACCCCCTCTAGAGATGTTGTATACCAAATACAAAAGCATTCTGACTGGGGATTTGAAGAAGAAGATTTTTAAAGATCATTCCCCATATTACCCAAAGTTAAAAACTGAGGCTCCTGTACAGAGCCCAAATATCAACCAAGGGGCTTCATTTTAACACACTTGTATCTGAGCCCCCTATGGATACTGCATGCCAAATAACAAAAAAGATTCTGATCAGTGGTTCTGGAGAAATTTTTGAAGATGATTTTTCAAAGAAATTCCCTCATATAACACCAAGTTAAAATTCAGGCTCCCATAAAAAGCCCAATTATTAACTCAGGGACTCGATTTAAACAAACTTGAATCTGAACCACCTAGAGATGTTGAATGAATACCAAACATAAAAATATTCTAAGAGATGGTGGCAAAGAAGACTTGTTAAGAAATACCCTCATATTGCACTAAGTTAAAATTGTCGCTCCCACAGGGAGTGCAAATATTAACCCAGGGTCCCAATTTAAACAAACTTGAACCTGACCCCCCCAAAGATGTTGCATACCAAATAAGAAAGCATTCTGACTGGTGGATTTGAAAAAGATTTTTAAAGATGATTCCCCCTATAGAAAACCCTGACACAACCGTTGGCAATTTCTTTTACCATTCAATTCTACTGGTCCAAAGGATGCTTCATACCTAATAACAGTTCTCTGTTCCGTGTGGTTTGAGAAATACGGGCATTTGAAAATATTTCTATTTCTAGCTCCTGGGGTTCCCACGGGGACACAGGAATATTTTTTTTGCATGAATCAAGTACTTTAATTAAAATAGAAATTTGGGGTGGAGCCAAAAATCTTGCCCCTCCCATTACAAAGGCAAATATTGATCCACAAACTTCATTTGAACAAACTTGATTCCACACCTCAACAGGGAGCTCCATACCAAATATCAAGTCATTGTAGCCACTGGTTCATGAGAAGATGAATTTTAAAGAATTTTGGGGCATTTTCCCCCACCCCTCCCTATGGGGCTGAACACGTTGATTTGAACAAAAACTAAATGCGATGTCAGAACAAGCAATCACCTCAAATTTAACTAAAATTGATTCAGTGGTTTAGGAGGAGGAGGTGCAAACACCATGTTCATGGACGGCGGACGTTGAGTGATCACTGTAGCTCATCCTGACTTTCAGTCAGGTGAGCTAAAAAGCAGAGTTCAGCCAATCGCTACCAATAATGCTATCCCAAGACTTAAAATTTGTTCCAATTTGCAAGAATTGGTTTGGATTCTCACAAAGTCCAGCTGCAAGAATCAATGTGAAAGTTCTGGTGTAACTTTGTGAGTAAAAAACAAACCTCATATTTACATGTCGATCAGAGTTTAATGCTTAAAGGACTAGTTCAAAGTTTGGCGAATTTCTCGTCTTACATGTAATTCCCTCATATTTCACTAAGTTAAAATTTGGGCTCTCATAAAAAGCCCAAATATGAATTCAGGGACTCGATTTGGGCAAACTTGAATCTGACCTCACTAGAGATGTTGTATGCCAAATATCAAAACATTCTAAGAGAAGGGCCTGGAGATGAAGACTTTTAAAGAAATTCCCTCATATTGAACTAAGTTAAAATTCAGCAATGTTGTATACCAAATATGAAAGCATTCTAACTGCTGAATCTAAAGAAGAATATTTTTAAAGAAATTCCCTCATATTGCACTAAGTTAAAATCTGGGCTCAATAGGAAGTCCAAATATGAACCCAGGGACTCCATTTTAACAAATTAGAAGGTGACACCCTTCACCCACAAGAGATGTTGTTTACCAAATATGAAAGCATTCTGACTGGTGGATCTGAAGAAGAAGATTTTTAAAGAAGTTTCCTCATATTGCACTATGTTAAAATTTGGGCTACCATAGGGAGCCGAAATATTCACCTAGGGTCTCGATTGAACAAACTTGAAATCCCCCCCCCCCCCCCCCCCCCACCCCTAGAGATGTTGTATATCAAATACGAAAGCATTCTGACTGGTGGATCTGCAGAAGATTTTTAATGAAATTCCCTCATATTGCACTAAATTAAAATTCAGGCTACCATAGGGAGCCCAAATATCAACCCAGGCACTCGATTGGAACAAACTTGAATCTGACCTCCCTAAAGATGTTGCATACCAAATATGAAAGCATTCTGACTGGTGGATCTGAAGAAAATTTTTAAAGATCATTCCCCACATTGCCATAAGTTAACAATTCAGGCTCCTGTATTGAGCCCAAATATGAACCAAGGGGCTTCATTTTAACACATTTGCATCTGACCCCCCTATGGATGCTGTATAAAGTAGCTTACTTTAATTTTATACTGCATTTATGAGACTAATGCCATAATTACCTCACTTATGGTGTATTTAGGTAAGCTGTGTCATAACTATTTACTTTTTGTTATCTATCAGAAAGCAAGAGTCCCCAGAGGGCATGAGGGCGCTCACCTGACATGGTAGCCTAAATATCCACCTAAGGAATTGATTTGAACAAGTTACATCTGCCCCTCCTAAGAAAAGCTTATACCAAATATCAAAAGACTCTGACAGGTGGATCTGAAAAAAACGATTTTTAAAGAACATTCCTCATATTGAACCAAGTTATAATTTGGGCCCAAATATGAACCCAGGAACAAACTTGAATCTCACATAAGGATGCTGCATACCAAATATCAAAAGATTCTGATTCCTGGAACCGAAAAAGAAGATTTTAAAAAAATATTCCTTATATTGCACTAATCTGAAAATTTGAGCTCCCATATAGAGCCCAAATGTGGACCCAGGGATTTGCTTTCACCACACATGTGAATAAATCTTCCAAAGATGTTATATATGAAATATGAAAGCCTTTGGAGCAGTGGTATGGGAGAAGAAGATTCTTTAATGTTTTTCCCATTACTCACAGTGTTACAAAATGATGACTCAGCATTTGTTCAAAGTCCTGGAAAAGTACCCTATGATAAAAGCGATGGCAATTTTTTCTTACCATTCCTTTCAGATGTTCCTAAGGAAGCTTCACACAAAATACAAATTCTCAGTGCCGTGTAGTTTTGGAGATATAGGAGTTTTAAATTTTTTCTATTTTACTTCCTCCGCAAATTTTTTTGGCATAAATTAGATACTTATGACCCAACAAGCCCTCTTATCAAATTAGGTTCAAATCAGCCTCTCAGTTTGGAAAATAGAAATTTTGGTACAATTTGGGCTCCCACAGGAAGCCCAAATAAGAACCCAGGGACTTGGCTTTAACAAACTTATATGTCACCTCCCTAAGGATACTGTATACCAGTTATCAAAAGATTCTGTCTGGTGGATGTGAAGAAGAAGATTTTTGAAGAATATTCCTCATACTGCACTAATTTAAAAATTTGGGCTCCATAGAGAACCCAAATATGGACCCAGGGATTTGATTTCAATAAACCTGTGAAGCGATCTTCCAAAGATGTTATATATGAAATTTGAAAGCTTTTGGAGCAGTGGTTTGGGAGAAGAAGAGTCTTAAATGTTTTCCCCATTACCCACCGTGTTAAAAAATGCTGACTCAACATTTTTTCAAAGTCCTGAAAAAAGTACTCCATGATAAAACCAATAGCAATTTTTTTGGACCATTCCATTCTGTTGGTCCTAAGGAACCTTCACACCAAATAAGAATTCTCAGTGCAGTGTTGATTTGAAGATACATGTATGGGCATTTAAATTCTTTTCTATTTTTAGCTCCTGTGGTTGCCATGAGGAGATGGGAATATTTTTTTGGCATTAATTAAGCCCTCATATCAAATTTGGTTCAAATCGGTTTCTCGGTTTGGAAAATATAAATTTTGGGCGTGGCGAAAATTCTTACCCCTCCCATAATGACGGCAAATATACAGCCCCACAAACTACTCCTGAACAAATCTGAGTCTACACCTCAAAAGGAAGCTGCACAACAAATATCAAGTCTCTGCTACTGCTGGTTCATGAGAAGAAGACTTTTTAAGATTTGGGGCGCGCGGTGGCTCAGTGGTAGACTGTTGACTTCTGTGCTTGAGGTCCCGAGTTCGATCCCTGTCTGGGACAACCTGTGTTGTGTCCTTGGGGAAGGCACTTTATCCCCATTGCCTACATGGGGGCACAATGACGCTGTGTACTAAGGCGTACTGCATGTTGATGGTGCACATGTCTTCAACCGCTGTAACCCTGCTTGAGTGGAGCTTGAACAGAGTTAGAATGTTGAGGAGCTGACAGTTGCTCGTGGATGCTCAGTAGTTCTCTCCGGGTTCTCTGGCTTCCTCTACCCATAACACTGTCACGGTCATGATTAGCCTTGTGCATAAGTATGTGACCTTTAACACCAATAAATAAATATTTTTTAAGATTTAGGCACAATTTTTGGGTATGGCCCTACCGAGGGGCAGAGCAACTTGATTTGAACAAAAACAAAATGCGATGCCATAACAAACAAGCATCTCAAATTTCACTTAAATCGGTTCAGCGGTTTTGGAGAAGAAGATACAAACAGCATGTTCACAGATGACAGACAGATGACGGGTGGTGAGTGATCACTATAGCTCACCCTGACTTTCAGTCAGGTGAGCTAAAAACTCAACTTAATAAGGAAACAATATAAGCCATGGCAGCCATTCTAGGCATCCATAAATGTAACATGTAGGGTGTGCTGAAGCAATCCAATGTAGTTGCCATAAAGCCATTGTCTCAGGCTGACTGTGACCAACATAGAAAGTTCTCATCTACTCATTATACTAAGAAAGCTGCAAAAGTTCAAGAAAATTGATGCGTAATTGCAACCTGTAGACCGTCTTGAAGAACCGTGACTGTAATATGACCTTTTCATCTGGGTATGAACCTGAATGTAAAATTTGGTGTTGATTAGATTAGAACTGCATGCGACAGCCCATGAGGAATGACTTTTGGACAGTGTTCTGAAGAAATCTAAGATGGCTGTCGTGGCATCTACTCATCATACTAAGGCACTCTGGGAAAATTAAAAAGATTGATGCATAAATGCAACCTGAAGCCAGTGCTGAAGAAATCCAAGATTGCTGCTGTGGCAGCAATTGTAGACAGCTGACCTTGACCACAAAGGGAGCATCATCATCTAGACATGGACCTGACCATGCATGAAGTTTGGTAATTATTGGAAAATAACTGCAGCCTGTGGTGAATAAAATTGGGACAGATGAACAGCCTCACTGACTAACAGACTCACAGACATCCACATGCCATAATAGTTTATCTTGACTTCGTAAATTAAAATTTCATTTTTTTTAAAAATTATTGCCTAAAAAAAACCCACAGCTTCATATTACGTCTCATTGGAAGTAAGCTTGTTTTGCTCATGGGGGCGCGGTGGCTCAGTTGGTAGAGGTGCAGGCTGCAAGCCGAGAGGTTCTTGGTTCGAATCCCAGCTGCGGCAACCGCGTTGTGTTGTGTCCTTGGGCAAGACACTACACCCCGATTGCCCACATGGGGGCACGATGACGCTGTGTAATGAGGCGTACTGCACGTCGATGGTGTGCATGTCTTCAACCCATCTAACCCTGCCTGTGCTGCGGTGCAGAGTTCAGAGTTACAATGTTGGAGAGCTGACAGCTGCTCGTCGTTGCTCGGTGGTTCTCTCTGGGTACTCCGGCTTCCTCCACCCGTAAAAACTGTCACGGTCACAATTAGCCATTGTGCATAAGTATGTGACCTTAAACACCAATAAATAAATTTGCTCATCCCAATGAGGGTGAATATCCTATGTTTGTTTGGCAAAAAAAGATAAAAGGAACAAGCAAATTCAGTGAATTCATGACTCCCGCTGGGCAGCAGTTTCAAGGGGAATTAATGCATCCTGTGGAATATAGTTGAGTTGCAAGTGGAAGTTATTTAGAAGAGACAGAACAGACAGTGCTTCAGACAGTGGTTATCAGATTTATTTTCACGGAGGTCACTGTCAAAGCAAGTAAAGTGATATGGAGTACAACTGTGAGAATCACTAAAAATTAAGACTGTATGATAAGAAATATTACATTAAACTGATGTGAAAAGTAATCCATATATGAAATTTCATTGAAATCGGTTGACTCTAAGGAAAGTTAGAGTCTGGAAACCATTAGCCAATCAAATTTCAGCAACCTAATTACATATGAGTGCAAAATGCCCATGTTCGAACTTGGACCCACAATTGATGAAAGTGATCTACTACCCAAATTTCATCGAAATCGACTGACTGTAAGGAAAGTTAGAGTCTGGAAACGAAAAACACGGAAGGTGTGCACTTACTGTGTATTAGTAGTAGCACTGAATAAATCAAAGTTTCCCTAATTTGCATAATTTTTGCACGAGAACAAAACCCGTATTATATGTGATGAATTGCATGTTAGTAAACATTCATACAACAAGAGGCTCAAAGGAGCCTTAATCGCTCACTGGCCAAAGTGGTTCAAAGAAGTATTTGGGGTCACATTCAGTTAGATATGGTTCATCAACACTACAAAGGAATGAAGTCATGAGACAAATTTTATGGAACTAGGGACATGGCTAAAACAAACTTGAATCTTACCCCCCTAAGGATGCTGCATACCAAATATCAAAAGCATTCATCTGCTGGATCTGAAGAAGAAGATTTTTAAATAAAATTCCTCATTTTGAACTAAGTTATCATTCGGGCTCCCAGAGTGAGCCCAAATAGGAACCCAGGGACTTGGCTTTAACAAATTTGAATCTCACCCACCTAAGGATGCTTCACACCACATATCAAAACATTCCGACTGCTGGATCTGAAGAAGAAGATTTTTTAAGGCAATTCCTCATTTCGAACTAAGTTACAATTCAAGCTTCCACAGTGAGCCCAATTATGGACCTAGGGACATGGCTTGAACAAACTTGAATCTCACCCCCCTAAGGATGGTGCATACCAAATATCAAAACATTCCGACTGCTGGATCTGAAGAAGAAGATTTTTAAAGAAAATTCCTCATTTTGAACTAAGTTATCATTCGGGCTCCCACAGTGAGCCCAAATATGGACCTAGGAACATGGCTTGAACTAACATGAATCTCACCCCCCTAAGGATGCTGAATATCATGCTGGATCTGAAGAAGATTTTTAAAGAAAATTTCTCATTTTGAACTAAGTTATAATTCAGGTTACCACAGTGAGCCCAAATATGAACCCAGGGACTTTTCTTGAACAAACTTGAATCTCACCCCCATAAGCATGCTGCATACCCAATATCAAAAGATTCTGCCTGCTGGACCTTGAGAAGAAGATTTTTAAAGAAATTTGCCTGAAATGCACTAAGTTCAAATTTGGGCTCCTATACTGAGCCCAAATATGAACCCAGGGGGGGCCGATTTGAACAAACTTGAATCAGGTCCACCCCACAATGTTGCATACCAAATATCAAAAGATTCAGCCTGCTGGATCTGGAGAAGAAGATTTTTTAAGAAATTTGCCTGAAATTAAAATTTTTTAGTAAATTTTGTTTCTTAACATACCTGCCACAATTGTTTACAATTGGCTGTAACATAAGTGCAAGCCCTACTTCGGAACTAACTCAAGCTTTTAGAAACTTTTCCAAACGAGTTGGAAAAGTACTAGAGTGCAAAAGCACGAAAAAGATCGAAAAAAGGGTCGAGCGAGACCAGTGCTAAAAATTACAGGTACTCTCTCTGCACACCTCTTGCGTTTACCGAGCACATGCGCAACAACCGTGACGTCAATTCCGTATTTCCGCCAACGAGAAGTTTGTGATTTGCAGGGAGACATCGATATCAAAGATATGCCCAAGGAGGGTGGGCCTCCAGTAAACAATTGTGATAGGTATGTTAAGAAACAAAATTTACTAAAAAATTTTAATTTCTTTTCAAACTACTCACAATTGTTTACAATTGGCTAAATAAACAATAGGAGGAGGTGAATCACATAACCAATACCAACAAGAGTAGCAGAAAGAAAAGCAAAGAGGGCAGAGAACAATAGCAAAACCTGTAATGAAGATAGATAGAAGACACCTGAAAAGAACAAGGCTGAGCGAAGCACAACCTCATAAAAACAATTTTAACGAGGGTGCACAATAGCCTAAGCAGCAACGAGAGGGCCTAAAGAATAAAGGTCTTCAGACTGCTGCTGAAGGTGGCAGAGATAAAAAGGAGGAGAAGGTAGAAGCATTCCTCCAGTAAGCCGCATTCATAACATCCCGGAGCGAAACAGAATTGGAGAACGCCCAGGATGTAGAAATGGCACGAACCTCATGAGCATTAAACCGGTTCGAAACAAGATCCGACGCAGACAAGCGGGAATAAGCCAGCCTGATTGCAAGACAGATCCACCTGGAAATAGAATGGGAAGAGATAGACTGCCTCTTAGGAATGAGAGACAGAAAGAATCTCTTCTGACCCCTCCTAATGAACTGAGTGCGGGTAATGTAAGTCTTGATCGCACAAACAGGACAAAGAAGAGGCCTCCGGCCATCGACAGCAGGGAGAGCCCGAATGCAGATGGGAGGTGCTGAATCAGGAAGTTGATTCTTAGCCAGAAAAGAGCAATCAATAGTGAAGGTGACACTGTTAGCCTCATTTCGGAAGAAGGCAGAATCAACAGATAGCGCATGAAGCTCACTGACTCGTCGAGCAGAAGCAAACGCTAGAAGAAAAGCCGTCTTATAGGTGAGAAAATGCATATCCGTCTCAGATAAAGGCTCGAATGGCACCCCCTCCAAACAGTGCAACACCCATGCCAAATTCCACTTGGGTGTAAGACGCAAAACTCGAGACCTCTTCAAAGAAAAGTGCCGAATGAGTTTGGAAAGAAAAAGATTACAACCGATGCACCGCTTTCCCACATAAGAGAAAGTATCAGACGGCATAGACCGATAGCCCTTAATCGTAATAGGCTGGAGGCCCTTGGAGTCAAAAAGAAAAACCAGAAAATCCACAATTTGAGCGATTGACGGATCACGGTAATTCACATCATGATCTGCACACCGGCGGCAGAAAACCTTCCACTTGGCAGCATAAGTCATGCCAGTGGAATGTCACCGCAATGCAGAAATGCACTCCACTGATCGTCGCGAAAAACCTCTACATCGGAGAATGGACCTGATAAAAGACAGGCATGAAGGGACAGGCTCGCCAGGCTGTTGTGATACTTCCTGGGACGACCCTGGGAAAGAAGATCGCGACGTAGAGGTAGACGAATCGGTCGATCGGCCAATAGAGGCCGTAGCAGATTGATCCACACCCTCTGTGGAGACAAGGGTGCGATCAGAATGATCCTGCAACTGCAATCACAAATCTTCGCTAATACCTAAGGAAGAATCGGTGCAGGAGGAAAGGCATAGCCGATCCAATCTGTCCAGTCCAGAGACAGAGCGTCTACTGCAAATGCCAGAGGATCTGGACAAGGGGAGACAAAGGTCTCTACCTGATGATTCCAGCGAGTAGCGAAAAGGTCGACCTGAGAACGGCCCCACTGCTTGCAAATCGCCTGAAACACCGACCGATGTAGCATCCATTCGGTGGGAAGGACACTGTAGCGTCGGGACAGGGAGTCTGCTAGGATGTTGAGACACCCGGGAATGTGTCGAATGGACACCCGAGCATTCACATCCCACGCCAACAGAAGATCCCGAGACAGCCTATACATGGGAATCGAATGTGTTCCTCCTTGATTCCGTATGTAGGCCACTACTGTCGAACTGTCCAAAAGAAGTAGGACAATATGGTCCGACAGATGAGGGATCCAAAGCCGAAAACTCAACAGAAGAGCAAGGAGCTCCTTCTGGTTGATATGAAGGCCCACCTGCTCGCTGTCCCACTCGCCGTGAGTAGACAGACCGAGAGGATCCAAGACGATCCAACGTCACACCCAGCCCCGATCGCTGGCATCCGCAGTAAGGATGTGATCGGCCAAAGGAAGATCCAACGGAACACCCTGTGTCAGCCAGAGCATATCGGACTAAGGGTGGAGGTGACAAAGCAGAGATCGAGGAATAGTGAGTTCCAGGTCCAGCGGATCTACATTCGGACGCCAATGATCCAACAGGAAGTGTTGGAGAGGTTGGACAAACAAGCGACTGAGCGGAATGAGATCTGTCACCGAACCGCAAAGGCCCAGCAAGAAGATTGAAGCAGGTTCCGAGTCAAGGTGGAAAGAATCGTCGCCCGAGCCTGGGGGACCGACACTACATTGTGAAGAGTGTCGAAAACCATCCCCAAATGGCGGAATCGCTGAGAAGGAAGGAGATCCGACTTCTCGCGATTGACTCTGAAACCCAGCGACACTAGCAGGCAAAGAAACTGCCGGATATCGAACTCCAGAACAGCAGCATCGTGGTGCCATTGGAGGATGTCATCTAGGTAGGCTGAAGAAGTCACAGCCGACTGAGTGCGGTGGAAAGCAAGCACATGTGACATCGGTCGGGTGAAGGCCCAAGGAGCCAGGTTCAAACCGAACGGGAGAGCTCTGAATTGATAAACTCGATTCCGAAACGAGAACCGAAGGTATTTTCGTGACGCCAGATGAATGGGTACATGGAAGTAGGCATACTTCAGGTCGATACTGGCAGCAAAATCGCCCTGATGAACTGAACGTCGAACCAACCGGAAAGTCTCAATACTGAAACGAGGAGCTATTATGTACTCGTTCAGGATACTCAGATCGATGACAGGATGATATTGGCCATTTTTCTTCGGCACCAAGAAAAGTCTCGAGTAAAACCCCGGTGAAAGGGTGTTCCTGACCACCTCGATCGCCCCTTTGGAGAGGAGATTGTCGATCTCCTGCACCAGAAGGTCCCGACGCAGAGAATCGGAAGGGACCTGAGTTGGGAGGGGCACCCGAGATAAACTGGGGTGCCGATGGAAGGACAGTCGCAGACCAGAATAAATGACGTTGAGGACCCAAGGATCCGACGTTATCTCTGTCCAACGGTCGTAAAACAGCGACAGCCTTCCCCCGACTGGAGGCGAATCGAGGTGAGAACCTTCACTTGTGGCCTCGACGAGGCCCCCGAGAGGAGAAACCACCTCGGGAACTGACAGAGTCCTGAGACTTTCCTGCCTGAGGCTGCCAGCGAGCCTGGCCACGTCGGCGCTTCTTATGTGCAGAAGGAGCAGACGGAGCCGAAGGCGTAGCCGACGTCGCCGACGAGGCAGACGCAGCAGCATGCTTGGCGGGCCTGGAACGACCACCACCCGCAGCAGCAGGTTGGTCAAGCTGTCGCAGCAAAAGCTGGTCCTTTGAATGATGAAGAACTTCGCCACGAACAGGAACCATGGAACAACTGAGGTCCCACCAAAGAGGCAGACCTCCGAACAGCACGTTGCTCAGAAGGAAGGGATGGAGAAGAATCCAACACCTCATCCCGGCGTGGCAGCTCCAAATTAGCCGTGTTACAGGCGTGAGAGTGTGTCAAGTTCATAAGAGCCTGTGACAATACACGAAAAGGCGCCTGAGCATCATCAAACTCCCCTGGTGGAAAATATTCAGCCAAGGCAGCGACGACATGGTCTGCGAGAGATAACATACCCAACATCTCTCGGGACAGGCCCACCGTAGATTCAACTACCGACATCGGGAGAACTGCTGACTTAGGCTTAGTTAAGCCGAGGGAAGAAGAATCCTCATCCACAGTAGTCATCCCTTGGAAGACTGGTGGACGGACGGAATCGTAAACACGAAACCGCGATGGAGGCAGAAAGGCATCAGCTCTAGAAAAGAAGGAACCCTTAAGGGCCTTAGAACGCATTTTGGCGTCTAAGCCCTGGAAGGACTCAACAACCTGAGCCGATTGCAGAGGACGCAAAGCCCCGGAGCTAGAAGGCTCAACAGGGTTACGGCGCTCCACAGTGGACCGTGGCCGGACTGTCACAGAAAACTGGATGGAAGGTTGAACGTCTGGCAATAAGCCAAAGACGAAATCCTGCCCCAAGACTGACGAGGGGGGCCCATCACCTTCAAGATACTCGTCATCCTCCGTAGCAGAGGAGACGTAGCCCAAGTCGGGCTGACCAGCAGAAACCTCCTGTGAATACTGTGCAGTATCCAAGGGGCCAGGCAAGACATCTCGGCAACCGACCAAAGGAGGTTGTGCCTCAGGAGGCACAGGGAGGCCAACTTGAGGGTTGCCAGAAAGCAACCAGGTGAGCGCCAAAACGGCCTGACGCAGGTCACCCTGAGAATCCGTCGCAGCAGCATCGCCCGACGAAGTGTCCTCCCAATGGACCCTTCTGGTAGAAGAACTCAAATCCTCAGAAGAGACTGACGTCGAATATTGATCGGCAGACAGAATAGGGATACGGTGAGAAGACACCGGAGGATAGTCCCGATTGTGACGCCCAGGGGCCATTACTGACCTCTGCGAAACAAAAGGTCCTGCCTGCAAATCCTCTAAAGAGACCGACGCCGCATGTAGATTGATAGCTGGACCTAGGACACGGTGAGAAGACACCGGAGGATTGTCCCAAGAATGACAGGAACCTGTCATTGGCCTCTGCGCGGCAGACGGCCCCAACTGCCCATCCTCTGAGACCGACGGCAAGCATCGATCGACACCCAGACTCGGAACACAGTGAGGAATCACCGGAGGAAGGTTCCGAGAGTGACAGGTAACAGGGGCTGTCACTGACCGCTGCCGGACAGCCGGCCCTGGATGCCAACGTCCCAACACCATCCTGCTAGGTGGCACACTAGCAGGGGAAGGAGGAACAGTAAACGATTCACTCGAGGGGCAAGGAATCGCTGCCGAAGCGACCGACCGGCTCAAACGACTAGGAGCAAACCTAGTCAGATGAGATGGAGCAGACAGCAAACCCGAACAGCCCCGCCGCGAGGCTAGGGGAGGCTGAGAGCACACAGACACACCAGCAGATACAGCCTCGGTCCCCCGAGACTGTAGACCATCCCCAGAGGAGATGGAAGAGCCACCATCAGACAGAATAGGATCTGGAGTAACAACTTCCTCAGCAACAGTCGACGGTGTAGGAGGCAGATCGGAGAGGGTCACCGAGCTGACCTCGGAGAAGCTCTCTACAAAAACAGATGCCTCAAGAGTGACATCAGAAGACAAAGAGACCACGTTCTCCCCGTCAGGTATCACTGAACTAGCACCGTCAACAGTTGCAGAAGACAGATCAGAATCCTGTGTGACAGAGTCACCATGTGCACCAGCAGAAATGTCTGCTATGGCACGGCTACCCTTACCCCGAGAATGAGGGGTTCTAGCCCTGGACAGAACCACCTTGTTAACAGAAGCCCAGAATTTAGAGGACCAAACCCCACAAATACCACAAGATTGGGCCTGAGTGCAATTGTTGCAAGTGAAACATGTGGAATGAGGTCGTCCACATGCTTCACTTGCAAGTAAGAGGTACAAGGAATAGTCTTTGGCATTATATTAATGAAAATAATGTAATCAAGCTTCCCGCCGACGGAAAACAGCACAAAGGTCGTGTTCACACGTGGGGGAAAAACAAGATGAAGTGTGAAGAAACAAGCAATAATGATAAAAATTAACATGAATCAATAATAATTTTGATAGCTTGACAAAAGGATACAATCCACTTGCACACTAATAATGTAGAAAACACATTTAATAAGTTGTTCACGAAGAAAAAAACAGCAAAGTAGCACGAGTCACAAAAATTTCCGACCATGTACAAATGGCGGAAATAAAAGGAATTGACGTCACGGTTGTTGCACATGCGCTCGGTAAATGCAAGAGGTGTGCAGAGAGAGTACCTGTAATTTCGAGCGCTGATCTCGCTTGACCCTTTTTTCGATCTTTTTCGTGCTTTTGCACTCTAGTACTTTTCCAACTCGTTTGGAAAAGTTTCTAAAAGCTTGAGTTAGTTCCGAAGTAGGGCTTGCACTTATGTTACAGCCAATTTTAAACAAATGTGAGTAGGTTGAAAAGAAATGCACTAAGTTCGAATTCGAGCTTCTATAGTGAGCCCAAATATGAATCCAGGGGACCGCTTTGAACAAACTTGAATCAGCTCCACCCCACAATGTTGTTTACCAAATATCATAAGATTCTGCCTGCTGGATCTGGAGAAGAAGATTTTTTAAGAAATTTGCCTGAAATGCACTAAGTTCGAATTCAGGCTACTATACTGAGCCCAAATGCAACCCCAGGGGGCCGATTTGTACAAACTTGAATCAGATCCAGCCCACAATGTTGCATACCAAATATTAAAAGATTCTGCCTGCTGGATCTGGAGATGAAGATTTTTCAGGAAATTTGCCTGAAATGCACTAAGTTCAAATTCGGGCTTCTATAGTGCGTCCAAATATGAACCCAGGGATCCAATTTGAACAAACTTTAATCTGACCCCCCTAGAGATGACGCATACCAAATAAGAAAGAATTCTGCCGGGTGGATCTGAAGAAGAAGATTTTTTTTAATTTTGGAAAGAAATTCATGGTTGCTATCAGAGTTATGCCCCTTGTGGCGCCCCCTGTGGGTGTGGCAAGTTTATTTTTACAAGTTTGAATTGACATATGATAGGGAACACCAAATTTGGTTCAATTTGATCCAGTAGTTTGGGAGGAGTAGTAGATAATGTAAAGTTCACGACGGACGACGACGGATGGCAAGTGATAAGTTAAGCTCCCTTCGGTGAGGTAAAAATTCATTCAAATCTAAACTTTCAGATAGAAGTTCTGTACAAAAAACTGATTACACCCAATTTCGGAACAAAATGGCCATTGGCGGCAATCTTGAATTTTGGACCAAACCCCAAAACACATATTCTGGTTTCACAATGATAACAAAGATACCCAAGAAGTTTCGTGAAGATCGGTCCGAGATATGATGACGCACGGGGCAGATGGACAGGCAGACGGAAAGATTTTCAGTACAGAACTTCCCACATTCGAACTCGACCTAGGTATTGATAAAAGTAAACCATATATGAAATTTCATCGAAATCGGTTGATTTTAAGGAAAGTCAGAGTCTGGAAACAAAAAACACGGAAGGACGGAAGGACAGCCCGAATTTAATATCTCCCATTTTTTTCAAAAAGTGGGAGACAACAAGGGGATGGTGGTGTAACACCTCAACTGGGTAGGGGAAGGGGTGGAGAAAGCAATGGTTCAGTATTAAAAAGTTGTTAGATTTTGATACCTGGAACCACAGCCATTTACCATTAAAGAATCATCTGGTGAACGTACCTGTCATTTGCTTCAGATAACAACTGTTGTTATCTAAAGCAAAAGAAGGGGCACAATTAAGTGAGTGGTACTAGAACTGAAAAAAAAACCCATTTGCCAAACTTTTAACTTTTTAGTAACAAAACAGTTTCTCACTTTGTCTGTATCAATGTGTCTTGTTGCATTTAACCCTTTACTAACATGAAAAGCAGACGACACATGCAAATAAAATTCTTGAAAAACTATTTTTTTTCATTTTTTGTCTCAAAAACATACGTTATGAACCATCGTTGGAACGAGATCGTCATGCCGGTTTTAGCTATTATGTTGGGTAAAGGGTTAGCAGAAGGGTACCAGGGTACACTCCTATGCACTATCACAGAAAAAATCAATCAACAAATAAGGATATCAATTCATAAAAAAAAAATACTGACCACCTTGATCATCAAATGTAATCAAGCATTCTACCAGTTACCATTTTTAACTGGTTGAGTGCTGGAAGCCCATATTTAGGCTCTCTTCCGAAGTGCAGATACCGCAACTTGAAGACTTCAAATTCAGTGGCTATGCTTGCGTTTGTCTTATTACAATTTATGGGAGAATGCCCACAGGCACTCTGCTTTGAATTGTAACAAGGCAAAGACAAATGAACAAATTTTGATGGTCAAAAATAATTTAGCAATCTACCAGTTAAAATGAAAGTGTCAATGACACTGTAGCTCAACTTGTGTAAGACATGAATGTGTATAGTATGTGACACAGCAATGACACACATCTAGGTAATGACCTGATAACAAAGGTACATGTAAAATATTGTAAAGGTCTGTACATAAATACTGACCGTAGCCTGTAACAAATGTACAGGTAAAGTATTGTAAAGGTGGGTGACAGTCAGATGCCTCTAGCCAGAGCCGTACTGAAATGTGCACTTACTGTGTATAAGTAGCACTGAATAAATCAAAGTTTGTCTAATTGGCTACCAGCGGCCATCTCAAAATTTTGGATCACACCCCAAAACACTCGTTCTCGTCCCAAGGTGATAACAAAGGTGCCCACGAAGTTTTGTGAAGATCGGTTCATAAATACAGCCTCTGGCCCGAGTCGTATTGACATGTGTACTAACTGTGTATAAGTAGCACTGAATAAATTAAAGTTCAGCTAATTTGCATAATTTCTGCACAAGAAGAAAACCTGTATTATATGTGATGTATTCCATGTTACTAAACATTCATACAAAAATTTATTAAAATCAGAACTTTCATACAGAAGTACTGTATAAAAAACTGATTGCACTAATTTTGGTACAAAATGTCTGCCGAGGCCATCTTGAATTTTGGACCGCACCCAAAAAACACTCGTCCTCATCCCACCGTGATAACAAAGGTGCCCAATATGTTGTGTAAAGATTGGTTCAAAAATATGACCTTCAGCCCGAGCCGTATTGAATTGTTGACAGACAGATGGACGATGGGCCATGACATAACCTCAAATTTGACTGCGTAAAAGTTGAGCTAAAAATCAGTTTGGTCTGAAAATTTGTCACAAATGGTAAGAATTAGTTCTCACGAACTCATGCTGTGAGAATCAATTTTCAGTTCTCACATAATTTAGAATTTGAGAATACTGCTATACCCTTGTCGGTGCAACCTGTATATATTCCATAGTAAACAAACATTTATAATACATCTCTGTTTACTAGAGTTAAACCCTTAACTGGTTGAGTGTTAAATTATTTTTTAAAGATGGTTTGTAACGTGAGTATTTTTTTTCAAAGATACCATGTTACCAACAATGAGAGCCTTAGTTAACAAGAATAAGTTCACAAATAATTGTTTTATTATGATTTATTGCAGGGTTCCCAATGACATCAAAGAATAAAATTCAATCACTATTTAAACAATTTTCAAAGAAATTGACAATGATTTTCAAGGACTATCAGCACTGTACATATTGGGCAAACAATCATTTCATTTGCCTGTCATTCCCCGAAAAATAAGGAGACCATTTTTTTGTTCAACTAGAACCAGAACCATCATCTGTATTGTAATGATGATAAAACGTACTGTTATGATGACATAATGATGAAATGCTGTGATGTAGCACACTGTTGGAAAGGGCTCTCTCAAGCATATTATTACCACTCAATCTATAAGTTACCAGTCGATTAACATAAGTTTGGAGGCCCGTTAAAACTCCATAATTTCAGTGACGTCATTCTACAGAGCCGGGCCGCGGACGATAATGGTATAAATAGCTATTAGCAGCCTGCGGCCCGGCTATTTTTAGATTCCATGGTCTAATGAATTACTCCCACTTCGGATGACGTCCCTTTGTATTTCTGAACTGAAGTCGAATGCACGATCGAAACAGAAATATTGAACCGACTTCAGTGATTATTTCTGTGCTGAAGCGAAGCACTATTAGATGGAAACAAGTTTCATTGCACTGTGAATCGGGCACACTTGTCCAATTCAATTTACATAACACACTAATTTTCTTCTGAGTTTTAATGCCCAAATCCGAAAGACTTCCAGCAATTCCCTCGTGCGTTAGCTGTAACAGGGAGTGGTAATAATAGTAATAACATGATTGTTGTCAGGCATCATAATTCATTAGCAGCCCTGCAGCAATGATGAACAACCCTTGGGCTTATTAACATGATTGTTGTCAGGCATCATAATTCATTAGCAGCCCTGCAGCAATGATGAACAGCCCTTGGGCTTATTAACGGTCCTCGACTTCGTCTCGGGCCTTTAATAAACACTCAGGCTGTTCATCATTGCTGCAGGGCCGCTAATGAACCATAATGCCCTCCAAAATCATGTTATTGTTATATTATTAGATTACTGACAGAAATGATTGAAATAAACAGACAGAAATTGTCTAGAATCTACACACCAGACTGAGGTGGGTTATCACAAAACTTCTTGTCTCAGAGGTTACACATAAACTGAATTCAAGTACTTTGCAAGGAAGGTGGTGGAAAATCAAATACTTTTCAAGGACAGAAACAAATTCAAGCACTTCTCAAGGAAGGGCCCAAAATTCAAGGACTTTCATTTGAGGGGGAACTATGTATTGGCACTATCCAATAAATTAGAAAAAAATAACTTTATTAACAAATTTCTATTAGTACCACTGAGCAAACATCAAGCTAATGCATACAGTGTAAAGCTACTAAAGTGGCTTTCTGCACTTTTCAGTAGAGCCATGATAGTGGCTTCTATTACTCAACCAGTTAAAGGTTTCCTTCCAACATTGGTGATTTTGTTTTGGCTTTTTGTGGTTTTGGTGTTGGAAGTTACCTTGGCAGTGGTTTCTAGTGAAGTCTCAGCTGCCTATATAGACACCATCGCTAAGTCAAAATGTTACTTTATTATGAGGAAGCAGAAAATAACAATTCTCCAGGCTTTTAAGAACACTTTCAGAACTGGCTATCTTGTTATAACAACTTAATATAAATTATTGTGCGACGATAACAGCCTCTAATTCTGATATTCTTGTTTGTTAATTCTTTTGCACCATTTGAGATCAAACTAATTCTTTTGCACTATTTGAGATCAAACATCAGGTAGAGGTAAGAATGATAGAAGGTAACAAAAAATAGAAGAGTTGTTATTATACTATTTATTTCCACTGGAACCTGTTGGAACTGTATTTGTGTCTATTTGACTATTTTGTAAGGGGGAAAATTAACCCTTTACCCAACGCAGACAATATCAAAATTTATTATTTTAAATATCATTTTTTCAAATTTTTCAAAAAAATTTCAACAAAACCATATCATGTGATCTCTCGCTGGAACGAGCTCGTTCCAATGAGGTGTCATATGGTTTTGTTGAAGTTTTTTGAAAAATAATATTTTTTCAACTGCTGAATTTGCATATTACGCAGGTGGATGCAGTCAATTCATTGGGTAAAGAGGTAACAAACTTGAAAAGCAGACGACACTTGCAAACAAAATTATTGAATAACTAAATTTTTTCATTTTTTGCATAAAAAACATAGCTTATGATCTCTCACTGGAATGAGCTCAATGACCCATTTACATGAAGGGTCATAAGCTATGTTTTTGGGGCAAAAAATGAAAACAATGAAAATTGAATGGCAATTTTTGTAAATAGCGCTGCCTGGCTTTAGCTGTTATGTTGGGTAAAGGGTTAAAGACTTAACTTCTTCAATGTATAATTTGCTTCAGACATTTTATTTACCTTACGTAAAAAAGATGCCAATTACATCATCCAAAAATGGAAGCACAACGACTTGATGTGATTATGTGGTGACATTTGGTATCAAACATTAACATCTCATTTCAATGACGAAAAAAAGACATGGAACGTGAGTATGTTCTGTTTTGAGGTTAGCTAAATTGATATGCCACAATTAATCCCATTATCAGACAGCTTTTAACTTTTCAATGCCAAAGACAGTCAAAAGATCCCATAATATACCAGAGATCAATATTGGAAATATCTTTCATTCACACTTTTTCTGGGGACAATTTAAACAGTATCGCATCAAACTTTCAGAATCTTTGGCAACATCATGACAGCAACAAAGGTATGAAGTCAAGTTTAGCCAATCATTTATACCTATGTTGACCAATATAGAGGACTTACACCCCAGACAATGGTTCCTGGTCCTATTTTACCAAATTTATTTATTTATTGGGGTTTAAGGTCCTGGAGAGAACCACCGAGCAATGGCAAGCAACTGTCAGCTCGCCAACATACTAACTGCACACAAGACGGATTAGCAATGGTTGAAGACAAGTGCACCATTGACGTGCAGTACGCCTTAGTACATGACGTCACCGTGCCCCCACATGGGCAATGGGGGTGAAGTGTCTTGCCCAAGGACACAACGCAGTTGCCGCAGGTAGGATTCGAACATTTTACCAAATAAAGCTGAACTTGTTCACTGCAATAATCAAGCAATTCTGCACCTCCAAGGGTTCCCACTGGGGAAATTACGTATAAATAAGGTATACAAGCAGAATTCAAGCTAAAGATTATTATGATACTACTCAAATTCATTCAACATTCCGTACATTTTGGATCAGTGCTATTTTGGATTTGAAGAAGGAATAAATCAGTTAAAAACTGTCGCAATTTGAAAATTATTGAATATGTGCAGGTTTGCTTGCCAATGATTTATTTATTTATTTCTTCATTGGTGCGTAAGGTCACAATATTTCTGCACAATGGCTAAGCATGACCGCAATATAGATATAAAGTGAAGGTCTGCTCATACCAGAAAATAAGTGGTCAGACAAGGACAATATCGGGTACAAAAAGGCCAATGTATGACTGAGGTTTAAAATCATCAGACAAAATGTCTGATGCCAAAATTATCAATGAAGTTCAGTGATCAGAACATCATGCATGCCAGAAATCATGTACATAACTAGCAAGCCTAAAATTAATGATTATTGTGATTTCTGGTCCTGGCAAGTTGGGAAGTGTGAAGAAAGTGACTGTACAGCTCATCAGTATTAAAAGCATGTGGAGGGATACGATTTGATATAGCCATACATGTATCTAAATTATTCTGAAGGTTAATTCAGTTCCAATTCAGAATTAAACCAATCATACCTTGTCTGGCTAGGCTCACTGAGCCCTGCCAAACAAGGTATGATTGGATGAATTCTGATCAGTTTTAAGATGAAGGTACCTAAAACACATTATTTCAAATACTCAAACTTCATTTTGTAATATGTCAGATATCTTTCTTAAATGACAGTCATGTTTGATTTGGTGTCTGACATTTTGTCTGGAAGCGCAATGAAAATTATTTTCAGGCCTGGGCCTGCCAATCGTTTATACCCATGTTGTACATTTTAGAGGACTTGCAAGCCCCAATCTGAACTCAACCTGTATTTGGATATAACTGAGGCACAAACCAAGTTTGGTCCTGATCTACATATCCACACTCAAGTTATCATCTGGAAATGGGAAAGTTAACTTATGGACAGATGCACAGGCAGACAGATGGACAGGCAGATGGATGGACAGACCAATCACATAATATGTCCCGTTTTTTTTCAAAACGGGTGTATAAAAATTTCAAAACAGGCATATAAAAAGGAGGGGGTAGAAGATAGGCCATGATTTCTTGCCCTCATCCAAGAAATTTTCTGAGTTAGTAAAGTCTTAAGTATTATGGGAGATATTCAGGTCACAATATTCTGCCCAGGTCTGAATTTTTCTCTCACGTAGCACTTTGAAAGTATAAAACATGTGGGCGAATCATCAATTGATATGGAATGAATGTACTGTGATAAAATGGAAAGATAAAAACATTCAGGTGGGGAGTGGGAAGGGATATATAAAGTGTGGGGAGAAGATAACAAGGTAAGTGCTGAAACAGATATCCAGACATCTGGTTAACAGGTAGTTGCCAACTGATCGAAAAACTGGCCAACTGGAAAACTACACAGTTAAAACTGAATGCGATGCTAAAAATCAAGCTATTAACATTGTCAAATTTTTGCAATGCTACACATGTAGTCGCACTTGCAGTCACAGACAATTCAATCATCAGTACTGTAAGAGCTTCAAACATGCTCATATTTCTCTTCACCTGGACACAAGCAGTTGGAAAACATGAAAGACTTGCAAACTTGCGATGTCTGTTTATCATCGCAGAACATGTGTGTGGGCTTTTTTTTTTTTCAAGAGATCAAGACATCCCTTGTAACACTTTAGTTGTAGGGCATGTCATGTGTGTCGGTTGCATGATATTTTGCAACTGTTTTGTTTTTGTTTTTTCTTATAATTATTTTTTTTTATTAAATAAAAGAGTTTTAGTTTTCCTGTGGAGCTAAAATGGTTAAGGGGTTTTCTTGATCGATTAATCACGTGGATTAACCTTGGTTACCGATTTATTTATTTATTGGTGTTTTAAGGTCAGATACTAATGCAAAATGGCTAATCATGACCGTGACAGTTTTACGGGTGGAGGAAGCTGGAGAACCTGGTGAGAACCACCGAGCAACGACGAGCAGCTGTCAGCTCCCCAACATCATAACTCCGCACTGCAGCACAGGCAGGGTTAGATTAGTTGAAGACATGCACACCATCGACGTGCAGTACGCCTTAGTACACGGCGTCATTGTGCCCCCATGTGGACAATCAGGGTTAAGTGCCTTGCCAAGGACACAACCCGGGGGTTAACCGATTAATCACTTTTCCAAATTGATATCTGAATAATTTCCATACCGTTGATGATGTACAGCATGAACCCTTTACCCAACAAAACAAACAAAACCGACTCGGCCTATACTCAAAAAATCTCCATTCAAATTTATTATGTTTTCAATTTTTGTCTCAAAAACATAGCTTATGAACCCTCATTAGAACGAGCTCGTTGAACTCGTTCCAATGGGGGGTTATAAGCTATGTTTTAAATTGAAATTCTTTAGTAATTCATGAATTTATTTCGCAAGTATCGTCTGCTACCCGCAATGGGTAAAGGTTAAGAATGACCATTTCCAGCCACTGCAGTTAAATCCTTAGCCAATTAACTGATGCCCCGGTTAATTGACCCATAATTGCTTACTGACTGACACAGTACACTGGAAACTGATCTCAGAGGTGCCGGAGGAAAGAACAGCCCAAGTAGATTACGCCCATAGTTACCTCACTTAGGTATACAGGTGGAAATCCCCTGACAAGGTCAAGGTTTGTCTGTAACTTAAGCTTTTTTAAATGTTTTGTTTTATTTTGATTTGGCATCTTTTGTGCCTACCTACAGAAGTACAGGTACTTTTGAAGCATGTGCAGTGCTCTCTATTGTTAACAAGGTTAAATTTCTGTAAGTCAAAATATTCTGTCCAGAATAAAATCATCGTTGACGAATTCAGTCTTTCAATGATTTTATTCAGGGCAGAATAGTTTGCATACACATTTTTGGACTGCCCTTTTTCATGAGGGTTCTGATCCCAAAATATTTACCATATGCAGATACTTGCTGACCCAACAATGTCACTCTGTGATAAACCCCAATGAAGTATGCAGTTAATGGATATCCGGATAATATCCAGTTGGAGTTCACCGTTACCCAGTTGAGAAAAATTGTCAACCGTTTCAGCACTAAACTAGGTTATCTTCCCCACCCAGCCCCCACTCGAGATAAACTGTTATTACAGGTGACTAAATATTTTTTTTCATGGGAGAAGTGGTTATTCAAGTAAAAGAGAGTTTGTTTAGTCCTAAAATTCCAAAAGTGGTCTCTTTTGTGATCAGATCGTGATCTGGTTGTCCTACAATTACACCATTGAATTGAGATTTTCTAAATAAAATATTGCAAAATCGAGATAGAATCAAGAAAAACAAATAAAAATACTAGCTGCAATTCAATGTTTTCATATTTCTTTTCTGTGAGAGGTGAGATTCAACAGTGAGGTGTGCAGGAAAGGAGAGAATTTGGACTAGCTTGTAACTTTATCTGGTCAAAATTAAGGTTTAATACAGGGAATGAAAATTTCACAGCTCTGCAGCTCCAAGTTCTGACAGTCAATCACTATACCCAGGAAATTCACAGACCATGGTATCAATGATTACTTATTGTAGTTTATGACATTATGGCAAATATCAATTTCTTCTGAGACCATCATCGCCATTGGAGCTATGGTTTAACTCTTAACCCGCTGTGAAGCAGCAATGACTAGATTTTATGAAAAATTCTTCTAAATTTAACTCGAGTAATCACTGGTAAAAAAAAAATCTTTCAATTTACCTTGTAGAAATTGGATTAAATGTGTCTAAATTATATATATTTTAATGTCAAGAGAAGTCCTGTCCAGGCAGGAATATCTGCCAGCAGCATGCAAAAAGTTAATCTTGCAAATGGGAATTTCACAGTTACCAGTTCTGAAAATGAGTACCATTGCCCAGGAAATTCATAGACTAGAATCGGGAACCAAAGGTGTGGAACGCAACCTTTGATTCCCAGTTCTGTCCTATGAATTTTCCAGGTATCAGTACTGATATTCAGAAACAACGGAAAATTCTCGGTATTGTGACTCACTTTCAAAAATGAGAACCAGAAAATTCCCATTCCCGGAATTAAACCCTAGTTGAAATTCTCCGTTCACTTCCATAATCGGTCTTCATTGTAGATTTAGTTGGGCATCAATTTTGAAAATAGTATAGACAGTGTATCAAGGTTTTAACACCTGCCAGAAAAAAAGTTTCATACTTTTTCATACATATTGGCCCATATTCCATACCTATTTGAGAACCTCAAATCAATGAAAATCTAACTACAGGAAACATTTTAAGAAAACAGCCAGTATTATGGTAACATTTTTGTTTTTTGAAGAACATTTGCAAGAATGCCCTTTCTTCATTTAATTATATATTGGTGTTTAAGGCCACATATCTCTGCATAATGGCTAATTGTGACGCAAACATGGATATAAATTTCAAGTCCAGCCAATCATTTATACCCTTGTTGCCCATTTTAGAGAACTTCCACACATGCTTTGGTGATTGGGTCCAATTTTATCAGTAAAACAGAGGTTGTTTATGACACTAAACAAGCACTGCTTCATACCATGGGGTTCCCACCAGGACCAGTTCTTCAAACTCAGCTATAGATGGTTCAGCAAAGCAGCTAAATGTTTGAATCGACAAAGACTATTAAATTACTTGGAATTTTAATGGTTTTTTTTTTCTATTTCAAATGATTTAACCCTCTGTATGCTGATGCTAAAAATACTGAAATTTCAAGGAGCAAATTTTTCTCATGATGCAAGTAGGAATTTATCAAATTCAACCTTGTTTGACAAGAGCTCCCTGAGCTCTGTCAAACAAGAGTGAATTGGTTAATTTCCTAGTTGCATGATGGGAAAGTTTGCAATTTTAAATTTTGATATTTTGCCATCAGTATGGAGAGGGTTAAATTTTAATTTTATAAAAAATATAATTACCTCTCTTTTTCAATACATGTACAGTAAAAACTGTCTTGAGAGACCACTGTCGTGAGAGACCACCTGTCTTGAGAGACCACTGTGGCCATGTACCGATTGGTTTCACTCTATAATGGACCTGTCATGAGAGACCACAAAACTGTGGCAAAAATTCAGTTTTTCACCTGTTTTGAGAGACAGGAAAATCAATTTTTGGCAATTTCAGAGTATTAAAATCAACAAACAAGTTGAGGGGTAGATTTTTTTGGGTGGTCTGAATTTGTTATTCAAAATTTGTTTTATTAATGAAAGTGTCAATAACACTTTAGCTCAACTTGTGAAGACATGTACATGTATAGTATGTGACACAGCAAAGACAAACATCTAGGTAATGACCTGATAACAAATTACATATAAAGTATTGTAATGGTCTGTACATAAATACTGACCATAGTCTGTAACAAATGTATAGGTAAAGTATTGTAAAGGTGGGTGACAGTCAGATGCTAAACTAGAAAAGAAATCTTTGAGTCCCAGAGTGGGTCTGACTGAAGCCCAAAATATTTGTTCTCATAGCACAGTGATAACAAAGGCACCCCAAAACACACCCGTTCCTGTCCCAAGGTGAAAACAAAGGTACCCAAGAAGTTTCGTGAAGATCAGTTCATAAATACGAGCTGTATAGATCGGTTCATAAATACAGCCTCTAGCCTGAGCCGTATAGAAGTTGTGAAAAAAAACTGATTGGACCTAATTTTGGTACAAAATGGCCACTGGCAACCATTATGAATTTTGGACCGCACCCAAAAATGCTCGTTCTCGTCCAAAGGTGATAAATACAGCCTCTAAGCCAAGCCATATTGACATGTGCACTTACAGTATATAAGTAGCACTGAATAAATCAAAGTTCATCTAATTTACATAATTTCTGCATGAGAAAAAAACCCATACTATATGTGATGTATTCCATATTACTAAACATTCATACAAAAATTTATTCAAATCAGAACTTTCATACAGAAGTTATGTATATGTGATGTATTCCATATTACTAAACATTCATACAAAAATTTATTCAAATCAGAACTTTCATACAGAAGTTATGTACAAAAGACTGATTGCACTAATTTTGGTACAAAATGGCTGCTGGTGGCCAAGCTGAATTTCGGACCAAACCTTAAAACACTCATCCTCATCCCACGGTGATAACAAAGATAACCAAGAAGTTTCGTAAAGATCGGTTCATAAATACAGCTTCTAGCCTGATCCGTATAGAAGTTGTGTACAAAAAACTGATTAGGCCTAATTTTGGTACAAAATGGCCACTGGCAGCCATCTTGAATTTGGGACCGCACCCAGAAACACTCGTTCTCGTCCCAAGGTCATAACAAAGGTACTCAAGTCGTTTCGTGAAGATTGGTTCATAAATACAGACTCTAGCCCGAGCCGTATTGACATGTGTACTTACTGTGTGTAAGTAGCACTGAATAAATCAAAGTTCATCTAATTTGCATAATTTCTGCATGAGAAAAAAACCCATATTATATGTGATGTATCCCATGGTACTAAACACTCACACACAAAATTATTCAAATCAGCGCTTTCATATGGAAGTTCTGTGCAAAAATCTGATTGCACCTAATTTTGTACAAAATGGCTGCCATCAGACATCTTGAATTTCAGACCGGACCCCAAAATACTCGTTTTCGTCTCACGGTGATGCCAAAGGTACCCAAGAAGTTTCGTAAAGATCGGTTCATAAATACAGCTCCTAGCCCGAGCCGTATTGGCATTTGCACTTACATTGCTGAAAGTAAAACTAAATACATCAAAGTTAGTCTAATTTGCATAATTTAAGCATGAGAAAAAAACTGTATTATATGTGATGTATCCCATGGTACTAAACATTCATACAAGAAATTATTCAAATCAGTGCTTTCATATGGAAGTTCTGCGCAAAAATCTGATTGAACCTAATTTTGTACAAAATGGCTGCTAGCGGCCAACTTGAATTTCGGATCGGACCCCAAAACACTCGTTCTCGTCCCACGGTCATAACAAAGATACCCAAGAAGTTTTGTAAAGATCGGTTCATAAATACGGCCTCTAGCCCGAGCCCTATTGAATTGTTGATGGACAGACGGACGATGGACAACTGGCCATGGCATAAGCTCAAATTTGGCTTTGCCAAAGTTGAGCTAAAAATTACTGGAGAGTGCTTGTTGACACTCTCCAATAATTTGTAATAAAACAAATTTATACAAATAAAATATATGTGTTTGACTCAAGAGGAAACAAGAGCAAGGGAAAAAATGGCTTTTGTCCTGGTTCCCTCGTTGTAACTCAGCCAGTTTAGATCAATGCAGTGTGCACAGAAATCAATAGTTCAAAAATGTAACCAGGACTTCGGCCAGTTTTTCAGTTTATGTACTTTTATCTATAATTTATTAAACAATCCCTTTGTACTTGTATTAAAACTGAATTAAAATAAAACAATAAAAAAAAAATTGAAAAATCAGTTCTCCATATTTCTGCAAATATTCTCTGGTTGGTCATTCACTGACTAGTAAAAACGTCAAACCTGTAATGAGAGACCACCTGTCTTGAGAGACCACTTTTACTTGGCAAAAAGGGTGGTCTCTCAAGACAAGTTCTACTGTACCCTCAAGACTTGAGAGACATTTTTACCATTGTTTTCAAAAACTTTTCCAGACAACACAAATTTCCTTACTTTTTTAAGAATTTCAAAAACAGTATATGAACTCTGGTTTATTGTCATGAACTATACTATATAGATGTGAATCCTGGAAGCATGTTGGCTCAGTGGCTAAGGCATTGAACTTTAAACTGAAAGGTCCACAGTTTGATCCCCGCCAGGAGTAACTGTGTTGTGTCCTTGGCCAAGGCACTTAATCCTGACTGCCCATGTGGGGGCATGGTGGCACTGTATACTAAGGCATACTGCATTTCGATGGGCCACTTGTCTTCAACCAATGCTAACCCTCCTTGTGTGGAGTTAGTACATAGGGGAGTGTGACAGTTGCTCCCCATTGCTCGGGGGTTCTCTCCAGGTACTCTATCTTCCTCCACCCATAAAACTGTCCCCAACACAAGGTGACCCTGACTGTCAAAAGTGTTGTTAACCCTTTACCTAACATATCGGCCAAAAATCGGCGAGAGCTACTCACAAAAATTGCCAATTAATTTTAATTATGTTTTTCTTTTTTGTCTAAAAAACATAGGTTATAACCCCTCTTTGGAACTAGTTCATCGAGCTTGTTCCAAAGAAGGGTCATAACCTATGTTTTGGGGACAAAAAATAAAAAATTAGTTATTCAAGAATTTTGTTTGTAAGTGTTGCCTGCTTTTCATGCTAGGTAAAGGGTTAAGCCCCAATAAATAAATAAATATAAAGATGTGCATCTGGGAAATGGGTTTTTGACATAGCTTGAAAATCACAACAATCACAATCCAGAGTTAAAACCTACGATATAACCTTCAGACTGCGTGTTCAAAGGCAATAAAATTGATAGAAAATTATGAAATGATTGAGGATCAGACTGTTTAAGATTTAGATAATATCCACATGACAGAAAAGTAAAGTGCCTATTTGAACAAATCAATTAAATCTATCTTTATACAACACTTACAAGATTTGCACTATCAGCCACTAATGGTGCTTAATCCAGAGTTATGTCTGATTATAGGTATACATCAATATATAAACACAATACATCCCTGTAATTTTCCAATTTTGATTATTTATTGAGGTTTATGGCCATTTCAACATCTATGGCCATATTGTGACAGCAACACAAGTATAACAAAAGCAGTGCGAAGTGTGGCATATGCCCTCAAGCAGTGTCATATAAGGGTAGGTAAGTCTCTTGGAGGGCATTACCAAAATGAAAAGGAAGCTTCCTCTAGACACCAACAATGCATCACAAAAAAAAAAAAAATAGAGATGGTCTGTCGCCCGGTATACACCCACCGTGGCTTACCGTCTAGTGTGAGTGACTGAAAAGGGGCATTCAATTTTTCTAAGTGAAAAAAAAATCCAATATGGCCACCAGTCAACCATCTTGAAACTGAGTGGGAAATAAATTATGTCACACACTTCCCGTCATCATGTTGATCATTTTTGTGAAGTTTCATGACAATGTGGCTAAAACTGTGGAAGTAGTTCGCTCCACAAGTTTACATGAGCAACAGACCGACGACGACAGACCGATGGACCGGTGGACAAGTTGACTCCTATATACCCCCCCCCCCCCCCTAAACTTCATTTTGTGGGGGTATAAAAATTGATTTGAGTCAACATTCATAAGTTATCAGATGGAAACAAAATTCAAGATGGCCACCATGGCAGCCATATTGAATTGGTTATCTGTTCTAAAATCGAAAGGCGTCCTCTGGACACCAATAATGCGTAACCAAATGAAAGTGACAGTGACACTGTTGCTTAACCTGACTGTGTGTAGTGTTTGATGAAAAGGATAGTGTGCAATGTTTATGAAAGGATTATGAAATACGACAAGAATTGTGATAACTGAGAATATGTTAATTTCTCTTCCATGTATGCTATGTTTTCAATAAGTATAATTTGAGTGTATACTGTACTAAAGAATAAGACCTGGGTTGATGTGACCCTAACAGTTAACGTATGTCAACCAAAGTTGCCAAGTTATAGTAAAATCATTCCAAAACAAGTCATCCTACCAAGTTACAATAAAATCCCTTCATGAATATAACTCATTGACTTTGCTGAAGAAATGTAGGTCATGTGATGGTTCAGTGGTCACGGATGGCTGATCATGACCACAATAAGATAGTCTCATTTAGATATCATACCAAGTTATAAGGAAATTGCTTCATAAATATGAACTCCAAACTGTGCTAAACAAATCTAGGTCACATGCCTGTGCGGCTGTCACAGTTGACCGATCAGGGCCAAAACAGGATGTTCTCATCTAGACATTATATAGAGTTACAATAAAATTCCTTCATAAATACGACCTGTAGACTGTGCTAAAGGTTTTCAGACTTCAGGCCTGTGTAACCATCACAGTTGACCAATCCCGACCAAAAGGGGACGTTCCCATCTAGACATTATATGGTGTCATTCTACCAAGTTACAATGAAATCCTTCCACAAATACGACCTGTAGATTGTGCTAAAGGTTTTGGGGTTTCGAGCTCTCGCTGCCATCACGGTAGACTGATCGCGACCAAAAGGGGACGTTCTCATCTAGACATTATATGGAGTCATCCTACAAAGTTATAATGAAATCCCTTCATAAACACGACCTGTATTCTGTGCTAAAGATTTTTGGGTTTTAGGTTCTCGCAGCCATCACAGTTGACGGATCACGACCAAAAGGGGATTGTTCTCATCTAGACATTATATGAAGTCAACCTACAAGTTACAATGAAATCCCTTCATAAATACGACGATTTGCAGACTGCACTAAAGGTTTTTGGGTTATGGGCTCTCGCAGCCATTATGGTTGATCGTTCATGAAAAAAAGGGGACGTTCTCAACTTGACAGAGTCATCCTACCAAGTTACAATGAAATTCCTTCATAAATACAACCTCTAGACTGGGCTAAATGTGTTTGAGTTTTGGGCTCTCGCAGCCATCACAGTTGACTGATCGTGACCAAAAGGAAACGTTCTCATCGAGACATGACCTTGAATCTGCATATGAAATTTTGTGATGATTGGACAAGAACTACGGGGTGTAGCCTGTGCCAAAGAAAATGTGAACAGACTCACAGACTTCTGCGCGCATTGTGCAATAGGTTATCCTGACTTTGTCAAGTTAAGGAAATGAAAGTGTCAATGACACTGTAGCTTAACTTATCTGTGTGTTGTGTTTGATGAGATGAAAAGGATAATGTTCAATGTTTATGAAAGGATTATGAAATAAGACAAGAATTGTGATAATTGGGAATATGTTAATTTCTGTTCCCTGTATGCTGTTTTTAATAAGAATAATATGAGGTGTACACGGTACTAAAGAGCTGAGGGGTGGGTTAATATGACCTCACAGTTAATGTATGTGGCCCTCACAGTTAACATATGAAAATTACCAAGTTACAGTGAAAGTATTCCAAAATGAGTCATCCTACCAAGTTACATTGAAATCCCTTCATAAATATGGCCTGTAGACTGAAGGTTTTCGGGCTTCAGGCCTGTGTAGCCATGACGGTAGACCGATTGCAACTAAAAGGGAATGTCCTCATCTCGACATTATACTGAGTCATTCTACTAAGTTACAATGAAGTCCATTCACAAATACGACCTGTAGTCTGTACTAAATTTTTTCTGGTTTTGTGGCGTTATCATCTGGGCATAATCTGGAGTGATCCTACAAAGTTACAATGAAACCCCTTCACATATATGACCCGTAGACTGTGCTCAAGGTTTTTGGGCTTCAGGCTCCTGAAGCCATCACAGTTGACCAAACACGACGAAAATGGGATGTCATCATCTAGGCATTATATGGAGTCAACCTGACAAGTTACAATGAAATCCTTCCATAAATACGACCTATAGGCTGAATGATCGCAACCAAAAGGGGACGTTCTCATCTAGACATTATTTGGAGTCATTCTACCAAGTTACAATGGAATCCCTTCAAAAATATGACCTCCAGACCGTGCTAAAGGTTTTTGGGCTTCGGGCCCTTGTAGCCATCACAGTTGCCCAATTGCATTCAAAAGGAGACGTTTTCACCTAGACATTATATGAAGTCAACCTACCAAGTTACAATGAAATCTCTTCATAAATATGACCTGCAGACTGTGCTAAAGGTTTTGGGGTTTCGGATCCCTGTAGCCGTCACTGTTGCCCAATCACGTCCAAAAGGGGATGTCATCATCTAGGCATTATATGGAGTCAACCTAACAAGTTACAATGAAATCCTTCCATAAATACGACTTATAGACTATTCTAAAGGTTTTTGGGCTCGGGCAGCCATCAAGGCTGAATGATCGCGACCAAAAGGGGACGTTCTCATCTAGACATTACTTGGAGTCATCCTACCAAGGTACAATGAAATCCCTTCATAAATATGATCTGTAGACTGTGCTAAAGGTTTTCGGGCTTTGGGCTCAGGCAGCCATCATGGTTGATTGAGCACAAAGAAAAAGGGACATTCTCATCTGGACATCATCTGGAGTGATCCTATGAAGTTACAATGGAATCCCTTCATAAATATGACCTGTAGAATGTGCTCAAGGTTTTCGGGCTTGAGGCACCAGTAGCCAACACAGTTGACCAATCACGACAAAATGGGATGTCATCATCTAGTCATTATATGGAGCCAACCTAACAAGTTACAATGAAATCCTTCCATAAATATGACCTTTTGGCTATGCTAAAGACTTTTGGGCTCAGGCAGCCATCAAGGCTGAATGATCGCGACCGAAAGGGGACGTTCTCATCTAGACATTACTTGGAGTCATCCTACCAAGGTACAATAAAATCCCTTCATAAATATGACCTGTAGACTGTGCTAAAGGTTTTCGGGCTTTGGGCCCCTGTAGCCATCACAGTTGCCCAATCGTGTCCAAAAGGGGCTGTTCTCATCTAGACATTATATGAAGTCAACATACCAAGTTACAATGGAATCCCTTCATAAATATGACCTGTGGACTGTGCTCAAGGATTTCGGGCTTGAGGCACCAGTAGCCAACACAGTTGACCAATCACGACAAAATGGGATGTCATCATCTAGTCATTATATGGAGCCAACCTAACAAGTTACAATGAAATCCTTCCATAAATATGACCTTTTGGCTATGCTAAAGACTTTTGGGCTCAGGCAGCCATCAAGGCTGAATGATCGCGATCAAAATGGGACATTCTCATTTAGACATTATTTGGAGGCATCCTACCAAGTTACAATGAAATTCCTTCATAAATATGACTTGTACACTGTGCTAAAGGTTTTAGGGTTTCGGATCCCTGTAGCCATCACTGTTAACCAATCACGTCCAAAAGGGGACTTTCTCATCTAGACATTATATGAAGTCAACCTACCAAGTTACAATTTTGGGCTCAGACAGTCGTCACGGCTGGCAGATCACGCCCAAATGGGGAAATTCTCATCTAGACATCATAAGGAGTCATCCTACCAAGTTATAATGAAATCCCTCCATATTAAACATGACCTGCAAACTGTGGTAAAAGTTTTTGGGTTTTGGGCTTGGGCAGCCATCACGGTGACAGATCATGCCCAAAAGGGGAAGTTCTCATCTAGGCATTATACAGAGGCATCCTACCAAGTTACAATGAAATCCCTTCATAAATACGACCTGAGGACTGTGCTAATGGTTTTCGGGTTTTGAGCTCGGGCAGCCATACCGGTTGACCACTCATGATCAAAAGGGGACGTTCTCATCTAGACATGGCTCCAAACCTGCATATGAAATTTCGTGACGATCAGACAAGAACTATGGGGTGTAGCCTGTGCTAAAGGAAAATGTGAACAGACTCACAGACTTCTTCAGGTGTGATGGCAAAAGCTTATTTATTTATTTATTTATTGATGTTTTAAGGTCACATATTTATGCACAATGGCTAACCATGACCGTGACAGTTTTACGGGTGGAGGAAGCCGGAGTACCCGGATAGAACCACCGAGCAATGACGAGCAGCTGCCAGCTCCCCAACATCGTAACTCCGCACTGCAGCACAGGCAGGGTTAGATTGGTTGTAGACATGCGTACCATCGACGTGCAGTACGCCTTAGTACACGGCGTCGTCGTGCCCCCACGTGGGCAATGGGGATGAAGTGTCTTCCCCAAGGACACAACGCGGTTGCCGCAGTTGGGATTCGAACCGAGGACCTCTCGGCTTGCAGCCTGCACCTCTACCTACTGAGCCACCGCGCTCCTGGCAAAAGCTTATCTTGAGTTTGTAAAGTTAAGCTAAAATGAAACTAATTCGAGTCAGCATTATTTATTAGTTATTGGACGGAAACCAAATTCAAGATGGCCACCATGGAAGCCACTGGTGGCCATCTTGGATCAGCTGACTTGACCTACATTGAAAGGAAGCTTCCTCCAGACAGCAACAAGGCATAATTCCAAAATAATGAAAGTGTCAATGACACTGTAGCTCCACTTTTCAAGACAAAGACATGTACATGTATAGTATGTGACACAGCAATGACAAATATCTAGGTAATGACCTGATAACAAAGGTACATATAAAGTACTGTAACGTTCTGTACATAAATACTGACCGTTGCCTGTAACAAATGTATAGGTAAAGTATTGTAAAGGTGGGTGACAGTCAGATGCTAAACTAGAAAAGAAAACTTTGAGTCCCAGAGTGGGTCTGACTGAACCCCAAAATATTTGTTCTCATAGCACAGTGATAACAAAGGCACCCCAAAACACACTCGTTCCTGTCCCAAGGTGAAAACAAAGGTACCCAAGAAGTTTTGTGAAGATCAGTTCATAAATCCGAGCTGTATAGAACTTGTGACAAAAAACTGATTGGACCTAATTTCGGTACAAAATGGCCACTGGCAGCCATCTTGAATTTTGGACCGTACCCAGAAATACTCATTCTCGTCCCAAGGTGATAACTAAGGAACCCAAGAAGTTTTGTGAAGATCGGTTCATAAATACAGCCTCTACCCTGAGCCGTATTGACATGTGTGCTTACATTGTGTAAGTAGCACTGAATAAATCAAAGTTCATCTAATTTGCATAATTTCTGCACAAAAAAAACCCCTTACAATATGTGATGTATTCCATGTTACTAAACATTCATACAAAAATTTATTCAAATCAGAATTTTCATACAGAAGTTCTGTACAAAAGACTGATTGCACTAATTTTGGTACAAAATGGCTGCTGGTGGCCATCTTCAATTTTGGACCACACCCCAAAACACTCGCTCTCATCCCACGGTGATAACAAAGGTACCCAAGAAGTTTCGTAAAGATTGGTTCATAAATATGGCCTCTAGTCTGAGCTGTATAGAAGTTGTGTACAAAAAACTGATTAGACCTAATTTCGGTACAAAATGGCCACTGGCAGCCATCTTGAATTTTAGACCTCACCCAGAAACACTCGTTCTCGTCCCAAGGTGATAAGAAAGGTACCCAAGACATTTCGTGAAGATCAGTTCATAAATACAGATTCTAGTCTGAGCCGTATTGACATGTGTACTTACTATGTGTAAGTCGCACTGAAAAAATCAAAGTTCATCTAATTTGCATAATTTCTGCACGAGAAAAAAACCTGTATTATATGTGATGTATCCCATGGTACTAAACATTCACACAAAAAATTATTCAAATGAGCGCTTTCATATGGAAGTTCAGTGCAAAAATCTGATTGCACCTAATTTTGTATAAAATGGCTGCCATCAGCCATCTTGAATTTCGGACCGGACCCCAAAACACTTGTTCTCGTCCCACGGTGATACCAAAGGTACCCAAGAAGTTTCGTAAAGATCGGTTCATAAATACGGCCTCTAGCCCGAGCCGTATTGGCATTTGCACTTACAGTGCTGAAAGTAACACCAAAAAACATCAAAATTAGTCTAATTTGCACAATTTATGCACAAGAAAAAACCTGTATTATATGTGATGTATCCCACGGTACTAAACATTCATACAAAAAATTATTCAAATCAGAGCTTTCATATGGAAGTTCTGTACAAAAAACAGATTTCTGCATCGTCGGTACAAATTGGCGGCTGGCAGCCATCTTGAATTTTGGACCGCACCCAAAAACACTCGTTCTCGTCCCATGGTCATAACAAAGGTACCCAAGAAGTTTCGTAAAGATCGGTTCATAATACGGCCTCTAGCCCGAGCTGTATCCAATTGTTGACGTACGGCCAGACGGACGACGGGTCATGACAAAAGCTCAAATTTGACTTCGCCAAAGTTGAGCTAAAAATGATTCGAGTCAGCATTTATTAGTTATTGGTCAGAAACCAATTTCAATATGGCCACCATTCTGAATTGGCTAGCTCATCCAAAAACTGGTCCAATATCAAGTCAGGATACATTTGTTATTGGACAGAAGCCAAATTCAATATGGTGGCTGCTGTGGCCATATTGAATTGGCTTGTTGATCCAAAATCAAAAGAAAGCTTCCTCTAGACACCACTATACATAACTAAAAAATGAAATTGATTTGAGTCAGTATTCATTAGTTATTGGGGGGAAACAAAATTCAAGATGGCCACCATAATGAATTGACCACTGGTGGCCATCTTAGTTCAGCTGACTGGTCCATAATCGAAAAGAAGCATCCTCTAGACACCAACAATGCATAATAAAAAAATTAAAATGATTTGAGTCAGCATTCATTAGTTATTCGACGGAAACCAAATTCAAAATGGCTGGCCTGTCAGTCATATTGAATTGGCTAGCTGGACCAAAATCGAAAGGGAGCATTATCTGGTCATCCGCAAGTGACCCTTAATATTAAGATTTGATCAAATAAGCGTTTCTTTAGTTATTTGACAGAAAGCAAAAGTTAATGGACGGATGACAGATGGACATGGTGAAAACATATGCCCCCCAGAGGTCTGGGGTGCATAACAAGCGACCCCATGGGGCCTGAGATGCTGACCTCACAATAGTTGTTTAAAGAAGGATTTATTTTAGCATCTACAGCTAGGTATCACTACAGAAGAATGAAGTTATTTAATTATTTATAACTCTGTTGTCCATGCCAGATGATTTTTTTCTAGTACCCGGGATGCTACAACAGAATACAATTTCCAGTAATGCAAAACTAGTAAGTCCAAATATCAACCTAGGAACTTAACTTGAACAAACTTGAGTCTGAGCCCTTCCCTTCCACTTCCAGGATGCTGTTTACCAATGTGAAAGCATTCTGACTGGTGGATCTGAAGGAGATTTTAAAAGAAATTTCCTCATAATGCACTAAGCTGAAATTCTAGCACTAAGCTGAAATTTGGGCTACCATGGGGGCCAAATATTAACTCAGGGACCCCATTTGATCAAACTTGAATCCATCCCCCCCCCCCCCCCCCCCCCCCCCCCCCCCCCACCAGAAATGTTGTATACCAAATACAAAAGCATTCTGACTGGTGGATCTGGAGAAGATGATTTTTAAAGAAATTCACTGATTTTGCACTGAGTTAAAATTCAGGCTCCCATAAAAAGCCCAAATATTAACCCAGGGATGCGATTTGAACAAACTTGAATCTGACCCACCCAGAGATGTTTTATGCCAAATATGAAAGGATTCTAACTGGTGAATCTGAATAAGAATATTTTTGAAGAAATTCCATCATATTGCACAAAGTTAAAATTTGGGCTCACATAGGAAGCTCAAATATGAACCCAGGGACTCGATTTTAACAAATTTGAATGTGAGCCCCCACCCCCAGAGAAGACTAGTATTGGGATGCTACCACAGAAATAATGCCCAGATTTTCAGTAATGGAAAAAACTAGGGTGTCCAAATATCAACCTAGGGACTTGACGGATGCTGTATACCAATTACCAAAAGATTCAGCCTGGTGGTTCTGGAGAAGAAGATTCTGAGAATATTACCAATTTTGAAATATGTTAAAATTTGCCTCCCTCCCCCCATATGATTGTATCTTAAGAAGCAGATTTTTAAAGATTATTCCTCATATTGGACTAAGTTAAAATTTGGGCTCCAAAAGGGAGCCCAAATATTAACCTAAGGACTTGATATGAACAAACCTAGGTCCGACCTCCCAAAGGATGCTGTATACCAAATATCAAAAGATTCTGACTGGTGGATCTGAAGAAGAAGAACAAGATTTTTAAAGATTATTCCTCCTATTGAACTAAGTTAAAAGTTGGGCTCCCTTAGAGATTCCAAATATCAACTCAGGCACTCAATTTGGACAAACTTGAATCTCACCACCCTAGAGATAGTGTACAGCTAATATGAAAGGATTCTGAATGGTGGATCTGAATATTTGAAGAAATTTCCTCATATTGCACTAAGTTCAAAATATACTAATTCAGGGGCCCGATTTGAGCACATTTGAATCCGACCCCTCTAGAGATGTTGTATACCAAATATACCCCCCTCCCCCCACGAACTTCATTTGAACAAACTTGATTCTACACCTCAAAAGGAAGCTCCATTCCAAATATCTAGTCATTCTACCCACTGGTTCATGAGAAGAAGATTTTTAAAGAATTTTGGAGCATTTTCCGCCACCCCCTCCATATGGGGCTGGGCATGTTGATTTGAACAAAAACAAAATGTGATGTCAGAGCAAGCAATCACTTCAAATTTAACTAAAATTGGTTTAGTGGTTAAGGAGGAGCAGGTGCAAACACCATGTTCACGGACAACGGACGGTGAGTGATCATTATAGCTCATCCTGACTTCCAGTCAGGTGAGCTAAAAAGCAGAGTACAGCCAATCACTTCCAATTATGCTGTCCCAAAACTTAAAATTTGTTCCAATTTGCAAGAATTGGTTTGGATTCTCACAAAGTCCAGCTGCAAAAATCAGTTTGAAAGTTCTGTTATATATCGAATTGAGTTTAATGCTTAAAGGACTAGTTCAAAGTTTGGTGAGTTTCTTGTCTTACATGTACATGCAGAACACATATTTCAGCATACAGTATTTTGGTGGCCTTGCTGATAGAAGTTACATTTATTTATTTATTGTTGATTAAGGTCAGATACTTCTGCACAATGGCTTATCGATCGTGACCACAACACGCAGATAAAGTTATTAAGTCCAGCCAATCGGTTATGCCCATATTGCCCATTTTAGAGGACTATCACCCAAAGCATTGGTGACAGGTCCTATTTAACCAGTAAAGCAGAGCTTGTTTACCATAGTAAACATGCACTGCTTCACTTCCTGAAGTTCTCATGGACAGTACCTTGGCAGTGGTTTCTGGTGAAGTCTTTGCTAGCCTGTCAGTATAAAAAAGCCAAGAAATAGAGGATATCTAGTGTTTTTGAGTGGATACCAAAAATTATCTCATGAGTGACTGAGACAAATGTTTATTTCACACAGCATTTTTCTAGATTTTCTTTTTATTACATGGCTTTTTATAAGAATCTGATCATTCCTATCGATAATTCCTCTCGTTTCAACTTTGAATTGATGCATGAAAATGATTTGATTGATACTTGGAACAGGTAGCATCTTGCAATCTGATTCAGCAGGTGGGTTTCATGCATCAATTCAAGGTGAATAAATGTTGAAATATTGCCAGAAATGATCGGTATCCACTCAAAAACACTCAATTTTCTTTTCATTAAATGTTTTTAGAACAGATTGATCGTTTTCAGTGATAATTTGACTCGTATTCACCTTGAAGTGATGCTTTGAAAACCGCCAGTTTGATTGATTTGGTGAAAGTGAATTTTTTTATATCTTCACAGTGGGGGATACGATTTCTTTCCACAATTTTTTCGATAATCTATCATTTAGCATATAATAAAATTTCCAAACACAAACCATTCACCATACTGAAGGTATGATAATGGTTTGTGTTTGGAAATTATATTCAACTAACAGGGTTATTCAGTTAAGAGATATCCAATTAAGTGGGCCCCACTGAATTATTATATAAGCAGGGGAAACAGGTTTTGCTTTGCCCCATTATACCAACAGGAGATACAGGTTATCTAATCTTATTCTACCAGTAAAGCAGAACCATTCTATTACAGTCGACAACACAGTGGTTCAAACCCATGGATTCCCACATAAATACACTTATGGCATTAATCTTTTACCCAACAAACCAGCTGAAACCAAACAGCACTATGCATAAAAATCACCATTCAAATTTTATTAATTTTTCATTTTTGACTTCAAGATACAGCTATAAAGCTTTTTCCAGTGAGAGCCATAAGCTATGTTTTTGAGACAAAAAAATGATAGTTATTCAAGAAATATTTTGCCAAGTGTCATCTGCTATTCAGGTTGGGAAAAGTGTTATTTCTTTATTTTTATTTATTGGTGTTTAAGGTCACATACATCTGCACAATGGCTGTTCATGAACACAACATGGAGATAAAGTCAAGTTTAGTCAATAGTTTATACCCATGTTGCCCATTTTAGAGAACTTCCACCACAAGCATTGGTGACTGGATCCAAGCCAGAAAATAAGCAGACTGTCATCTGCAAAATGAGGTCCCCAGAGGGCGAATTTAGTGATGCTACCCTGCATAGCCTTGCAAGAGGGGGAGGTTCTGGGTAAACGCTACACGTTGATTCACATTACAGGGCATAATTTGCATCTCGCTACACAGATATGCTAAAACTTCTGATGATTAATCGAAGCCAGGACTTTGTATGCAAATTATTGTCTAGTCACGTATTAATACATTTTGCCTGATAACGTTGAATATTGTGGAATGCATAATGGTGCGACTGATTACCGTCGTTCGGTTGTGCATTCTATAATGTTCAGTGTTGTTGACGTTTATTTCAACTGAACAACCTTGTTCTATTAGGGGTGTGGGCACAACACAATACACTCATTCATGCCTGGTAGGACCATGATGACCGTCCCAATTTATGATTTGTCGCCCATCACCGTCTCTGGTATACCTCCTTGTATGGGAAGTTTACCACATAGCTTGAATCGTGAGGGTGAAAGAGTGAAAGAGACAGAGGGGTGGGGCGAGAGAAAGAGAGAGAGAGGGGAGAAAGAACATGTATAATCTGTAAAAACCCACCATGGACATGTAACATAAACTCATGTATATTGAAATAGTATCCGTTTGTACTTTACTCCATGTAAATGGAAAAAAGTAATGAAATAAATAAAATCTACCCTGCATAGGGTAGCAGCATCAAATTTACTCTCTGGGGACCTCATTCTGGCAATGTCAGACTGTTTATTTTCAGGCCTGACTGGATCCTATTTTACCAGTAGAGCAGAGTGTGTTTACCACAGAAAACAAGCACTACTTCACTTCCCGGAGTTTCCACAGGGGAGGGAAAGGGTTAAAAAGAGTGAATTAAAACTATAAATCGATTATGCTTGTGGACTAAAAACACCAGACTATCATTATTGAATTCATGATCAATCACCTTATCAATTGGCAGCTATTAATTTAATAAACTTGTTTTAAAAAGGATCAGTTGATTCAGACAGTGAGTGCAATTGAAATTACGACTGTATATTTTTGGAAAGTGATCGGTTCTGAAGATCGATATTCTGATTTATCTCTTTATTATCGATACATTATTGTCCTGTGGGTTGTCATTCAATTTTTCTCAGTGTCATAAATTCACATTTCATTTTGAGCAAAGTTTGTCTACTAATGCTTTCAGGAATGATCACATAAATATATTATCAAGATGGCAGGTCCACAGCAGTGATTTATATTCTTGTCAAATCACTCCCTCAGACACTGTTCTAGAGTGTTGCCTGGTGAGGTATAGTGCCCAAGCCATTAGACACTTGAGCAGATAACTCTAAAGGAAAACAATACTCAGGAAATAATGTATTTTTAAATTTTTGCACAGCAAATTGCCTTACAGTAAATAAAAATGTATTGCTTTTTCTAATAAATGTATAGCAATTTTTAAGCCTCAGAAATTAGTTAAGCAAATTCTTCATTTCAATAGATGTAATGGCCCTCTGATAAATAAGGCATAACAGCACATCTCTCTTGGAACAATGTCGACTTGTATGAACGTGTCTGAAAGATCCCTTCAGGTGACACAACCTGTAACATTTCTCCAACTTAACTGTCATGATATTAGGGATGCGGACCGGATCGCAAAAAAATGGTAGGTCTGCAGTCCAAGACCAGACTAAAGACCAGACCAGACCAGACTGCCATCATTGGACTGCTTTGGACCAGTCCACACAAGGTGCTCTGGTACTGGACCAGTTCGCAGACTTTAATACATGGATGTATGTCTAGCTTTAGCACTGGGGTTATCTGGTATGGAAATGTGAATCTCCAATCACCAGTCAATAGACTCAATACACAGTATCGCATATGTCTGGTCATCTGGAGTGAGATCTCATAACTGCTCGTCAAATACATTCATTCTCTGATGTCGGTGACATCAAATGACAGTGACTACTGAGTACCACTTCTGTCTTTTGATTCAACCGATTTCAGAGAATGCCCTATTTGGAACAACACACTTGGTTTAGTAACAAACTAACAATCTTCAATCACGACGATGTCACATGGCAAACGTTCGCTGACTTGAGTGCTAGGAAGTTGGCAGATGCCAGATGGTTCCAAATAAATCATTTGTAATTCTGTAACTCTACCTACCGGTCATTTGTTTAAAATATATAAATTTTATAGTAAATTTCCTTTCTTATTATACCTTCCGCAATTGTTTACTACAGGCTTGTACTACAGTGGAAGAACCTAACTCGGATAAAATACTCTAAATTTTAATCTTTCCCAAGAGATTTGGGAAAGAAAAGTGGTGTAAAAACACCACGAAAAAATAAGCCAAAACTGGGTCGAGCGCCACCGGCGCAACCCAGTGAGGGACCCTCTTCTCTTAGTACAATTCCATGACTTCCGTTAACCAGTGCGCAAACCATTCTTCTGAGTCTGCCAACATAGGAGGTATGTGATCAGCGGGGAGGAAGGATTCTTACCCGAATAAGAAGACGGGAGGGCCTCCATGTAAACAATTGCTATAATAAGAAAGGAAATTTACTATAAAATTTATATTTCTTATCAACCTACCTTACAACTGTTTACTACAGGCTGAATAGACAACAGGATGGAGGGAATCACATAACCAACCCACACATAACTCAATTGCACTGGAACCGTGGACAGAGGAAGAGATCCCTAGGCCTATCAAACCATAACATCACAAATATTAGTAAAAGACAATGAAAGATGAGGTGTATGGTGAAGTGCAACGCACAGACAGAAAGGGAAGTAACAGCATGGAGCTGGAACTGACCCTGTAAAAAGCTGAATGGCTGGGATAGACAACAGTCTCAGCTGAAGAAAGAGGGCCCATAGGACAAAGGTCCTCTGTTGGCTCTTGCAACTGTCGCTGATAAATGGAGAAGGTAGCATTTCTCCAGTAGGCTGCCAGTATAACATCTGACAACATGACAGAGTTAGTAAAAGCCCCGAGAGGAAGACAATGCACGTACCTCATGGCAGAAAAAAACAATTGGTAATACAATCACCAGTAGCTAGACGAGTGGAAGCTGCACGAATAGCAAGACAAATCCATTGAGAAATGGATGCAGGAGAGATCTGGCATGTGAGAAAATGCATATCCATCCAGGATAAAGGCGCAAACTCCCCCCTCCCCCCCACAAGCAGAGCAGCGCCCAAGAAAGTGTCCATCTGGGAGTAAACTGCAAAGTCCTAGGTCTTTTCAAGTAGAAGAGCTGAACAAGATTGGAGAGGCAAGGATGAGTGTCGAAACAATGAGGTACCACATATGAGAAAAGGTCTCCGAAGCAAGGACTTGTACCCATTGCTGGAGACCCCCAGAAACAAACATATACCAGAAACTCTGCAAGTAGTGTTATCGAAGGAGTGATCACACACCATCTACAGAAGAACCTTCTATTTAGCCATAGAGGCTAAACCAGTGGAGTGAGTGCCTCCTTGAAGAAGACTTAGATGTGAGTCTTCCATGGAAGACGTGTGTCGCCTGGTGTTTCAGACAGAATTCTAAGTGGAAAAGGGGTATAACTCTGGAAAAAATACAGCGGATCAAAAAATAAAATAGGAGGTGCACAATGCCATGATGTGATAAAGAATCACTGAAAGTTTCATCAAAATCCATTCATAAGTTAAAGAGGAGTGGCGGATAAGAGAAAGTGTGACACGGATGACGCAAGACAACAAAAGTAATCCCTATATGTCGCTCCCCACTTTCGTGGGGCGGCGTCACAAAAAGCAACTCCACTGCTTGTCTCTAAAATCACTACAGAGGAGACAGGACCCGATAAAAGACATGCGCGAAGGCACAATGAAGTCGGGTCAACTTGAAACCTACTCGGGCGACTTTAGCAAAGAAAATCACGACGTAGAGGGAGACATGCCGGAACTGCCGCTAACAGAGAGCGGAGCAGATTGATCCACATCCACCGAGGCGACAAGGGTGTTATCGAAAGGATTCGACGACTGCAGGTTCATATCTGGGCTAGAACCTGAGGCGGAATCAGAACCAGCAGTAAGGCATAGCCGACAAGACCGCCCCAAAGGAGGGCCAGAGCGTCCACGGCGAAAGCCATAGCATCTAGACACGGGGACACGAAAGTGTCCACCTGATGGTTCCAACGAATCGCAAAGAGATCGATGGAAAACCACCATGTGGAGTATCCACACGGTGGAAAAGAACCTGCCCCGTGGGGACAGGGAGTTGACTAGGATGTTCAGACGACCGGAAATGTGACGAACATCCACCCCGGCATTAACATCCTGAGCGAGCACTAGAAGATCCCGAGCCAATCGTACACTGGAACCGAGTGCGTGTCGCCCTGGTTCCGAATGTAAGCAACCACTGTTGAATTGTCGAACAACAGAAGGACCTGACAATTCGACAGGTGAGGGATCCACTGCCTGAAACTCAGAAGAAGAGCAAGAAGCTCCTTCTGGTTTATGTGTAGAGATGCCCCAACCTGGTCCCACATCCCAAGAAGGGAAAGACCTAGAGGATCCAACGTCGCACCCCATACAAGATCGCTGACATCTGCCGGCAGAACGTGATCGGACGTGGGTAAGTCCAACGGGACACCTTGCGTGATCCACTGAACATTGGTCCAGTGGAGAAGGTGAGGATAAGAGATTTGGGTAACTGAAGCACCAGATCCAGAGAATCAACATTCGGCCTCCAACAACTGAGCAGAATGTGTTGGAGAGATCTGACATGCAGCCGACATAGAGGAATGAGATCCGTCACCGAACCGCAGAGACCGAGCAGCCGGAGAATACCCCGTGCTGTCGCGGATGTGGACTGGGAACAGAGTCACAGCAAAAGCTGAGAGAATCAAAGCCCTGGCCTGCTGAACCGCCACTGTATTGAACTGAGTGCGGAAGGCCATCCCCAGATGACAAAATGACTGAGAAGGGACCAGATCCGACTTCTTGTTGACTCTGAACCCTAGCGACGTGAGCAAGCTCAACAGTGTTGACATCCAACTCCAGTAAGGCAGCATTGGAATGCCTCTGGCAGATATCGTCTAGATATGCAGAAGTAATCACCCTGGACTGTGTGCGATGGAAGGCTATCACATACAACATCAGTCGGGTGAAGGCCCAAGGAGCCAGGTTGAGGCCAAAAGGCATGGCTTACAACTGGTAAACTCGCCCCAGAAAAGCGAACCTCAGATACTTCCGCGACACCCGATGAATAGGAAGGTGAAAGTAAGCGTCTCGAGGGTCGATGCTGGAAGCGAAAACTCCCTGGGAAAGGAACGGCGAACCGACCTGAAAGTCTCCGTGCTGAACTTGGGAGCAATGATAGACTGGTTCAGGATACTCAGATCGATAACCGGTCGGAGTCGGCAGACCTTCTTCGGCACCAAGAACAGGCGGGAATAAAACCCCACTGACTGAATGTTCCTGACGACCTCGATCACCCCCTTGGCCAGGAGATTGTCTATCTCCGTGGACAAAAGCTCCCGATGGAAAGCGTCTGAAGGAACTGTGGTTGGAAGAGGCACTCTGGACAGAGTGGGGTGCCTTCGGAAGGATATTCATAGCCCGGACCGAACAACATCTAACACCCAAGGATAGCATGTGATGGTGGCCCAATGGTCTGCGAACTCTGCTATCCTTCCTCCAGCCTGGATGAATCGAGGTGAGGACCTTCAGTTCGAGCCCCGACGAGGCCTGCGAGAGGAGAAACTACCTCCTCTACTGAATGAAGAATCCTGAGACTTCCCTCTAGCCTGCCGATGCTTACCCTTACCCCGTGAGTAAGAAGTAGACGTGGTGGCATAAGGATCAGCCCTTTGCTTTGCTGAGGAAGCAGAAGGGTACTTGTTAGGCTTTGAACGGTTCCTGCCTCCCCTAGAAGGCTGATCAAGCTGACGAAGCAGCAGCTGATCTTTGGAATGACGTAGGACATAATCCCGGACCATCGACAAGGACGGAACCCATGCAACAGTAGCAGACCTGCCAAAGAAGCAGATCGAAGAGTAGCGTGCTGCCCCCAGGAAGGGATCGGGGTGTGTCCAGCACAGAGTCCCTTCGAACTAGTTCCAAAATAGCCATGTCACAGGCATGCGTGTGAGTAAGATGCATGAGCTCCTTGGACAGCACATGCAAAGGAGCCTGTACATCGTCAAACCTATCTGGAGGCAGATACGCAGCTAAGGCAGAGACGATATGATCGGAGAGAGAAAGCATACCCAGCATTCCTCCCGATCAGCCCAACATGGACTTCAGAGTCGTCATAGGAATGACGGCAGACTTGGGCTTGGAAAGCCTGAGGGAATTGGAGTCCTGATCCAAAACCATCAAAGTCTGGCAGACTGACAGATTGGCAAAATCGTAGTTAACGATAACGCACTGGAGGCAAAAAGGTGTCAACCCTGGTGAAGAACGGATCCTTCATAGCCTTGGAACTCAGTTTAGAGTCCAAGGCTGAAAATGCTTCAAACACATGTACCAACTGGCATGGTTGAAGATGCCCAGAAGCAGGTTGCTCCACAGGCTGTACGCACGTGAACGATGATCGCAGCCTGGCTGACACTGTCGGCTGGTTTGATAGTTTGAGATCCGGAAGGAACCCAAACACAAAGCCAAGAGCTGCCCCCAAGTCAGAAGACTGCTGGCTCTCGACATCAAGCATGTCTGACTCCTCTCCGGAGTCGGAAGACACATAGCCCATCGTGGGCAAACCAGCCGATGCCTCTCATGGTGTAGGAACACCAGGGGGATCAAAAAGTGGCCTGTTTCCAATCCCGGGAGGAGGCAACATAGGGGGCGCCTGGAAAACCACTCGCTGCCTCGCTGGAAGCAACAGGAAGGCTCTTGGACAGAACCTGAGTGAGTAAGGAGAGGGCCTTCCTAAGCCCACTGCCCGTACCAGCCGGTTCGACAAGGGGACGAACCAGCAAAGTGGCTTCACACCTGACCCTCTTAACCAGCGAAGGGTCACGATCCTCCAATACACCCGAAGTGGAGCGACGAGCGGCAGCCGAAACATCTGGGGGCAGACGTTATAGGGGTACGACACACCCTGAGGATCAACATACCGGAAACTCAGGAGAGTTGCCGTGGACCTCTGTGGGGCAGAAGGTCCAGGCTGCACAGAAGGCATTGGTCCCGCAAAACTGGCTGTGTGACCAGAATGAGTGGACGGAAAAACGCCAATGACAAAACTGTGGTACTCGACGGTGCAGAGACCACAGTAGAGGGTCTGGCCAGCAGCCACTTCCAACTTCGCCGAGTTGAAGTCAGGGAAGGCCGATACCCCTACGTCTAAACTACCAGACACCACAGCAGACCACTACAGGTATAAAACTGCTGTGCTCAATGGCTGAGAGGACACAGCAGGGAGTTCAGTCGGCAGCCACTTCCGACTTCGCCGAGTTGAAGTCAGGGAAGGCTGAGACTGATACCCCACAACCACGCTACAGACATCCCTGCAGACCCTTGCAAGGATAAGCCGAGGCCAGCTAAAAACGGTGCCCGATGACATTGTAGATGGAACAGCAGTAGCAGCAGATACGACGGGAGCTGTTGGAACTGGTGGAAAAGGGGAGAGCCACCTAGCTCGGCCTCCAAAGGAGGAGTCACAACCCTAGTAACAGCATGACAGGGCGCACAGTCCCGGAACCAGGCATCTCTTCACCAGAAATCCATCAGCTCCTGCAGTATTCACCACGGTAAAAAAAAATAACTGCACATCCCCCACGGAAGGGGAATAACTCTCACCAGACGTGGTCGAGTCAGGAGGCCCCGAAACGACAGTGTTCTCCACCCCTCCGCTGGTGTGGGAGGAGCTGCACATCCCCCATGGAGGGGGAGTAATTCTCACCAGATGTGAGTCGGAAAGCCCCGAAATGACAGCATTCCACACCACCCGCGGGTGCGGAAGAAACAGCCACGAGAACGCACAAAGGCGAGGGCAAAAGGAATTGCCCTAAAGGAATTGAACTGGAAATAAGAGAGATGAGAGCAGTAGAAGAAAAAGGTGAACTCAACACATACAGAAAGTAGAAGAACACCCTCAACTACGAGAGAAGGTGGTAGAAAAAAATAACCGGTGGGTACACAACAGAACCCAGACGGCCGACAGGGACCGAAAAGAACAGAAATTCAGCCCTCAACAGAGTGAAGAAATCCTGTCCAGACAGTCCCTAATTGACACCTAACTCCAATAACAATTTAAATTTATCAACCGAAACATTTCATTCATTGTCGAACCGCGTTGACACGATGCCGAAAAAACATTCGTGAAAACGGAATAATAATTAATATTCAATGAGAATGTGGTTGAAAATATTAACAAGAATATATAAAACACAGTCCTGTTATTATACGATCTTCAAATCCATAATCCAGTCACAAGAAAACCATTATCGACGAGTTGAATTATCACTGTATCATAATGCAAAGATGATGCAACATGTCCACCACATTGCACGGACAAAAGAAGAATGGTTTGCGCACTGGTTAACGGAAGTCGTAGAATTGTACTAAGAGAAGAGCGTCCCTTACTGGGTGTGCGCCGATGGTGCTCGACCCAGTTTTGGCTTTTTTTTTTTTTTTTCATAGTGTTTTTACACCAATTTTCTTTCCCAAATCTCTTGGGAAAGATTAAAATAGAGAGCATTTTATCCGAGTTAGGTTCTTCTACTGTAGTGCAAGCCTGTAGTAAACAATTGTAAGGTAGGTTGATAAGAAATAGCATAAACAGTTGTTAAAATTTACAATAATAATGGAGCCTTCTAGAGAGTCGAATGATACTAAATCTTGGTAAATTATTGAATCGCCCAGTAATTCTAATACAGTGACAAGTACAGGAACGATACCAAAACACAGGACACTACTGGATTCGCACCAGGAAAAATATTCTTTCCCAGTATATGGGTATCTGTATTCAGATAAGAATGATGCAGCTGGTGTTTTCCGATGAGTAAAATGTGATGAAAAAATAAAGAAAGGTAGTTGCGGCCAGTCCAACTTGAAAAAAACATTTTAAGAGGTACCATAAAGACATTTTCGATTCAGTGATTGAACCACCAACCAAAAGACACACGTTGATGTTGAACTATGTAAAAAAAGACATCCTCCACTGCATCATCTTCCGAATCTATCCCACTTTCACAATTGTAGTCGGTGAATTCGATTTCGGGTCAGAAGAATACTACAAGAAAGATAGTCTTCGATACGCGCAATGTAAATGGAATCTTGCGGAGATGATATGTTCAGATATTCAGCGTGTATCTACAGTGAATGACCCTGGTATTTGAGAAAAACATCACATACTTCTGTGCCACTTTTGATATGTGGACATCTAAGGCAATGCATTCATATATCAGTTTGACTGTACATTTCATTTCAAACTTGTGAGAATTGGAGAGTGTTAGACTTGGAGCTGTATCTCTTCCTGGAGAACACACAGGGGAAAGTATCGCTGACAAAGTTCTCGAAATGTTGAACACATGGGAGCTGCTGAGAGTCAAGTTAGTAGTGGCAACATGTGACAATGTCAGTTCGAACATCAAATGTTGCAGAGATTTCTTACATGTTGAATGATTTCCATATCTTGGCCATGTTTTGAACTTAGCTGCACAAGATAGACTTAATGTGCGGGGAGTAAGTGAAGCCATAGACCGATGTAAGAAACAGGTAATGCATTTCTGGAAGAGCAAGATCCTGCTTGATAAAATGGAGGCTGTATAACGAGAAAAGAAACTTAAGACAATGAGACTCATTCAAGATGTATGTATTGAAACATATTTAATTTTGTTCGGACCTCTGGAACTTGGAGACATTATAACCACTGTTGTAGATGATACCCTACCACACAGGAATGCCCCAAAACCCACTTACTTCCCACTGAAGTTGAGTGGAATCTCATTTCTGAGCTATTTCATTACTACAACCATTTTATGATGTGACAGTTTGGGTAAGTTCCTCTTTGTATGTGACAATATTGGCGGTTGGACCAGCTGTAGCAATGTTGAATCAAGTTTAGGAGGATCCAGAGGTGGTGCAATTTCGGTATTAAAGCCAAGTGACTTAATGAAGGCTATAGATCTCTCCCTATGACGGACTCGACTGCGGCTGACATAGACCAGCTGGAGAGTCGAGATTGGACATGCCACACTGATAGGCAGTTTGTTAAAAATTTTGCAAGATGGTTTGTGTCACAGGTTTAATACTGCAATTTCGTTACCACCAGATACTAGCCGTGAAAGTGAAAATTTGTTATCGGCAAGAGAAGATCCTAAATTTGTCAAAGAGGCACTGGGCATAGAAAGTGACAAAGGATTTCTACTAGGCCCCTTTTGCACTGCTCTATTTGAAACATTTCAGATCAGTCCATTTGGGGCAGTGACAGGAAAGTATTCACGAAAAAAATGCATAATCATTGACCTATCAGCTGCACTTGACAATACAGATCATGCAAGTTTGAATGATTGGATACACAAAGAACAATTTTCCCTAAACTGTACCAAAGTAGGTGATGCTATGAAAGTTATAAAGAAGCTGGTAATAGGGTGTTGAATGTGCAAGATGGACACAGTTGCTACTCCCTATTCGCCCTTCCCTGTGGTATCAGCATGACATAAAATGTAGGGGACAATATTATTTCTTTTGTAGGTTAGCTTTTGGCTGTCAAATTTGCAGGATTGATAAACACAGATATCAGATACCCAATACCGTACTTTCCATCTCTTGGAAGAATTTCTGACATCTGACCTTCTTTGATTCCATTCCTGAATGAACAATGGCACTTTTGACAGAAATTTTCAATTCATTAAACATAGCAATCGTCCCACACAAAAGATTGGGCCCAGTAGCTTGGTATAATTCTTAATTCCAAGAATTTGAAATCCCAGCTCCCTTGGAATAAACCAATGAAGCCAAGTGTTCACATTATAAGGCAGGGGCACTTTTACTTTAACCATTTTCCCAAAACCGGCCAGAGCTGTTCACAAAAATTCCCATGAAATTTTCATTATTTTTTTCATTTTTTGTCTTAAAAACATAGTTTATGACCCCTCATTGAAACAAGCTCATCAGCTCGTTTCAATGAGGGGTCAAAAGCTAGGTTTTTAACGCCAAAAATGAAAAAAATTTGTTATTCAAGAATTTGGTATGCAAGAGTAGTCTGCCTTTCATGTTACGTAAAAGGTTAAAAAATAATGGGTCTGAAGACAAATCAGCAGCAGGCCAAAGAGTTAATAGGAGAAAAATAACCTCAACTTTGCTATCTTGATTTAACTTCGTGGGCCTCCAAGTATAATTTTTGCTGTTTACATGTTCCAGGTGTAAGAAACAACATTGCTGATTATCTCTTGCATTTTCAAATGCAGTCATTTTGGGATTTAGCTCCGGAAGCTTGCAGTACCCAGAAGAGATCCCATATCTGTTAGAGGATTCAAATCTTTAAAAGTCAGAGTATCAAAACTATTTCAATCAGCATTGGCAGATATCACTCAATCAGTTTACTTCTCTGCTTGGCAATGTTTCCAAAGGTTCTGTATTACTTATGGTTATTCTGCAGATAAGTTTCCATTAATTAGTGAAGAGGTACTTCTGTATTTTCTTGCATACTGTCAAAATTATTTTGCATCATAAGTTCACCACAGTGAAACTCTACCTGGCAGGTATTAAATTTGCTATCTACAGTTAGGCTTTTTTTCAAAGCCTTTTGCACAGTCAGATGGCACATCTTTTGAACAGATACAAATTTCTTTACATGGACTCCAAAAAAAATGGCATCATGCCACTTAATTGGATGTCTCTTAACTGGTTGAGTGCTCGAAGCCACTATCAGGACTTTCCATAAAATGAGGGTACCATAGCAAATGAAAAGACAACATTTTTCTTGCTCATATATCATATTCAGTCAAACGCAAATAATATTTTGTTTATATAAATGTGTTCTATTACAAATTATTGGAGAGTGCCTGTGGGCACTCTCCAATAATTTATAATAAACCAAATTTTGTATAACAAATTTAAACCACCAAAAATCATCAACCAGTTAAGTGAATAACTTTACGAACTGAATATAACTTCCAAATGCAAAACAACTCACAATACCATTTTTACAAATTTGATACCCGGGAAGTGAAGCAGTGCCTGTTCACTGCGGTAAACAGGCTCTGTTTTACTGGTAAAATAAGACCCAGTCACCAATGCTTGGGAGGTGCAAACCCTCTCTAAAATGGGCAACATGGCTTATTAACGCTCACCCCTGGTCTTGAGTTGATACTCATGCTGTGGTCATGATTAGCCATTGTGCAAAAATATGTGACCTTAAACACCAATAAATAAATAAATAAATACAAATTTGATTGGTTAATTGTATATGGGTTATAGAGTATAAACTGGTAACTGAATAAAAAATCTTGCATTATGTTGAGACACTACTCTGATAATCACTGAATTCCCTTGTTTATAGACCCATTTGGCTTCACTACCTCCAACGTAGACATTTAATTTATTATACCTTGTTTGAAAGAGCTCCATGACCTCTGTCAAACACAATGTAATAGAATAAATGTCCAGATTATCTCTAGAAGATAGGAAGCTGATGAAATCCCTGATAATTGAATACTCCTGTTAATTAAACAATTTTATCTGACGAAGTGGCTATTCAGTTTTCAAGGTTCCACTGGACTGTAGTTTCAAGGGGGTATACAAAATGTTGTATGTTGTGAAGAGTGAGGCATATTCCAACAAGTCGACTCAATTCTGTTGTATCTATACTTTGTGTGCAAAAATCTAGTTCAAGATACAAATGGCCATTAGTCTTGGATAGAATCCTTTAGCATCATAATTTTACACTAATGGTATTTGGCATATTTTGGTGAATGGATAAACTAAAATTTCATTATGTCCATCAACTGCTGGAGAGGTTTTTCAAAAATAAAGTCCAAAAGGAATGTAGTTCAGCAAACGAAGGAGAATAACTGTTGGATGAAATCCTTGAACCACATAGATATAAAAAACACTTTTTACCGGAACATGAAATCTTTTGGTAAACTTGCATTGAACTTTAGGTAAAATTCCGATTACCTAAGTACCTTAGCAGTTGATTCTTGGCAAGTCTTGGTTGCCTATATAGATTTTCACTATCAAAGTGCAGCAAAAATTCATAAAATATCCAGGCCATTAGGGGCAACATCATGCTGTGAAGAGGAGAGGTCAAAGTAAATGTGTCTCACAAATGGACAGATTAATATTTGAGAGACAAACAAGTATTGACACGGAAGAATCCTAAGAGAGACATTCAGACAACATCAAAACATAATAGGTACTATTCAAGTCTGGCAGAATGAAATATTTGAAAGATTTTTTCACAACCATCATTTCTTGATTCCAATGAAACTTTACACCGTCCAGACTGATTAAGTAGAAGGAATGAATACTTCCATGATATAAGCATACCTATTAACCATAATATTATAACTGGAATCTAACTCAGTCGATGAGATCATAAAACTAGAAACATGAAAAAAATTGTCTGAATGAGGAAAAAAATCAATTCTCAATGTTTAACCCTTATATGATTTCAACTTTGGTAAATCTTGATAACTTGTAAAAGGGGGTCTAACATGCAGCTTCTGTGTGGTATTAAAAGTGCTCTGGTCTATGTTGAGTGGTGGACAAGCAGAAAAATCTTTGGGATGACCAAACATTGCCAGCTCCCATTCTCGGGGTGATGCTGTTTTGACCCCAAAACATAGCTTAGGAGCCTTCAATGGAACAGGCTTGTTGAGCATATTCCAATGGAGGGTAGGGGGTAGGGGGTGGGGGGGGGGGGGTCACAACCTGTGCTTCTGGGGCAAAAAATTAATATTTTTAGTTGTTTGAGATGTTTTTTTGGTTTTGCAAGTATCTACTGCAACATGTACATCCCAAGAGAAAAGATATACAGGAGCTTCAAGGACTTTTTTGGGGTGTTCTCAAGCACTTTAAATTTCATGCTTGGTGATGGTATCAGTAATATTTTGGAGGTCATTGAAAATACTTTCGGATTAGCACGGTATTCAGAATGGGACAATTAACAATACTGTTGAAGGTTATTTATTTATTGGTGTTTATGGTCAGCATCTTTGGCTATCTCATGACCACAACATAGGGATGAAATCAACTCCAGACAATCGTTTATATACCAATGCTGCACACTTTTGAGGACTTCCATCCTGGTTCCTATTTTACAAGTAAAGCAGAACTTGTTTATTGCAGAAAACAAGCACTGTTCAACTTCTAAGGGGCAGAGCAAACCTTGAAAAAACACTAACAATATTTTGAGGTAAATGATGACTGGTTAATATCCTTCAGTTTATTATCTTAACTGCTTTATTGGGCTTGTTTTCCAAGAAAATGTATATATACTCAGTCAAAAAAGAAAGTATAATAGAAACAAAAGTGAAAAAAATAGCATAAAGGATGAAATATAATAGTTCTAATGTTGCATGTTTGTGGACAAGAAGTCGTGCAAAGAGTTTAATGATATGTTGTTGTTGTCCACCCAACTGTATACAATTTTGATTTCAAAATAGCATGTGCTACCCGTGAATGTCAAATTGAATGGGTGACCAACGATTTTCTTTGTGTTATCTTGTGCTAGAGAGCCTGGGTTATTGAGAAAATATGCTAGTTTTTGTCTTCCGTCATTTTAAACAATGCCAAGTTTAACCGAAAATCAGAGGTATGCATGAGGCTGGGATACCTCCAGATGAGTTCGCTGCTGAGTTTGGAGTCACTGTGGCCACTATTTACCTCCAGATGAGCTCGCTGCTGAATTTGGAGTCACTGTGGCCACTATTTACCATCTCATTGGAAGGTACAGAACCACTGGATCTATTGCCAACTGACCACGTTCACGTCAACCAAGAGTTACGACCCCTGCACAAGACCGACACATCAGGATGTCTCACTTGCTGGATCGCTTCCTTCCGGCGACAAGGACAGCAGCAATTACTCCTGGTAGAACTAACAATAGAATCAGTGCACAAACTGTCCGCAAGAGACTCGCTGAACTCGGCATCCGCAGTAAGCATCCAAAACCATGGACCAATCCTTACCCAACGTCATCGAACCGTCAGAATGGAATGGGAACGTTAGCATGTTTACTGGACTCAGCAGCGTTGGAGCACAGTTCTTTTTAGTGATCAATCACGATTTTGTCTATGGCGCGCTGATGGTAGGGCAAGAGTGCATTGCCGATGAGGAGAACGGTTTTCTGATGTTTGCGTGCGGGAAAGCGACAGTTTTGGCGGGGGTAGTGTATGGTTTGGGCAGGAATTTCCTTGCACCATCGAACGCAGTTGATCTTCATCAATGGTAATCTGAATGGACAGCGATTTTGGGACGAAATTCTTAACACTGTTGTTGTCCTGTTATTCAATGCTAATGTCGGATTGCAGTTATTCCACCAAGACAATGCCCGATGTCATGTGGAGTGTTTCTGTCATGACTTTCTTGAGGAGCAGAGCTTCAAACTTCTTCCCTGGCCTCCACTTTCGCCAGATTTGTTGCCAATCGAGCATCTTTGGGATCAATTGGCCTGTCGGGTATGACTTCATGATCTTCAGACGTTAGACGATTTCCGTAATGTTCTAAGGCAGGAGTGGAACGCAATACCACAGGGTGACATCCAGAGATTTATCAGGTCCATGCGCCGTCGATGTCTTGTCATCCAAGAGGCAAACGGTGGATATACACGCTACTGACTGCATGTGTGAACTTTTCATTTCACCCCATGTCTGAATTGCGACGTCCCGACATGACGCTGGAAACAGTAAGAACATGAAATTATGCAAATTCATACAGCTAGACTCGAAATATTAATTTACAATAATTTGTTTGGGATTGAAGTCGATAATACTAAAAAAACTGCTCCTCAAAGTTTATTATACATTCTTTTTTGACTCAGTATATTTTGGGCTATAAAATCCCATCACTTCCTGACTTCCACCCCAGACTTTGGTTACCGTGTCCTATTTTACCAGTTAAACAGAGCCTGTTTACCACAGTAAACAAGCACTGCTTCACTTGCCAGGATTTCCATGAATGCTTAAATTCAGCTATCAGCTCATGATGATCATAAGGCATGGCAAATTTAACAAATGTTAATGAATGTGTTATTTGTCAAAACAATGAAAACAAGTGCAAAGTGATGGGATGACAATTCCCCTACCACTAGAGTCTAACAACAGCAATAACTGTCAAATAAATACTTGGACACAGAAAGTTTGCAATCCCTTCCATGAGATTATTACCAAAAATATATATATATTTAAATTATGAAAAAAAATGCCGATAGGATCACCGATCCAATGTCGAGTTGTGACAGCACAAAAGTGGGTTTAATCATTATCAACTTATCGTCTGGAAACCAGTTGTTTACAATTTACTATGTGAAGGGTCACTGTGACCTTGACCTTTGACCTAGTGATTCTAAAATAAATAGGGCTCTTTCTTGCACCAATGCCAACCTACCTATGAAGTTTCATGAATGTGGGTGGAACCACTATCAAGTTATCATCCGGAAACCAATTGTTTACGATTTATTATGTTCAAGGTCACTGTGACCTTGACATTTGACCTAGTGAGTCCAAAATAAATAGGGGTCTTCCACTCGCCTAGGCCAATCTACCTATGAAGTTTGATGAATGTGGGTCAAACCATTATCAAGTTATCATCCGGAAACCCATTGTTTACAATTTACAATGTTGAAGGTCACTTTGACCTTTCACCTAGCGAGTCCAAAATAAATAGGGTTCTTCCTCTCAAGAAGGCCACCCTACATATGAAGTTTCATAAATGTGGGTTGAACCATAATCAAGTTATTATCCGGAAACAATTGTTTATGATTTACTATGTTCAAGGTCACTGTGACCTTGACCTTTGACCTAGTGAGTCCAAAATAAACAGAGTTCTTCCTCTCATTGATGCCAACCTACATATGAAGTTTCATGAACTTGGGTCAAACCATTATCAAGTTATCATCCGGAAACCAATTGTTTACAGATTTACTATGTTGAAGGCCACTGTGACCTTGACCTTTCACCTAGCAAGTCCAAAATAAATAGGGTTCTTCCTCTCACTGATGCCAACCGACATATGAAGTTTCATGAACATGGGTCAAACCATTATCAAGTTATCATCCAGAAACCAAGTGTTTTGATTTACTATGTTCAGAGTCACTGTGACCTTGACCTTTGACCTAGCGAGTCCAAAATAAAGAGGATTCTGCCTCTCACGAAGGCCAACCAACTAATGAAATTTCATGAATGTGGGTTCAACCATAGTCAAGTTATCATCCAGAAACCAACTGTTTATGATTCGGAATGTTCAAGGTCATTGTGACCTTCACCATTGACCTAGTGAGTCCAAAATAAACAGGGTTCTTCCTCGCACCGAGGTCAACCTAGCTGTAAAGTTTCATGAACATGGGTCAAACCATTATCAAGTTATAATCCGGAAACCAACTGTTTACGCCCGAAAGCCTGCATGCCATTCATCAAACTATAAGTCGAGTTTGACTTCGTCACAACTCGACTAAAAATCTTGGAACAGTTTTCTTTGAAATGTGGTCACAAGAACTGGTAATGAGATGACAGGAAATTCTAAGTCCATCAAGGCAAATAACAACACTCAAACTAATACTTAGACATGGCTGCTGCACAATTCCATTCATGATATCACCAAAAAGCTATTTTTGCAATCCCATTCATAATATCTTCACCAAAAAGCTTTATATCAAATTTGGAAAAAACAGCTTGAATAGTTTTCTTTAAAATGTGATAAGAAATGGGGATGCATGGATGGACAAATGGAAGACTGGATAAAACCCATTCCTATATCCCTCTCCCAAAAGGTGGCGGGGGATACTGATCCTTTTGTATTTACAGTCATATATTTCTGAACAATGGCTACTCAAGACGGCAACATGGAGATCAAGTCAAGTTTAGTCAATCGTTTATAACCATGCTGCCCATTTTTGAGGACTTCCACTCCAAGCACTGGTGACTGGGTACTATTTTACCAGTAAAACAAGAGTTTGTTTACCATGGTAAACAAGCACTGCTTCACTTCCAGTGGTTCCAACATGCGTCTGATAAAAAAGCTGAGAGAAAATTATCCTCCTTGCTGGCCACAAATAGTATTTACAATTTCAGAATAAACTTTATTTATTGGTGTTTAAGGTCACTTTCAGCATCACTGGTTATATCATGATCACAACATAGGAATGAAGTTTAGCCACTTGTTTATACCATTTTGAAGGATTTCCATTTCTGGCATTGGTTCTGGAACCTATTTTACCAGTAAAGCAGAACTTGTTTACTGCAGTAAAAAAGCACTGCTCCACATCCGGGGGAAAAGAAAACCTTGACAAAACACTAAAATTTTTTTAGCTACTTGACGACTGGTTAAAATCCTTTAGTTTATCTGCTGAAATTCTGCTTAATTCAAGAAAATGTAAATGTTGAAGGGTGTAAAATGAATAAAATCCCATCACAGAATTCCCATAGTAATACACCCTCCATATGCTATACATTTAGGCGATAACTGTCTCTTGTTGAGTTAAACATTCAGGAATTTGACTATGAATTTACAGAAAACAATTCTGGGTACATTCAATCTGTGATAGGAAGGGTTTAGTGCCACTGCTTGCACATAGCGTGGATACAGACATGTTCTAATTGAGCTGCTTCCGGCAATTAGAGCATGGTAAGAGTAAATTTACCTGAGATTGGAGCACAGAGCCGACCAGCTCTCAGCCAATCAAATTACGGGTTCAGAAAGAACAAGAAGGTTAAATTTAACTGATGAATTACAATGTATAATATTTCCTCTCGTACTTAAAATTAAAAAAAAAATAAAGGTGTCATGCTGCCAGCATTCTTAAAAACTGTTTTCCGAATTCTTAAATTTTCAAATACACTGTTTTTTTCTATAAAATATATTCCCAGTTAATTGGATATTGCCCAATGGAATAAAAATAGGCCGATGAAATCATCAGATGTGTACCCATACGCGCAACTAGTAGAAAGCTGTATGACGGAGGGCCACCACGGATGCCGACATTATGTACACCATACAAGGTATGGGTACATATAGAAATGGATTGGAGGAGTGCCTAATTTGATGGATAAAGGGTTAATATCTCCGGAGCAAATTATCAGATTTACATAAAAAACTATACAGCACAGCACATCAGTAACCTGAATAAATATATAAAGTAACATGACAATCGGATTGATATTTTTTGAGTTACCTCATGCCAAAGGGATTGGAGAAATTTTCAATTTGAAGGATAAAGGGGGTTAATAACTCCGGATCAAATTATCAGATTTACACCAAAAACTATACAGCTCGGCACATCAGTAACCTGAGCACAAATATAAAGTAACTTGACAATCCAAGCAATATTTTTCAAGTTATCGAATGCCAAAGGGATTGGAGGAATTTTCAATTTGAAGGATCAAGGGTTAATATCTCAGGATTAAATTATCAGATTTACACCCAAAACTATACAGCTCGGCACATCAGTAACCTGAACACAAATATAAAGTAACTTGACAATCCAAGCAATATTTTTTCAAGTTATCGAATGCCAAAGGGATAGGAGAAGTTTTCAATTTGAAGGATAAAGGGTTAATATCTCGGGATCAAATTATCTGATTTACATCAAAAACTATACAGCTCGGCACATCAGTAACCTGAACACAAATATAAAGTAACTTGACAATCCAAACAATATTTTTTCAAGTTATCGAATGCCAAAGGGATTGGAGAAATTTTCAATTTGAAGGATAAAGGGTTAATATCTCAGGATCAAAATAACAGATTTACACCAAAAACTATACAGCTCGGCACATCAGTAACCAGAACACAAATATAAAGTAACTTGACAATCCAAGTAATATTTTTCAAGTTATCGAATGCCAAAGGGATTGGAGGAATTTTCAATTTGAAGGATAAAGAGTTAATATCTCGGGATCAAATCATCAGATTTACACCAAAAACTATACAGCTCGGCAAATCGGTAACCTGAACAGAAATATAAAGTAACTAAACAATCCAAGCAATATTTTTCAAGTTATCGAATGCCAAAGGGATTGCAGGAATTTTCAATTTGAAGAATAAAGGGTTAATATCTCAGGATCAAATTATCAGATCTACACCCAAAACTATACAGCTCGGCACATCAGCAACCTGAACACAAATATAAAGTAACTTGACAATCCATGCAATATTTTTCAAGTTATCGAATGCCAAAGAAATGAATACGGATGCCGGACGGACAGATGGATGGATGGACGGACAGATGGACAGACGGACGGACAAAGGATGGACGAATGACGGATGGTCACCCCGGATGCCGGCATTATGTGTACCATACATAGTATGGGTACACATAAAAATGTTATTGGCATATAAATCAGAAATGTGAAACCATTTATGACACATTTAGTGAAAACTTGAACTGTTAATTCTTGTAAATGGTACAAAATAATCCCTACTGATTGAATATAAAATATTAAGATCTACTGCAACCTTCTGCTGACAGCCCCCAATATTACCCAGCTTTACAGTTCTATGGTGTCTCAGCACTTTGGACCTAATTAAATTGGATATCTATAAAAGAAATAACCTTGTTAACTGAATATAATTTCAAATACCAAACCACCTACCATACCTTCAGTACAAACTGGAACTGTTAATTGCATATATATAGGCTATAGAGTAAACATCTGCTTACTGAATAAAAAATCTGGTAATATGTCAAGGAATTACCATGACAATAATCAAATGTGACAAAAGACCAATGTTATTAGTCTGTGTGAAACACACAGACTATTGTTTTTGCACGGTTTCTTTTCTTTTTTTTTTTTTTCTTCTTTTTTTTCTTCTTCTTCTTCTTCTCCTGTCTTCTGTCTTCTCATCACTATTTTGTCCGCAAGATAACTCGAAAAGGAATTGCCCTATCTCGTTGATTTTTGGCATGCTGATAGACAGCCACAAGTTCTCGGCCATCTATGTTTTTCAGATTCCTGGGGTATCGGGGGTGTCTGTAGGGGTGTTTTGAAAGTGGGTCACGCCCATATCTCAGGTGTGGTATGACCTACAGACCTGGGACCGACACCAAATGAGTCGATACTCGATGGAGGTTCAAAATATGGGTCAAGGTCACGGAGGTCACCTAGGGGTCTTTGGGTGCATTTTTCATAATTGCTGGAAATCACATTTTTTGACCCCCTAAAGCATTCCTGATGTACACACATGCATTTTGACGTAAAAAAAAGTGGGCGTGGCCCCAAAATTTTTAAAAGTGGGTCACGCTCATATCTCAAGCATGGTATGACGTACGGACATAGGACCAACACCAAATGAGTCGACACTCGATGGAGATTCAAAATATGGGTCAAGGTCACGGAGGTCACCTAGGGGTCATTGAGTGCATTTTTCATAATTGCTGGAAATCACATTTCTTGACCCCTTAAAGCATTCCTGATGTACACACATGCATTTTGACGTAAAAATAGTGAGCGTGGCCAAAATTTTTGAAAGTGGGTCACGCTCATATCTCAAGCATGGTATGACATATGGACCTGGGACCAACACCAAATGAGTCGACTCTCGATGGAGATTCAAAATATGGATCAAGGTCACAGAGGTCACCTAGGGGTCATTGAGTGCATTTTTCAGAATTGCTGGAAATCACATTTTTTTACCCTTAAAGTATTCCTGACATACACACATGCATTTTTACGTAAAAAAGTGGGCGTGGCCAAAATTTTGAACATGGGTCACTCCCATATCTCAGGCATGGTATGACCTACACACCTGGGACCAACACCAAATGAGTCGATACTCGATGGAGGTTCAAAATATGGGTCAAGGTCACGGAGGTCAACTGGGGGTCATTGAGTGCATTTTTCAGAATTGCTGGAAATCACATTTTTTTGAGTATGGCCCAGTAGGCCACAGGGTTTTCACAGCCTCCAATTTCCTGATACAGTAAATTCTCCCCAAGCAATACGACGTTATGTTCATACTGGAGACTATGTAAACACCAGTGGAGTAATCTGTCAAAATGAAATCTGACCTTGTCATCATAATGGGATGTTAGTTCCTGAAACTAAGTTGAGAGAAACCCTTTGCCTTGCAAGGAAATAAATTGTAAATTATTCAGTTCACTGCTTTTAACCCTCTCCAGACTTCTATGTGGATTGCACATATTTTATTTCAGGCAGAATAAAGTTAACCCTTTCCATAAAACTGCACTGAATAATTGTTGAAACCTATCTTATTCAGTTCAATGCTTTTAACCCCTCTCAAGACTTCAATGTGGATTGCACATATTTTATTTCAGGCAGAATAAAGTTAACCCTTTCCATAAAACAGCACTGAATAATTGTTGAAACCTATCACAAAACTGTCAGGGTGCCGGTAACAATGCAATACTGGCATGGTCGATTGTACTGTTAACTGTGTTAGTGCTATGACTGTTTAAAACTAATTTGTTAGAGGAGTTCTATAGTCTTTCACTGCGCTCATCTCGGCCTCACCGAGAGTGCAGAAACCTTTGGTGTCAAAGTACCATTAAGAGAATGTCTCTGATTTGTGCCGTTCCATCCCTCCGGAGTGCAAAAGCAGGTACTGTCAGCTGAGAAACTTAATGTTTTTCGCTTTATTTTCATAACATTTAATTCTATGTGGAATGGGACACCTTTTCAGTGTGCCTTCCAAAGTAAGGGATTCTTAACCCTTTAGCGAACATAACAGCGAAAACCGGTCAACATTATTCACAGAAATGTCTATTCAGTTTTAATTACCTTTTCATTTTTGCTTGAAAAAACATAGCTTATGACCCTTTATTGGATTGAGCTCATTTTTTAAAGGATTATTTATTTATTGGTGTTTAATGTCACATATTTCTGCATAGTGGCTAATCATGACCACGACAGTTTTTTAGGTGGAGGAAGTCGGAGTACCCGGGAAGAACCACCGGGTAACAACGAGCAACTGTCAGATCCCCCACATACTAACTCCACACAAGCAGGGTTAGCATTGGTTGAAGACGGGTGCACAATCGATGTGCAGTACGCTTTAGAACACATCGCCACCATGCACCCACGTGGGCAATGGGGTGAAGTGGCTTGCCCAAGGACAGAGTGAGAACCTCACGCCTTGCAGCCTGCACCTCTGCCAACTGAGCCACTGTGCCCCCATTTAAAGGATTAAAATGGAGTATTTAAAGGGAATATTTTAACCCTCTGAAGATCTTAATATGGGGGCATTATTCAGAAAGACTGGGAAATGCATTTTATTACACCTTAATGCATTTCTAAAGTTTATGAATGTATTTCATCACTCAAATTAGTGGGCAGAGACAAAAATATCCATTTCTGATTCGTGTATCAAACCCTTTGAATGCTGGTCACATATATGCCATTTCTGGTTTCTTATAAAAATGTTCTGATTCCTGTATGAATATTTTCTATCCCCTTCCTTTTGTCTTGACGATAACTCAAAAACAAATCATCTGTCCTGGGGGGGGGGGCGCGGTGGCTGAATTGGAAGAGGTGCAGGCTGCAAGCCGAGAGGTCCTCGGTTCGAATCCCACCTGCGGCAACCGCGTTGTGTCCTTGGGCAAGACAATTCTTCCCCATTGCCCACGTGGGGGCACGGTGACGCTGTGTATTAAGGTGTACTGCACGTCAATGGTGCACCTGTCTTCAACCAATGCTAACCCTGCTTGTGTGGAATGAGTATGTTGGGGAGCTGACAGTTGCTTGCCATTGCATGGTGGTTCTCTCCGGGTATTATGGCTTCCTCCACCCGTAAAACTGTCGTGGTCATGATTAGCCATTATGCAGAAATATGTGACCTTACACACCAATAAATAAATAAATAATCTGTCCTGGGGCTGTTTGGCATACTGGTAGCCTGTCACAAGTACTGGCCCAGCTATGTTATCAGGGAACCTTTGGGAGTGGTCCATTGGGCCACAGAGTTTTTTATATCCCCTAATTTCTTTGAAAAGAAAAGCATCATAAAGAAATAGCTGTTTATATTTATATACACAAGAGAATAATGTAAACAATCAAATTAGAGAGAAGTTGCTATAGATGACAGCCTGACACATATTTACTCTTATCAGCTGTCAGATCAGAATTAAATTCCATCCCAAAACCAAGTTGAACAAAAACCTTTAGGTGGCAAGAAAATTTGTTTATTGTACAGAGCTATCTTACAACACTTGATTAATTGCAGTTGAATAAATAACCCTTCACCTTTCATTGCATTTTTTTTTTTTTTTTTCATTCTCAATCATAACTCAAGATCAACAGGTTTCAGGCCGAGTGGTAAGCGGCTCTCTCGAAACACTTATCACAATTATGAATTAATGAAATGGAATATTTAAATACTTCACCGCGAAGATCAAACAACATCATTTAACTTATGACGGTAGAACCTTTTGCACGCTTCCTGCCATATTGCCACTCTTTACGCAAATGCCATGATTCAAGATTCCACCATCTTATTTTATGTATGCCTTGTTTAGGGCACTAGATGCTCTTAAGGTTAGGCCTTTAAACGAGCTCTTGGGGCTTTTAAGTTTTTTATGGCACTATCCCAATATAGAGTCTATGCACCCTTTGTCGGCTCGATAACTCAAACACAAATCGTCCTATCTCTATTCGTTTTGGCATGCTGGTTACCAACAACCAGTTTGCACTCATCTTTGTTTTTTCAGCTAGTTTGAGGCCTTGTGTGTGATACAGTAGGCTGACTGCCTTAGAGGCTTCTAAATCATAATAAATATTTTCTTTCATCGCCAAAAATGACAGATCTGTAGTTGGTGGAGCCATTTCTTTATGGTCCGCCTGAAAGAGGTCACCAAGGTCATCCAGTGCATATTATTCAGAAAGACTGGGGAATGCATTTCATTACACCTTAATGCATTTCAAAAGTTCATGAACGTATTTCATCACTCAGCTTGACGGGCAGAGCCAAAAATGTCCACTTCTGATTCGTGTATCGAACCCTTTGAATGCTGGTCACATATATGCCTTTTCTGGTTTCTTATAAAAAAAATGTTCTGATTGCTGTATGAATATCTGTAAATACTATTAACGAAAATCCATTTCTGATTTGTTTGAAAATAATTTACTCCTGAAAATAAGCCTTCATAAATTCTCCTTCTGTATAGTTTATTCCTGATACTTTAACCCTTTTCACACAGATTGAATTTACTGGGTGCAGTAAATTCTGTTTCTCTAGTTGAAAGACCTATTTTGTACATCCATTACAGACATTTTATCTATTTTATCTTGTTTGACAGAGCTCCATGGGCTCTGTGAAACAAGATATTATAGATTAAATGCTCAGGCTGTCTCTGGAATACAGTAAAGTGATCAAATCCCTATTAATTGAATACTCCTGTTAATTGAATAATTTTCATTGGCAAAGTGATCATTCAATTAACAAGGTTCCACTGTACTTTTAATACAAGCATTTTATCCAATAATTTCTTGCTCAACTGATCTCTATGAGTGAAACTTCCACTGAGGAAGTAACTCCAATATAGTGTCATGAAGCAAAAGAAAAGCATTTATAATAATTTTCAGCCACTAAATTTTGGGATAACAACCAGTTGTCAATTGGCTGAAACTTCTAATTCTTTGTCCAGTTTTGCATGCCATAGTCACATGAAGGCAACAGAGCTGTAGGTTTTTCAAAATCCAGTTCGGTTTCAGTTTTTTCATTGAGGAAAACCTCGGTTTCGGTTCGGTTTTGGTTTTTCCCCCACGTACTCTGTCTTCCGTGTAAATTGTGCACATTTCGGATCCTTACAATACTGGAATTGGCGCAAAGGACAGTTTGGCTTCAGAAATTCAAGCGACGGGCCCTGATTGACAATGGTGGAAAATAATGGACAATTGGACATACTTTGACTGTTGTTTGGTAAATTGATTTGGATATTTACTATTTGTATATTTCATGGTAAATATATATATACTCACCCAAAAAAGAAAGTGTGCATTGCAGAAATTGATAAAACTCCAAAAAAATAATTTCGTAGGTGTAAAGAGTGTTAACCTGTTCATGAATAAGTTATATTGAACACAAAAACAGCTTTCCCCGTTAAAATTGCATTAACGTTAAATGACGTGCTGCACGTTTATGAAAAGGCAAGTTTTGCACGTGGAGAGTCTGAAAAATCCTGCAGCAGTGTGAATCCTTGGGTATTTAAACACTAAAGTAAGGCCTTCCTATCGTTCATATTCAAATTTGCGCTGCTGTTAAAACGACTCCACATCAGCATGCCAAGATTGACAATGAATCAACGTCTCCTTGCCCTGGGTATGATTAGAGCTGGCAGAACACACAGAGAGGTTGCCCAGCATTTGAACTGCCACCGTAACACTGTAGACAGGCTAGTCCATCGACATGCACAACATGATGACGTTCGAGACCGACCCCGCTCTGGGAGACCCCCAGTTATCACCCCATGCACAAGATCGGTATATCCGTGTCGTCCATCTCCGGAACCAGCAACAAACGGCAACGACGACAGCCAGGAACATCTCTAACCTGAGACGGATACATCCTCAAACAGTAATCAACCGGCTGAGAGAATACGGCTTACGTCCTCGAAGACCTGCAATTCGTCCGATTTTGACGTTACGTCATCGTCGTGCTCGACTGCAGTGGTGTAGACAACATCTCAGGCATCCCTTACACTGGTGGCGACGTGTTTTATTCACAGATGAATGTCGTTTCCATCTTTCATCATCAGATGGCCGCCAGAGAGTGTACAGACGTCGAAACGAACGCTACGCAGATCCATGTGTCGTGGAGCGAAACCGTTATGGGGGAGGGTCTCTCATGGTGTGGGGTGGCATCACTGCCCGTAACAGAACTGAGCTGGTCATTATTGATGGCAATCTCAATGCAGCCAGATATCGTGATGAAGTGCTTACACCTGTTATTGTCCCATTTCTGCAACGTCACGGCCCCCGGCGTCATTCTACAGCAGGACAACGCCCGACCCCACGCACCTCGTGTTGTTCAACAGTATCTGCAGCAACAACAAGTGGATGTTCTTCCCTGGCCTGCAAATTCGCCCGATATCTCACCCATTGAGCACATAAGGGACGAAATGAAACGTCAGCTTCCCCATGCACCGTCAACGCTTGTGGAACTCCAAAGACAGCTTATCAGAATATGGAACAACATCCCACAACACTTCCATGCTAACTTGTTCGCTTCCATGAGGCGTAGATGCACAGCAGTAGTCGATGCAGATGGAGGTCATACCAGATATTGAGTGTGTGACTTTTGTGTTGGACCCTTAGCGTCCTTGACTCTCCATGGCACCAAGAGTATTCGTCGTAGCGTAATGAAATTTCTCGTGTTGATCACAAATTGATTCATCTGTGATTGAATAAAATTTCCATGAATGAAAATGATATATATCTTTTTTTAGTGTTATTTTTTAGCATGCACACTTTCTTTTTTGTAAGAGTATACTATAATTAGTCTGTGTGAAACACACAGACTATTGTTTTTGCACGGTTTCTTTTTTTTTTTTTTTTTCTTCTTCTTCTTCTTCTCCTGTCTTCTGTCTTCTCATCACTTTTTTGTCCGCAAGATAACTCAAAAACGAATTGCCCTATCTCGTTGATTTTTGGCATGCAGATAGACAGCCACAAGTTCTCGGCCACCTATGTTTTTCAGATTCCTGGGGTATCAGGGGTGCCTGTAGGGGTGTTTTGAAAGTGGGTCACGCCCATATCTCAGGTGTGGTATGACCTACAGACCTGGGACCAACACCAAATGAGTCGACACTCGATGGAGGTTCAAAATATGGGTCAAGGTCACGGTGGTCATCTAGGGGTCATAGAGTGCATTTTTCAGAATTGCTGGAAATCACATTTTTTGACCCCTTAAAGCATTCCTGACGTACACACATGCATTTTGACGTGAAAAAAGTGGGCGTGGCCAAATTTTTTGAAAGTGGGTCACGCCCATATCTCAGGGATGGCATGACGTATGGACCTGGGACCAACACGAAATGAGTCGACACTTGATGGAGATTCAAAATATGGGTCAAGGTCACAGAGGTCACCTAGGGGTCATTGAGTGCATTTTTCAGAATTGCTGGAAACCATATTTTTTGACCCCCTAAAGCATTCCTGACGTACACACATGATTTTTGATGTAAAAAAAAGTGGGCGTGGCCAAATTTTTTGAAAGTGGGTCACGCCCATATCTCAAGCGTGGCATGACCTACGGACCTGGGACCAACACCAAATAAGTCGACACTAGATGTAGGTTCAAAATATGGGTCAAGGTCATGGAGGTCAACTAGGGGTCATTGAGTGCATTTTTCAGAATTGCTGGAAATCACATTTTTGACCCCTAAACTATTTCTGACATACACACATGCATTTTGACGTAAAAAAAGTGGGCGTGGCCAAAATATTTGAAAGTGGGTCACTCCCATATCTCAGGCATGGTATGACCTACAGACCTGGGACCAACACCAATTGAGTCGACACTCGATGGAGGTTCAAAATATGGGTCAAGGTCACGGAGGTCAACTAGGGGTCATTGAGTGCATTTTTCAGAATTGCTGGAAATTACATTTTTTGACCCCCTAAACTATTTCTGACGTACACACATGCATTTTGACGTAACAAAAAGTGGGCGTGACCAAAATTTTTGAAAGTGGGTCATGCCCATATCTCAGGCGTGGTATGACGTATGGACCTGGGACCAACACCAAATGAGTTGACACTTGATGGAGATTCAAAATATGGGTCAAGGTCACAGAGGTCACCTAGGGGTCATTGAGTGCATTTTTCAGAATTGCTGGAAATCACATTTTTTGACCCTTAAAGTATTCCTGACATACACACATGCATTTTTACATAAAAAAGTGGGCGTGGCCAAAATTTTTAACACGGGTCACTCCCATATCTCAGGCATGGTATGACCTACAGACCTGGGACCAACACCAAATGAGTCGATACTTGATGGAGGTTCAAAATATGGGTCAAGGTCACGGAGGTCAACTAGGGGTCATTGAGTGCATTTTTCAGAATTGCTGGAAATTACATTTTTTCAGTATGGCCCAGTAGGCCACAGGGTTTTCACAGCCTCCAATTTCCTGATACAGTAAATTCTCACCAAGCAATATGATGTTATGTTCACACTGGAGACTATGTAAACACCAGTGGAGTTTGTTTGTTTGTTGGTGGTTAACGTCACATATTTATGCACCATGGCTAATCGTGACACAACATGGAGATGAAGTCAAGTTTAGTCAATCGTTGATCAACATGTTGCCCATTTTAGAGGACTTTCACCCCAAGCATTGGTGACTGGGTCCTATTTTACTAGTAAAGCGGAACTGGTTTACCACAGGAAACAAGTGCTGCTTACTTCCCGGGGTTCCCACGGGGACCAGTGGAGTAAGCTGTCAAAATGAAATCTGACCTTGTCATCATTATGGGATGTTAGTTCCTGAAACTAAATTGAGAGAAACCCTTTGCCTTGCAAGGAAATAAATTGTAAATTATTCAGTTCATTGCTTTTAACCCTCTCCAGACTTCTATGTGGATTGCACACATTGTGTCCTTGGGCAAGACAATTCACTCCCATTGCCCACGTGGGGGCATGGTGATGCTGTGTATTAAGGCGCACTGCACGTCGATGGTGCATGTGTCTTCAACCAATGCTAACCCTGCTTGTGTGAAATTAGTATGTTGGGGAACTAGTTGCTCGCCATTGCTTGGTGGTTCTCTCCGGGTACTACGGCTTCCCCCACCCGTAAAACTGTCGTGGTCCTGATTAGCCATTATGCAGAAATATGTGACCTTACACACCAATAAATAAATAAATAATCTGTCCTGGGGCTGTTTGGCATACTGGTAGCCTGTCACAAGTACTTGCCCAGCTATGTTATCAGGGAACCTTTGGGAGTGGTCCATTGGGCCACAGAGTTTTTTTATACCCCCTAATTTCTTTGTAACAGAAAAGCATCATAAAGAAATAGCTGTTTATATTTATATACACAGGAGAATAATGCAAACAAACAAATTAGAGAGAAGTTGCTATAGATGACAGCCTGACACATATTTACTCTTATCAGCTGTCAGATCAGAATTAAATTCCATCCCCAAACCAAGTTGAAAAAAACCCTTTGAGTGGCAAGAAAATTTGTTTATTACACAGATCTATCTTACAACACTTGATTAATTGTAGTTGAATAAATAACCCTTCACCTTTCATTGCATTTTTTAATTTTTTTTTCATTCTCAATCATAACTCAAGATCAACAGGTTTCGGGCCGAGTGGTAAGCGGCTCTCTCGAAACACTTATCACAATTATGAATTAATGAAATGGAATATTTAAATGGTCTGTCTTTAACCCTCTTCATACTTCACCGCCCTTTTCATACTTCACTGCGAAGATCAAACAACATCATTTGACATATGACGGTAGAACCTTTTGCACGCTTCCTGCCATATTGCCACTCTTTACGCAAATGCCATGATTCAAGATTCCACCATCTTATTTTATGTATGCCTTGTTTAGGGCACTAGATGCTTTTAAGGGTAGGCCTTTAAACGAGCTCTTGGGGCTTTTAAGTTTTTTATGGCACTATCCCCAATATAGAGTCTATGCACCCTTTCTCGGCTCGATAACTCAAATACGAATCGTCCTATCTCTATTCGTTTTAGCATGCTGGTTACCAACAACCAGTTTGCACTCATCTTTGTTTTTTCAGCTAGTTTGAGGCCTTGTGTGTGATACAGTAGGCTGACTGCCTTAGAGGCTTCTAAATCATAATAAATATTTGCTATCATCGCCCAAAAATGACAGATCTGTAGTTGGTGGAGCCATTTCTTTAAAGTAGGTGTATACATGGAACTATACTGACTGATTTAAAAATTGCTGGAGGTTCAATATATGGTCCGCCTGAAAGAGGTCACCAAGGTCATCCAGTGCATATTATTCAGAAAGACTGGGGAATGCATTTCATTACACCTTAATGCATTTCAAAAGTTCATGAACGTATTTCATCAATCAGCTTGGTGGGCAGAGCCAAAAATGTCCACTTCTGATTCGTGTATCGAACCCTTTGAATGCTGGTCACATATATGCCTTTTCTGGTTTCTTATAAAAAAATATTCTGATTGCTGTATGAATATCTGTAAATACTATTAACGAAAATCCATTTCTGATTTGTTTGAAAATAATTTACTCCTGAAAATAAGCCTCCATAAATTCTCTTTCTGTATAGTTTATTCCTGATACTTTAACCCTTTTCACACAGACTTAAATTTACTGGGTGCAGTAAATTCTGTTTCTCTAGTCCTACTTAACTTCTACCTTCATATCTTACACTTTCAGTAGATGTCAGTCTTCAGTCTTGCGTGATTGCGTCTGTAATTAGTGTAAGTGGGACTAATTCAGCTTGGATGGTTTGGTAGCACACTTGAACACAGTCACAGAACAAGAGCGAAGAAAGTTCAAGATACTGACAAGAAAAGTGCCTTTTATTGCCAAAAAACCCTTATGAAATAAAAATATTTTAAAAAATACTGGCGTTACTTCTTTTTAAACTTCCCAACTCCCAAGTTAGATCTATCAAATGTATTGAATTTATTCCCATTGATGTTGATTCTGATGTCACGGAATACCGACAAATAAGCATGTTATTGGAGCCAACTGACTCGGCCCGAATTTGTCCATTAAGTCTTTGGAAGATGTCAACGACAGAACACATTAGTATTGTTTTCTCTGCCATGTTGGCGGTCTGCGGTCAACACTGAACTGTCAAATTTAATGCTGTCATAGACAATGGCGGGGACGTTTTATACAAAAACCGAAAGCCGTACAGTGCACATTTTTTTCGGTTCGGTTTTCGTTTTTTTGTAAAGACCGAAAACTGAACCAAAATTTTGGTAAACCTACAGCACTAGAAGGCAATATTGGGGTCATGTGATATCTACCCCTGAGCAAGTGGGAGAAGACAGTCTTGTACAAGGACAAAATGCAAAGGCTCATTTAGTTTTGAACCTAGGACTTCAAGTCATCAGTCCAATGTGCTAATCAAAGAGACACTAGTTATCTTAGGGAAACGGGCATCCAAAATTGTCACAGCCACCACAAACCATTAGCTCAATAAAACTCTCACATAAGGCCTAAAACGTTAGAAATCTGTTTCTCAGGCCCTCCTGCATGGTACTTTTTGCTGCAGCATCATGCTCTCTTTTTATAACCAATGCAACCTTTAAAAAAATCAAAATTAAATGGTTTATGTCTGATATTTTACCCAAGTTAATAAAATTGATAAATTTGTCCCTTGAGTGCAACAAGGCTTGCAATGTTTTAGTATTTCAAAGACTTCTTGCACTCAAGGGATGAAATACCCCACCACCCATGATATTATGTAGATTATGACGCCTAAAACATAAAACAAACCAAGAACATGAACTTTTGTTGGCAAAGAAATAATTACAAAAATAAACAAGAGCAACACGAAGCGCAGCATATGCCCCCTTCTGCAGTATCACGAATAGAATTACATAAAAAACCAAAAAACAGGATCAGTCTTGCAGAACTTTAGTTACAAAGCGGAAACCAATTTCAAGTGTAATTAACACTGGAGGTCACTGTGACCATGACCTTTGACACATCATGGTCAAAATATATAGGCTTCTTCCACTCATCATACCTAACTCACACATGAAGGTTGGTAAAGATCCGGTTGGTAGAACTTTAGTTATAGAGTGGAAACCAATTTCAAGTGTATTTAACACTGGAGGTCACAGTGACCTTGATCTTTGGCACACCATGGTCAAAATAAATAGGCTTCTTCCACTCATCATACCTAACCCACATATGAAGTTTGGTAAAGATCCGGTTGGTAGAACTTTAGTTATAGAGTGGAAATCAATTTCAAGTGTATTTAACATTGGCGGTCACTGTGACCTTGACCTTTGGCATATCATGGCCAAGATAAATAGGCTTCTTCCACTTATCATACCTAACCTGCATATGAAGTTTGGTAAAGATCCAATTGGTAGAACTTTAGTTAATTAATGGAATGCAAAACCGGACGGACACCAGACATGGTGAAAACATAATGCCCGATGGAAAATTTCTCAGGGGCATAAAAATAAAACAAAAAACGCCCACCCACATGCAATTTTACAAAAGAAATGGCCTGAGAAACAGAAGATCTACTTTGTGGGGCCTAATGTAGAGCTTCAAAAGGTTCTCCAATGCAGGCCAACAAATCCTTCCACTCTACCAGTTACAACATTTTCATCATATTTTGCAATATTCAACTGAAAGTTTGATCACATGTTCAGAAACATGCAAAATTTATTTATCATTTCAAGTGGAATCAAACAAATTCGATAGGTTTAAAAACTAGAAGTGAGAACTTCAGTAAAAATCAATCAGTGTTGAAGGAGTAAAATACAATACTGTCGACATGGATAATTTTTCACTGGTGAACTTTGTGATATCATGGTCAGGCTGATTATTATGATCTAATCTGTTTACAACTGTGGCATTTTCAAATGAATTTCACACACAACTTATTTTTTAAAAGGATTTTAATTGCATGAGAGATGGGAAATAAGAAACTGAGAGTAAGAATAAATTCAACTTCAGAGAAAAAAATCTTGAATTTTGAGATAACCAATTTACCGTTCATCTGGATAAGATAAAGAGGACCGATTACAGTACAGCCATCGTGGACGGGTCAAAATCTATGGGTGGGCATTTTTCCATGCACATAATTCAGAGATGATCTGCTTTGACACCTAGCAAAATTTCCACCAATGAAGCACCGGGGTAATCCCGGTGCTTCATTGGTGGAAATTTTGCTTGGTGTCATAGCAAATCATCTCTGAATTATATGCTTGGAAAAAATGACAACCCCATGGATTTTGACTCGTCCACAATGGCCCTACTGTATGACAGTACACAGATTTCGAAAGCATCTGCGGCAAGCACAACGTGATAAAACACAACTGCTTGTAGTTCCAGATGAAGAACTTTTCGGTTATCTGTTTTTTCATTTAGATAACCACTAGAGGAACGATAAAATAATTCCTCTAAAATTTTATGGCCTGAACTTGAAGACCAAGAACAGTTCATCTGACACTCTCTTTTATATAAAATTTTTGACTTCTTTTGCAAGGCAAACAATAAGCTAACGTATCCAGTGTAAAGCCACTAAAGTGGCTTCTAGCACTTTTCAATAGAGCCATGATAGTGGCTTCTAGTACTCAACCAGTTAAAATCCTAAGTAGTAATCCACTCTCCATTCATAGACTCTCTTAGAATTTTCTAGCTTTTACTTAGTTTTTTGTGTTAAAACTGTACTTGATGAAATATTTCATAGAAAATATGTTTGTAAATTGAAATATCAATGGTCCAAGTGGTAATTGGAAATCAAGTCAACACCCAGGCAGACATATCATTTGAAATATTTCTATTTCCATTATTATAGTACTATGGAGGCCAAGAGGACCCATCATGCACTCCCCCCCCCACACCCCCACCCACCCACCCCAGCATTCACCGGGACCACTACTTTCTTACTATGCAGCTGGTGAAATTTTAAAACCTGTACCCAAAGAATAAAGTGTCACGATCGATGTTTTTTGGGTGAAAAACTATACAGGCTTTAACCCTTTACCCAACGTAACGGTCAAAACCGGCCAGCGCTATTCTCAAAAATCGCCAATTAATTTTCACTATTTTTGTCATTTTTTGTCTCAAAAACATAGGTTATGACCCCTCGTTGGAACGAGCTCGTCGAGCTCGTTCCAACGAGGGGTCATAACCTATGTTTTTGAGACAAAAAATGAAAAAAATTAGTTATTCAAGATTTTTTTTTGCAAGTGTCGTCTGTTTTTCATGTTAGGTAAAGGGTTAAAGAAGTAGAAATTGCCTGAGATAGGGGGTGGGAAAATGGAGAATGAAAAAGCATTACTCCCCTCCAGGGTGTCTTGTTTGTCAATATTTTAGGTGAATTATTTATTTATTTATTTACGGGTGGAGGAAGCCAGAGTACCCAGAGAGAACCACCAAGCAATGACAAGCAGCTGTCAGCTCCCCAACATACGAACTCCACACAAGCAGGGTTAGCATTGGTTGAAGACAAGTGCACCATCGACGTGCAGTACGCCTTAGTACACAACACCACCGTGCCACCACGAGGGCAATGGAGATGAAGTGTCTTGCCCAAGGACACAACGCGGTTGTCCAGGTGGGATTCAAACCGAGGACCTCTCGGCTTGCAGCTTGCACCTCTACCTACTGAGCTACCGTGCTCCCTTCAGGTGAATAAGTTTAATTGGACCTTATTTCAGCTTTTGGAAGAGATTTATAAGCACCTTTTTATTACTGTAGTCTCAGTAGGAACAAATATCTTAGGGAATCTCTAACGTCTAAGATAACACTTATTCACACAATCCAATCTGCTAATAATGTCCTTTCCCTGCATGCCCACAGTAAGATATTGTTGGTGTTGAGTGCATCAAGTAGCCAACTGCAATGCATTAGCATTGCAGTTGGCTACTTGTTGCATTCAGCTAACAGAAAAATGCCCCAGTTCTCAAATTACTACAAATTTCACTTTTACTGTTTTAGCCCTCATCAAAGGAGCTACCTTTATCACTATCTGCAGCATATTCCCATTCTCCCGTTTCATCACCAGATTCCTCCTGTTCGGTTGAATCTCTCTCCAGCACATCAATTAGTTTTTGTGGTAAGATCATTTCATCTGCACACCAGAGTGGTTCTCCAGCCTCTTTCCATCCATGTCCTTCCCAAAGTTTGGGGATCTCATATATGGCAACATTTGCCATTTTCCATATTCTTGTCTGATAATCTGATTAAGCAACGTGTGCTTTCAAGCAAGCCTTACTCGGGATGCAATCTAGCCAGGTCAGTAGTACAAGATGTTAGACTGTCAACTGAAATATCCCCATCACACTTTGACATGAGCATCAAGAACCACACTTCATCTGCGCTCTCCGACTTGGATGTTCCATACAGTATGCTGAGGGGGATGCATGATGGGTCCTCCTGGCCCCAGGACTACAGAATCTAGTCTTCTATTATCTTTAAACTTTTATTTTTAGCTCATTTGAGCTTTTGTCATGGCCCGTCGTCCTTCTGTCCGTCTGTCAACAATTGGATACGGCTCGGGCTAGAGGCCGTATTTATGAACCGATCTTTACGAAACTTCTTGGGTACCTTTGTTATGACCGTGGGCCGAGAACGAGTGTTTTTGGGAGCGGTCCGAAATTCAAGATGGCTGCCAGCCGCCATTTTGTACCGATGATGCAGAAATCTGTTTTTTGTACAGAACTTCCATATGAAAGCACTGATTTGAATAATTTTTTGTATGAATGTTTAGTACCATGGGATACATCACATATAATACAGGTTTTTTTCTCGTGCGTAAATTGTGCAAATTAGAACAATTTTGATGTTTTTTGGTGTTACTTTCAGCACTGTAAGTGCAAATGCCAATACGGCTCGGGCTAGAGGCCGTATTTATGAACCGATCTTTACGAAACTTCTTGGGTACCTTTGGTATCACCGTGGGACGAGAACGAGTGTTTTGGGGTCCGGTCCAAAATGTACAAAATTAGGTGCAATCAGATTTTTGCATAGAACTTCCATATGAAAGCGCTGATTTGAATAATTTTTTGTGTGAATGTTTAGTACCATGGGATACATCACATTTAATACGGGTTTTTTTCTCGTGCAGAAATTATGCAAATTAGATGAACTTTGATTTTTTCAGTGCGACTTACACACAGTAAGTACACATGTCAATACGGCTCAGACTAGAGTCTGTATTTATGAACTGATCTTCACGAAATGTCTTGGGTACCTTTGTTATCACCTTGGGACGAGAACGAGTGTTTCTGGGTGAGGTCTAAAATTCAAATTGTACACAACTTCTATACAGCTCAGACTAGAGGCCATGTTTATGAACCAATCTTTACGAAACTTCTTGGGTACCTTTCTTATCACCGTGGGATGAGAGTGAGTGTATTGGGGTGTGGTCCAAAATTCAAGATGGCCACCAGCAGCCATTTTGTACCAAAATTAGTGCAATCAGTCTTTTGTACATAACTTCTGTATGAAAGTTCTGATTTGAATAAATTTTTGTATGAATGTTTAGTAATATGGAATACATCACATATAGTATGGGTTTTTTTCTCATGCAGAAATTATGTAAATTAGATGAACTTTGATTTATTCAGTGCTACTTATACACTGTAAGTGCACAAATCAATACGGCTTGGCTTAGAGGCTGTATTTATCACCTTTGGACGAGAATGAGCATTTTGACTTTGTCAAGTTAAGCTAAAAATGTGTTTCTTGGCTTTAGTGAGGTAATTGAGGCTGGTTTCTTGTCTTTTTTGTCTTTGTTGTGGGGGGGGGGGGGGGGGTTGGGGTGGGAGGGTGAATTTGTAAAAACATGGCGAATCTGTAAAACCAGAGACTCAAGTGAACCCAAAATGCTTGCATGAATTAAGTTGTCTATTGAAAATAAAGACTATTTTAATGTCTCGAATAAGAGAATTTTTTCCCCCCATTATCATGTAAATGTATGTGTCACTCAATGATAGTGAATATCACCTCTGGTTTAAATTAGACAACCAGTTCTAGAAATATATATATATTTTTTTTTTTTGGAGGGGGGGGGGGGGGGGGGATAAAGTTGCCCTCTCAGGATGAGTCCAAATATTGGCCAAGGAATTTTTTTTGAATAAAATAGAATTTACACCATTGGTGAAAGTTGCTGCATACATGCACCAAAGACCAGATCATTACAGCCAGTAGTCCAATGCAGCCAATAGTCCACCACAGCCAGTAGTCCATTTCAGCCAGTAGTCCATTACTGCCAATAGTTCACTACGGCCAGTAGTCCACTCAGCTAGTGGTCCATTACAGCCAGTAGTTTACAAGTCAATGGTCCATTACAGCCAGTAGTCCACTTCAACCAGTAGTCCATTATAGCCAGCAGTCCACTACAGCCAGTAGTCCATTATAGCCAACACTCCACTACAACCAGTAGTTCACTCAGCCACTAGACCATTACAGCCAGCTGTCCATTACAGCCAACAGTCCATTACAGCCAGTGGTCCATTACATCCAGTAGTTCATTACAGCCAGCAGTCCATTACAGCTAGTAGTTCACTACAGTCGGCGGTCCACTACAGCCAGTAGACCATTAAGTCAGTAGTCCATTACAGCCAGAAGTCGACTACAACCAGCATTCCATTACAGCCAATAAACCATTACAGCCAGTAAACCATTACAGCTAGTAGTCCATTAGTCAGTAGTCTATTACACCCAGTCACTAGTCCAGTATGTATTAAATAAATGTCCCCATTTAATTCTACATACCCATTTCGGAGTCACAAATCAGTTCCATCATCTGAAAGTTGGGATGGGCTATATAAGTTTTGACTCTCCCTCTTTGAACAAAGAGTAATCTACACCATTAAAAGGGGCTGCATACCAAATATTGAATCATTGCAGTCAGTTGTTCATTAGAAGACTGTTCAGTGTTTTCCCTAATACCAACAGTGTTGAGTGAAGTTCCTTATATGGAGCCCTTTGAAAAAACTGATAGGGTTTTTTCTTCTAGCAGACTCATTTTACTACTCCTAAGAAAGTTTCATACTAAATATGAAGTGGTTCTTGCAATATTGGAATTTGAATTTGTTTCTATTTTTAGCTTCTTGAGTTGGGGGCAGGGGGGGGGGGGGGGGGGATGGTCATGAAAAAGGTTCTTTTGGCAGAAATAAAGTATATGTCACCTAATAAGACTGCATACCAAGGTTCAGAAAATAGAAATTTTGGGTGGGGCCCAAAAATGCGATCCTCTCAGTATGAGCCCAAATACTGAGCAACAAACTTTCTTTGAGCAAGCATGAATCATCAACACAAAAGGAAGCTTCATACCAAATCTCAAAACATTGCAACTGGTGGTTTATGGGAAGATATTAAAAGAATTTTTGGCTTTTCTGGCACTGCCCCATCCCACTGGGCTTTGTAACTTCTATCGTACAAACTCAGTGTGCAAAATTTCAAAAATGACTCAAACCGACTGACCATTCACGTGGGTTGGAGATGGCTAACCGTGTGCCCGACTATGTAAAAATTCTTCATTGGGAAACTGCTTTTTTATCATTAACAAGTATTCATATATTGCTTGGAATTGAAGTAAATATAGCCTCTCACAGCAGAAGTCGAAAAATCTATCAAGACACAAGAAAGGCTGCTTAACTGGTAGAGTGCTAGAATCCCATATTTGGGCTTCAATCTGAACTGCAGGTTCCTAAAGTTAAAGGCTTCATATTCTGTTGATGTCCTTCATATTATCTTGTAAGTAAAATTACTTCATCTCCATCGATGTGCATTGTTTCAATTTATGGGAGTGTGCCTTTAGATACTCTCCCATGAATTGTAACAAGACAAAAATGTGTAAACAAATCTTGAGGCTGAGAAAAAAATTAGCACTCTATCAGTTAAGTGACTCAGACTTTACCATTCAAGATGCAACTTTTGGCTAACCAGTCATCCGCGCGTGTAGATTTAAATTTGCATAACCACCACGCGAACGAAACAAGCGTTCTCATCGAGTTTTGCACACTGAAACTTGCAAAGGGTATCCCCCAAAATAATTTGTGCAAAGTTTGGTTGGATTTGGGCCAGGGTTCTGAAGAAGAGACTCCGTAAATCTAACAGACAGCAGACAATGGATGCTAAGTGAAGGCAATACCTCACACCAACTTTTCAGCCATGTGAACTAAACATCTGAGTTTGTCACATTTTCTTGGTGTTAAACCTCTGCTCACAAGATGCTAAAGTATCAAAATTTTAAGTAGCAAATTTTCCACAAAATGCAACTAGGAATTTAATCAATTCAATCTTGATTGACAAACGTCATAGATAATATCTTTTGGGGGTTCAACTGAGTAGTTTGAACAGGAAGAGATAATGTCAGATCATGGGTGCCAAGTTACTGCCAACTGCAGTTAGGAAAGGAAGGAAAAGATATTATCTGTAATGGGTGACAAATGCATGTAAGCAGTTAAGAGAAGAGACAACATATTTGACAACTGCAGCCCAAATCGTGCCAACACTCGAACAGAGACAATTCCAATGGGTTGCTGCATCTGTCAATATCAGAGCTTCTCACACAAATAAATAAGAAGAAGTGTTTGATAATGAACAATCATCATATCTGCGGGATGAGTAAGTAATTGGAAAAGCTTTCTGTGAGTCCAGGAAGGGCTTACCTCTTCAACTTCAAAAAAATTTAACAGAATCTTCCATAAAATTTTTTTCATGGCTTCGGTAACAGAGTTCATACAAAACTACAGGACTTTCCCAAACCTTTTGGGGAATTTTTGAATACATGTAATGAGTTGCAAAACTTGTGCATGCTTTTTCTTTTGTTAATTCCAACCCTTGACATTTCTTGGGAAGCTTTTTCTCAAGAAATAATGTCAAGTGGTGGAATTATAAACATAGGAGACATGATCTAAAAATTTTCATAACAAGAGGCCCCAGGGGGCCTGAGGGCGCTCACCTGACATGGTAGCCTAAATATCAACCCAGAGAATTGATTTCCACAAGTTGCATCTGCTCCTCCTAAGAAAAGCTGAAACCAAATATCCAAATATTCTGACCAGTGGATCTAAAAAAAGATTTTTAAAGAATATTCCTCATATTGAACTAAGTCATAATTTGGGCTCCCACAGGGAGCCCATATATGAACCCAGGGACTTGGCTTTAACAAACCTGAATCTCACACCCCTAAGGATTCTGCACACCAAATATCAAAACATTCCGACTGCTGGATCTGAAGAAGAAGATTTTTAAAGAAAATTCCTCATTTTGAACCAAGTTACAATTCGAGCTCCCACAATCAGCCCAAATATGGACCTAGGGACATGGCTTGAACAAACTTGAATCTTACCCCCCTAAGGATGCTGCATAAAAAATATCAAAAGCATTCATCTGCTGGATCTGAAGATTTTTAAAGAAAATTCCTCATTTTGAACTAAGTTGTCATTCAGGCTCCCATAGTGAGCCCAAATATGAACCAAGGGACTTGGCTTGAACAAACTTGAATCTCAGCCCCCTAAGGTTGCTCCATGCCGAATATCAAAACATTCCAACTGCTGAATCTGAAGAAGAAGATTTTTAAAAAAAAATTCCTCATATTGACTAAGTTATAATTTGGGCTCCCACAGGGAGCCCAAATATGGACCCATGGACTTGGCTTTAACACACTGAATCCCCCCTCCCCCCCAAGGATGCTACTCACCACATATCAAACCATTCCGACTGCTGGATCTGAAGAAGAAGATTTTTTAAGAAAATTCCTCATTTCGAACAAAGTTACAATTCAAGCTCCCACAGTGAGCCCAAATATGGACCTAGGGACATGGCTTGAACAAACTTGAGTCTCACCCCCCTAAGGATGCTGCATACCAAATATCACAAGATTCTGCCCAAATATGAATCCAGGTGGCCGATTTGAACAAACTGGAATCAGATCCACCCCACAATGTTGCATACCAAATATCAAAAGATTCTGCCTGCAGGATCTGGAGAAGAAGATTTTTGAAGAAATTTGCCTGAAATGCACTAAGTTCGAATTCGAGCTTCTATAGTGAGCCCAAATATGAATCTAGGGAGCCGATTTGAACAAAATAGAATCAGATCCACCCCACAATGTTGCATACCAAATATCAAAAGATTCTGCCTGCTGGATCTGGAGAAGAAGATTTTTTAAGAAATTTGCCTGAAAAGCACTAAGTTCAAATTTGGGCTCCTATACTGAGCCCAAATATAAACCCAGGGAGCCGATTTAAACAAACTTGAATCAGATCCACCCCACAATGTTGCATACCAAATATCAAAAGATTCTGCCTGCTGGATCTAGAGAAGAAGATTTTCAAAGAAATTTGCCTGAAATGCAGTAAGTTCAAATTCGGGCTCCTATACTGAGCCCAAATATAAACCCAGGGGGCCGATTTGAACAAACTTGAATCAGATCCACCCCACAATGTTGCATACCAAATATCAAAACATTCTGCCTGCTGGATCTGGAGAAGAAGATTTTTTAAGAAATTTGCCTGAAATGCACTAAGTTCGAAATCGGGCTCCTATACTGAGCCCAAATATGAACCCAGGGGGCCGATTTGAACAAACTTGAATCAGATCCTTCCTCCAATGTTGCATACCAAATATCAAAAGATTCTGCCAGCTGGATCTGGAGAAGAAGATTTTTTAATGTTTTTCCCATTGCCTACAGTGTTAAAAAGTGCTGACTCAGCACTTTTTCAAAGTCCCGAAACTGTACCCTATGATAAAACCGATGGCAATTTTTTTTTACCAATTCTTTCTGTTGGTCCTAAGGAAGCTTCACACCAAATAAAAATTCTCGGTGCCGTGCAGTTTTGGAGATATGGGCGTTTTAATTTTTTTCTATTTTTAGCTCCTGCGGTTCCCATGGGGCTACGCGAAAAAAAAATCAGCATAAATTAGGTACTTATGACCCAATAAGCCCTCACATAAAATTTGGTTCAAATCAGCCTCTCGGTTTGGAAAATACAAATTTTGGGCGGGGCCAAAAATTTTGCCCCTCCCATAACGACGCCAAGTATACCCCCACAAACTTCTCTTGAACAAATCTCAGTCTACACCTCAAAAGGAAGCTGCACACCACATATCAAGTCTCTGCTACTGCTGGTTCATGAGAAGAAGATTTTTTAAGATTTCTGCACACTTTTTGGGTGTGGCCCTACCCACGGGCGAGGCAACTTGATTTGAACAAAATCAAATTGCGATGTCATAACAAACTATTATCTCAAATATCAATTAAATTGGTTCAGCGGTTTGGGAGGAGAAGATGCAAACACCATGTTCACGGACGACGGACGCAGGACGACGGACGGCAAGTGATCACTATAGCTCTCCTGACTGAAAGTCAGGTGAGCTAAAAATCAGCGGCTATGATGAAGTGTGTGAGAGCAGCATTCTGACTGGAAGCTATTTACCAAACGGGAGAGCGGTGGCTCTGTGGTAGACTGTTGGACTTCTATGCTAGAGGTCCCGAGTTCGATCCCCATCCAGGACGACCCATGCTGTGTCCTATGGGCAAGGCATTTTATCCCGGTTGCCAACATGGGGGCACGATGATGCTGTGTACTAAGGCATACTGCACGTCGATGGAACAATGTCTTCAACCATTTTAACTCTGCTTGAGCGGAGCTTGAACAGAGTTAGAATGTTGAGGAGCTGACAGTTGCTCATCAATGCTCAGTGGTTCTCTCCATCTTCCTCCACCCGTAAAACTGTCACGGTCACGATTAACCATTGTGCGTAAGTATGTGACCTTAAACACCAATCAATGTATTTATTTATTTATTGGTGTTTAAGGTCACATACTTATGCACAATGGCTAATCATGACTGTGATAGTTTTATTGTTGGAGGAAGCTGGAGTACCCGGAGAGAACCGCCGAGCAACTGACAGCTCCCCAACATCATAACTCTGCACTACAGCACAGGCAGGGTTAGATTGGTTGAAGACATGCGTACCATCAACGTGCAGTACGCCTTAGTGCACGGCATCATCATGCCCCCATGTGGACAATCAGGGTTAAGTGCCTGCCCAAGGACACAACGCAGGAGTCCGAATCGATCGCTCAGATGGACACCCATCCGAGGACTAACCGGGCTTGACGTTGCTTAACTTCGGTGATCTGACGAGAACCGGTTATTGCAACGCCACCGTGCCCCCACACCAAGCAATAAATAAATTTACCAAACATGTCCAATTAGAAAGTTGTACATTTGGCATCGCGATTCAGTTTTAAAAATTTGCTTTATGCAAAAAAAATAAATGTTTGCTGCAAGGTGAAGCATATTTTAAGACCAAAAGAGACAGGACAAGAAATATTTCTGAAGCACTTTTCAGAAACTTTTCTCAAAATGTTGGATTTTCAAGCACTTTCAAGGGTGTGGACATTCAGTTTTAAAATTCAGGTCACTTTCCAGAACCTGTAAGAACACTTTAAAATGATTTATGGACATTTCAAAGAGTTTGGTCGAGATGGGCGGAATTGGAATTTTGAGTTTGGTATCGGTTTTGGTATTTTTAGGGAGGGTATACCTCAGTATCAGTTCGGTATTAGGTATTCACTTGACTGAGATCTGCTGATAGTATCAAAGAGGAATTCACATTAGAAAAAAAAACAGAATAAGTTGTTGTGCATGTAGTATCATTCTACACGTACCACAACACTGACTATGAATGACACAGCCAATGAGCTCAACAGTGGCATTCTTTTATGACCACAAAGCATATCTACAGTAATTTTGTGACTTGTTCTAAACTCGCCATAATGTTTAAAGACCTATTTCAGGCTTTTGCGATCTCTGAGTATGTGCCCTGGCCATGCCATCTTTAGGAGGTCCTGTTGACAATAGACAAAACACCTGGGCAGAGATTTCTAGTCAGGTCTTGGCTGCCTTTACAGGCAGCCAAGACCTGACTAGAAATCACTGCTAAGCAATTGGACATGCAAAGGTTGCAGTCTAGTGGGAATTCTTGACAGTAGTACAGTTCATTGAGGGTTAACAAAACTGAAAAGAAAATCAGCCACTACATTCATGAAAATGAACCTTTCAACTTTTATCAAGCCTCAACAGAGACTTATAAATAGCGAATGTAGGAAAATTTAAAAATTTAGACGGTATCGATATTCAGCGATTGATTCGGTTTGGTTGTTCGGTATCCCTGTGATATCGGTATTGGCGATAGATACAGTTGCACAAAATTCCCACAAATGCCCCTTGACAATACCTGTTTCACTCCTGTAAATTATAAATGGATCAAAGGAACTCAAGGGGATGGGGTACACAATAGTGGGGAATTATGAAAAAAAACTTCTGCAGGACCTCTTCACAGGTACGCAAATTTTAAATTTTCACAAGCCTGAATGGTGTACATTGATGAAATTTTATAATATTTTCTTCAAACAAATTTCAGGTGTTGTTGTTTTTTGGCCGACTTGCTGATCAAATATTCTAATGACAGTAACTAATTTTAATAATCATGATGGTACCTAATAATCATGATTCTGTCCTCTTTCTCCAAAAATTAATAATAGAGATGTCATTTTATTTGGCAGGGGAGAGTAAGAGAATATGTTTGCACCCAGCAGAAATAGCTGCCTATAGTACGGTAGGCAAAGCATTAAGAAGAGAAGCTATAATACAAACAGACCTAATATAAGAATTTAGCATCACATACAAAATCAGAAAAAACTTCGGATACATTCATACACCAGTGGTGGAGCTATGGCGGTGTTACTGTGCTCCCCCCCCCCCGCCCCCCCCCCCCCCCCTTTAAAAATTGTATAAAGATTGTGTTGGCAATTGCATGCATAGACCTAAATATTTGTGTTCAATTCTGTCCATGTCCAATGCATCTATAAAATAACTAATTCTACAAAAATTTAAATGACCAACATTTATTTAAAGAAACATCAGGTGGGGAGGGGGAGGGGGGGGGGGGGGGGGAGGCGGCAAGGGTATAAATGCCATCAGAGAGAAGATATGGCCTGATAGCAAACTCTTCAGATAATCCTTTTGTAACATATGAACCACCTGCTATTGATATCAAACTGTGGCCACATAATATCAAAGAAAAATGCCATCTTGTCAACTTGGCGCGGACGGCAGAATTTCGACAATGTGCAACGCGATTCAACACCAATAAGATGATTTATTACTTCAATGCAAAACACTGCTAATTTTTCTTTGTCAGAAGAGTGAAAAAGGGTCATAACTCTGGAAAAAGATGTGTGAAAGAAACTCACCCAACACAGGTATCGTTCCCCCATGATGCTCTATCACAACACCAAATATCATTCAAACTGGAGTAGCAGTGTCTGAGATACAAGGGACAATGTTGGTTCAAACAGATGGATGGACAAACAAACGAATGGATGGATGGACTGATGGAAGGACGGAGGTCACCAGTAGATACACCTTCGACTTTACAAGTCAGGGGCATAACAAACGTGACATCGCATTCCCGCAAGAGAGACCCCGTTCTGTTACATTTTCTGGAGACCATTTATCATTAAAACTTTATTATCCCAACGTCTTACGGGAAGATTTTATTACTGATCTAACCGAACATACACAGTGAGAAATCTTCACCATATGGATTGACCAATTATAAAAATTAGAATACAGGTTATTTATTTCCTTCAAAATTCCTTTCAGCAGGCGGAAATAGTCTCAGAATCACTCTCAATGCATAAAAATTTTGAATGTACCTGGGGGGAGCCCCCCACCCCACCCCCCCCTCCCAACTATTGGAAGAGGACCCTCTCCTATATTCAAGGGGGTGTGGCAAATTTGCAGTACACGATCGGAGTTCGGGTGGGTGGGGGGGGGGGGGGGTCAAACAATTCAAAAACACATTTTTTCCAACCCCTTGTAATTTTTTTCGTGGTGCCATTTTATGCCAAACTAAACACTTTAAAATGATTTAGACTAATATACACACATTATAGCTGTATTAAGAAGTTGTATTGATTGGTAGGTTGAGCTATCTGGCCCCAGTGCTGGACCCATGATTTTTTGAACCAGCAGTCTGTTCAGCCTTGTGTGTTTCGATTTCTATAATTGCATATCCTATTTGTGTATTTAAACAGATTTAGACATTTCTTATAATCACAGATAATCAAAGGTCTTTCATGTTCCTCATGGTTCTTAAGAAATAAACACTGTAAATATGTGCAAATTATTTTTAACCTACATCAAGAATCAACATACAACTAACAGTAGAACAAATATACTATTCAAAAAAAGTAGGGGGTATCCAAACTGATGTTGATATTTTTGGAAAATGGTATTGGATATGCATGATTGGACACATCAATATGTTACCAAGTTTAGTGTGGATCATGAATGTCACCGGCCTAAAAAAACTTCATGCAGGTTTTTCGCATGAGCGCCGTGTTAATGTCTGTGGGGTACGTTTTGAAATTTTCATTTGTACTGGACAGGCTTTTTTGGATGTCTCATTGTTCTTTTCTTGCTATAAACTTGTTCATCAAAAGTTTCTGGTCGAAACATAACTTTTGAGGTATGCGAAGACTGACACATGGTGAACGTTTGCATGCCGTTGGCATGTTGGAAGTTGGCATGTTGGAAGCTGGCAACAGACAGACTGCAGTGGCTCAAATTCTCAATCGGTGATTTGCAGGTTGTGGTCATGCTACCATCAGACAGGCAATGTTGATGACAGACATTGGTCATTTGTCCAAGGGCGACAACTGCTAACCAGGATCGTTTCATCCCAACCACAGCATTACGAAACCACCATCAAAGTGCCTCAGAAATTGGACAGCAGCTGCACCGGCGACAGATGTGCGAGTCAGTGGCCAGACTATCCGAAATCGCCAACACAGCTGGAATTTGTACGCTCGACGACCTCAAATAATTCCATGTTTGACTGAATGTCACATCGCAGCAATGCATAATTGGCGTGGAGCACAACAGCGCCGGGACAATCATCGGTGGAGCAAAGTCATGTTTTGCGGATGAATCGAGGTTCACTCTCGACTTCCACGACAGGACAGGCGAAACAGAGTGTTCCGGCGGCAGAACGAATGATACCACGATGTAACCGTTAGGCAGCACAATCATTTTGGTGGTGGATCGGTTATGGTGTGGGGAGGCATAACCATGACAAGCAGAACAGCATTACATGACATCCAAGGGCATGTCACAGGGCAGTACTACTGTGACAACATGTTAGCAGCTCATGTGGTGCCATTTACACAACGTCACGGCTGTCGATTCATTTTCCAAGATGACAATGCAAGAGCGTACAGGGCCCGTGTCACTATAGAGTTCCTCCAGGAGCAGAACATCACTACACTGCCTTGGCCAGCACTAAGTCCAGACATTTCACCAATTCAGCATGTCTGGAATATGCTTGGCAGGTGTCTACGACAACGCCAACAGCCCCCTACCAATGTCCGAGAACTCGCCGCTGCACTCCAGGAAGAATGGAATAACATCAGTGAAGCTGATATTGGACGTTTGGTGAGGAGTATGCCACGACGGATCCGTGCTTGTCTCACGAACCGAGGAGGATTTACAAGGTATGGAGGTCTTGAACTGAATGTGGTAAATTCTCTGACTGACCGTCCATGTCTTCTACAGCTCAGTGTGTGGAATGTGTGCTTCCAACTATCGCAGAAATCGTTCACCAGATGTCACAGTGCAATGCCTCAACTGTCTTTTTGATGAAAATATAAATATATTTCTTCATATATCTCACTTTTTTAATAGTATATAACCCGTAGACATTGCTTAAGGAAACTAGGTCACATGATGGTTCAGCGGTCAGGGCGTGACCAATCATGACCAAAATAGGAGAGTCTCAGCTAGATACACCAAGTTATCCTACCCAGTTACAATGAAATCCCTTCATAAAAACAACCTGTGGACAGTGCTAAATGAATCTAGGTCATGTGACCAGGCGGCAGTAATGGCAGTACAATGAAATCGCTTCAAAAGGTATCACAGAACTAAATATTTGAATTAAAAATACCCACCTTGAAATGTTGCACTCAGAAGTGATGCAATCTCTAAAAATAAACAGCCTTGGGAAAATAAATTGTTTCAATATACGTTTGAAGCATTCTATTGACATCTTGCATTATTGATGAATATTCCTGACAAAAAAGAGGGTGATTTGATGACTTTTTGACCTAAAAATACAATTTACATTTGGTGTGTATTTATTTATTTATTGGTGTTTAAGGTCACATATTTTTGCACAATGACTAATCATGACCACAACATGAGTATCAACTCAAGACCAGGGGTAAGCGTTGATAAGCCATGTTGCCCATTTTAGAGAGGGTTTGCGCCTTCCAAGCATTGGTGACTGGGTCCTATTTTACCAGTAAAACAGAGCCTGTTTACCGCAGTGAACAGGCACTGCTTCACATCCCGGGGTTCCTGCGGGGAACATTTGGTGTGTTTTTGTAGGGAATTCCCTGAAAAATATGTGCACGTGACCGGTACTTCACTTGCTGTCAATTTTTCTCTCTTATTTGTTGCATGACCCCCCTGTTTTGGGTGAGAAAAAGTTGTCTGAAGGGCTATACTTGACAAAGATATTTGAATGCCAAAATTAAAGTGATGCGATCATATTTTTTTGGGCCTGAACGTTATAATGGTCGCCTATGGGAAAATATTTAGTTCTGTGATACCATAAATATGAACTGTAGACTGTGCTAAACAAATCTAGGTCATGTGTCTGTGTGGCCATCACAGTTGACCGATCACGGCCAAAATGGACGTTCTTATCTAGACATTATACTGAGTCATCCAACAAATTTGCAATGAAATCCCTCCATAAATGCAAACTGTGGACTGTGCTAAAGGAATCTAGGTAACGTGCCCCTGCAGTCGTCATGGCTGACTGAACCCGACCAAAATAGGAAAATATTATCTAGACATTGTACAGAGTCATCCTATGGAGAAACAATAAAATCCCTTCATAAATACGACCTGTAGACTGTGCTAAAGATTTTGGGGTTTCGGGTCTGCGCAGCCATCACGGTTGACCAACTCTGACCAAAAGGGGACATTCTCATCTAGACCTTCTATGGAGTCATCCTATCAAATTACAATGAAATCCCTTCATAAATTTGACCTGTAGACTGTGCTGAAGGTTTTCGGGTTTCAGGCTCATGTACCTGTCATGGTTGACTGATTGAGACCAAAAGGGGATGTTCTCATCTTGACATTATAGAGTCATTCTACCAAGTTACAATGAAATCCCTTCATAAATACGACCTGTATTTATTTATTTATATTTATTTCTTTATTGGTGTTTAAGGTCACATACTTATGCACAATGGCAAATCATGACCGTGACAGTTTTACGGGTGGAGGAAGACGGAGTACCCGGAGTGAACCACCGAGCAACGATGAGCAGCTGCCAGCGTGCTCCAGTGCACCTTAGTACATGGCGTCATCGTGCCCCCATTGGACAGTCAGGGTTAAATGCCTTGCCCCAGGACACAACACGGGAGTCCGAATCGGTCGTTCAGACGGTCACCCATCCGAGGATTACCCGGGCTCGACGTTGCTTAACTTTGGTGATCTGATGAGAACCGGTTACCGCAACACCACCGCGCCCCCAATACGGCCTGTAGACTGTGCTAAAGGTTTTGGGGTTTTTGGCTTGTGTAGGCATCACGGCTGACCAGTTAGGCTTTTTCGAATTGTACATAATCACTGTTTTCATCCAACAAATGACTTGCATCGCAAAGTGCTAAATCCTTCAAAATGCATTTTGGAGTAAAGAAAAGAAATTGCCTAACTGACAGGGAGGGGGGAGGGGGAGGCTATTCGAGTCATTTTCTTTTTTCAAGTAATCACTCCAAACCATTCAAATTGCATTTTTTTTTTTTTTTTTTGGGGGGGGGGGGGGGGGGGGGGGGGGAATGCCTAAATGACGACGGAGCCCCTTCAATTCTGAGGCAAAGAAAAAAAAATTGTCTGACATGTGGGTGGACAGTTATAGGAGTCAAATTTTTCTGCATGGAATCACTCCAAGTCTTTCATAATACATTTTGGAAAAACATGCCTAAATGACATGGGGGGGAGGGGGGGGGGGGAGGGGCAGAAGTTTTATAGAAGTCAAATTCTTTTCTGCATAGAATCACTGTAAATCCTTCAGAATGCATTTTGGGGCAAAGAAAAAAAGAATGCCTAAAGGTGGGGGGAGGGGGGGCAGGTGGGGGTGATTGCATTTTTTTTTAGGGGGGGGGGGGAGGGGGGAATGCCTAAATGACAACGGGGCCCCTTCAATTCTGAGGCAAAGAAAAAAAAATTGTCTGACATGTGGGTGGACAGTTATAGGAGTCAAATTTTTCTGCATGGAATCACCTCAAGTCTTTCATAATACATTTTGGAAAAACATGCCTAAATGACATGGGGGGGGGGGGGGGGAGGGGGGGGCAGAAGTTTTATAGAAGTCAAATTCTTTTCTGCATAGAATCACTGTAAATCCTTCAGAATGCATTTTGGGGCAAAGAAAAAAAGAATGCCTAAAGGTGGGGGGGGGGGGGGGCAGGTGGGGGTGATTGCATTTTTTTTTAGGGGGGGGGGGGAGGGGGGAATGCCTAAATGACAACAAGGCCCCTTCAATTCTGAGGCAAAGAAAAAAAAATTGTCTGACATGTGGGTGGACAGTTATAGGAGTCAAATTTTTCTGCATGGAATCACTCCAAGTCTTTCATAATACATTTTGGAAAAACATGCCTAAATGACATGGGGGGAAGGGTGGGGGGCAGAAGTTTTATTGAAGTCAAATTTTTTTTTCTGCATGTAATCCCCCCAAATACTTCAAAATGCATTTGGGGGCAAAGAAAAAAAAATGCTTAAATGAGATGGGGGGGGGGGGGGGGGGTGGTGAGGGGTGTGGTGTGGTTGGGTATATATTTTTTCTGCATGTAATCACTCCAAATCCTTCAAAATGCATTTTGGGAAAAAATGACAACTTGCCTAAATGACACGGAAGGGGGGGGGGGGGGGGGACAGGGCAATACATTGGGTAACGGTGGTCATCAATCTTGAGGTAGACATTGTTCCCAAAGAGATATTTTCCAAAAAAAATTGATATTTGGTTACTAATGTTTAAGTTATTCTATAAACAAGCATTACACAATGATAATAATTTTCATCGGATAAGGCTGGTCATTAAACTTGATGTAGACATTGTTGCTAGAGAGTCATATACCAAAAAAATTGAAATCCTTTAACTATTTGTTCAAGTTATGTTATAAAAAAAGTTCAGACAAAATGTTGATGGAAATATGCAATTTCCAAGTCAAAAAGGTCCATAACTCTTACAAAAAACATCGAACCAAACCTCCATTTGAACTTAACCTTTATTTTGATATAACTGAAGCAAAAGCCAAGTTTGGTCCCAATCTATGAATCCAAATTCAAGTTATTCAAGTTATCATTCAGAAACCAAATGTTGATGGAAATGTGCAATTTCTAAGTCGAAAGGCCCATAACTCTTCAAGCCCCAATTCGACCAAGCCCCAATTCGACCTTAACCTTCATTTTGATATAACTGAAGCACAAACCAAGTTTGGTCCTGATCTAAAAATCCAAACTCAAGTTATCATCCGGAAACGGAAAAGTTTATGGACAGATGGACAGACAGACCAATCACATAAAACAACCATTTTTTTCAAACAGGCGTATAAAAATGATTTGAGTCAGCATTCATTAGTTTTTGGATGGAAACAAAATTCAATAAGGCCACCATGACAGCCATACTGAATTGGCTAGCTGGACCAAAATTGAAAGAAGCTTCCTTTAAACACCAATAATGCATAACCAAATTCAACTTGGCCACCATGGAAGCCATAATGAATTCGCAACTGGCGGCCATCTTGGTTCAGCTGACTGGTCCAACATTGAAAGGAAGCTTTCTCCAGACACCAACAATGCATAATTAAAAAATAAAAATGATTCGAATCAGCATTCATTAGTTATTGGTTGGAAACCAAATTCAACATGGCAACTATGGCGGCCATATTGAATTGGTTAGATAGACCAAAAACGAAAGAAAGCATCCACAAGTAACCTCTAAAATTATGATTTGATCAAATAAGTGGTTCTTTAGTTATTGGATGGAAACCGAAAGTTAATGGACAGACTATGGACAGATGGACGGACAGACAGATGAACATGGTGAAAGCAAAATGCCCCTGAGAGAGGAGGGGCAGAAAAATTGTGTCCAAATAGGTTATTTATTTGTATTTTTAAGAAATTAGCTGGCGTAATTCACTTCAAAGTCAGAACTTGAGTGTTATAAAATCCGTACTCATTTTTGATACATTTAATCTCATTAATTTGGGTGGATTTGAACAAAAATATTTTTCAATCGACATTCAATTTATCAGCTATCACCAAAGCTTCTGAAATGATCTGGGTCATAATGAAATGTTTCAATTGGCCAATTATGAAAATGGGCAGAGTTTAGTTCTTTTGATGGATCCATGACATCTGGTAGAAAAATAGTCCATAGATGGAATCACATGTTCCATATGGATTTGCAAATATGGAGCTGGAGAAAACATAATGGGTGTGTAATAAAAAGGTTAAGCAGTGCTGAGAGATTCCTAAACATGCATATCAAGTGCAATACTAGACTTTATGATTCTGGAGAATCATGGCTTTTCCAGTTGAGATTCCATGATTTTTCATGACCCCAGAGTGTCTTATGAATTGTTTTTAACTGTCTCACTGAAGTTCCTTTACTAATGTTATGAGAAAGGTATAGTAGTCTCAAATGACTCAGTTTGATAAAAAAATGTTTAGGTTAAAACCATCATTAATGGTGGAGAGGATTAATATCAATATCGTCGAGCGACAAGTCAATGACCGACAAAAGGAGTTATGTTTGTTTGACACATACTCATTGAGTGCTGTGGCTATTTGAAAATGGTCCATTTTATCTCAAATGTATCCACAATATTGATTTCTGTCAGATTGTAGAGGGTTAAAAAGTGCTAACAGGGATATTTTTCCATGTAACTTGTAATGTCACACCAAGAACTGTGAAAGGCCATTTTTTCTTAAAAATCTACAAGATGTTTTCAGAAAAATCCAGGAAAAACATGAATTTTAAGCTTTTTGATGGGTAACATTGTTTATCCTGTCCAAAATGGGTTAAGGGTTGTGTTCTGAGCACCCTTATTACTTCCAAAAATAATTCTCAGTGAATTCCACTTCCACTTATGTTGATCTCTCCTCTTAACTTTGGGTGCTGTGGGTATGCAAACACAGACCACTTTATCAAAATTTTGATGTTTGAGAACCTGCATAGGGTTAAAAAAATGCTTACTGGAATATTTTGTACATGCAACTTGTAATGTCACACTAAGATCTGAGAATGGCCAATTTTTCTTGAAAATCTACGAGATGTTTGAAATCCTCGGATAACGTGAATTTTTAACCGTTTGAGGGGAATCGCTCTGTAACCAGCCCTAAACAGGTTAATGCTTGGTTTTGTGAATACCTTCCTTACTTACAATGAAAGTGTCAATGACACTGTAGCTCAACTTGTCAAGACAAAGACATGTACATGTATAGTATGTGACACAGCAATGACAAACATCTAGGTAATGACCTGATAACAAAAGTACATATAAAGTATTGTAACGGTCTGTACATAAATACTGACCATTGCCTGTAACAAATGTATAGGTAAAGTATTGTAAAGGTGGGTGACAGTCAGATGCTGAACTAGAAAAAATCTTTGAGTCCCAGAGTGGGTCTGACTGAACCCCAAAATATTTGTTCTCATAGCACAGTGATAACAAAGGCACCGCAAAACACACTCGTTCCTGTCCCAAGGTGAAAACAAAAGTACTCAAGAAGTTTTGTGAAGATCAGTTCATAAATACGAGCTGTATAGAACTTGTGACAAAAAACTAATTGGACCTAATTTTGATACAAAATGGCCACTGGCAGCCATCTTGAATTTTGGACCGTACCCAGAAACACTCATTCTCATCCCAAGGAGATAACAAAGGTACCCAAGAAGTTTTGTGAAGATCGGTTCATAAATACAGCCTCTACCCTGAGCCGTATTGACATGTGTGCTTACATTGTGTAAGTTGCACTGAATAAATCAAAGTTCATCTAATTTGCATAATTTCTGCACGAAAAAAAACCCCTTACAATATGTGATGTATTCCATGTTACTAAACATTCATACAAAAATTTATTAAAATCAGAACTTTCATACAGAAGTTCTATACAAAAGACTGATTGCACTAATTTTGGTACAAAATGGCTGCTGGTGGCCATCTTGAATTTCGGACCACACCCAAAAACACTCGCTCTCATCCCACGGTGATAACAAAGGTACCCAAGAAGTTTCGTAAAGATTGGTTCATAAATATGGCCTCTAGTCTGAGCTGTATAGAAGTTGTGTACAAAAAACTGATTAGACCTAATTTCGGTACAAAATGGCCACTGGCAGCCATCTTGAATTTTAGACCGCACCCAGAAACACTCGTTCTCGTCCCAAGGTGATAACAAAGGTACCCAAGACATTTCGTGAAGATCAGTTCATAAATACAGACTCTAGTCTGAGCCGTATTGACATGTGTACTTACTGTGTGTAAGTCGCACTGAAAAAATCAAAGTTCATCTAATTTGCATAATTTCTGCACGAGAAAAAAACCCGTATTATATGTGATGCATCCCATGGTACTAAACATTCACACACAAAAATTATTCAAATCAGGGCTTTCATATGGAAGTTCTGTGCAAAAATCTGATTGCACCTAATTTTGTACAAAATGACTGCCATCGGCCATCTTGAATTTCGGACCGGACCCAAAAACACTCGTTCTTGTCCCACGGTGATACCAAAGGTACCCAAGAAGTTTCGTAAAGATCGGTTCATAAATACGGCCTCTAGCCCGAGCCGTATTGGCATTTGCACTTACAGTGCTGAAAGTAACCCAAAAAAACATCACAATTAGTCTAATTTGCACAATTTACATACGAGAAAAAAACCCGTATTATATGTGATGTATCCCATGGTACTAAACATTCATACAAAAAATTATTCAAATCAGAGCTTTCATATGGAAGTTCTGTACAAAAAACAGATTTCTGCATCGTCGGTACAAAATGGCAGCTGGCAGCCATCTTGAATTTTGGACCGCACCCAAAAACACTCGTTCTCGTCCCACGGTCATAACAAAGGTACCCAAGAAGTTTCGTAAAGATCGGTTCATAAATACGGCCTCTAGCCCGAGCCATAGCAGCTTGGCACTTACAGCTCTGAAAGTAACACTAAATAAATCAAAGTCAGTCTAATTTGCATAATTTACGCACGAGAAAAAAACCCGTATTATATGTGATGTATCCCATGGTACTAAACATTTATACAAAACTTTATTCAAATCAGAACTTTCATACAGAAGTTCTGTACAAAAAACTGATTTTTGCATCATCGGTACAAAATGGCCACTGGCAGCCATCTTGAATTTCGGACCACACCTAAAAACACTCGTTCCCGTCCCAGGGTCATAACAAAGGTACACATGAAGTTTCGTAAAGATCGGTTCATAAATACGACCTCTAGCCCGAGCCATAGCCAATTGTTGACGTACGGACAGACGGACAGATGGCCAGACGGACAGACAGACGGACGGACAGACAGACGGACGACGGGCCATGACAATAGCTCAAATTTGACTTCGTCAAAGTTGAGCTAAAAATGATCCTCAGAGAATTCCACTTCCAATGAAGGAGGTTATGTTTATCTCACGGGTACACATTGGGTGTTATGGGTGCCCAAGAACAGGCCATTTTTTTTTCAAAATGTCTATACTTGGCAGCCTCTGGAAGGTTAACAAATGCTTACCGGAATATTTTGTCCATGCAACTTGTAAAGTCACTCCAAGACCTTCGAATGGTCAATTTTTCTTGAAAAAGATTTTTTTGAGAAATCCACAGAAAACGGGAATTTTAAGGTTTTAAGGTGTATATCTCCTTAACCAGTCGAAAATGGGTTAAGACCTCAATTTTTGAATACCCTTACTACTTACAAAAATGTTTCCCTATCAGTTTTGCGTCCGGTAAAAGAAGTTATGTTTCTCTGTGGCATTCCCATTTGATGTTGTCGGTGTCCAAAAACAGACTATTTTTTCAAAATTTTGACATTTAGCAGCCCATGGAGGGTTAACAAATGCTTACCAGAATAATTTATCCAAGCAACTGGTAATGTGACACCAAGACCTATCAATGGCCACTTTCTTTTGAAAACCCTACAAGATGTTTGTAAAGAAATCCAGGGAAAACATGAATTTTTTAAGCTTTTGATGGGTATCGCTATTAACCAACACAAAAGGGGTTAACGCTTGGTTTTTTGAATACCCTTATTACTTACAAAAATGGTCATCGGTGAATACCACTTCCAACAAAGGAGATTATGTGTATCTCGTTGGTATACATTGGGTGCTGTGTGTGTCCGAAAATAGCCCATTTCAACAAAATTACGATGCTTGGCAGTCTGTAGAGGGTTAATAAATGCTCACCGGAATATTTTGTCCATGTAGCTTGTAATGTCACACATAGACCTGCGAGCGGTCAATTTTTCTTGAAAACCTACAAGATGTTTTTAGAGAAATCCACAGAAAATGGGAATTTTAAGCTTTTAAGAGGTACCTCTCTTTAGCCTGCCCAAAATGGGTTATTAGCCTGCCCAAAATGGGTTAAGACTACGACTTTTGAATACCCTTACTACTTACAATGAAAGTGTCAATGACACTGTAGCTCAACTTGACATTGAACTTGGTAAGTTATAAATGAAATGGCAAAATTGAAGATCATTGGTACCAATGTTATTTGATGACATTTCAACATAATAGCATTGTGTGTACACAATGTCAGAGTAATCCATGCATTTTTAAATGTAAACTGTAAGACTGGCTAAAGAAAGAATGTTGATACACAAATGCAGTATGTTCAGAGGTTATTGTAAATGGCAACTTTTTTTCACAGAAATGAATGCTTATCAATAGCTCTTATCTAAAGTTCTTGCCTAATGAGCACACGAAGTCCAAAAACAATCCTATCATAAATGTGGCCTGCAGGCCATGTCAAAGAATGTTGATGCACAAATGCAATAAATTCAAAGATTGTTGCTAACAGCAACAGTTTTTGATGGAAATGAAAAGAAAATCAATAGCTCCTATCTTTGTCACCTTGCATTAGCATACAAAGTTTCAAAACAACCTGATAATGAATGTGTCCTTTGGGGTATGCCAAAGGAAGATGTTAATGCACTAAGTAGAAGGCCATTGCTTGTGGCAATGGTTTTTTTTATGGAAATTCATAAATATACCCTGCAGAGAGTGCAAAAGGGATAAGTTGATGCACAAATGCAGTAAGTTCAAAGGTTGGTGATAACGACAATCAATTTTTATGGAAATGAAAAAAAACAATAGTTCACATCTAGAGGTCACACAGAACACACATACCAAGTTTCAAAGTGATCCGATTATAAATGTGCCCTGAAGGCTGTGTTAAAGGGAAATATTGAGGTCTGACTAAACTAAGTTCAAAGGTCAACATTTTTTGACAGAAATGAAGGAAAATCGACAGCTCCCATACAGATGTCACCCCACACAAGCTCACCAAGTTTGCAAGCGGTCCAATCATAAATGTGCCCTACAGGGTGTATCAAAGGGAAATATTGATGCTCAACCGGTAACTGCACTAAGTTTTTACTAAGTTCATTGAAGGTCATTGCCAATGGCAACATTTTTTGATGGAAATCGAAGACAATTGATAGCACCCATCTAGAGGTAACCCCAAACAAGCATGCCAGGTTTCAAGGCAACCCAATCATAAATGTGCCCTGTGGGGTGTGCCAAAGGGAAATATTGAGGTTGGACTAAACTAAGTTCTAAGAACTTTGGCCGCAGTAACATTTTTGGACGGAAATGGAAGAAAATCGATAGCTCCCATCTAAAGGTCTCCCCAAACAAGCATGCCAGGCTTCAAAGCAAATCAATCCAATCATAAATGTGCCCTGTAGGGTGTCCCAAAGGGAAATATTGAGGTCTGACTAAACTAAGTTCTAAGAACCATGGCCGCAGCAACATTGTTTGACGGAAATGGAAGAAAATCGATAGCTCCCATCTAGAGGTCAGCCCAAACAAGCATACCAGGTTTCAAAGCAATCCAACCATAAATGTCCCATGTAGGCTGTGCAAAAGGGAAATGTTGAGGTCTGACTAAATTAAGTTCTAAGAACGTTGGCCGCGGCAACATTTTTTGACAGAAATGGGAAGGAAATTGATAGCTCCCATCTAAAGGTCACCCCAAACAAGCATGCAGGGTTTCAAAGCAATCCAATCATAAATGTGCCATGTAGGGTGTGCCAAAGGGAAATATTGAGGTCTGACTAAACTAAGTTCTAAGAACGTTGGCCGCGGCAACATTTTTTCACGGAAATGGAAGAAAATTGATCACTCCCATCTAAAGGTCACCCCAAACAAGCATGCCAGGTTTCAAAGCAATCCGATCATAAATGTGCCCTGTAGGGTGTGCCAAAGGAAAATATTGAGGTTGTCTAAACTAAGTTCTAAGAACGTTGGCCGCGGTAACATTTTTTGACGGAAATGTAAGAAAATCGATAGCTCCCATCCAAAGGTCATCCCAAACAAGCATGCCAGGTTTCAAAGCAATCCGATCATAAATGTGCCCTGTAGGGTGTGCCAAAGGGAAATATTGAGGTCTTCTGACTAAACTAAGTTCTAAGAACGTTGGCCGCGGCAACATTTTTTGACAGAAATTGGAGAAAATCGATAGCTCCCATCTAGAGGTCTTCCCAAACAAGCATACCAGGTTTCAAAGCAATCCGATCATAAATGTGCCCTGTAGTGTGTGCCAAAGGGAAATATTGAGGTCTGACTAAACTAAGTTCTGAGAACGTTGGCCGCGGCAAAATTTTTTGACAGAAAATGAAGAAAATCGATAGCACCCATCTAGAGGTCACCCTAAACAAGCATACCAGGTTTCAAAGCAATCCAATCATAAATGTGCCCTGTAGGGTGAGCCAAAGGGAAATATTGTGGTTTGACTAAACTAAGTTCTAAGAACGTTGGCCGCGGCAACATTTTTTGACGGAAATTGCAGAAAATCGATAGCTCCCATCTAGAGGTCAGCCCAAACAAGCATACCAAGTTTCAAAGTGATCTGATCATAAATGCGACCTGTGAGGTGTGCCAAAGAGAAATATTGAGGTCTTCTGACTAAACTAAGTTCTAAGAATGTTGGCCGCGGCAACATTTTTTGACAGAAATTGAAGAAAATCGATAGCTCCCATCTAGAGGTCACCCAAACAAGCATAACAAGTTTCAAAGTGATCTGATCATAAATGCTACCTGTGAGGTGTGCCAAAGGGAAATATTGAGGTCTTCTGACTAAACTAAGTTCTAAGAACATTGGCCGCGGCAACATTTTTTGACAGAAATTGAAGATAATCGATAGCTCCCATCTAGAGGTCACTCCAAACAAGCATACCAAGTTTCAAAGTGATCTGATCATAAATGTGACCTGTGAGGTGTGCCAAAGGATGCCAAAGGGAAATATTGAGGTCTTCTGACTAAACTAAGTTCCAAAAACGTTGGCTGCGGCAACATTTTTTGACAGAAATTGAAGAAAATCGATAGCTCCCATCTAGAGGTCACTCCAAACAAGCATACCAAGTTTCAAAGTGATCTGATCATAAATGCGACCTGTGAGGTGTGCCAAAGGAAATTGTGGACGTACTAACTTACTGACGTACTAACGTATGTACGTACGCCGATGGACGAGAAGTGATGGCAATAGCTCAGCTTTTTGAGCTAAAAATGTTTCCGTATAAATTATGTGCTCGATAAAAGGCACTTTTCTTTGTGGCGTACCCATTGGGTGCTGTTGGTGTCCAAAAACAAAAAGTATTTTGTCCATGCAACTTCTATTGTCACCTGCACATGGCCAATTTTTCTTGAAAATCTACAAGACTCGTTTAGAGAAATTCACAGAAAACATGCATTTTTGAGCTTTTGAGGGGTATTGCAGTTTAACCAGTCCAAAAGTGGTTAACAGTTGGTTTTTTGAATACCCTTATTACTTACAAAAATGATCGATGGTGAATCCCACTTACAATGAATGAAGTCATGTTTATCTCTCGTGTATCATTTGGGTGATTTAGGGGCCTGAAAACAGCCCATTTCATCAAAATTGAAATGTTTTGCAGCCTGTGGAGGGTTAACATATGCAGTGCCTAATATCTCTTTTATATGAATGGTCGTGTCACAGACAGGTCTAACAATGATGAATGTTTAAAAAAAATCTACAAGATGTGGTTTGAGAAAGTGCTTATAAACCCTAATTTTGACAGTTTTTTTTACCAATTCTGGTGAAATAAGGGCTAAATTAAAAATTCCACTTCGATACATTTTTAGATTTTGTGCCCCTTTATGAGTGTGCAAAATTTTGTGAAAATCGGTTCGAAAAATGGCTTCTGAATCGTACGGACAAAATGTGTGAGAAGAAAAAAAAAAAAAAAATCCGTAGAAAAACAATAGTCTTTTCCAGAGGGAAAAGCCTAATAACGCTTTGCAGCCACAGGATTAAAGATAACTAAGCTAAACATAAGCTCTTACAAATTGGACACACATGCCAACACACCAAGATCATAGCATGAGCTGCCCTACTTCGTAGTATAATATAGCTATAATCTTATCTGGAGCTCAGGAATACTGCACTTCGTGGGTGTTTTTTAAAGTTAATTCCTTCATCTTGCAATATACATGTAAATTTTTCAGGCAGATTTGTCTGAATTGTTAGACAAAGGGTTAACTCTTAACCTGCTAAGTATTTTCAAAAGATTTTTTTTTTTTCAAATCAAGTCATGGCTGCTGTGAAGCAGCCATGACTAGATTTGATGAAAAATTCATGAAAATTTCAATAAAGAAATCACTGATCAAAAAGTCAATTCAGTTTGCATAGGAAAATTTTGTTAAATGTGCTCAAATTTTCCTTATTTTAGTGGCATGAGACTTCCTGTCCTGGGCAGGAATAGCTGCGAGCAGCATGCAAGGAGTTAATTACTTCATTTGCACTATACAGAAGCCTTTAAAAAAGTAGTAAAAAAGAGAAAAGAAATACATGTATGACACATTGAGCATGTTTCTCATATGCGTTTCAGCTTCAATCCTCTGCTTTGTAAGTAAGATACATCTCCAGGGTATGAAAATATCAATATTTGCTTTTCATCCAACTGGAAGTTTGTCAGGAAATAAACCATTAAATTCTTTTTTCCAATTTTTTTGTGCACATCAATGGATGTATCCAAAAGTAGTTTTCTTGGAAGGTAACATTACAATCATGGTGCTACCTTGGGCCATTATGGCAAAAGCTGATTTGAATCTAAACGAGTTTGCTGTAACAAATGACAATGTTAAATTAAACTAAAAAATCCACAAGTTTTTATCAGGTATTGAATCTCACTTCGTATCAGAGTAAATACCATTCCATCAAGCAAACTACCAAACAGGGCAGTACAAATTACCCCACCTCTGTCAATTTTGTTGATATATTCTCAAATTTTATTGACTGAGAATGTCATGTGCATACCGGCGGTAAATTCCGTACATGGTGGGTGTCACTTTAAAAAACGGTGAGTAGCCGCCATTACTCTTTTGATGCATTTCCACACACTTTAAATTTTCAAAATTTGAATTAGAACAAAATAAGAGAATTTAAGTACCAAAAATATTTTCAAGGTACCGTATTTATTGATTTAATACATTAAATATTTAAAAAATGGACAGAAAAAATTATTTGTAGTCCCAAACGACGTTCTTTGTTGTTTTTACGACTCTATCATTTTTTCTATGCTGAAGGCATGAGTGAAAAAATATTTTCTTAACAGTTTACTCACAGATTAAAAGTGATTTTTTGAACATTTAAAAGTGCATTGTTAACCTTTTTCAAGTGGTAATGACAGTGAATGTACGTAAGGGTATTTCAGATATGCTTGTAGCTATACAATTTATTTTGTAAACAAATATCATAATTCGAACAGCGATGATGGTTTACTGTCACCATGGATACAAACCGGTGCAAGTTGCTTTTGGTGCTTCAACTGAAGGTTATCGATAGGGTAAATTTTCGTAACATAGTATGCAAGTGACCAGTATGGTACCAAGTCTGTAGGTTTTATACCAGACTTGGCTTTGCCTCACCTGGTATAAAATCTACAGACCAGGTACCATCCCATATCTGGTCACTTGCTGACAATGTAACTAATAATACTAACAAAGAATATCAACATGAAGGACAATTTTTTGACATGTCTTCTCACAGACCATCTTACCTCTTCAAGCCATATCTGCTTCAATGACAGAAAAAAGCTCCATTAAAAGTACAAGGGTAATGATAGGCTAGTCACAATTCTATTCCTAACACAATATCCTTGTGATATATGTATCATGACTAAAACCCACCAAAAATATGTGGACTGCACTCCATAATTTAGAGATATTGGATCAATAATACTACTCACAATTTGCTCAGGACAATCCCTACTCATTGACATATTTGTACATAAAAGGTAAATGTATGATTCTAATCACTCACCACAGTAAAAGCAAACTCTCCTCTGACACTGTGTTTGTTGTTGCAATGTGGTGCAATCAAGAGCTGTAAAAGTTGACCGTCCCCCCCTTTCTGAGGATATCAAACCCATTAGGTTCATTTTCAGATTATTGTTAAAGTCTTTGTAACTTTATCACTAGGATTTCAAACAGAACTTTGACAGTCTGTATGTGAAAATCATGCAGTATCTCTAATGCCTCCCAGATATAATTTGAGTCTCCCAACACACTCTAATTCTGTCTAGACTTTCTGGATGGATACACCAAGAATATGGAAAAGGGTAATCGATAGGGTAGCTGGGGTTAATGATGCAGAGCATGTCTGGTATGGTTGTGACTCAATAATGGTGTAGGGTCAGTTTGAATGACCACACTGACCCCAGACTTGTCCAGAATGAGAATCTGAATGGAAAATGGTACGAAACTGAGATTCTGGATCCTTTCGGATGACCATATTTAAGAACTATAAGTGTCGACTTCATCCTAATGGATGATAATGCCATACCCATACGCCATGAAGCCAGACTCATTGTGACCATTGCTGGAGAGGAAAGAAATGAAGTGGATGTACTGGCCAGCATAATCACTTGACATCAACTCCATACAGTATGTATGGTATAGGCTCCAGACTACAGGGGAGCCCCTCCCATGCAACTAAATACACTCAAAGAACTTGAACAAACCATTGTTGATGAATAGGACAATCCAGCCACAACAAACATCCCAAAACTGCTCAAAGAATGAGGAAATGCTGACAGAAAAATGTTGAATGTCAGAGGTGGACATACTGCATACTAAAAGTGCTTTTCTTGACATGAATAAATCATTTTTGATAAAATGGAGTTCTCTGGGTGATTTAAAATCCTTTTAAAAAAAGGATGACCCTCTTTCACATTCCTGGGCTTCACCATGTATGACTGTATGCAGGTAACAACAAATGAAAGAGTTAGGGAATGTTTTGTTCTGATTTGCAGAGAGTGATTAGAATTGCACATTTTCTCCCATTTATCATTTTATATACAAACTAGCAGGGAAGTCCCACCCATGTGATGGAACATTTCTCGCTGGACAGAATGACAATGACAGAACCACAGATATGATGAGCAGGGGTAGGATCCTTATTGTAGAAAATTGTGAGCAGTATATATACAGAGTTAAAAAAGAAAGTATAATAAATTTTGAGGAGCAATTTTTTTAGTATTATCGACTTTAATAATCCCAAACAAATTATTGTAAATTCATATTTCGAGTCTAGCTTTATGAATTTGCATAATTTCATGCTCTTACTGGAACGTTGCAATTCAGACATGGGGTGAAATGAAAAGTTCACACATGCAGTCAATAGCGTGTATGTCCACCCTTTGCCTCTTGGATGGCAATATATCGATGGCGCATGGACCTGATAAGTCTCTGGATGTCACCCTGTGGTTTGTGGTTCCACTCCTGCCTTAGAACATTACGTAAATCTCCTAACGTCTGAAGATCATGAAGTCATACTCGATGGTCCAATTGATCCCAAAGATGCTCAATTGGCGACAAATCTGCTGAAAGTGGGGGCCAGGGAAGAAGTTCATTACTCTGCTCCTCAAGAAAGTCACGACAGATGTGCGCCATATGACATCAGGCATTGTCTTGCTGAAATAATGTCAGCATTGAACAATGGGACAACAACAGCGTTAAGAATTTTGTCCCTATATTGCTGATCATTCAGATTACCATCGATGAAGATCAACTGCATTTGATGGTGCAAGGAAATTCCTGCCCAAGCCATTACACTACCCCCGTCGAAACAGTCGAATTCCCACACGCAAGCATCAGAAAACCGTTCTCCTTGCCGGCGATACACTCTTCCCCTACCATCAGCGTGCCGTAGACAAAATTGTGATTCATCACTAAAAAGAACTGTGCTCCAACGCTGCTGAGTCCAGCAAACATGCTGACATACCCATTCCATTCTTAGTACGATGCCGCTGGGTAAGGATTGGTCCATGGTATGGACACCTACTTCGGATGCTGTGTTCTGCGAGTCTGCTGCGGACAGTTTGTGTACCGATTCTATTGTTAATTCTACCAGGAGTAATTGCTGCTATCCTCGATGCTGGAAGGAAGCGATCCCACAAGTGAGATGTCCTGATGTGTTGGTCTTGTGCAGGGGTCATAACTCTTGGTCGACCTGAATGCGGTTGGTCGGCAGTAGATCCAGTAGTTCTATACCTTCCAATGAGATGGTAAATAGTGGCCATAGTGACTCCGAACTTAGCAGCGAGCTCATCTGGAGGTATACCAGCCACATGCATACTAATGGCACTCAACCTCTCATTTTCGGTTAACCTTGGCATTTTTTAAAATGTCGGAAGACAAAAACAAGTGTGTTTTCTCCAGGCTCTCTAGCACAACATAACACAAGAAAATCGTCAGTCACCCATTCAATTTGACATTCTCGGGTAGCACATGCTATTTTGAAATCCGTAGCAAAATTGTATACGATTGGGTGGACAACAACAACATGTCATTAAACTCTTTGCACGACTTCTTGTCCACAAACATGCAACATTAGAACTATTATATTTCATCCTTCATGCTATTTTTTTCACATTTGTTTCTATTATACTTTCTTTTTTGATTCAGCATATTAGGGTCCTGCATATCACAATTTTCTATTTGAATCGAATCTTCAATTGAGTCACCCCGCATCTTGAGATGATGGATAGGAGGATGCATGGGTGCTATAAACCTGACTTGTTCTGATTGTGATGGCTCAAGTCCCGACTGACGAAATAATCCAAATACATCATCAAGGCATGCCTTTGTCGACCCCTGTGAGGATTATAGTTCATCGTCAACATTCCTTGAAAGCTTTAAATGAGCATTTAACAGTGGTAGGGACATGTTATACTGGGATTAGCATGGTTGGTGGCATGAACGTATGTGTTATTTATGTTAATGTAGTGAAAGTTACAATGTACAATTTATGTACAATTTCCATCTGAACTATACACTATGTGACATGACGAAGATGACTGATACCAAGCTATATTCCTATGAAAAAGATTTGAGAGGAAATGAATCGGGCAGCCAATTTCAAATCAAGTCGAATACTAACTGAAGATTCAAAATCAAATCCCGAGGCTTTGCAGGACCACAGTATATATGTACAGTACTGAGATTACAAAAGCAGAGAGAAAACTCAGAACATGTTGCAGTTGGAACATGGTCTAGTTGAAATTCTCTGTCTGATTTTCTGTCTAAAGCACTGTAGAATCTCACCTGTTGTAAAATAAATTACAAAAGATTTCATATCTGACACTATTTTCATTTATTTTTCATATTTTTCTTGAATAAGACTTTATTTTGCAATATTTTATTTCTGAAATCTTGATCTGCAATTGTGAATGTCTCACAAACTGACAGCAATCCTGTAGTCATCAGATCAACAAAAAGACTGCTTTCTGCTGCAAATCACAATCACAGTGCACTGTAAACAAGAGGCTCCAGGGGGCCTGAGGGCACTCACGTGACATGGTAGCCTAAATATCAACCCTGGGAATTGATTTCAACAAGTTGCATCTGCCCCTCCTAAGAAAAACTTTTTCCAAATATCTAAAGATTCTGATCAGTGGATCTAAAAAAAAAGAAGATTTTTAATGAATATTCCTCATATTGAACTAAGTAATAATTCGGACTCCCACAGGGAGCCTAAATATGAACCCAGGGACTTGGCTTGAACAAACTTGAATCTCACCTCCACTGAGATGCTGGAAACCAAATATTAAACGATTCTGACTGGTGGATCTGAAGAAGAAGATTTTTGAAGAATATTCCTCATATTGAACTGAGTTATAATTCAGGCTCCCACAGGGAGCCCAAATATCAACCCAGGACTTGGCTTGAACAAACTTGAATCTTACCCCCCTAAGATGCTTCATACCAAATATCAAAGCATTCTGACTGCTGGATCTGAAAAAGAAGATTTTTAAAGAAAATTCCTCAATCAACTTGGTTCAGCATTTTGAACTAAGTTATCATTTGGGCTCCCACAGTGAACCCAAATATGAACCCAGGGACTTGGCTTGAACAAACTTGAATCTCACCCCCTAAGGATGCTGCATGCTGAATATCAAAACATTTCGACAACTGAATCTGAAGAAGATTTTTAAAGAAAAATTCCTCATGTTGAACTAAGTGAACCTCAATCTGAATCAGGGTCTCAAAACTAAACAGAAATAGGTTCCCAGAGGATAAATTGGCCCACTGTATGGGATAGCATCATCAAATTCACCCTCTGGGGACTTCATTCTGCAAATGTCAGACTGCTTATTTTCAGGCCTGCCCACAGTGACCCAAATATGGACCTAAGGGCATGACTTGAACAAACTTGAATCTCACCCCCTAAGGATGCTGCATACCAAATATGAAAGCATTTCCACTGCTGGACCTGAAGAAGAAGATTTTTAAAGAAAAAGTTATAATTTGGGCTCCCACAGTGAGCCCAAATATGAACCCAGGGACTTGGCTTAAACAAACGTGAATCTCACACCCCTAAGCATGCTGCATACCAAATATCAAAAGATTCTGATTGGTAGATCTGAAGGAGAAGATTTTTAAAGAATATTCCTCATACTGCACTAATTTAAACATTTGGGCTCCCATACAGAGCTCAAATATGGATCCAGGGATTTGATTTCAATAAACATGAGAAACAATCTTCCAAAGATGTTATATGTGAAATTTGAAAGCTTTTGGAGGAGTAGTTTGGGAGAAACGTAGTCTTGAATGGTTTTCCCATTACCCTCAAAGTTAAAAAATGCTGACTCAGCACTTTTTCAAAGTCCCCAAAAAGTACCCCATGACAAAACCGATAGCAATTTTTTTGATCTTTCCATTCTGTTGGTCCTAAGGAAGCTTCACACCAAATAAGAATTCTCAGTGCCGTGTAGTTTTGGAGATATGGGTGTTTTAATTTTTTTCTATTTTTAGCGCCTGCAGTTCCCATGGGGCGACGGGAAAAAAATTTGGGCATAAATTCAGTATTTATGACCCAATAAGCCCTCATATCAAATTTGGTTCAAATCTGCCTCTTGGTTTGGAAAATAGAAACTTTGGGCAGGGCGAAAATTCTTGCTCCTCCCATAACGAAGGCAAATACAGTTCTTCGAACTTCTCTTGAACAAACCTGTATCTACACCTCAAAAGGAAGTTGCACACCAAATATCAAATCTCTGCTACTGCTGGTTCATGAGAACAAGATTTTTTAAGATTTAAGCACACTTTTTGGGCGTGGCCCTACCAAGCGGCGAGGCAACTTGATTTGAACAAAATCAAATTGTGATGTCATAACAAACTATTATCTCAAATATCAATTAAATTGGTTCAGCAGTTTGGGAGGAGAAGATGCGAACACTATGTTCACGGTCGACGGACGGTGAGTGATCACTATAGCTCTCCTGACTGAAAGTCAAGTGAGCTAAAAATCCAGGTTGCATACCAGAAGTTGGAGAGAAGATCTCCATAATCATCCTTTGCAAAGGATAAAATTCATTTTCAGCAATATCAAAACAATAATAACAAGAGCTCACGTATCGCTGAAGCAATACAATGTCCCCTACTGGACTAATGAGCATTAATAATTATACAAATGTTATAACCTAGATGTGATCAGCATGGATTCCATTGATGCGTTTCCAAAATAAGTCCGGAAAACTGATATTTTGGCACCTTTCCATATTTCCAAGTGCCATAACTCACACAAGAATAATGCAATCTGCACGAAACTCAAACTTGATCTGTATATAAGTCATCATTCTATAGTAGTTTACCAAAAATGAAATCATTCTGTTGAAGCGTTTCCAAAAAAGTCCGAAAAACTGATATTTTGATGCTTTTCCATATTTCCAAGGGCCATAACTCACACAAGAATAATGCAATCAGCATGAAACACAAACTTGATCTGCAAGTCAACTGCTCTATAGTAGGTTACCAAAAATGAAATCATTCTGTTGAAGCATTTTCAAAAAAAGTCCGGAAAACTAAAGTGTGACTGACAGACTAACAGACTGATGGATGGACAGAGTGCAAACCTATAGTACCCTCCAGCGATGCCGGTGGGGGACTAATAATCAGTCAGACAAAGTGATGTTTTAACCCTTTACGCAACATAACGGCCAAAACCGGCCAGCGCTATTCACAAAAATCGCCAATTAATTTCCATTATTTTTTTCATTTTTAACTTAACTTGACTTAAACTGACAAAGATGAAAAAAATCAGTTATTCAAGAATTTTGTTTGCATGTGTCGTCTGCTTCTCATGTTAGGTAAAGGGTTAAAAGCTGGCAACATGGTAGAAACAATGTAATCAGCTCAAAAGGGCATCTATAATGTGAAGTAACACTGCATTAGGATTTGCTTTTTGAAAAAGTTTGTTCTTCTTTTAACTCCTTAAATGCTGCTGGCAGATTATTTATTTATTGGGGTTTAACAACTGTTGTGAGTTTTACGGGTGGATGAAGCCAGAGTACCTAGAGAACCACCGAGCAATGGTGAGCAACCGTCAGACTCCCCAATGTACTAACTCTGTGCAAGCAGGTTTAGCATTGGCTGAAGACATGTGCACCATCGATGTGAAGTACGTCCTAGAGCACAGTCCACCGTGCTCTCAAGTGGACAACTGGGATGAAGTGCCTTGCCCAAGGACACAACACAGTTACCGCTGGGGGATAAAACCATGGAACCTTCGGTCTGAAGTCCAATGCCATACCACTGAGCCACTGTGTTACCTGCCGGCAGATGTTCTGCCCTGGACAGGATTTCTCTTGCAACTAACATAAGCATAATTTGGGCTCATGAAAACAAATGTTCCCCTCTAAATTGAATGGATCTTTTCACCAATGATTTTTAGAGTTAAATTTGGATGATTACTTCATAGCAGCCATGACTAAATTAGAGGAAAAATATCTTTGAAACAGTCAATGGGTTAAGAGTTAAAAACTGTGCTGAGGAAGTAAAAACCAATATTCGAAATTCCTGTAAAATATGATTGTATTCTTCAAAATATACATATAGGCCTTTGTCAGTCTTCATCTGAGGTCAGTCAAAGCTCTGTTGTATTATAGCCAGTACAATTCACAATTTCATGTAGCTGTCTTACAGACATGTAAACCAAGTGATAATAATGAGCACTTTGGCCAACATATTGGATTCAAGCTATCATTTTTAGACGATGTGCGTTGGTCTAGTGGTTTGGTCTCCCAATTGCCAGGTGGTGCTGTTAAGGGCTCAGAACATGACAGGGGATCAGGAACCAACCTTCTATTGATTCCTCTAAAATATGATTGCATGTGTAATTGAAAGTATACACTGAGATAGTGGCTAAGTTGGACCCAACAACTGTTGGAATTTTAAATTTTATAGTAAATTTCCTTTCTTATTATACCTACCACAATTGTTTACTACAGGCTTGTACTACAGTGGAAGACCCAAACTCAGAAAATATTCTCTCTATTTTGATCTTTCCCAAGCGATAAGAAGGAAAGAAAAGAGGTACAAAAGCAGCAAGAAAAAAATAAGCCAAAACTGGGTCGAGCGTCATCAACACACACCCAGTAGGGGACGCTCTTCTCTTAGTACAACTCCACGACTTCCGGAACCAGTGCACAAGCAGAAACTAATGAATCATTCTTTGAGTCCGCCAACATTGGAGTTATGTGATCAGCGGGAAGGAAGAATTCTTACCCGAATAAGACGGGAGGGCCTCCATGTAAACAATTGCGTAGGTATAATAAGAAAGAACATTTACTATAAAATTTTAATTTCTTATCAACCTACCTTACAATTGTTTACTACAGGCTGAATAGACAATAGGATGGAGGGAATCACATAACCAACCCCCACATAACCCAATTGCACTGGAACTGTGGATAGAGGAAGAGGTCCCCACGCCTATCACACCATAGCCTCACAAACAGTAGTAAAAGACAACTAGAGTGATGTCACGCATGCACACCGACTGTCCCAGGAAAGGAAATGCTTAGATGCAAAATAGTCAGAGCCATTTTTTGTTAACAGTTTACCTAACGAATCTGCCATATCTGCACTCGTGATATACAAAATTTGCTATTCAAATTTAATTTTTTTATTTCTCTACTTCAAAACATACCCCATGACCTATTAATGGAACAAACTTGATGAGCTTGTTCCAATAAGGAGTAATAAGCCATGGTTAGAAGTAAATAAAAAATGAAAAAATCTGATTTTTCAGAAAAATAATTTGTACTGTTGGCTTCAACTTGTGTTAGGTAAAGGATTAAAGATGCAGTACATAAAGCAATGTTGGGCTATATCAGTCAATTTTCTTTTTTGCATGTAATAACTCCCAATCCTTCAAAATGCATTTTGGGAATAATTGCCTAAGTGAGGGGGGGGGGGGGGGATAATTTCTGTCTGGATTTTTAACCACAAACTTTAACAAAAAAAGCATTTTTGACAAAAGGAAAAAAAAGGTTCCGCATGTAGTGACTGTAAATGGTTCAAAATGCATATTGGAGAAAAGTAGAAAAAAAGCCTAATTGGGGGTGGGGGGGGGGGGGGGGAAGGGTGGGGGTAGGAGGTGGTGGTGTTTGTTTGGGTTTTTAACCACAAACTTGGAGTCACCCTACCAAGCTACAATGAAATCCCTTCATATTTATGGCCTGTGGAATATTCTAAAGGTTTTCGGGCTTCGGGCCTCTGTTGCCATCACAGTTGTCCAAAAGGGGACGTTCTCATCTAGACATTATATGAAGTCAACCTATCATGTTACAATGAAATCCCTCCATAAATATGACCTGTAGACTGTGCTAAAGGGATTCGGGCTTCGGGCCCCTGTTGCCATCACAGTTGCCCAAAAGGGGACGTTCTCATGTAGACATTATATGAAGTCAACCTATCAAGTTACAATGAAATCCCTCCATAAATATGACGTGTAGACTGTGCCAAAGGTTTTCAGGCTTCGGGCTCGGGCAGCCATCATGGATGAATGATTGCAACCAAAAGGGGACATTCTCATCTGGGCATCATGTGGATTGATCCTACGAAGTTACAATGAAATCCCTTCATAAATATGACTGTAGACTGTGCTAAAGGTTTTCAGGTTTTGGGCTCCGGCAGTTGTGACGGTTGGTAGATCACGCCCAAATGGGGAAATTCTCATGTAGACATCATACGGAGTCATCGTATCAAGTTACAATGAAATGCATCCATATTAAACATGACCTGCAGACTGTGCTAAAAGTTTTTGGGTTTCGGGCTTGGGCAACCATCACGGTTGACAGATCATGCCCAAACGGGGCCGTTCTCATCTAAGCATTATACATAGGCATTCTATGAAATTGCAATGAAATCCCCTCATAAATACGACCTGTAGACTGTGCTAATGGTTTTCGGGTTTTGGGCTCGGGCAGCCATACCGGTTGACCGATCACGACCAAAAGGGGACGTTCTCATGAAGACATGACCTAAAACCCACTTGAACCTTCAGTAAAAAACTTTAACCACAAACTTTAACCAAAAACTCTAAATGTTAACAGACGGACGGACAAAAGTAATTACTATACCCCTTACTGTAAACAGTCAGGCTAATAAGAGATGAGGCATACGGCCCTGTGCGATACACAGACAGAAAAGGGCAGTAACAGCACAGAGCTGGAACTGACCTTGTGATCAGCCTAATGGCTTGGGAAAACAACGGCCTGAGCAGAAGGAAGAGGGCCCAAAGCAAAAAAGGTCCTCAGACTGCTCCTGCAACTGACGCAGATAGAAGGTGGAGAAAGTAGAAGCATTTCTCCAGTTGGCTGCCTGCATAACATCCGACAACTTGACAGAGTCAGAATAAGCCCAAGAGGTAGACAATGCACGCACTTCGTGGGCAGAAATACGATTGGTAATAAAATCGCCAGTCGCAAGACAAATCCATCGAGAAATGGATTGAGGAGAGATCTTCTGTCAACCAGGAATAAGAGACAGAAAAAATCGCTTCCTGCCTTTCCTAATGAACTACATCCGATTGAGATAAATACGAATTGCACGAACTGGACGGAGCAAAGGGCAGTTACCCTCAACAGAAGGAAAAGCCCTGATACAGACAGGAGGTGGAGTAGTTTCTGATATCTGATTCTTGGCCAGAAAGGAGCAATCAATGGTAGACGTAACACTGTTGGGAGAGCTCCTGAAAAAGGACGGGTCAACCGAGAGGGCATGAAGCTCACTAACCCATCTGGCTGAGGCCAAAGCCATCAGAAAAGCCATCGTATATGTGAGAAAACGCATATCCACCTCGGATAAAGAAAATGCATATCCAATTCGGATAAAGAAAACGCATATCCACCTCAGATAAAGGTTTGAATGCCCCCCACCCTCCCCTCTCCCCAAGCAAAGCAGCACCCAAGAAAGATTCCATTCTTGGGGTAAGCTGCAAAGTCCTAGGCCTTTTCAAGAAAAAGTGCCGAATAAGCTTGGAGAGGTATGGATTAGTGCCGATACGATGCTGTCCCACATATGAAAAGGTCTCCAAAAGCATGGACCTGTACCCTTTTATGGTAAGAGGCTGGAGACCCAGAGAATCAAACAGATATACCAGAAACTCTACAAGCTGTGATATCGAAGGATTGGCATAATCAACAGAGTGATCGGCACACCATCGACAGAAGACCTTCCACTTTGCCGCATAGGCTAAACCAGTGGAGTGCCTCCTTGAAGAAGAAATGCACTCCACTGCTCATCTCGAAAAACCTCTACGGAGGAGACAGGACCTGACAAAAGATATATGTGAAGGCACAATGAAGTTGGTTCGACGTGAAACCTCCTGGGGTGACTTTGGCAAAGAAGGTCACAATGTAGAGGGAGACATGCCATAACCACCGCCAACAGAGAGCGAAGCTGATTGATCCACACCCGCTGATGCAACAGGGGAGCGATCAGAATGATTCAACAACTGCAGGTTCGTATCTTAGCTAGAACCTGAGGCAGAATTGGAACCGGCCGGAATGAGTAGCCGACCAGACCATTCCAATCGAGTGAAAGAGCATCCATGGTGAAAGCCAGAGGATCTGGACATGGGGACACGACTATGTCCACCTGATGGCTCCAATGAGTCGCAAAGAGATCAATGTGGGGACGACCCCCAGAGATCCCAAAGCGACTGGAACACTGCCCTGTGGAGCATCCACTCGGTGGAAATGACCCTGCCCCGTTGGGACAGGGAGTCAGCTAGGATGTTCAGACGACCGGGAATGTGATGAACCACCACCCCAGCACTGACATTCTGAGCGAGCAGTAGAAGATCCTGAGCCAATTTGTACATGGGAACCGAGTGCGTGCCGCCCTGGTTCCGAATGTAAGCAACCACTGTCAAATTGTCAGACAACAGAAGGACCTGGCGATTCGAAAGGTGGGGGATCCACTGCTGAAAACTCCGAAAAAGAGCAAGAAGTTGATGTGATGAGCTGTTTGATCCTGGTCCCTAGATGATCCAACGTCGCACCCCATCCGAGATCGCTGGCATCTATGGCAGAACACAATCGGACGTGGGTAAGTCCAACCGAACCCCCTGCACAATCCACTGAACATCTTTCCAGGGGAGAAGGTGAGGATGAAGAGATGCTGGTTACTGAAGCGCCAAATCCAGAGGATCGCCATTCGGCCTCCAATGACTGAGCAGAAAGTGTTGGAGAGGTTGGACATGCAGCTGACCTAGAGGAATGAGATCTGTCACCAAACTGCAGAGACTGAGCAGCCAGAATATACTCCGTGCTGTCATGGACGTGGACTGGGACAGAGGGCAAAAGCTGAGAGAATCACAGCCCTTGCCTGGGGAAATGCTACCGTATTGAACTGAGTACGGAAGTCCATCCCCAGATGGCAAAACGACTGAGAAGGGACCAGGTCTGACTTCTCCTCCTTGACTATGAACCCTAGCGACGTGAGCAGGCTCAACAGTGTGTCTGACTCCAGAAAGGCAGCATTGGAATGCCTCGAGACGATATCGTATAGATATACTGAAGTAGTCACCCTGGACTGTGTGCGATGGAAAGCTATCACATGCGACAACTGTCAGGTAAAGGCCCAAGGAGCCAGGTTGAGGCCGAAAGGCATGGCCTTGAAGTGGTAAACTCGCCCCAGAAAAGCAAACCTGAGATACTTTCGCGATGTCCGATGAATCTGGACAATAGAGTAAGTGTCTCACAGGTCAATGCTGGAAGCGAAATCTCCCTGGTGAATGGAACGGCGAACCGATCTGAAAGTCTCCATGATGAACTTTGGGGCAATGATAGACTGGTTCAGGATACTCAAATCGTTAACCGGTCGGAGTTGGCCATCCTTCTTTGGCACCAAGAACAAAATCCCACTGATTGAATGTTCTTGATGACCTCAATCGCCCCCTTTGCCAGGAGATTGTCTATCTCTGTGGTCAAAATCACCCGACGTGAAACGTCTGAAGGAACTGGAGTTGGAAGAGGCACTCTTGACAGAGTGGGGTGCCTCCAGAAGGATATTTGCAGCTGGGGCCGCACAACATTTAACACCCAAGGATCGGATGTGATGGCGGCCCAATATGTCTGCGAACTCCGATATCCTTCCTCCAACCTGGGATGAATTGAGGGGAGGACCTTCATTTCGAGCCCGGCGAAGCCCGCGAGAGGAAAAACCACCTCCTCTGCAATATGAAGAATCCTGAGTTCTCCCTCTAGCCTGCCAATGCTTACCTTACCCGTGAGTAAGAAGTAGAAGTGGTGGAAGGAGGAGCAGCCCTTTGCTTCGTAAGGGAAGCAGAAGGTTGCTTGTTAGGCTTTGGACGGCCCCTGCCTCCAACAGAAGACTGATCAAGCTGACGAAGCAGCAATTGATCTTTGGAATGACGTAGGAACGTCATCCCAGACCGTCACCACGGAACCATGAAATAGTTGCAAATCTGCCAAAGAAGCAGATCGAAGAGCAGCACGCTGCCTCTCAGGAAGGGAATGGCTTGTGTCCACCACAGTGTCCCTGCTAATTCCAAGTTAGCCGTGTTACAGGCATGCGTGTGAGTAAGATGCATGAGCGCCTTGGACAGCACACGCAAAGGAGCCTGTACATCATCAAACTTATCTGGGGCAGATAAGCAGCTAAAGCAGAGATGACGTGATTTGAGAGAGAAAGCATGCCCAGCATCTCTCTCGATAAGCCCAACATGGACTCCAGAGTCACCATAGGAATAACGGCTGATTTGGGCTTGGAAAGCCCAAGGGAGTTGGTGTCCTGATCCAAGACCGTCAAAGTCTGCAAACTGACGGATTGGCGGAATCATAGGAACGATAACATGCCGGAGGCAAAAAAGTGTCAACCCTGATGAAGAACGCCGTCTTCATAGCCTTGGAACTCAGCTTAGAGTGCAAAGCTATAAATGCTTCAACCACCTATACCAACTGGCACAGTCGAAGACGCCCAGAAGCAGGTTGCTCCACAGGCTGTAGGCGCACGATCTATGATCGCAGTCGGGCTGACACTGTCAGCTGGTTTGACAGTTTGAAATCTGGAAGGAACCCAAACACAAAGTCAAGAGCTGCCCCCAAGTCAGAAGACTGTTGGCTCTCGATGTCAGGTATGTTAGACTCATCCCCTGAGTCGGAAGACACATAGCCCAGAATGGGCAAACCAGCCGATGCCTCCCATGGCATAGGCACACCTGGGAATCAGAAAGTGGCCTGTTTCCAATCCCGGGAGGCCGTGCCACAGGGGGCACCTGGAAACCACACGTAGCGTCGCTGGAAGCAACGGGAAGACTCTTGGAAAGAACCTGAGTGAGCAAGGAGAGGACCTTCCTAAGCTCACTGCTTGTGTCGGCTGGTTCAACATGGAAACAAACCGGCAAAGTGGCTTCACTCCTGACCCTTGTAACCAGCGAAGGGTCACAATCCTCAAATATACCCGAAGTGGGGCGATGGGCGGCAGCCGAAACATCTGAAGGCAGATGTGTATAGTGGTATGACATACCCCAAGGATCTACAGAGCAGAAAATCAGGAGAGTCGCCGCGGACCTCTGAGGGACAAAAGGTCCAGGCTGCACAAAAAGCGTTGGTCCCGCGAAACTGGCCATGTGATCAGAGTGCATGGACAGAAATGCCACAGAGTTCATAGTGGCCCCACCATGAACATCCGAATCCAATGAAAAAACTGCAGTGCGTGACGGAGGAGAGACCGATTCTGACTTTGCTGAGTTGAAGTCAGGGAAGGCTGAGGCCGGTATCCCACGTCCACACTATCAGACATCTCTGCAGACCACTGCAAGGATAAAACTGTTGTTTTCGACGGCTGAGAGGCCACAGCAGAGAGTTCAGTCGGTAGACCCTTCCGACTTCGCCGAGTTGAAGTCAGGGAAGGCTGAGGCCGATACCCTACAACACACTACCAGATATCGTTGCAGACCCCTGCAGGGACAAGCCGAGGCCGGCTGAAACGGTGACCAAAGACGTTGCAGACAGAACAGCAGTAGCAGCAGATACGATGGGGGCTGTTGAAACTGGTGAGAGCCTCAGAGAGAGGGACCATAGTCCCGGAACCAGGCCTCTCTTCACCAGACAACTCAACAGCTCCCGCAGTATCCACCATGGTTAAAGACTGCACATTGCCCACGGAGGGGGTATAAATCTCAGCAGACTTGGTCGAGTTAGGGTCTTCCAAGCATGTAGTAAACAATTGTAACGTAGGTTGATAAGAAATCTGCAGTTTTGGGGCTATCTTGTAGACTATCTGGTTGTCCATAAATTGTTGGTTTGCTTCTTGCCAGTTATTACAGATGTAGCTATTATGGTGTAAGCACTGATATGATGCTGCTGGGTGACCAAATACCAATCCAACTTGTGTATTTTTATTTTATATAAAAGTGTCAATGACACTGTAGCTTAACTTGTCTGTGTGTTGTGTTTGATGAAAAGGATAATGTTCAATGTTTATGAAAGGATTATGAAATAAGACAAGAATTGTGATAATTGGGAATATGTTAATTTCTGTTCCCTGTATGCTATGTTTTTAATAAAAATAATGAGGTATACACTGTACTAAAGAGCTGAGGGGTGGGTTAATATGACCTCACAGTTAATGTATGTGGCTCTCACAGTTAACGTATGTCAACAAAAGTTACCAAGCTACAGTGAAATTATTCCAATACGAGTCATCCTATCAAGTTACATTGAAATCCCTTCATAAATATGGCCTGTAGACTGTGCTAAAGGTTTTTGGTCTTCAGGCCTGTGTTGCCATGATGGTAGACTAATTGCAACTAAAAGAGGATGTCCTCATCTCGACATTATACTGAGTCATTCTACTAAGTTACAATGAAATCCCTTCACAAATATGACCTGTAGTCTGTACTAAAGTTTTTTGGGTTTTGGGCTCGGAAAGCCATCATGGTTGAATGATCGCGACCAAAAAGGGGTGTTGTCATCTGAGCATAATCTAGAGTGATCCTACGAAGTTACAATGAAATCCCTTCATATATATGACCTGTGGACTGTGCTCAAGGTTTTTGGGCCTCTGAAGCCGTCACAGTTGACCAATCATGATCAAAAGGGGATGCCATCATCTAGGCATTTTATGGAGTCAACCTAACAAGTTACAATGAAATCCTTCCATAAATACGACCTATAGACTATGCTAAAGGTTTTGAGGTTTTGGGCTTGGGAGCCATCAAGGCTGAATGATCGCGTCCAAAAGGGGACGTTCTCATCTAGACATTATTTGGAGTCATCCTACCAAGTTACAATGAAACCCTTTCATAAATATGACCTGTAGACCATGCTAATGTTTTTTGGGCTTTGGGCTTTGGGCTCCTGTAGCCATCACAGTTGCCCAGTTGCATCCAAAAGGGGATGTTCTCAACTAGACATTATATGAAGTCAACCTACCAAGTTACAATGAAATCCATTCATAAATATGACCTGTTTTTGGGCTCGGGCAGCCATCAAGGCTGAACGATCATGACCAAATGGGGACATTCTCATCTAGACATTATTTGGAGTCATCCTACCAACGTACAATGAAATCCCTTCATAAATATGTCCTGTAGACTGTGCTAAAGGTTTTTGGGCTTAGGGCCCCTGTAGCCGTCACAGTTGCCCAATCGAATCCAAAAGGGGATGTTCTCATTTAGACATTATATGAAGTCAACCTACCAAGTTACAATGAAATCCCTTCATAAATATGACCTGCAGAATGTGCTAAAGGTTTTTGGGATTTGGGCTCGGGCAGCCATCATGGTTGAATGATCGCAACCAAAAGGGGACATTCTCATCTTGGCATCATCTGGAGTGATCCTATGAAGTTACAATGAAATCCCTTCATAAAGAAGACCTGTAGACTGTGCTAAAGGTTTTCGGGCTTCGGGCACCTGTAGCCATCACAGTTGCCCAATCGTGACCAAAAGGGGATGTTATCATCTAGACAAAATGGAAAAAATGACCAAAATAAGAGCACATATATAAATAGAAGGGTTAAGAGAAACTACAATCACAATAAAACACATCTATGAGCAATGTTGATCACCATAATGTGAAATAAAGTTTACTTTAATGCAACTTCTTACAAATAGAAAATTGACTAAGTTTTCATCCAAAATTTTTTTCCAGTAAATAAGGGTCAAGTACCGTAGCCATGCCCCTAAATAACCAGCAACTGCAATATAAAAGCCCTGTGGCCACTGGGAATGAATAACTCTTACAATTTAGGTGTTGGAGCTGATTGAAACATTAATTGTTACATGTACAAGTATTCAGATTTTTTGCTGAAAATATGAAAAGCGACCAAATTAACTGGTTGAGTGCTAGAAGCCACGATCATGACTCTATTGAAAAGTGCTGAAAGCCACTATAGTGGCTTTTACTCTTTATGCATAAGCCTGCTCTTTGTTCAACAGTATGAGAAAAATATTTATACAAAGTTGGTTTATTACAATTTATTGGAGTACCAATATGCACTTTCCAATAAATTGTAACAAAGCAATTGTTTATGAGCAAACTTTTGCTAAACTAAGGCAACCCTTGCTGGTAGCATAGTATCTTTGAAAAAATACTCATCTTTCAGATCACCTTTGAAAAATAATTTAATAATAAGACTTAAGTACTGCAGTTGTGGTCCTATGTAAACCACAAATTATATATAAAAGCCCTGGGGTCACTGTGTTTGAAGAAACCAACTCAAACACTCAAGCTGACTGAAACTTCAATTGTCACAAGTACAAGTTCATATATTTTGGCATAAAAACGGGTAAGAGAAACTACACTCATAATAAAACACACATATAAACAATATTGATCATCATAATATGTAATACATATTACTTTACTTCTTTCAACAGAAAATTGACTGACTTTTCACCTAAAAAAAAATTCAAGAAAAATTTCCAGAACATAAAGGGCTCAGTACTGTAGTTGTGGTCCAAAATAACCCACAACTGCAATTTGAAAGCTCTGGGGCCACTAGGTTCAAACAAATTTACTCAAACACAAACTCTTGCAAAATTGGACATTGGCGCAGATGTCGCCAGGTCATGACATTACCTCACTTCCACTTCGTAGCATGGTTGAGCTAATAAAATAGATTAAATGCTTGTATTGGATCACTGAGGCCAAATCAGTCTATAAACAAGCAGAATTTCTCCAGAGACTGATATAAGCTTCATACACCATAACCTTAAAATTGGTTACGGTGTGCCTAGCATACCGTAACCTGTAGGTTTCCGTAGTGTAGATAGAAGGTAAATTATTAAGGTAATCAGTTTCCTCTCATAACCTAATAATAGGTCTTGAGTTTATAGAAACACGTAACCTCCCCCATAACCTAACCTATAGGTTACGGCTTATGTCGCACCCTGTTTCTCGACTGTCAGAGTACTTTCTTGACACATTACAAGATTTTTATTCAATGAACAGGGGTTTACTCTGCAACCTATATGTAATTAACACGTAAAATTTGTACTCAAGGTATAATAAATGGTTTTGTGTTTGGAAGATATATTCAATTTGCAGGATTATTCAAATAAAGAAATTCACTTAAATGGGCTCCACTTTATCATATTGAGAGAAGAATTATGATAAACTGATGATTTGAGGAATCATTTCATCCGTAATAAAAGTTTACATTTAGACTTTAACCCTTTACACAATGCAGACAATATCAAAATTTAATATTTTAAATATCATTTTTTAAAATTTTCTCAAAAAATTTCAACAAAACCATATCATGTGACCCTCACTGGAATGAACCTGATGAGCTTGTTCCAAAGACGGGTCAAATGATATGGTTTTGTTGAAATTTTTGGAAAAATAATATTTTTTTCAGCAGCTGAATTTGCATATTATGCGCATGTTTCCGATTCGTTTGGTAAAGGGTTAACCTTTACCAAATGTAATGGCCATAACTGCATGATCAACACTTTTCACAAAATTGACATTCATTTTACATTAATATTTCAATTTTAGCCTCCACAACAAAGGTTATAATCCCTCCTTGGAATGTGCTCCTTTAGCTCATTTTAATGAGCAATTTATTTATTGATGTTTAAGATCACATATTTCTGCACAATGGCTAATCATGACCATGACAGTTTTGCAGGTGGAGGAAGCCAGAGTACACGCAACTGTCAGCTCCCTAACATACCAACTTGGCAACTCCACACAAGCAGGGTTAGCATTGGTTGAAGACATGTGCACCATTGACGTGCAGTATGCCTTAGTACATAATGCCACCATTCCCCCATGTGGGCAATGGAGGTGAAGTGTTTTGCCCAAGGACACAACGCGGTTGCCACAGGTGGGATTCGAACTAGCCTGCACCTCTACCTACTGAGCCATGACGCCCCATCTAATGGACTATGCTTTTGAGGCAAAAAAGAAAATTTATTTATACCTGTTTATTCAAGAAGTTTCTTTTGCAAGTCTCATGTTAGTAATAGAACGAATGCAGCATGGGGGCATTGGAGGCATATTAGGTATGGCTGGTACTGGAGTATTGAATTCAGTATACTGAGGGGGGTATACCACGGTATTGGATGGGCATTCAGTGTATGATTTGATGGCGATTTGCTGAAAGTACCAAATGGGAATTCACACAAGGAAAATACAGAATAAGTTGTTCCCGTATCATTCTACCACAGCTCTACAAATGCCACTGCCAATGAACTCAGCATTGGCATTCTTTTGCCAACACAAATCATGTCTACAGTAATTTTGTGACTTGTTCCAAACACACCTTAACCTTCTAAGGTCTATATCAAACTGTTGCAATCTCAGAGCATGTGTCCTTTACAAGCCATCATTAGGACATTAGACAAAACACCTTAATAGGCAGACAAGGTTTTACTAGAAATCACAGCTATGAGACTGGACATGTACAGGTTGCAGTCTAGTGGGAATTCAGAACAACTGCCCAGGCCTTTAACGGTTAACAAATCTGAAAAGAAAAGCAGTCATTTCTTTCATGAAAATGAACACTTAAAACCGCTATCAGGCTTCAACAAAGCCTTATAAATAGAAAATGTAGGCATATTTGAAAATGAAGTTAGTTTCGGTATTCAATGATTGATTCAGTTCTGTTTTTGTTATATCCATGATATCAGTATCATTTCGGTTATTCAGTATATTGCCCATCCCTATGGCACACAAAGCCCATTACCCCTTTGCTGTTCCACAGTAGAAGGAGGGGCAACAATTCCCTATTTTGAAGAATAAATTAATGATTTAAAGCATTCGTCGGTCACCTTAGCTAGCTAATAAAAGTGGGTAGCCAGATAAAACTAATCAACAGAATGGACTATCATCCTGAATGTCATTTGAGTTTTATGAACACTGGTGTTTTGAACAAAACTTCAGATACTGAAGACCTGAAGCCTCTATTATAAAATTTTAAAGTTTAACAAAAAAATTGATAAAGTCAAACACAACTTAGTGTCAGGAAAACATAAAATATATTATTTTTCACGTACTCAGGTGGAAAAACTGGGCATGCAAAAATGGCCAAATGAGAAATTGGTCTGTATTAATTGTCAATCTATAGAATATGTGAAGTTTAAAAAACAAATTCTGGACACATATTCAAGTTATCATTTAGAAACTATACCGTTATTCATATGAACGAATGCATGGATGTATGCATTATTTATTTATTGGTATTTAAGGTCACATATTTCTGCACAAGGGCTAATCATGACCACAACATGCAGATAAAGTCAAGTTTAGTCAATCGATTATAGTGATGCAGACTGGACCACCCTGGACCGGTCTGGTCCGCCGTCCACCCCTGGACCATGGTCTGGTCTGGACCAAGTGCCACTGGACCAGTTTGGACCCATTAACATTCCTGGTCTGGTGTATTCTGGTCTGGTACACTATTTTACGTCAAGCCAATTATTGCGAATTTATTGCATATGTATCCAACATACAATTAGCAATGAAGTATTAATGGGTTCAAGTGGTTAATAGTTGAACATTTGATGTCGTGAAAACATCGCACTTGTATAAATAGATGTCATGATCCCCACGCTGCATGTGTCAGAGATTCAGATGAACACTGCTTTGTCAGCGCCCACATGCTTTTGAAGTTGCCAACTTGTGGCTGCGTGCCTTGATGTTGCTTACAACTGACTTCTCATCACTCACGACATTGTTGCAATGCCAGAAGTCTGCTAAAACAGATACCGGGGTGACTGCATGACGTGTCACACAAGCCTTTTCAAAGATCAAAGAATAGAAATGAAGATTGAAAGATTTTTTCTGTCAATCAAATCATAAGAACCTGATTAGCACACATTTCAGAGAACAGTTGTATATTTATCACATTCGTAATTATTCTACCGATATTCCACCATCGCCATCGTAATCATTACAGTGAATTCGACTGAAACAATTCAATAATAAATATAAACTGTTCTATTGTTCAATATGGCTGAGGTTCCCCGGGAAGGACTCGAAGAATGTGAATTATAGGTTAACAACTTGAGAAAACAGGCAATTCATTAACATATGAGTGGATCAGACCACTTTGGACTGGTCCAGGCATGGGTACCAGACCAGAATGACCTGGACCATACCAGACTGGACCACATTGACAGTGGGCCAGACCATCTTGGGTGGTCCAGTTCCAAGATGGTCTGGTTTGGTCTGCATCACTAATTGTTTAGACCCATGTTGCCCATTTTAGAGGACTTCTACCCCAAGCATTGGTGATCAAGACCTATTTCGCCAGTAGAATGCAATAACTTAACCCTTCGAACTCTGGTGGTATCTTCCATGTCAGTTCAATGGCAAATAATCATTATTTGGGGGTAAACCAATTAATATTTTCAACATGCTGCTTTGGGGGCAGCACGTTGAATTGTTGGTCTACCCAACACATGTACTTATCACCCATCCTACTTAATGAAATTATGATGTATTATGTTCTTGAACTGGAAAAGTGGCTTTCTACTGTGTTTGCTCCTTGTTTACTTGGGAGTAAAAAATATATAAAATTTTATTACAATTTATTGTAGAGTGCTAACTGGAACTCTCCATAAAGTTGAAACAAAAATAAAACCATTTGTGAACAAATACTCATGTTTCAAATCTCCTGTGAAAATTATTTTATGTTCCATCAGTTAAATTACTGTCCTCAATTTATTCTGTGTTCAGTGAGTTAACAAACACGCATGCTAGCCATATGGTGCTACCTATAACAAGGTGATCAGCTGTTATTATGTTTAAGGTACTTAACAACTGAGAATACTTTGTAACACAGAAGAAAAATTTGATACATTTTGTTTTTTGCTTTCTTCTTGTCATTTAATGTTGTATAATTATAGAATGTCTGATAGATTTCCTGGAAGACATGGAGATAAATGACATTCTTGTATGCTGTGATGCATAATATAGTGTTTACCTTTTCTCTTAACACACCCAGTAATTCTCAGACTTTTTTCAACTAAGGAAGACAGAGCAACAACATCAACCATTCAAATTAGTGTTGAGATGATTACCCAAATAATCGATGTCAACTTGATTACCAACCAGCATTGACCTTAAAATGGACCAGTCGATTAGTCAGAAAAATACATCTTTCATGTACAGCTCTCACCGATCGTCAAAGTCAAGGAGAAAACAACTAGAGTAGCCACCAGGGGTGGCCAATCCCCATGAAAAATTACCCCTGATGCAGTAACTTTGGTAATATATTAAATTAAATTAACACAACCACTGTTGGTAGTATTTACTCAAATAATACAGATAAGATTACCTGCATTTGATGACATGCCAAGTTTGGATTCGATCGGGACTTATAAAATTTCAAGTTCAAGGTCACTGTGACCTTGACCTTTGGCACAATGACCCATAAAATATGTAGGGTTCTTCCTCACATCATGCTCAACCCACATGCCAAGTTAGATTTTGATCAGGAATGTATAAATTTCATAATTAAGAGAACCAAAACCAGCTCCGACTGATAAAATTGTAATTTCAAGGTCACTGTGACCTTGACCTTTGGCACAATGACCTAAAAAATACATAGGGTTCTTTCTCTCATTATGCCTGATCCAAAAGTCAAGTTTGGTTTCGATCAGGCAAGCAACATTTTAATTGGAGAGCAGAAACCAACTCTTACCGATAAAACTTTAAATTCAACATCATTGTGACCTTTACCTTTGACACAATAACCCAGAAATAAATAGGGTTCTTCCTTTCATAATGCTCAACCCATACTCCAAGTTTAGTTTCAATCGGGCAAGCAACATTTCAATTAGAGAAGCCAACTCTGGTAAATGTTTAATTTCAAGATTACTTTGACCTTGACCTTTGGCACTATGACCTCAAAATAAATAGGGTTCTTCCTCTCATCATGCCTTACCCACATGCCGCGTTTGGCTTCAGTTGGCCAAACAGATCTTCAATTACAGAGTGGAAACCAATTTTGATAGAAAATTAAAGTTCAAGGTGACTGTGACCTTGATCTTTGGCATAATGATCCCAAAATGAACTAGAGGTACTGTGAGCAAGCTCACCAAGTGATCCCACCCCCCACCCCCCCCCCCCCCCCCACCACGCCTGAAATATATAAGTTAGATTATCTCCCCTTGGAAATGTCAGAACGGAATTATATTGCTTCATGCACATCTGCATATGGAGTTCATCCACAGTGTAAAGTTTCCTGAAAATTTTTCAAATGGTTTAGGAGGAGTTGCACTTACAAAGATGGACAGACGGACGGATGGACGGACAGATGGATGGACAGGTGGACGGACAGATGGACGGACAGATGGACGGACAGGGTGATTCCTATATACCCCCCAAACTTTGTTAGCGGGGAGTATAATAAAGTTCTTCTTCTCATCATACCTAACAGACATGCCAAGTTTGCTTTCAGTCAGCCAAGAGGAATTTTAGTTAAAGAGCGGAAACCAAATCTGTTTACAGTCAGACAGACAGTGACATGGCTATATCCTCTCCTACAATTTTTTTTTTCTTTTTTGGGTGGGGGATAATGAAAAGTTAATAAAAATAGTAACCTTCTATCATTCATTTATTCTATCCCTTGAATAAAGTCTACGGAAATCACACCAAGTTCACAATGAAGTTTAATGATACATGTTATCACCGCTCTCATTTGAAGTAACTGCTCATAACCAGAAGCCATGCAATGTCATTAACAGTTACAAGTCCATAGAAACAAAATATTTCTGCCCGACTATTATTGTGGATTAGTTAATATTTTGGGAAGAATAAACATGTATAGACATGTGACAAGATGTATTGAATGATTATATTTATTCTCAGCAGTTTTATAAAAACAAAATCATCCTCTTTCCCTTCCGATTTTGGGCTTGAACTATCACAAAAAGTATGAAAGTGCTGAATCTGAATTGTCTTAAAAGACTTGGGGAGTTCCTTGGTGGTTTCAGAAATGGCTCGACAAGTCGACTTTTGAGTTGATTATCTCGCTCAACTGGTCAACTCCTGATAATCAGCAATCGTCACAGAACTAAATCGAATGGCAAAGCTGTTGTGAACAGTTGTGTGCTGGCCAGACTGTGAATCTGAGCAACCACAGGAGCCTTATGCATCCAAGAAGCCTCAAAAGCTTTGATGCAATCTTTTCTTTTGTGAAGTATATATTTTGTACATGGTTCACATATTATGTAACAACAACTTGATTTATAAGGACCATACTGAAATACATCAATGCCCTATCTTACTTGATGTCTTGACTGGCTGGACTAATCTTAATAAAGTACAAACCATTCAAAACAAGCTATTAATTGAAAATAGAATATGTTTTCATTTTTGGAATTCACTAAAAATAGGCCGATGAAATCGTCAGATGTGTACCCATACACGCAACTAGTAGAAAGCTGTATGACGGAGGGCCACCACGGATGCCGACATTATATACACCATACAAGGTATGGGTACATATAGAAATGGATTGGAGGATTTACTAATTTGATGGATAAAGGGTTAATATCTCCGGATCAAATTATCAGATTTACATAAAAAAAACTATACAGCACTGCACATCAGTAACCCGAATAAATATATAAAGTAACATGACAATCGGATTGACATTTTTTGAGTTATCTCATGCCAAAGGGATTGGAGGAATTTTCAATTTGAAGGATAAAGGGGGTTAATATCTCCAGATCAAATTATCAGATTTACACCAAAAACTATACAGCTCAGCACATCAGTAACCTGAACACAATTATAAAGTGACTTGACAATCCAAGCAATATTTTTCAAGTTATCAAATGCCAAAGGGATTGGAGGAATTTTCAATTTGAAGGATAAAGGGTTAATATCTCAGGATCAAACTAACAGATTTACACCAAAAACTATACAGCTCGGTACATCGGTAACCTGAACACAAATATAAAGTAACTTGCCAATCCAAGCAATATTTTTCAAGTTATCGAATGCCAAAGGGATTGGAGGAATTTTCAATTTGAAGGATAAAGGGTTAATATCTCAGGATTAAATTATCAGATTTACACCAAAAACTATACAGCTCGGCACATCAGTAACCTGAACACAAATATAAAGTAACTAGACAATCCAAGCAATATTTTTCAAGTTATCGAATGCCAAAGGGATTGGAGGAATTTTCAATTTGAAGGCTAAAGGGTTAATATCTCAGGATCAAATTATCTGATTTACACCAAAAACTATACAGCTCAGCACATCAGTAACCTGAACACAAATATAAAGTAACTTGACAATCCAAGCAATATTTTTCAAGTTATCGAATGCCAAAGAAATGGATACGGACAAGGTATGGGTACATATAGAAATGGATTGGAGGATTTACTAATTTGATGGATAAAGGGTTAATATCTCCGGATCAAATTATCAGATTTACATAAAAAAAACTATACAGCACTGCACATCAGTAACCCGAATAAATATATAAAGTAACATGACAATCGGATTGACATTTTTTGAGTTATCTCATGCCAAAGGGATTGGAGGAATTTTCAATTTGAAGGCTAAAGGGTTAATATCTCAGGATCAAATTATCTGATTTACACCAAAAACTATACAGCTCAGCACATCAGTAACCTGAACACAAATATAAAGTAACTTGACAATCCAAGCAATATTTTTCAAGTTATCGAATGCCAAAGAAATGGATACGGACACCGGACGGACGGACAGATGGATGGATGGACAGATGGACAGACAGACAGACGGAGACAGACAAAGGATGGACGAACGACAGATGGTCACCCAGGATGCCAGCATTATGTGTACCATACATAGTATGGGTACACATAAAAACAAACCCAACAAGGGTACTTAAGCTTGAATAGTACTGGCTGGTTTTGACCATTACATTGAGTTTAAAAGTTGATATAGATGACATTCCCACTAAGGTTGTAAAGTGCACAGGTTTAGTTACTCAGTTAGAAATTAATTTTTCTGTTTATAAAAAATTGGTAACTGCCATATCACATGCTACATGAAAATATATAATGACTAAGACTGTAAAATTGCTTTGGATAAGTTAGTTACATGTCGTTACATAGGGTGCTGGATTCAAGGAACTATTGGAAATACTTATCTGGATTGTGGAAGTTTTTTAAAGTGAATTCCAAAAATGAAAACATATTCTATTTTCAAATAGTGTGTTTCAATAAGATATTTCTTGACTGAATAACCCTGTTAAGTGAATATAATTTTCAAACACCGAACAGTAGTAAGAAACTGTAAGACTTCCCAGTGTACTAACTCCACTCAAGCAAGGTTAGAATTGGTTGAAGACAAGTGCACCATCAACATGCAGTATGTGTCCATACATGGGCAACTGGGATTAAGTGGCTTGCCCTAGGACACAACACAGTTACCCCAGGTGGTGTATTGAACCGTGGACCTTTTGGTTAGAAGTACAATGTCATAATCACCAAGCCGCCACACCACCAGTACTAACTGAATAATAAAAAATCTTATATGTCGATAAATTACCCTGACAATCAGACAATCACCAAATTCCTCACTATGTCCAATACAGGCATTTATTATATTTTGTTTGACAGAGCTCAATGAGCTCTACCTTACAAGATATAGTAAAGTAAATACTCATTTTATATTCACAATGCAGGAAAGTGACCATCCCTGTTAGTTGAATACTCTTGTTAATAATTTTCACTGGCAAAGTGGCTATTCAATTTACTGTGGCAGATCCAGGAAAAATTCATTGTGATGACCTATGTATGGGGCCAGATCATGAACAGTAACCCTCAGCACGATAATGCCAAAATATTAAAATTACAAGCTACAAATTTTTTCTCTTTATATAACTTTGAATATAACCCTTTACCTAACATGAAAAGCAGACACTTGCAAACCAAATTCCTGAATAACTATTTTTTTTTCATTTTTTGTCTCAAAAACATAGGTTATGATCCGTTTTTGGAATGAGCTCGTTCCAAAGAGGAGTCATAATCTATGTTTTTGAGACAAATGAAAGTGTCAATGACACTGTAGCTTAACTTGACTGTGGGCTGTGTTTGATGAAAAGGATAATGTTCAATGTTTATGAAAGGATTATGAAATAAGACAAGAATTGTGATAATTGGGAATATGTTAATTTCTGTTCCCTGTATGCTATGTTTTCAATAAAAATAGGCCGATAAAATCGTCAGATGTGTACCCATACGCACAACTAGTAGAAAGCTGTATGACGGAGGGTACCCTGGATGCCGACATTATGTACACCATACATGATATGGGTACATATAGAAATGGATTGGAGGAGTGCCTAATTTGATGGATAAAGGGTTAATATCTCTGGATCAAATTATTAGATTCACATAAAAAACTATACAGCACAGCACATCAGTAACCTGAATACATATAAAAAGTAACCTGGTAATCGGATTAATATTTATTGAGTTATCGCATGCCGAAGAAATGGATTGGAGGAGTTCTCAATTTGAAGAATAAAGGGTTAATATCACGGGATCAAATTATCAGATTTACACCAAAAACTGTAAGCTCGGCACATCAGTAACCTGAATACATATATGAAGTAACATGACAAACGGATTGATATTTTTTGAGTTATCTCAAGCCAAAGGGATTGGAGGAAATTTCAATTTGAAAGATAAAAGGTTAAAATCTCAAGATCAAATTATCAGATTTACACCAAAAAACTATACAGCTCGGCACATCAGTAACCTGAACACTAATATAAAGTAACTTGACAATCCAAGCAATATTTTTCAAGTTATCGAATGCCAAAGGGATTGGAGCAATTTTCAATTTGAAGGATAAAGGGTTAATATCTTAGGATTAAATTATCAGATTTGCACCAAAAACTATACAGCTCAGCATATTAGTAACCTGAACACAAATATAAAGTAACTTGACAACCCAAGCAATATTTTTCAAGTTATCGAATGCCAAAGGAATTGGAGGAATTTTCAATTTGAAGGATAAAGGGTTAATATCTCAGGATCAAAATAACAGATTTACACCAAAAACTATACATCTCGGCACATCAGTAACCTGAACACAAATATAAAGTAACTTGACAATCCAAGCAATATTTTTCAAGTTATCGAATGCCAAAGGGATTGGAGGAATTTTCAATTCGAAGGATAAAGGGTTACAATCTCAGGATCAAATTTTATCAGATTTACACCAAAAACTATACAGCTCGGCACATCAGTGACCTGAACACAAATATAAAGTAACTTGACAATCCAAGCAATATGTTTCAAGTTATCAAATGCCAAAGGGATTGGAGGAATTTTCAATTTGAAGGATAAAGGGTTAATATCTCAGGATCAAAATAACAGATTTACACCAAAAACTATACTGCTTGGAACATCAGTAACCTGAAGATATATATAAAGTAACATTACAATTTGATTGATATTTTTTTGAGTTAATTAACTGTTATCTCATGCCAAAGGGGTTGGAAGAATTCTCAATTTGAAGGATAAAGAGTTAATATCTCAGGATCAAATTATCAGATTTACACCAAAAACTATACAGCTCGGCACATCAGTAACCTGAACACAAATATAAAGTAACTTGACAACCCAAGCAATATTTTTCAAGTTATCAAAAGCCAAATGGATTGGAGGAATTTTCAATTTGAAGGATAAAGGGTTAATATCTCAGGATCAAATCATTAGATTTACACCAAAAACTATACAGCTCGGCAAATCTGTAACCTGAACACAAATATAAAGAAACTTGACAATCCAAGCAATATTTTTCAAGTTATCGAATGCCAAAGAAATGGATATGGACGTCAGACGGACAGACAGATGGACAGACCAAGGATGGACAAACGACGGATGGCCACACCGGATGCTGGAATTATGTGTACCATACATAGTATGTGTACACATAAAAATAATTTGAGGTGTAGACTGTACTAAAGAATTGAGGAGTAGGTTAATGTGGCCCTCACAGTTAATGTATGTGGCCCTCACAGTTAATGTATGTCAACCAAAGTTACAAGGTTACAGTGAAATTATTCCAAAACGAGTCATCCTATCAAGTTACAATGAAATTCCTTCATAAATACGGCCTGTAGACTGTGCTAAAGGTTTTTGGGCTTTGGGCCTGTGTAACGATCACGGTAGACTGATCGCAACCAAAAGGGGACATCCTCATCTAGACATCATACAGAGTCATCCTACAAAGTTACAATGAAATCTCTCCATATTAAATATGACCTGTAGATTGTGCTAAAAGTTTATGGGTTTCGGGCTTGGGCAGCCATCACGGTTGACAGATCATGACCAAAAAAGGACATTCTCATCCAGATATTATAGAGTCATCCTACCAAGTTACCATGAAATTCCTTCATAAATACGACCTGTAGATTGTGCTAAAGGTTTTCAGGTTTTGGGCTCGGGCAACCATCATGGTTGACCAATCGTGACCAAAAGAGGATGTCCTTATCTAGACATTATACTGAGTCATCCTACCAAGTTACAATGAAATCCCTCCATAAATACGCCCTCTAGATGGTGCTAAAGTGGCCGTCAAAGTTGACCTATCGTGACCAAAAGGGGATGTTCTTATCTAGACATTATATGGAGACATCCTACCAAGTTACAATGAAATCCCTCCATAAATACGCCCTCTAGATGGTGCTAAAGTTTTTTTGGTTTTGGGCTCGGGCAGTCGTCATAGCTGACAGATCATGACCAAATGGAGAAATTCTCATCTAGACATCACACGGTGTCATCCTACCAAGTTACAATGAAATCCCTCCATATTAAATATGATCTGCTAAACGTTTTTGGGTTTTGATGATGGCCACCGGCAGCCATTTTGTACTAATTTCGGTACAAAATGGCTGCCAGTGGCCATCATTTTGAATTTTGGACCACACCCAAAAACACTCGTTCTCGTCCCACGGTGATAACAAAGGTACCAAAGAAGTTTTGTAAAGATCGGTTTATAGATACGGCCTCTAGCCCGAGCCGTACAGAAGTTCTGTACAAAAAACTGATTGTACCTAATTTCGGTACAAAATGACTGCCGGCAGCCATCTTGAATTTTGGACCACACCCCAAAACACTCCATCTCGTCCCAAGGTGATAACAAAGATACCCAGGAAGTTTCGTAAAGATTGGTTCATAAATACAGCCTCTGGCCCAAGCCGTATTGAAATGTTGACAGATAGACAGACGTTCAGATGGATGGACGTTCTTACACATTCTTACTTGTGTGGGGTTTTTCCCATGTTAAACCCTAACCCCACAAGGTCAAAAAATTCACCCCACAGTGCAAAAAATAACTCCACAAGTGGCCACTGTACTAACCCAAACCCACCACTACCAATGACCCTAAATTGTAAACCTCACAATGTACCTCTGCTAAGCCTGGACAGACAGATGGACAGATGGATGGACAGATGGACAGAGGGACGACGGGCCATGGCATAACCTCAAATTTGACTATGTCAAAGTTGAGCTAAAAATGACTTAAATTTCTTCAAATTTCCGTACAGTTACACTTAGATTCAGATGTTTCATCTGGTTTCATGGTAGAAAAAAGGCTCTGAATTTGCAGTTATGTGACGCAGTTGCATTGGGGGTTCGGTTAATCTTGGTTTCTATTCTGTTGTTAGATAAAAAAAAATGTGTTAAATCTCCAATTGTCACGAGGTAGATGCAGAGATGTTAGAAAAGACATGGCAGAAATTTGCGATCCCTGTGCGTGACAATTCAGGGCACATGCTTGTAACGTGATGTGCCAAAAGTGTTTCAAATAACTCGCCTGTAATAAAATAAACTATATGTTGTAACCTGTTGTAATTATTTTCAGGAGAGGTATTAGACTGACAATTCATGTTAGTCTTGATAGAATTAGTTCATGTTACTACTGACAATTGAGAATATCAAATAGAGTGTGGCTACCCCACAGTAATGACATCACAACCACAGAATCACCAGTGACCTGTCGGGATCTCTTTGTCACTTGCATATCAAAAAAATTTAAGAAAAGTTATAATGTTCGCAAGTATTTGCGCATGAACTGAACTGTTTTGCTATGTCATGCATATTCATGTTGATGTATTGGCTTCATGAATGATAATAAATTATGGGATTGGGTGTTTCAAGAGTATGCTATCCAACACTCATCTATCAAACAATGACCATTTGGCATCGGCATCGTCAATCGGAAGATTGTGTGTTGAAAACATTGGCATTTGTATGATGACCTTTCTTTTTATCGGCTCATCACTATGGCACAAGTAGAGTTAGCAGTTAACAGTAAGTGGTTGATGGCAAATGCACCATCAACATGCAGTCCACCTTAGTATACAGCACCACCATGCCACCACATGGGCAATCAGCATTAAGTCTCTTATCCAAGGATACAGTGAAGATGGCACAGGTCAGGATCAAACCACTGACCTTTCGGTTTGAAGTCCAATGCTCTATTATGAGCCATTATGGTCCCAAATTGTTATTAAAAACAATGTCATCCTGCCAAATTTCAATAAAACTGATGCTTAAATGCAACTTGTAGGGTGTGCTTAAGATATCGAAGATAGCTGCCATGGCAACAAAGAACATAGAACATGTGACCAACATAGAATGTTATTATCTATTCCTCAAACTAAAACTGCCAACTGATTTTCAAGAAAATTTATGTATAAATGCAAATGCAGGATGTTCAGAAGAAATCTAAGATGGTTGCCATAGTGAAAATTATAGACAGCCAACTGTTAGAAAATAGGGCGATCTAATTTACTCATCAGTCTAAATCACCCTGTCAACATTAAAAAACACTGATGAATAAGTACGACCTGCAGTCTGTTGTGAAGAAATCCAAAATGGCTGCTCTAGTGGCCATTGTGGCCAGCCGAATGTGACCCTAAAAAGACATTCTCATTTAGGTTTAAACCTGAACATGCATATGAAATTTGGTGATGGTCAGGTATGATCTTCAGGATGCAGCCTATGTTGATCAAATTGTGGACAATGCTCTGAAGAAATCCAAGATGGCTGTCATGCCAGCCATTATGGGTGACCAAACCATTACGAAAACGAGGATGTTCTCATCTTCTCTGTACTAAGTTACCCTGAAAAAGTTATCGTGTAGAAATATAAATTTTATAGTAATACCTACCTACCACAATTGTTTACTACGAGCTTGCACTACAGTGGAAGAACCCAACTCGGATAAAATACTCTCTATTTTAATCTTTCCCAAGAGATTTGGGATAGAAAAGTGGTGTAAAAACACCACAAAAAAATAAGCCAAAACTGGGTCGAGCGCCCCCGGCACACACCCAGTAAGGGATGCTCTTCTCTTAGTACAATTCCACGACTTCTGTTAAACAGTGAGCAAACCATTCTTCTGAGTCCGCCAACAAAGGTGGTATGTGATCAGTGGAGAGGAAGGATTCTTACCCGAATAAGAAGACGGGCGGGCCTCCATGTAAACAATTGCGGTAGGTATAATAAGAAAGGAAATTTACTATAAAATTTATATTTCTTATCAACCTACCTTACAATTGTTTACTGTAGGCTGAACAGACAAAAGGATGGAGGGAATCACATAACCAACCCACACATAACTCAATTGCACTGGGACCGTGGACAGAGGAAGAGATCCCTAGCCCTATCAAGCCATAGCATCACAAACATTAGTAAAAGACAATGAAATTTGAGGCATATGGTGAAGTGTGACGCACAGACAGAAAGGGCACTAACAGCACGGAGCTGGAACTGACCCTGTAAAAAGCTGAAGGGCTGGGATAGACAACAGCCTGAGCCGAAGAAAGAGGGCCTGTAGGACAAAGGTCCTCTGTCGGCTCTTGCAACTGTCGCAGATAAATGGAGAAGGTAGCATTTCTCCAGTAGGCTGCCAGTATAACATCTGACAACATGACAGAGTTAGTAAAAGCCCTGAGAGGAACACAATGCATGCACCTCGTGGCAGAAAAAAAACAATTGGTAATACAATCACCAGTAGCTAGACGAGTGGAAGCTGCACGAATAGCAAGACAAATCCATCTAGAAATGGATGCAGGAGAGATCTGGCATGTGAGAAAATGCATATCCATCCAGGATAAAGGCGCAAACACCTCCCCCCCCCCCCCCCCCCCCAAGCAGAGGAGAACCCAATAAAGTGTCCATCTTGGAGTAAACTGCAAAGTCCTAGGCCTTTTCAAGGGAAAGAGCTGAACAAGCTTGGAGAGGCAAGGATGTGAGTCGAAACAATGCGGTACCACATATGAAAAAAGGTCTCTGAAGCATGTATTTGTACCCATTGCTGGAGACCCCCAGAAACAAACATGTACCAGAAACTCTGCAAGCAGTGTAATCGAAGGAGTGACAGAAGCAAAAGAGTGATCGCACACCATCGACAGAAGAACCTTCTATTTAGCCTCAGAGGCTAAACCAGTGGAGTGAGTGCCTCCTTGAAGAAGAAAAGCAACTCCACTGCTTGTCTCTAAAAACCACTACGGAGGAGACAGGACCCGATAAAAGACATGTGCGAAGGCACAATGAAGTCGGGTCAACTTGAAACCTCCTCGGGCGACTTTGGCAAAGAAAATCGCGATGTAGAGGGAGACATGCCAGAACCACCGCTAACAGAGCGGAGCAGATTGATCCACACCCACCGTGGCGACATGGGTGTGATCGAAAGGATTCGACGACTGCAGGTTCATATCTGGGCTAGAACCTGAGGCGGAATCGAAACCGGCAGAAAGCATAGCCGACAAGACCGTCCCAAAGGAGGGCGAGAGCGTCCATGGCGAAAGCCAGGGCATCCGGACATGGGGACACGAAAGTGTCCACCTGATGGTTCCAACGAATCGCAAAGAGATTTATGGAACACCGCCATGTGGAGTATCCACTCGGTGGACAAGAACCTGCCCCGTGGGGTCAGGGAGTCGGGCAGGACATTCAGATGACCGGAAATGTGACGAACAACCACCCTGGCGTTGACATCCTGAGCGAGCAGTAGAAGATCCCGAGCCAATCGTACATTGGAACTGAGTGCATGCTGCCCTTGTTCCGAATGTAAGCAACCACTGTCGAATTGTCGAACAACAGAAGGACCTGACGATTCGACAGGTGAGGGATCCACTGCCTGAAACTCAGAAGAAGAGTAAGAAGCTCCTTCTGGTTGATGTGTAGAGATGCCTGATCCTGGTCCCACATCCCATGAAGGGAAAGACCTAGATGATCCAATGTTGCACTCCATCCGAGATCGCTGACATCTGCCGGCAGAATGCGATCGGACGTGGGTAAGTCCAACGGGACACCCTGTGGATTGAACATTCGTCCAGTGGAGAAGGTGAGGATAAGAGATTCTGGTAACTGAAGCATCAGATCCAGAGAATCGACATTCGGCCTCCAACAACTGAGCAGAAAGTGTTGAAGAGGTCTGACATGCAGCCGACCTAGAGGAATGAGATCTGTCACTGAACTGCAAAGACCAAGCAGCCGGAGAATACCCCATGCTGTCGCGGATGTGGACTGGGAACAGAGTCAGAGCAAAAGCTGAGAGAATCACAGCTCTGGCCTGGGGAACCGTCACCGTATTGAACTGAGTGCAGAAGGCCATCCCCAGATGACAAAACAACTGAGAAGGGACCAGATCCGACTTCTCCTTGTTGACTCTGAACCCTAGCGACGTGAGCAAGCACAACAGTGTCAACATCCAACTCCAGTAAGGCAGCATTGGAATGCCTCCGAGGATATCGTCTAGATATGCCAAAGTAGTCACCCTGGACTGTGTGCGATGGAAGGCTATCACATGCGACATCAGTCGGGTGAAGGCCAAAGGAGCCAGGTTGAGGCCGAAAGGCATGGTCTTCAACTGGTAAACTCGCCCCAGAAAAGCGAACCTGAGATACTTTTGTGACACCCGATGAATTGGAATGTGAAAGTAAGCACCTCACAGGTCGATGCTGGAAGCGAAAACTCCCTGGGAAAGGAACGGCGAACCGACCTGAAAGTCGCCATGCTGAACTTGGGAGCAATGATAGACTGGTTCAGGATACTCAGATCGATAACCGGTTGGAGTCGGCAGCCCTTCTTCGACACCAAGAACAGGCGGGAATAAAACCCCACTGACTGAATGTTCCTGACGACCTCGATCGCCTCCTTGGCCAGGAGATTGTCTATCTCCGTGGACAAAAGCTCCCGACGGAAAGCGCCTGAAGGAACTGTGGTTGGAAGAGGAACTCAGGACAGAGTGGGGTGCCTTCGGAAGGATATTTGCAGCCTGGACCGAACAACATCTAACACCCAAGGATCGGATGTGATGGTGGCCCAACGGTCTGCGAACTCTGCTATCCTTCCTCCAACCTGGACGAATCGAGGTGAGGACCTTCAGTTCGAGCCCCGACGAGGCCCGAAAGAGGAGAAACCACCTCCTCTACTGAATGAAGAATCCTGAGACTTCCCTCTAGCCTGCCGACGCTTACCCTTACCCTGTGAGTAAGAAGCAGAAGCGGTAGCAGAAGGATCAGCCCTTTGCTTCGCAGAGGAAGCAGAAGGGTATTTGTTAGGCTTTGAACGGTCCCTGCCTCCCCTAGAAGGCTGATCAAGCTGATGAAGCAGCAGCTGATCTTTGGAATGACGTAGGACTTCATCCCAGACCGTCGACATGGACGGAACCCATGGAACAGTAGCGGACCTGCCAAAGAAGCAGATCGAAGACCAGCGCGCTGCGCCCAGGAAGGGATCGGGTGTCCAGCACAGAGTCCCTTCGAACTAGTTCCGAAATAGCCGTGTCACAAGCATGCGTGTGAGTAAGATGCACGAGTGCCTTGGACAGCACACGCAAAGGAGCCTGTACATCGTCAAACCTATCTGGAGGCAGATAGGCAGCTAAGGCAGAGACGATGTGATCGGAGAGAGAAAGCGTACCCTGCATTTCTCCGATCAGCCCAACATGGACTTCAGAGTCGTCATAGGAATGACGGCAGACTTGGGCTTGGAAAGCCCAAGGGAATTGGAGTCCTAATCCCAAACCGTCAAAGTCTGCAGACTGACGGATTGGCGAAATTGTAACGCACCGGAGGCAAAAAGGTGTCAACCCTGGTGAAGAATGGATCCTTCATAGCCTTGGAACTCAGTTTAGAGTCCAAGGCTGAAAATGCTTCAAACACATGTACTGACTGGCATGGTTGAAGATGCCCAGAAGCAGGTTGCTCCACAGGCTGTAGGCGCGCGACCGATGATCGCGGCATGGCTGACACTGTCGGCTGGTTTGATGGTTTGAGATCCGGAAGGAACCCAAACACAAAGTCAAGAGCTGCCCCCAAGTCAGAAGAGTCGGAAGACACATAGCCCATCATGTGCAAACCAGCCGACGCCTCCCATGGTGTAGGAACACCAGGGGGATCAGAAAGCGGTCTGTTTCCAATCCCAGGAGGCGGCGCCATAGGGGGTGCCTGGAAAACCACTCGCTGCCCCGCTGGAAGCAGCAGGAAGGCTCTTGGACATAACCTGAGTGAGTAAGGAGAGGGCCTCCCTAAGCTCACTGCCCGTACAAGCCGGTTCGACATGGGGACGAACCAGCAAAGTGGCTTCACACCTGCCCCTCTTAACCAGTGAAGGGTCATGATCCTCCAATTCACCCGAAGCGGGGAACGGGCGGCAGCCAAAACATCTGGGGGCAGACGTGTATAGGGGTATGACACACCCCGAGGATCAACCTAGCGGGAACTCAGGAGAGTTGCCGCGGACCTCTGCAGGGCAGAAGGTCCAGGCTGCACAGAAGGCGTTGGTCCTGCAAAACTGGCCGTGTGACCAGAATGAGTAGACGGAAAATGCCAATGACAAAACTGTGGTACTCGACGGTGCAGAGACCACAGTAGAGGGTCCAGCCGGCAGCCACTTCCAACTTGCCGAGTTGAAGTCAGGGAAGGCTGAGGCCGATACCCCCACGTCTACACTACCAGACACCACAGCAGACCACTGCAGGTATAAAACTGCTGTGCTCAATGGCTGAGAGGACACAGCAGGGGGTTCAGTCGGCAGCCACTTCCGACTTTGCCCAGTTGAAGTCAGGGAAGGCTGAGACATCATACCCCACAACCACACTAAAGACATCCCTGCAGACCCTTGCAGGGATAAGCCGAGGACGGCTAAAAACGGTGCCCGATGACGTTGTAGACGGAACAGCAGTAGCAGCAGATACAATGGGAGCTGTTGGAACTGGCGGAAACGGGGAGAGCCACCTAGCTCAGCCTCCAAAGGAGGAGTCACAACCCTACTGACAGCCTCAGATGTCGACTGGAGAGGGCACATAGTCCCGGAACCAGGCATCTCTTCACCAGAAATCCAACAGCTCCCGCAGTATTCACCACGGTAAAAAAAAATAACTGCACATCCCCCACGTAAGGGGAATAACTTTCACCAGACGTGGTCGAGTCGGGAGGCCCCGAAACGACAGCGTTCCACACCACCCGTGGGTGCGGAAGAAACGGCCACGAGAACGCACCAAGGCGAGGGCAAAAGGAATTGCCCTAAAGGAATCGAACTGGAAATAACAGAGGTGAGAGCAGTAGAAGAAAAAGGTGAACTCAACAGATACAGAAAGTAGAAGAACATCCTCAACTATGAGAGAAGGTGGCAGAGAAGAATAACCAGTGGGTACACGACAGAACCCCGACGGCCAACAGGGACCGAAATAACAGAAATTCAGCCCTCAACAGAGTGAAGAAATCCTGTCCAGACAGTCCCTAATTGACACCTAACTCCAATAACAATTTAAATTTATCAAACGAAAAATTTCATTCATTCTTGAACAGCATTGACACGATGTCGAAAAAACATTCGCGAAAACGGAATAATAATTAATATTCAATGAGAATGTGGTTGAAAATATTAACAAGAATATATAAAACACAGTCCTGTTATTATACGATCTTCAAATCCATAATCCAGTCACAAGAAAACCATTATCAACGAGTTGAATTATCACTGTATCATAATGCAAAGATGGTGCAACACGTCCACCACATTGCACGGACAAAAGAAGAATGGTTTGCGCACTGGTTAACGGAAGTCGTGGAATTGTACTAAGAGAACAACGTCCCTTACTGGGTGTGCGCCGGTGGCGCTCGACCCAGTTTTGGCTTATTTTTTCGTGGTGTTTTTACACCACTTTTCTTTCCCAAATCTCTTGGGAAAGATTAAAATAGAGAGTATTTTATCCGAGTTAGGTTCTTCCACTGTAGTGCAAGCCCGTAGTAAACAATTGTAAGGTAGGTTGATAAGGAATCCAAAATGGCTGGAGGCCATTGTGGGTGGCTGACTATGACCATATTAAGACATTCTCATTGAGTTAGTGAACCTGAACATGCATATGGAATTTAGTGAGGATCATTAACTGGTAGAGTGCTGTAAGCCCATATTTGGGCTTTATTCTGAAGTGCAGGTACCACAGCTTGAAGGCTCATATTCAATTCCTGTGCTTTGTATTATGTTTGAAGCAATATTATTTAATCTGTAAGGGTTTGCCTTGTTACTATTTATGGGAGAGTGCCCATAGGCACGCTCCCATAAACTGTAACAAGGCAAAGACATGTGTACAAGATTTGATGGTCAAAAACAATTTAGCACTCTACCAGTTAAATGAAAGTGTCAATGACACTGTAGCTCAATTTGTCAAGACAAAGACATGTACATGTATAGTATGTGACACAGCAATGACAAACATCTAGGTAATGACCTGATAACAAAGGTACATATAAAGTATTGTAACGATCTGTACATAAATACTGACCGTTGCCTGTAACAAATGTATAGGTAAAGTATTGTAAAGGTGGGTGGGTGACAGTCAGATGCTAAACCAGAAAAAAATCTTCGAGTCCCAGAGTGGGTCTGACTGAACCCCAAAATATTTGTTCTCATAGCACAGTGATAACAAAGGCACCCCAAAACACACTCATTCCTGTCCCAAGGTGAAAACAAAGGTACTCAAGAAGTTTTGTGAAGATCAGTTCACAAATATGAGCTGTGTAGAAGTTGTGACAAAAAACTGATTGGACCTAATTTCGGTACAAAATGGCCACTGGCAGCCATCTTGAATTTTGGACCGCACACAGAAACACTTGTTCTCATCCCAAGGTGATAACAAAGGTACCCAAGAAGTTTTGTGAAGATCGGTTCATAAATACAGCCTCTAGTCTGAGCCGTATTGACATGTGCACTTGCAGTGTATAAGTAGCACTGAATAAATCAAAGTTCATCTAATTTGCATAATTTCTGCACGAGAAAAAAACCCGTACTATATGTGATGTATTCCATGTTACTAAACATTCATACAAAAATTTATTCAAATCAGAACTTTCATACAGAAGTTCTGTACAAAAGACTGATTGCACTAATTTTGGTACAAAATGGCTGCTTGTGGCCATCTTGAATTTCGGACTACACCCAAAAACACTCGTTCTCATCCCATGGTGATAACAAAGGTTCCCAAGAAGTTTCGTAAAGATCGGTTCATAAATACGGCCTCTAGCCTGAGCCGTATAGAAGTTATGTACAAAAAACTGATTAGACCTAATTTTGGTACAAAATGGCCACTGGCAGCCATCTTGAATTTTGGACTGCACCCAGAAACACTCGTTCTCGTCCCAAGGTGATAACAAAGGTACCCAAGACGTTTCGTGAAGATCGGTTCATAAATACAGACTCTGGCCCGAGCCGTATTGACATGTGTACTTATAGTGTATAAGTAGCACTGAAAAAATCAAAGTTCATCTAATTTGCATAATTTATGCACGATAAAAAAACCCATATTATATATGTGATGTATCCCATGGTACTAAACATTCACACAAAAAAATATTCAAATCAGAGCTTTCATATGGAAGTTCTGTGCAAAAATCTGATTGCACCAAATTTTGTACAAAATGGCTGCCATCGGCCATCTTGAATTTCGGACCGGACCCAAAAACACTCGTTCTCGTCCCACGGTGATAACAAAGGTACCCAAGGAGTTTCGTAAAGATCGGTTCATAAATACGGCCTCTAGCCCGAGCCATATTGGCATTTGCACTTACAGTGCTGAAAGTAACACCAAAAAACATCAAAGTTAGTCTAATTTGCATAATTTACGCACGAGAAAAAAACCTGTATTATATGTGATGTATCCCATGGTACTAAACATTCATACAAAAAATTATTCAAATCAGAGCTTTCATATGGAAGTTCTGTACAAAAAACAGATTTCTGCATCGTCGGTACAAAATGGTGGCTGGCAGCCATCTTGAATTTCAGACCACACCCAAAAACACTCGTTCTCGTCCCATGGTCATAACAAAGGTACCCAAGAAGTTTCGTAAAGGCCTCTAGCATGAGCCATATCCAATTGTTGACGGACAGACGGACGGACGGACGACGGGCCATGGCATAAGCTCAAATTTGTCTTCGTCAAAGTTGAGCTAAAAACTGTGAGATGTAGCCCGTGCTGAATGAGTTGTGGGCAAAGTTATGAAGGGAATCCAAGATGGCGCCCATTATGGGCAGCTAACTGTTAACAAAATAGGATGTTATCTACTCATCATTCTGAGTTACCTGCCAAATGTTTAAAAATTTGATGAATAAATGTGCCCTGTAGTCTGTGTTGAAAAAATCCAAGATGCATGCAGTGGTAGCAATTGTTGGGGGCAGGGAGAGTGGGAGCAACCATGGCCCCAATGGGACATTCAGATCAAGACATGAACTTGAGCATGCAAAAGTTGGTAATAATCGGAAAAGCACTACAGGCTGTAGCCCTTGCTGCACAAAGTGAAAAGACTAACAATCATCGGCACAGGCCATGTCAATAGCTTACCGTGACTTCATCAAATTAAGCTAATAATTAATAACAGTATTTTGAACATTCAACTTCAGATAGGAAGATTCATTTCTAATTTCATGCCAAAAAATATATAGCTTGATACAATGCCATTTTAAGTTGAACAGCATTAAATTTCCATCTGTGTATTCTTAAAACCTCTATAAAATTCAGACCCAAAGGAACAAATGAGTGATAGAGAATTGGTAAAGAATGGCCTTCAAGTTTGGGATCAATGGGAAGGACAAGGAAGACACATCACAGAATTCAACAAACAATGATGAAATTTTAAACTACTAATGTTTTAACCCTTGCGCTCTGGTGTTAATTTTTTAAATGCAAATATTTCCCACAATGCTGTTGATATTTAACCAAATATACCTTGTTTGACAGAGCTCGGTGAGCTCTGTCAAACAAGATATAACTGGTTAAATTCTTAGTTATACAAAAGAAAAACAGAGTGCTTTGAGAAAATTCTGAAAACTAGAGTAATGTTTGCATACTATGGTAAATACATTGTTTTGTCTCACCTACTCCCATTTACACACTGATATCAAGCAGCATGTGAAATTTCGTTATGATTGGATAAGAGTTATATGGGATCTATAGGGGTGTAGTAAAGCATTTCAAAATCAAGATCATGGCAACTGTCTTTCAGAGCAATGACTCCTGACACCTCAAACCAGACTTTATCACAAATGAGCATATGAATGAGAGTTTGGGTATACCATTTAATCCATTACCCATTGTACAGAGACTGATCAGTCAAGGCATTCTTGAGTTAATTGACAGACACCAAAGGCAAATGGCTGTCACTATATTGTTGAATATCAAATTTGTCTTCGTCAAAGTTGAGCTAAAAACTGTGAGATGTAGCCCGTGCTGAATGAGTTGTGGGCAAAGTTATGAAGGGAATCCAAGATGGCGCCCATTATGGGCAGCTAACTGTTAACAAAATAGGATGTTATCTACTCATCATTCTGAGTTACCTGCCAAATGTTTAAAAATTTGATGAATAAATGTGCCCTGTAGTCTGTGTTGAAAAAATCCAAGATGCATGCAGTGGTAGCAATTGTTGGGGGCAGGGAGAGTGGGAGCAACCATGGCCCCAATGGGACATTCAGATCAAGACATGAACTTGAGCATGCAAAAGTTGGTAATAATCGGAAAAGCACTACAGGCTGTAGCCCTTGCTGCACAAAGTGAAAAGACTAACAATCATCGGCACAGGCCATGTCAATAGCTTACCGTGACTTCATCAAATTAAGCTAATAATTAATAACAGTATTTTGAACATTCAACTTCAGATAGGAAGATTCATTTCTAATTTCATGCCAAAAAATATATAGCTTGATACAATGCCATTTTAAGTTGAACAGCATTAAATTTCCATCTGTGTATTCTTAAAACCTCTATAAAATTCAGACCCAAAGGAACAAATGAGTGATAGAGAATTGGTAAAGAATGGCCTTCAAGTTTGGGATCAATGGGAAGGACAAGGAAGACACATCACAGAATTCAACAAACAATGATGAAATTTTAAACTACTAATGTTTTAACCCTTGCGCTCTGGTGTTAAGTTTTTAAATGCAAATATTTCCCACAATGCTGTTGATATTTAACCAAATATACCTTGTTTGACAGAGCTCGGTGAGCTCTGTCAAACAAGATATAACTGGTTAAATTCTTAGTTATACAAAAGAAAAACAGAGTGCTTTGAGAAAATTCTGAAAACTAGAGTAATGTTTGCATACTATGGTAAATACATTGTTTTGTCTCACCTACTCCCATTTACACACTGATATCAAGCAGCATGTGAAATTTCGTTATGATTGGATAAGAGTTATATGGGATCTATAGGGGTGTAGTAAAGCATTTCAAAATCAAGATCATGGCAACTGTCTTTCAGAGCAATGACTCCTGACACCTCAAACCAGACTTTATCACAAATGAGCATATGAATGAGAGTTTGGGTATACCATTTAATCCATTACCCATTGTACAGAGACTGATCAGTCAAGGCATTCTTGAGTTAATTGACAGACACCAAAGGCAAATGGCTGTCACTATATTGTTGAATATCAAATCTGGACAAAGTTTGAACAATATAGCATGTAAAATGTTGAAGGAGTAGTCGACACAGTACTGTAATGTTTTAAGTACTAAAAGGGAGCATAACTGTGGAAATACAAAACAGAGTTACCTGCTCATAACATGCACAGCAGCAATTGGTGATCAACATATGTGCAAAGTTTGAAAAATATAGCATGTAAAATGTTGAAGGAGTAGGCGACACAATACTGTAATGTTTTAAGTACTAAAAGGGGGCATAACTGTGGAAACACAAAACAGGGTTACCTGTACTTGTCATATGCACAACGGCAACTGGTGATCAACATGTGTGCAAAGTTTGAACAACATAGCCTGTAAAATGTTGAAGGAGAAGGCGGCACAATACAGTAATGTTTTAAGTACTAAAAGGGGGCAGAAGTCTGGAAATCCAAAACAGAGTTACCTGCACTTGTCACATGTACAATGGCAATTAGTGATCAACATGTGTGCAAAGTTTGAACAATGTAGCATGTAAACCTTTGGAGGAGAAGGCAAGACAAAAATTGTTTACGGACGGACGGAAAGACAACGCCATAACATAATATGTCCGTAAAAAATGCTGGGAGTATAAAAAATGAAATTGATTCAAATCAGTATTTATTAGTTATTGGACAGAAACCAAATTCAAGATGGACAAAAATTGACAGGAAGCTTCCTCTAGGCACCAACAATGCATAACCAAATGAAAGAGTCAATGACTCTGTAGCTCAACTTGGATATGACAGGAATTAGTACTTGCTGTGACCAAGACAACTGAATAATGAATATGACAGGAATTAGTATTTGTTTTGGCCCAGTCAACAATAATAAAAGAATTACAAGGTGACTGTAATGGACTACAGATTAAGACCAATCATTGTAGATTATTATTGTTGTGTGGAAATTTTCAGTCCCAAACAAAATATTTTCAGGCTAAAATTTTTTCTTCTTCTTCTTAAAATTGACCAAAATGCATCAAAACACAAAAAACTAATTTCCGGATTTTGGTCCCACCCGGACCCCAAATTTTCAGTGTAAAAAAAAATTTTTTTTTTTTGTCTTAAAATTGACCAAAACGCATAAAAAACCAAAAAACTAATTTCCGGATTTTGGTCCAAAATTTTCTAAGTCCCACCCAGACCCCTAATTTGCATAATTTATTCACGAGAAAAACTCTGTATTATATGTAATGTATCCCATGGTACTAAACATTCATACAAAAATTTATTCAAATCAGATCTTTCATTTGGAAGTTCTGCGCAAAAATCTGATTGCACTTAATTTTGAACAAAATGGCTGCTAGCGGCCATCTTGAATTTCAGACTGGACCCCAAAACACTCCTTCTCGTCCCACAGTGATAACAAAGGTACCCAAGAAGTTTCGTGAAGATCGGTTCATAAATACGGCCTCTAGCCCGAGCCGTATTGGGATTTGCACTCACAGTGCTGAAAGTAACACTAAATAAATCAAAGTTAGCCTAATTTGCATAATTTACGCACAAGAAAAAAACCTGTAATATATGTAATGTATCCCATGGTACTAAACATTCATACAAAAAATTATTCAAATCAGAGCTTTCATATGGAAGTTCTGTACAAAAAACAGATTTCGGCATCATCGGTACAAAATGGCTGCTGGCAGCCATCTGGAATTTGGGACTGCACCCAAAAACACTCGTTCTCGTCCCACGGTCATAACAAAGCTACCCAAGAAGTTTCGTAAATATTGATTCATAAATACGGCCTCTAGCCCGAGCCATAGCAGCTTGGCACTTACAGCTCTGAAAGTAACACTAAATAAATCAAAGTTAGTCTAATTTGCATAATTTACGCACGAGAAAAAAACCTGTATTATATGTGTATCCCATTGTACTATACATTTATACAAAACTTTATTCAAATCAGAACTTTCATACAGAAGTTCTGTACAAAAAACTGACTTTTGCATCATCGGTACAAAATGGCCACTGGCAGCCATCTTGAATTTTGGACCACACCCAAAAACACTCGTTCCCGTCCCAGGGTCATAACAAAGGTACCCAAGAAGTTTCATAAAGATCGGTTCATAAATACGACCTCTAGCCCGAGCCATAGCCAATTGTTGACGTACGGACAGATGGACGGACGGACAGACGGACGGACGGACAGACGGACAACGGGCCATGACAATAGCTCAAATTTGACTTCGTCAAAGTTGAGCTAAAAATGAAATTATCTCCATACAAGCAGGGTTAGCATTGGTTGAAGACAGGTGCACTATCGACATGCAGTATGCCTTAGTACATAATGCCACCATGCCCCCATGGGGGGGGGGGGGGGGGAGGGAGTGAAGTGTCTTGCCCAAGGATACATTTGAATTGGCTAGCAAGACCAAAATCAAAAGGAAGCATTGTCTGGTAACCCCTAAAATTATGGTTTGATCAAATAAGTGGTTCTTTAGTTATTTGATGGAAACAAAAAGTTTTTGGTGAAAACACAATGCCCCCGAGAGCCTCTTGGGGGCATAAAAATGGTTTTAAAAGGTACTTCTAATGTAGAAATACGTAATTTTAAATCTTAAGTTATCAGATTTGTTGTCTTTGTCACCAGAATTGTTGTTCAAAGTTTGGAGATGGCAAAACACGACAACACAAATACTGACAATACTGAATACAGAGAATTCCAGTTAAAAATCTCTGTCCAAACTGGGCCAATAAAATTTGTAACGGAGTTAAAGACTTCTTCCAATGGAGTATCTATCAACCTGTTGTCCACAAAGATTTAATTTCTTCACATAATCAAGGAAAAATTTTGTACTGAAAATTTGATTTTCATAGTCAAAGTTCCTCCGAGGTTATATTTGCTTTTTAATTAATTAGTTAAGTTCCAAGTCTCATTCCTGAAATTTAACTATGATTCCCCTTAAACATAATTGCATCAAATAGATTGTGTTTATCTCAACTAACTCTGAATCCTGCATTCTTATGAGAGTATCCTGACTTGTTAAAGGGAACCAAAACAAGTGGCACCGCGTTTTTTTCTAAAATGTCGATGAGTTTCCTGGACGGAATGTATTGCAGACATGGTTGCAAAATACTGATACACCATAAATCAGAAATGTTTATGCCACTTTATTTTGAAAACAAAATTATTTATTTATTTATTGGTGTTTAAGGTCACATATTTCTGCACAATGGCTAATCATGACCACGACAGTTTTACGAGTGGAGGAAGCCGGAGTACCCAGTGAGAACCACTGAGCAATGGCAAGCAACTGTCAGCTCCCCAGTAACTCCATACAAGCAGGGTTAGCATTGGTTGAAGACAGTTGCATCATTGACATGCAGTATGCCTTAGTACATAATGCCACCATGCCCCCATGTGGGCAATAGGGGGTGAAGTGTCTTGCCCAAGGATACAACACAGTTGCCACAGGTGTGATTTGAACCGAGGATCTCTTGGCCTGCACCTCTACCTACTGAGCCACCACACCCCACAACAAGAAGTAATAACAAATTCTGTATATTAGTGGATCCAGTATACATACAGTTCCATTTTTAGATTTCCCAGTCCATTGAATCGACAGGAGAATTCAGTACCACATGAACTGGGGCAATTATTGTTCCAATGCACACACATGCTAAATAAAAAAGTATCTTGAACTACCCACTCTCAACACATCATCATGTGTTATTCCTCCCTTCTGTAGTGACCACCAGGCTACTGTTGTTACATTAAAATTCACAAAAAGTAAAACTGCCTGCTTTAAAGACAAATTTGAGATTATAGTAATATGGATATAAATGGATTACAGGCACATTTAGCTCAAACTACTTGGGAAAACTTTTTTTACTGAAAATTTAAATAATACCACAGAGAGCCTTAAATCGTATATCATGGAATCAGATAAAAACTACATAGCAAACAAAACCATTGTAGTACGTCTGAAAGATAAACCATGGATGACCTCAACGATTCGAAAAATTATGAGAGTGTGTGATCGATCACACAGAAAAGCTAAACAGACAAATAGGGCCGAGGACTGGGCTAGATTTAGGCATGAAAGAAATGAAACTATATCACTCATATGGACAGCCAAAGCGGAATACGGTCTTAAAACCAAAACTTACGTATCATCTCATAACTTTGGCAGTAAACATTGGTGGGGGACCCTTAAATCTTTCTCAAAGAGCACAATCTATCGAATGAACTTTTCCCACCACTTGAAGAAAGTGGGTAAATAATTAATGATGCAAAGTCGATTGCAGACGTATTAAATACGTATTTTGCTAATCAAGTTAATCAGTTGGTGACAAAGAACGACCACCCATCCAACATTGTGAAGTGAGTCTCGAATCAATAGTAATTTCCGAAGAGGAAGTAATGTCAAATATTAGTAACTTGGACCTCCAGAAAGCTAGTGGACCAGATTTAATTGATAACAGAATTATTAAGGCATGTGCCCAACAGTTAGCTCCCCCTCTAACTTATTTTTTTTATCTGTCCTTATCACGTAATGAGTTTCCAAATTTAAGGAAGATGGTCAGTGTTGTGCCTATTCATAAGAAATTATCTGTTAATGACAAACTATCAGCTAGTCTCTCTAACAAGTTCTGTCAGTAAAATTATAGAAAAAGTAATTTTCAGATGCATTTTTTCCTTCTTAGTGGAAAACGGATTGTTAACACCCTTACAATCATGCTTCATTCCGGGTGACAGTACAATTTACTAACTCATAGATATTGATAACTATATTGCCAGCAACCTGGACACCAATAAAGAAGTCGGAAGGGTATTCTGTGATATAAGTAAGGAATTTGATAGAGTTTGGCATGACAGATTATTTAAAAAATTAGACTCCATTACAAGATGAGAAAACCTACTCATGCGGTTTAAAAGCTACCTAACAAATTGCTCCCAGCAGGTAGTCGTAAATGGAAAGAAATCCAAAAATCAAATCATTAAAGCTGGTGTGACACAAGGATCCGTTTTAGGCCCTCTTCTGTTTAATATTTACATAAATGACATTGTTAAAGATATTATGTCCAATATCAGACTTTATGCCGATGATACTACACTTTATCTAGTAATCAAAGATGCAAACTTAGCAGCAGAAGTTTTGAATAATGACCTGAGAAAAATTGCTCAGTGGTCTAACACACAGCAGGTCATATTTAAATTTAATCCACTAAAGACTGAATCATTGTACTTTTCAACCTTTAATGTGACATTTCAACCCTACACTTTGTCCCCATCTTTACCTCCTAGGACAGCAAATAGAAGAGATGGACACTCATAAACATCTTGGGCTGATCTTTTCAAAAACAGGAAAATGGGATTCACATATAAAGAGCATTATAGATAAAGTCAGCCCCATGATAAACTGCCTAAGAAGCCTAAAGTACAGACTGTCTAGACATGCATTGGAAACTTTATATAAATACTTCATTCTCCCGCTTTTTGATTATGCCAATGTTATATGAGATGGTTGCCTGGAGACTAAATCAACACTACTGGAAAATCTGCACTTGGATGCTCTACGAACTATGATAGGGGTAACTAGGGGAACAAGTCATCACCTTATTTATAGGGAATCTGGCTTCATCCCGTTCAAAGAGCGCAGACGACACAAATTAGTAGATTTGTATAAAATAATGTTCATAAACGTGTCAAACTACATTAGGCTGCTCATTCCGCGACCTGTATCAGAACTGACCTATTACCCACTAAGATCTTCAAACTCACTAAGGGAAATTAAATGCAACACTAATGGGTTCTCTAACTCATTTCTGTCATCAGCGGTAAAACTTTGGAACGGCCTAAGTGCAGATGTGCAGAAGTGTACTTCCGTAGATCTATTTAAGAAGAAACTTGCAGTTAACCACAATGTTGTTCCAGGGTTTTATTATGTGGGTGGCACAGGGGAACATATTTTTCACACGAAGCTGCATTTAAGTTGTAGTTCAAGTTAAACGGACATAAATTCGATAGATTCATAAGTGATAATGCTTCTTGTAGCTGTGGTCATTTATATTCAGACACTGAACACTATTTACTATTGTATCCTCTATATACAGAACAAAGAAATTTGTTTCTAACAAAATTGGGCCACACCACTAATATCACTCTTATGTTGTATGGTGATCTAGAGAAAACTGCTTTGGAAAATGCCAGTGCAGAACAAGAATATAATAGGGAAACAATGAGATTCGGGTGAATAATTATTAGCCAGTGGAAATCCTTGTGTTTTGCCCTTGGAGACTGATTTTTGATAGTGCACCCCTACCTGGACATGCGTACTGTATGTTTATTATACCTTCATTTGTATACCAGAATGCCTCCATACCCGATAGGTAGTGGATATATAAGAGATGATAAGATGTTGTGTGGTACTTTCTTTCTAATTCATTCAACCAGTTTCTGTTTATGTACAGTGGCACTTGCGCCATTGTAAATGTGTGTTTCTGTAGGGTACAGTGTTAATATAGGCATTGCCTGTTTGCCAAACCCCATTTCAATGATGAAATAAAAATATTATATAAAAAACCTCATCATCAGGAGATAAGAATGATTACTGAAGGCATTTTGAGTTGGTGGATGGTCATACTGACATGGTGTCCACAAAATGTCCTTTCCTCATTTGAGGTCAGGGACATAAAATGAAATCTCATTATGGGCCATTTGAGACAGACTACAAATCCCTCTTTAGTTACCAAAGATGATAAACAAGTGTTTATCTGTGTTCAGTATAAAAGCCACGGGTTAACATTCATTTGTAGCATTAGAGAAGATAACAACATACTGTTAGTAAATTAACAAGTCAGGCAGAATTGCAATAAAGTGGAAAAATATGTTTTATAAATCCATCTTGGCTAATATCTCGTCAAAAATTAATTAAAAGTCATTCTTCAATGATAAACAAATGTCACAAAGATGCCTGCAAGGAAATTGCCATCATTATCTTGCCAGTTATTCATTACACACACAAGTACTTTTATGCTGTTTCTCAAGAAAACACAGATTTTTAAAAAAATCAGCCAATGGTTTATCCTTCAAAATGCTGTGACAATTTTTCGGATGCACTATTATATCTTGTCCTTATCATTCTTTCACCAAAATGAGTTCTTTCCATTGAGTTATCAAAAACCATATCTTGGAAGGAAAAAATGAACATTCTTTACTAATTAAAAAAAAAATCTCTGTGTCATTGTGATAGCTGATAAAACATTTTTAAAATTTATGGGAAGGGGCTAAAAGGAATTTATCAAAAAAACTGATCACATAACCTTACCTAAACATGGTATTTGTTTGTTATGGCCTTGCGAGCACCGAAAGGTGCAAAGTGATAAGCAGGGTTTCTGGAGGTCCTCCTCCAGAAAATTTATTTGAATTAGTCCTAGGATAAGCATTCTCCTGTATTTTCTTGACAATATCTACTCAAGTATTTCCTTACAATTTGTGTAATTTATTACCTGTATTTCTGTGTGTATGATGCATTTTGTCTCCAAAGATAATCATGACCACCACGATGCAGGAAAGACTGGTGGAAAACCAACAAACTGGAACAAGTGGGGGTTTTTCTTTATATGAATGTAACCTGGTCAGTAATGCAACTACCTACTCTGCCACCTCCACTAGCATCATACCAAAAGCCTTCCCATGACATTCTGCTCAGATGTATTGATAGGTCAACCTACACTTTTTAAAACACCCAAAATCCTGTGGCAGTTGCCCTCATAATTCAGTTAACAGTTGTATTTAATTAACAGGGATTTGGTACCTTCCTGTATTTCAGAGCTAAACAAAGCATTTGTAAACAAGCTATTAATTGAAAATAGAATATGTTTTGATTTTTGAAATTCACTAAAAAATTAAAATTTTTTAGTAAATTTTGTTTCTTAACATACTTACCACAATTGTTTACAATTGGCTGTAACATAAGTGCAAGCCCTACTTCGGAACTAACTCCAGCTTTTAAGAAACTTTTCCAAACAAGCTGGAAAAGTAATAGAGTGCAAAAGCACGAAAAAGATCTAAAAAGGGTCGAGCGAGACCAGCGCTTGAAATTACAGGTACTCTCTCTACACACCTCTTGCGTTTACTGAGCGCATGTGCAACAACCGTGACGTCAATTCTGTATTTCTGTCAACGAGAAGTTTGTGATTTAGCAGGGAGGCATCAATATAAAAGATATCCCCAAGGAGAGTGGGTCTCCGGTAAACAATTGTGGTAGGTATGTTAAGAAACAAAATTTACTAAAAAATTTTAATTTCTTTTCAATCTACTCACAATTGTTTACAAATGGCTGAATAAACAATAGGAGGAGGTGAATCACATAACCAATACCAACAAGAGCAGCAGAAAGAAAAGCAGGGGGGGGGGGGGGGGGCAGAGAACAATAGCGAAACCTGTAATGTAGAGAGAAGGCACCTGAAACCAAGGCTGAGCGAAACACAAGCTCGATAAGAACAATTTTAATGAGGGTGCACAACAGCCTGAGCAGCAATGAGAGGGCCTAAAGAATAAAGATCCTCAGATTGCTGATGTAGGTGGCGGGGAGAGAAGGAGGAGAAGGTAGAAGCATTGCTCAAGTATGCTGCATTCATAACATCCCGGAGCGAAACAGAATTGGAGAACGCCCAGGATGAAGAAATGGCACGAACCTCATGAGCATTAAATCAGTTCGAAACAAGATCGGAAGCAGACAAGCGGGAATAAGCTAGCTTGATTGCACGACAGATCTACCTGGGAATAGAATGGGAAGAGATAGACTGCCTCTTAGGAATGAGAGACAGAAAGAATCTCTTCCGACCCCTCCTAATGAACTGAGTGTGATTAATATAAGTCTTGATCGCATGAACAGGACAAAGAAGAGGTCTCCGTCCATCGACAGCGGGGAGAGCCCGAATGCAGATGGGAGGAGGTACCGAATCAGGAAGTTGATTCTTAGCCAGCAAAGAGCAATCAGTAGTGAAGGTGACACTGTTAGCCTCATTTCTGAAGAAAGCAGAATCAACAGATAGAACATGAAGCTCACTGACTCATCGAGCAGAAGCAAACGCTAGAAGAAAAGCCGTCTAAAAGGTGAGAAAACGCATATTGGTCTCAGATAAAGGCTCGAATGGTGCTCCCTCCAAACAGTGCAACACCCATGCCAAGTTCCACTTGGGTGTAAGACGCAAAACTCAAGGCCTCTTCAAAGAAAAGTGCCGAATGAGTTTGGAGAGAAAAAGATTACGACTGATGCACCGCTTTCCCACATAAGAGAAAGTATCAGACAGCATAGACCGATAGCCCTTAATTGTAATAGGCTGGAGGCCCTCGGAGTCAAAAAGATATACCAGAAAATCCGCAATTTGAGCGATTGACGGATCACGGTAATCCACATTGTGATCTGCACACCAGCGGCAGAAAGCCTTCCACTTCGCAGCATAGGTCATGGCAGTGGAATGACGCCGTGATGCAGAAATGCACTCCACTGTTCGTCTCGAAAAATTGCTACGTCGGAGACAGGACCAGATAAAAGACAGGCGTGAAGGGGCAGGCTCGCCAGGTTGTGATATTTCCTGGGATGACCCTGGGAAAGAAGATCACGACATAGAGGTAGCCGATCTGTCAACAGAGGCTGCAGCAGATTGATCCACACCCTCTGTGGAGACAGAGGTGCGATCAGAATGATCCTGCAACTGAAAGCAGGAATCTTCGCTAATACTTGAGGAAGAATCGGTGCAAGAGGGAAGACATAACCGATCCAACCCGTCCAGTCCAGGGACAGAGCGTCTACCGCAAATGCCAGAGGATCTGGACAAGGGGAGACAAAGGACCATGATGATTCCAGCGAGTAGCGAAAAGGTCGACCTGAGGACGGCCCCACTGCTCTCAACTCGCCTGAAACACTGACCGATGTAGCATCCATTCGGTTGGAAGGACACTGTCGCGTCAGGACCGGGAGTCTGCTAGGATGTTGAGACGCCCGGGAATGTTTCGAATGGACACCCAAGCATTTACATCCCGCGCCAACAGAAGAAGATCCCGAGACAGCCGATACATGGGAATCGAATGTGTGCCTCTTTGATTCCGTGTGTAGGCAACTACTGTCGAATTGTCTGAAAGAAGTAGGACAATATGGTCAGACAGGTGAGGGATCCAAAGCTGAAAACTCAACAGAAGAGCAAGGAGCTCCTTCTGGTTGATATTATGGCCCACCTGCTCGCTGTCCCACTTGCTGTGAGTGGACAGACCGAGATGATCCAACATCGCACCCCAGCCCCGATCGCTGGCATCCGCAGTAAGGATGCGATCGGCCAAAGAAAGATCCAATGGAACACCCTGTATCAGCCAGGGAACATCAGCCCAAGGGTGGAGGTGACAAAGCAGGGACAGAGGAATAGGAAGTTCCAGGTCCAGCGGATCTACATTCGGACACCAATGATCCAACAGGAAGTGTTGGAGAGGTCAGACAAACAAGCGACCGAGCGGAATGAGATCTGTCACCGAAACGAAAGGCCCAGCATCCGAAGGAAAGTCCTGGCCGAGACCGAGGAAGATTGAAGCAGGTTCCGAGTCAAGGCAGAAAGAATTGTCACCCGAGCATGGGGAATCGACACTACATTGTGAAGAGTGTCGAAATCCATCCCCAAATGACAAAATCGCTTGACTTCCTGCGATTGACTCTGAAACCCAGTGACGCTAGTAGGCAAAGAAACTGCCTGACATCTAACTCCAGAACAGCAGCATCGTGGTGCCATTGGAGGATGTCATCCAGGTAGGCTGACAAAGTCACAGCCGACTGAGTACAGTGGAAAGCAAGCACATGTGGCATCAGTCGGGTGAAGGCCCAAGGAGCCAGTTCAAACCGAACGGGAGAGCTCTGAATTGATAGACTCAATCCCGAAACAAGAACCATGACGCCAGATGAATGGGTACAAGGAAGTAGGCATCCTTCAGGTTGATACTGGCAGCAAAGTCGCCCTGATGAACTGAACGTCGAACCGACAGGAAAGTCTCCATACTGAAACGAGGACTGATTATGTACTCGTTCAGGAGACTCAGATCGATGACAGGACGAAATTGGCTGTTTTTCTTCGGCACCAAGAAAAGTCTCGAATAAAACCCCGGTGAAAGAGTGTTTCTGACCACCTGGATCACCCCTTTGGAGAGGAGATTGTCGATCTCCTGCATCAGAAGGTCCCGACATATAGAATCGGATGGGACCCGAGTCGGGAGGGGCACCCAAGATAAACTGGGGTGCCGATGGAAGGACAGTCGCAGACCGGATTGTATGATGTCGAGGACCCAAGTGTCCGACGTTATCTCTGTGCAACGGTCTAAAACTGCGACAGCCTTGCCCGACTGGAGGCGAATCGAGGTGAGAACCTTCACTTGCGGCCTCGACGAGGCCCCCGAGAGGAGAAACCACCACCTGACAGAGTCCTGAGACTTTCCCGCCTGAGGCTGCCAGCGAGCCTGGACGTGTTGGTGCTTCTTCTGAGCAGAAGGAGCTGAAGCGTAGCCGACGTCGCTGATGAGGCAGATGCAGCAGGACGCTTGGCGGGCCTGGAACAACCACCACCCGCAGCAGCAGGTTGGTCCAGCTGTCGCAGCAAAAGCTGGTCCTTCGAATGATGAAGAACCTCGCCACGGACAGCTTCCACGGAACCATGGAACAACTGAGGTCCAACCAAAGAGGCAGACCTCAGAACAGCACGTTACTCAGAAGGAAGGGATGGAGAAGAATCCAACACCGCATCCCGGCGTGTCAGCTCCAAATTAGCCATGTTACAGACGTGAGTGTGTGTCAAGTTCAGGAGAGACTTTGACAAAACGCGAAAAGGTGCCTGAGCATCATCAAACTCCTCTGGTAGAAAATATTCAGCCAGGGCAGCGACGACATGGTCCGCGAGAGATAACATACCCAGCATCTCTCGGGACAGGCCCACCATAGATTCAACTACCAACATTTGGAGAACTAGCGACTTAGAAATAGTTAACCCGAGGGAAGAAGAATCCTTATCTCAACAACCTGAGCCGATTGCAGAGGACGCAAAGCCCCAGAGCTAGAAGGCTCAACAGGGTTACGGCACTCCAAAGAGGACCACGGCTGCACGGTCACAGATGGATGGTCAGAAGGTTGAATGTCCGGCAATAAGCCAAAGACGAAAACCAAAGCCTGCCCCAAGACTGATGAGGGGCGCCCCAGGCCAGGCGAGACATCTCGGCGACTGACCAAAGGAGGTTGTGCCTCAGGAGGCACAGGGAGGCCAACTTGAGGGTTGCCAGAAAGCAACTGGGTTAGCGCCAAAATGGCCTGATGCAGGTCACCCTGAGAATCTGTCGCAGCAGCATCGCCTGACGGAGTATCTTCCCAATGTACCCTTCTGGTAGAAGAACCCAAATTCTCAGAAGAGACCGACGTCGAACGGCGATCGGCAGACAGAATAGGGAGAAGTCACCGGAGGATAGTCCCGATTGTGACGCCCAGGGGCAATCACTGAACTCTGCGGAACAGAAGGTCCTGCCTGCAAATCCTCTAAAGAGACCGACGGCGTACGTCGATCGGTAGCTGGACCTGGGACACGGTGAAAAGACACCGGAGGATAGTCCCAAGAATGACAGGAACCTGTCATTGGCCTCTGGGTGGCAGAAGGCCCCGACTGCCCATCCTCTGAGACCGACGGCAAGCATCGACTGACATCCAGACTCGGCACACAGTGAGGAATCACCGGAGGAAGGTTCTGAAAGTGACAGCTAACCGAGGCTGTCACTGACCTCTGCCGAAACAGCAGGCCCTGGATGCCAATGTCCCAACCCCATCCTGCAAGTCGGCACACTAGCAGGGGAAGGAGGAACAATAAACGATTCGCCCGAGGGGCAAGGAATTGCTGCCGAAGAAACCGAACGGCTCAACCGACTAGGAGCAAACCTAGCCAGATGAGACAGAGCAGACTGCAAACTCGCACAGCTTCGCTGAGGAGCCAGGGGGGGCTGAGAGCTCACAGACACACCAGCAGATACAAACTCGGTCTCCCGAGACTGTATACCAACCCCAGAGGAGATGGAAGAGCCACCATCATATAGAATAGGATCGGTAGTAACAACTTCCTCAGCAACTGTCGACGGCGTAGGAGGCAAATCGGAGAGGGTCACCGAGCTGACCTCGGAGAAGCTCTCTACGAAAACAGACGCCTCAAGAGTGACATCAAAAGACAAAGAGACCACTGAACTAGCACCGTCAACAGTTGCAGAGGAACTCGCCACAGAAAACGACAGATCCCTGTGTGACAGTCATCACATGCACTAACAGAAATGTCTGATATGGCACGGCTACCCTTACCCTGAGAACGAGGGGTTCTAGCTCTGGACAGAACCACCTTGTTAACAGAAGCCCAGAATTTTGAGGACCAAACCCCACAAATACCACATGATTGAGCCTGAGTACAATTGTTGCAAGTGACACATGTGGAATGAGAGTTATCCACATGTTTCACTTGCAAGCAAGATGTACAAGGAATGGTCTTTGGCATAATATGAATGTGAATAATGAAATCAAGTTTCCTGTCAACGGAAAACAGAACGAAGGTCGTGTTCACATGTGGGGGAAAACAAGACTATGTGTGAAGAAACAAGCAAAAATGATCAAAAATAGCATTAAATAATAACAATTTTGAAAGCTTAAAAAGGGATACAATCCACTTGCACACAATCAAATGAAGATAGCACATACAAGAAGTTGTTCACAAAGAAAACAGCTGAGAATAGCACGAGTCACAAAAATTTCTGACCATGTACAAATGGCGGAAATAAAAGGAATTGACGTCACGGTTGTTGCGCATTCGCTTGGTAAACACAAGTGGTGTGCAGAGAGAGTACCTGTAATTTCGAGCGCTGGTCTCGCTTGACCCTTTTTCGATCTTTTTCGTGCTTTTGCACTCTATTACTTTTCCAGCTTGATTGGAAAAGTTTCTTAAAAGCTTGAGTTAGTTCCGAAGTAGGGCTTGCACTTTCATTACAGCCAATTGTAAACAATTGTGAGTAGGTTGAAAAGAAAAACCCTTTCCACAATCTGTTCCTATAAGGGATCTTAAGCTGAGCTTAAATGCTTTTTGAGAATAGCACTGGCTGGTTAACATTTTACCGAACAAATCGCCCGCGTAATATGCAAACTGAGCAGTTGAAAAAATTAAATTGTTCAAAATATTTCAACAAAACCATATCATGTGACCCCTCTTTGGAACGAGCTCGTTCCAATGAGGGGTCACATGATATGCTTTTGTTGAAATTTTTTGAAAAATTTTAAAAAATGATATTTAAAATAATAAATTTTGATATCGTCTGCGTTGGGTAAAGGGTTAAGGCTATTGCGCTGCTTAATGAATTGATAGAGATGATATTTTACACTAAGGTTGTACAGCACAGTATAGTACAGTACACATAGTTACACCGTTAATAATAATGAAATTTTTTTATAACCATAAAATGTGACTAACCCTGTACAATCCAAAGCATAGACAAAATAACATTCTCATCTGATAACTCAGAATAAATCTCTCTTCAAGTTATCCTCAGTTGAAGTTATTATAATTTATAGAAAAATTCCCCTCGCCATAATTATCTCAACTGTTTTAAGGCTGTTAACATCGACCAAGCCATCAAACCATCGCCGCGACAAGGAAATAGAATACATGCATTAGTTCAAATAGCATATCCTGTAACAGCTTGATGATTTTCTCCTGCTTCATCACGACTGTTTTAATTCCACTTGAGTTGGAATATGTTATATGAGGTGACGGTTAACCAGTTATGGAAACCATAACCGGTCATGTTCACAACCAATTATTGACCAGTTAACCAGTTAACTGTTTCAGCCCTAGCATTAACAGGATTACTTAATTAAGAGACATTCAATTAAGTGGGCTCCAAGTAATGTTCTGGAGAGGGTAACAGTTAATGCCCCTCTCCAGATTGGTGGGTGCATAAAAAACATCAGATAAGTTACCTGAAAAAAGGGTTGCCGAAAAGTAATGCCTTGCAATTTGGATGTCCTATACTCATATCGAATTGGGAGCCTGATGTGGACATCGAGCAGAGTTCCTGCAGGCAAAGACTGACAAAATTCAAGGCTATACAATGACGTTTCTCGATATATGTCAGCATTTTTCAAGGTCCTACAACAGCCAAATTCAGGGATTTTCAAGGCCTGTTTTCACTTGTCCTAACTTGGACCCTCTAGTCATTATCCCCTCTGCCCACTTAATGACAGGAGGTTCCCAGTTCCAGCTAAGCCTTCATGAACTCTAGCATATAAAAATATACAGGTGTGATTACAGTAAAACCTGTCTTGAGAGACCACTGTCTTGAGAGACCACCTGTCTTGAGAGACCACATCTACCAGGCACCGATTGGTTTTACTCTATAATGGACCTGCTATGGGAGACCACCTGTCTTGAGAGTCCACCTGTCTTGAGAGACCACTGTGACCTGGTACTAACTTGTATTTTTATGCCATAATGGACCTGTCTTGAGAGACAGCCCCTTTGAAGACTGAAACCATGACAAAAACTTTTTACCTGTTCTGGAATTGGAAAATCCATTGTGGTTATACTAACATAATTAAAAGTATTAAAAGCTCTTAATTGGGTTTCAACTGCTAACTCATTACAGATTGAGATGTTTTTATGAGACCTCTGTGAAAAGATTAGGATTATTGCTGAAAAAACAATTTCATACATACCTGAAATGTGACAGATAGGAATAGAAATAAATTTGTGTTGAAAATCTTTTTGTAATAAATTAAAATGGACTGTTATAAAAATTATAAAAATAAATTAGTGTTGAAAATCTTCAATGAAGATTTTCAACACTAATTTATTTTTATAATTTTTATAACAGTCCATTTCAATTTGTTACAAAAACTTCATAAAAAAGAACAACTACAAAGTAATTACAAAAATCCATTCTTCTCCATTTCTGAATTTTGTGGTTGGTTATTCACTGACTTGAGAAAACCTGAAACCTGTTATGAGAGACCACCTGTCTTGAGAGACCACTTTTGTGTGGCCCAAAGTGCAGTCTCTCAAGACAGGTTCTACTGTACGTGCTTCAATAGCATTTTTATTTAGTGACTTTTCAAGGCTTTTTAAGGCCTCTTGACACATTTTCCAGGATTTCACCAAATTCACCCTCTGGGGACCTCATTCTGCAGATCACAGTCAGCTTATTTCCTGGCTTGACTTTTGATGTAATGACCATGTAAATTACCCGGATGCTGTATTGACCACTTAAAAGTAACTCAGCAGTCTAAGAGTTAAAAGAGCAAATCAGGATTCAGTTAGCTTGCAATGTTTAGATATGCACTTGCAGAAAAACAAGTGCAAAATCATTTTTCATAGTTTATTGATGTGTTTTTCAGTTTAAGTTTCTCGTTTAAACATTTGGAGTGAAAGTTGTTCAGTTCTTTCAGTGATGAAGGCAAGTGTATTACACTGAGACGAAATTTCTGCCAAAATGAAAAATGAACTAGTATATATTTATAACTGAATATATATTTGTATTTGCACTTTGACATGCTGCAAATAATGATTTCAAGAATAACATCCCTATAGGCTATTAGTACCCTGTCAGTTTCCGAGATGGTATACTGAAGTGATGGCCTCGTCACTGGGCATATATCGATAAGTCCATTAGGATGAGGCTATATCTTACTTCCTACAGGTATCTGGGAATTTCATTGGTTCAAAGATGTCATATGCAGACTGCATATAAAACCATATACTGCCCGTCAACATCAATATATGCTGACAGCTATGGGTAATCTCCCCTTTGTTCATTGATTATTCAAAATGGCGGCATCTGATAAACACTTCAAGTTGAAAGATTGAGTGTTGGAAGCCCATATTTGGTCTTAAGTGCACGTAAGGCAACTTAAAAGGTTTCATATTCTGTGGATGTGTGTCATGTTACCTTCAAAATGAAACAGTTTGGTTTGGTATGTATGAATTTGCCTTGTAGGCACTCTCCCATAAATTGTAACAAGGCAAAGACACGTGAACACATTGTGAGAATTCTCTCATTTAATTTTGATTGTTGTTGTTATTAGTTCTGTGCATTGATGCAACAGTCGGTAAGATATATCAGGGTTTCTGCTAGACCGGCTGCGGGTCCGTCGACTGGACCCATTCCTCCTGCCGATCATACTATGATCAGTCAGAAAAGCTGGTGGTTAAAATGTCGAGTACAATGCTGTATCGTAACAACAGTCAGGATCCTTTGTTTCCACATAATATAGGCATAATTATGTTGTATACTATGCCTACTATTACTGGCGACAACCTGATATTTTATAACGCCCAGACGAGAGAGGGAAGCAAAGTTAAAATCCTAAACGTCGCCTATAAAATTTCGGACTCAAATTGTCATGTTTGGTCCCAAATCACTGGCTTTTATTTTGAGCAATAATTGATGTAATATATTCGAATATTTTGTTCTCTCTGCATTTCCAATTATTTACGGTGGCACGTAATGGGTTGTATAAAAAATTGAGGTCAAGCGTTGCAGTCACTGTCAGGATTCGTGGATTTTGTGTTGTTTTGGGTTTGTATTTTTATGAAACCTCTGACCAGACCCCAGACCCCCCTCTATACGCATGTGCCGAAGGCACGTGCGGCAGACGCCTTTGGTGTCTGAGTTTCACTTTCTTTAAACTACCGGACCCACAAATTTTCCCCTAGCAGAAACCCTGGATATATTTTAAGATATATGTTTTGACAATCAATCAGCATTTATGAATTGATTGTTTATGAGATCATGATATCATAGTATTGTGTTATTGTCTTTGCATAATGTAATCCCCATTCATTGCTCTACTAGTGTTATAACTGCTGAAGTGTATAGTAGTGTTTCACCTGCTTATGTCTTTGTTTTATTTTTTATGTTTAACAAAAGGTCGGCCAAATAAAAATAACATCATGCCAAAAAATGAATGATCTTGTGTACTGTATTTCATTGAGCTTGTGATTTATTTATAATTTAATTGTCATACTTGAAACGGTGACAATGACATGTGCAACAAGTCAATGCCAACTGAGTGCAGGTAAAAAAATTCTCTGTCTGAATCAAATGATCACTCATGCAGTTGCTACCCTCAAATACAGATTAGTATTTTGTGCAAACGTTTTTACTTGTATTAGGGGAATACGTTCTTGTTGTAAGATAAAGTTCAGTATTTATCTCAAAACTGATGCCGCAACCAACTGTCTTCAGAAGACAACATTTATTATAACAACTCAGAGAAAATTTTTGTGAGCGCATTTTGCCCTCAGACCTCAGATTTTTTCCACTTACAAACTTGACACCAGTGAAAGATTGCTGGCTTGAACGCTTGAATATGGGATTACACCTTCAACCAGTTAACCAGGTTAACTGTTAATATTTTAATGGCCATTTTGCAGTAAATTATAGAGAAAAATAGATCAATAATCAATACACTGTGGAGATTCATTTGTCAATTTGATGGCAACCCTCAGCACACTGAAGTCAAACTACCAAAAATGTCACATAGCATTTTTTCCAGTATATTATTATTATTATTATTTATTGGTGTTTAAGGTCACATATTTATGCGCAATGGCTAATCATGACCGCGACAGTTTTACGGGTGGAGGAAGCCGGAGTACCCGGAGAGAACCACCGAGCAACGACGAGCAGCTGCCAGCTCCCCAACATCGTAACTCCGCACTGCAGCACAGACAGGGTTAGATTGGTTGAAGACATGCGCACCATCGATGTGCAGTACGCCTTAGTACACGGCGTCATCGTGCCCCCACGCGGGCAATGGAGATGAAATTTTTTCCAGTAATGCCACTTTAAATTTAGCAAATGCAATTTTGTTCGACTGAACTCATTGATGTAGACATTCTCCTAAGCGGCTGGGTTTCATATACTAGCGAAATTAATAAAGAAATCTTCCAAAGAATACACAAGTATATTCTTGCCACAAAAAGATTCTAAACTGAGACACATCCCACTCCTTGCTTTCATGAATACTCAGTTTTCAGTGATTGCCTTATGTGCATATCATCGTATTCCATCGTGTTGCAGTAGTCAGTAGAATGTGGGGTGTGGTGTTCATTCCTTCTTTCCCCTTTTTTCTTTAATTCCAATATTAATTTCATTACTTGTAATTTCGCCATTGTACCGCTTTCCTTTATCTTTCTCTCTCTTAACACTAATATTTTATTTCAGCTACTAAAATTAGTATTTGAAGCATACAGCTTTCGAGACATATCTATTGTGTGAGTAAAACATAACTGGAAACAGCTTCTAGCTTCCTGCTGAATCCTATCTAATAACAACCAGTGTGTGAAATGTTAATTTATTGCTTTTCTGTATATTAATGTGAAACTGAGTTATGAAATAAAATATTGTTTAAATTAAACAAGAATGAATTAGTTAACTTTGTAGTGTATTTATTGGAAAATATGGCAGCTTAACATTTTAATACAGTGGAACCCTGTTTATTGAATAGCCACATTGCCAAGGAAAATTATTCAATTAACAGGAGTATTCAATTAACAGGGATTGTGTCACTTTCCTGTATTCTAGAGATAAACATAGCATTTATTCTTTTATATCTTGTTTGACAGAGCTCCATGAGCTCTGTCAAACAAGATAAAATAGATTAAATGCCTGTATTGGATGTAAGATGTAATGAGGCCAAATAGGTCTATAAACAAAGGAAAACTGGAGAGATTCAGGGTAATTTTTCATCAGCATACAAGATTTTTTATTCAATTAACAGTAGTTTACTCTTTAACCTATATTCAATTAACAGGTCAAATTTGTAGTGGAGGAATGGTAATTGGTTTTGTGTTGGGAAATTATATTCAATTAACAGGGTTATTCAGTTATGAGATATCCAATTAAGTGGGCTACACTGTATTTCGACATCAGTGTTTCAAGAGTTAAACATTGTTGTGGCTGAGATTCTTGGAAATTAGTGAAAAAGTAGTATTGAGTAATAAAATGTTTTACAAATTATTGAAAACATAATAATTGGAAATTGTAATAAAACAAAATCCTATTGATAGAAATGAGTCTTTCATGTCTATTTGAGTGAAAGATTTCCCTTTTCAAAAGTGGAGCCACTTTACAATAAGTATTTTAATGTTCTAATCAGTCCTGCAATATCACTTTAACACTTTGTGCAGTTAAACGTAAACAAGTAGGTAATTAAAGAGTTGTGTTCAAAATCTGTTATGGGTGTGAAAAAATGGTGATATGACATTATGCAACAGGATAGCGAGTCAGAATATTATGTGAGTTCAAAAAATAAACCATGCAACAATAATATACCCCAAAGACTGAAAGTAACACTTCCCTTAAGCCGCTATTATTTAATACTTTGGTTCATGTTAATCGCGAGCACTCTTTGTAGGAATCAAATAATTGTGCATTTGCTTAACCCTTTACCCACCGCAGACAATATCCAAATTTATTATTTTAAATATCATTTTTTTTAATTTATCAAAAATTTTTAACAAAACCATATCATGTGACCCCTCGTTGGAATGAGCTCGTTCCAATGAGGGGTCACATGATATGGTTTCGTTAAAATTTTTTGAAAAATCATATTTTTTCAACTGCTGAATTTGCATAATACACGGACAGATGTGGCCGATTCGTTGGGTAAAGGGTTAATTGTATGCCATGACATACTTTTGATTATGACGGTATTAATCTGCAACCAATTTTCAGTGGTGTAAATCGACCATGCCATTTTGTTTGTAACAGTGTGGTACAATTAAACATGGTGTAGTGATTAAATGTCACTGACTGCACATGAACATCACATGTAATTTACATGTGTATGAAAAAGACGCAGCAGTGTTTATAAGCATTGCTCTGGCTAGAAATAAAATATTAACACGCAAAATATTACATCAAACAAGTTTTACAACCATTCAGTATAAAAGATTAAAAACCCTTTCTGTTAAGACCAAATGGGTGCAATGTACTTATAAGTCGGTTTTTACAATTTACTTCTATCTCTTGTCTATGCATGGTTGACGAGGGCAAGTCAGGGTTAGAATTGAGGATGAATATAATGCGATAGCCGAGATCACTGATGTTATGATCGGGTTGTGTTAACCCTTTACCCAATGCAGACGATATCAGAATTTATTATTTGAAATATCATTTTTGAAATTTTTTCAAACAATTTCAACAAAACCATATCATGTGACCCCTCATTGGAATAAGCTCGGCGAGCTGTTCCAAAATGGGGCCACATATGGTTTTGTTGGAATTTTTCAAAAAATAATATTTTTTCAGCTGCTGAATTTGCATATTACATGGGCGGATGCGAGTGATTTGTTGGGTAAAGGGTTAAGTGTAGTGCTGTAGTACTGTCCCTCCTGTGGTATCAGCCTGGTGTTCCAACATTCGTGTGCAGAATTGCCTTTTGCTTTCTCCAATATACTGTTTCTTGCAGTTTTTGCAGCTTAGCAGATATATGCTGTTTCTGGCATGAGTACCTTTTAGAACTACAGAATATTTCTTTGGTTTGGCTGCTTTTGAATCAGAGTGTGTTCTTTTTCAGCGGGAGCCATACTATGCAATTAATTGATTTGCATTCTACGAAGGGGTTTTCTATTATAAGGCCACTAATATGTTTTCTGGGGTGGTAGTTTTGCACTGGTAAGAAGGTCTTTCAGATTTTTATTTAGTTTAACCAATATTTATTCAAAATATTTCATAATAGTATAAATTATACATAATAGATGGTGGATCTGACAGAAAGATAAAAAGCTTATACAAGGTGGTTTCCACATACAACATTTACAATATTACAATATAACTTGATCAATAATAGTCAAAAGGTTACATATATATTGTTTAATCTCTGCTTGTTAAAGTCTGATGTATCAAAGAATAAGAGAATTGTGTATGAAGAGAAAAAACAGGAAGCCAACCAGGGTGTAAACTAAGTCGATGATGATTCCAGCCAACTACAAGCACTGCAGGCGTACACATCCATATATTTAATTCAAACTCCTTTCCATAAAACAGCACAGCTCCACACACCAAAGTCGTGACCACCAAATTGGCAAAGTTGCCCTCACCAAGGCAACTTTACCAATATGAATAATTATTTGGCTACAATCACCCGATGAAGACTACAACGGCTGGCGAAGTGGCTGCACAAAAAGATTGGAATATATAAATACGCTTACATTTACAGAAAGTGCTTTGTAGCTACAATATAATTTTGGACTACACCAAAGACTGAGCTATTATCTTCATTACTTAGATCTTTGGAGCCATAGAGTAGGGTTGACACATTTGGAACAAATGGTAGCTGACCAATGGTTCGGTTACGGATATGAAGTAGAGTGGGCATGTCAGCAGGAAATGTTCAGTTGACTCAATTTCCCCACATTGGCAGTAGGGTGACAGTGATATGTGATTGGCGTACAAATGTGAGTTGAGGTTACTACATCCCAGGCGCAACCTACAATGGTATATTTGTGCTGCACGCCATTTAGCATTACTGAAGAAGGATGGTGGCCATCGGCTATTATGATTTAAGTAATTGTTAAAGTTGCTGTAAGAACTGTTATCTCTTACTGGCAAAGGTATGTTGTTCCATAGCTTAGTTACTACTGGGATGAAAGAAAATTGGTACAAATTGGTTTGACAGAAGGGGATTCTGAGGTTACCACTAGAATGGAGAGTATGTGTCGTATTGATTGCCAACATGAATGGCAGGACCTTATTAGCAATGTGTTGAGGCGTTATGCGGTGGTACTTAAAAAAACTGCATCAGTTTGTGCTTCCTTCGCCTGTCTTGGAGGGTATCCCAGCAGGTTTCTGAGTATGATAAATCTTTACTGGCACTGACAGTTCCACCTGTAACATCCCTAGCTGCTGTAACTTAAATTTTCTCTATGTTAGCAATATCAGCTTCATTGCAGTTGTCCCAAATTGTATCAGCATATTCTAATAGGGGTCTTATAAATGCGAAATAGATTTTTTCCAGAACGCATCTATCAAGTATGAATTTGTACTTTTGCATTAAATCTTTACGTGTCCAGGCTTTGGCACAGATATAGTCAATCTGATTATTCCACGTGCAACTAGTATTTGACATAACACCTAAATGTTTGTGACTGTTAACCTCGGTAATTTGTGTATTAGAGAACAAAAGGGGTGGATGAGATCGGGGATTAATTTACCAAGATATGAGCATACTTTCATTTTTTTGTCGATTAAATTCAACCAACCAATCAATGTTCTATAGTAGCCAGATCACAATTGATTAAATTAGCTGTTTGGGCCGGATTTTCTACAATTAGATAAAGAGACGTGTAGTCTGCAAAGAGGTGTAGGCTGCTTATCAAATTTTCCGTTATGTCATTGATGTAAATGAGAAATAAGAGGGGGCCAAGAATCTAACCTTGTGGGACTCTGGAGCAGATGCATCTCCAAGAAGAGGCCTCGTTAGCTATAACAACCCGCTGGGATCTATCCGAAAGATATGATCTCAGGAAGTCCAGCAATTCACCCCTAATTCTGATCTAGCTTGTATATCAATCCGGTGTGCCATACTTTATCAAACGCTATGCTCACATCACAAAAAACAACTCTGATCTCCTTGGTTTTTATTTTCTCCTATATGCAGTGAGCTTCACTTCAGTAGTAAGATCCCTACATTTGTGGGAAAATTGAATGAAGGATGTGCCAAAAGTTTTTGATTGTATGGCTCATCATTTGGCAAAATGGGGTGTATGTACATACAAAGGGAATCCTATTTGTGTTTTCGTTTGCTCATTTTTGAGTAGAGTGGTTTGGTCCATCTTTGCCATTGTCAACAGATCTTGTTTCAGAGTCTGTTTGTTTTTCCCTGTTTGATATAGAGCCCTAGCATTTCCTCACTATGGTGGAGGAAATCTTTGTCCATACTACATGTTCTTTTAATTCTATGAAGCTGGTCGTAAAACCCCAGATTCTTTTGTTCGGATGAATGATACGGGTCTGATCAGAGGTATGCTTGGGAAGTAGGGGTTTAGCATATAAATATGTTTTTATCGAATTGCCGATTTTTGTCATTTTGACATCCAGAAAATTTACCGTATCTGTTGAATGTTCAGCAGTGAATTTTATCGTCAGATGAGAAGAGTTCAGATCGAGCAGGCAACAATAATAGACACAGATCACAATCAGGAAATCAGAACAATGGCAACAACATCAGCTTCGACAATTTTTGAATCAGAAACTTTCCTACAACACAACGAAGAATGAATTACTTCCCCAAGGCAGACCAGACAAATCTTTGGTGTCATGATCAAAAATCTAATCAACCAGACAATAAACAATGAAAACATACAAAGTGAAAATGAAGATTTCTAAACAAGGAAGTAGAGAGTATACTGACAAAACTCCATTGTCAAAGAGGCAACACACCACCTGACAGAGATGTCAATAGTCTATACAATAGCCAAAAAGTGCTGCGACTTGCTACAAAAAGTCTTGAAAAATAAACAAGAGCAACGCTAATGCGTGTGCTAATGCCCCCAAAGGTAGCCAAGTCATACTCACATGAGGATAATCAGACAACAGCTTCACTGCTGCTACATTGCAGAACAACACTACATTGCAGAACAACAGTTAGGAATGGCAAAGTGCCAATAAAATTATTATTACTTATATTTTGTTAATATGTTTTGTAACAACAGACAACAGCTTCATTGCTGCTACATTGCAGAACAGCACTAAGGAGTCAGTTATAAAAAAAAAGTTATAAAAATAATTGCAGATGACTTGAATGGAGCCATATTGAATAATAACTGAAAGAGGCAAAAATAGGAATAGTACATACCTTTGTTAAAAATTCTCAAACCAGTGAAAAAGTAGAACTGGTCTTGCATCTTTTCCAAGTGAAAAAGGGGGCATAACTGCATCAAAAATTGCCGAGTCAAACCTCAAATTAAAACCGACCTATACTTTGACATGAGTAATCAGCATATAAAATTTGAAACTCATTGGTTCAGCCAAACAATTTTAATTGGTAGGATACCAAAAAATCATCAATTTTCAAAGTAAATAAGGGACGTAACTCCTGTAAGATTTGTCGGACGAAACCCTAGGTACAAAGGCAACCATTCCCCCAAGCTGCCCTATCACCATACCAAAGAACATTAAAATCCGACAATTGATGTTCGAGTTATAATACAAAATGTTCGTACAGACGGATGGATGGACATCCTAACAAATTGGTAGTTATGTGGCTATTTTTATGGGACTACAATAAAATGCATGTCCATTATATTAAAACAAGTGAATTCGGGGAATATTTTTGGGGTGGTAGCAAACCCTGACACTACCCTTTACTGACCCTAACCCTAATCCCACCACCCCCAATTCTAAACCCCACCCTAGACTAATGAAAATTCAATATATTCCTAGTCTATTTTAACTAAAATGAATGTCCATCGTATTAAAACAACTTTTTGGGTGAAAAATGTTTGGGGTGGTAGCAAACCCTAACCCTACCCTTTACTGACCCTAACCTCACCCCACCCCCAACTCCAAACCCCACCCTAGAATAATGACATTTAACTATGTGACTAGTCAAATAAATTGCGGTAGTCACCTAACCCCCATTTCTACCAACAAATAGCCACCTAAACTCCCATATGTCTGCCCAGACGGACGGACGGATGGATGGACGGATGGATGGAGATGGACGGACATTATGTGCAACCCCAAAATAGGAACTTTCGCACTCACCCACTACTATATCAATGTGATAAATATATATCAAAATATTGCATGAAATATTTTCTTAGACTATAGCAAAAAAAACCTATAAAAACATAACAATATTTAACACCAAGAGGCCCCAGGGAGCCTGAGGGCGCTCACCTGACATGGTAGCCTAAATATCAACCCAGAGAATTGATTTCAACAAGTTGCATCTGCTCCTCCTAAGAAAAGCCTCCTACCAAATATCCAAAGATTCTGACCAGTGGATCTAAAAAAATGATTTTTAAAGAATATTCCTCATGAACTAAGTTATAATTCGGGCTCTCACAGGGAGCCCATATATGAACCCAGGGACTTGGCTTTAACAAACTTGAATCTCAAGCCCCGAAGGATGCTGCACACCAAATATCAAAACATTCTGACTGCTGGATCTGAAGAAGAAGATTTTTAAAGAAAATTCCTCATTCTGAACTAAGTTCCAATTCAAGCTCCCACAATGAGCCCAAATATGGACCTAGGGACATGGCTTGAACAAACTTGAATCTTACCCCCTAAGGATGCTGCATAAAAAATATCAAAAGCATTCATCTGATGGATCTGAAGAAGATTTTTAAAGAAAATTCCTCATTTTGAACTAAGTTGTCATTTGGGATCCCATAGTGAGCCCAAATGTGAACCAAGGGACTTGGCTTGAACAAACTTGAATCTCAGCCCCCTAAGATTGCTGCATGCCAAATATCAAAGCATTCGGACTGCTGAATCTGAAGAAGAAGATTTTTAAAGAAAAATTCCTCATATTGACTAAGTTATAATTCGGGCTCCCACAGGGAGCCCAAATATGGACCCAGGAACTTGGCTTTAACAAACTTGAATCCCCCCCCCCCCTAAGGATGCTACACACCACATATCAAAACATTCCGACTGCTGGATCTGAAGAAAAAGATTTTTTAAGAAAATTCCTCATATCAAACTAAGTTACAATTCAAGCTCCCACAGAGAGCCCAAATATGGACCTAGGGACATGGCTTGAACAAACTTGAATCTCACCTCCCTAAGGATGCTGCTTACCAAATATCAAAACATTCTGACTGCTGCATCTTAAGAAGAAGATTTTTAAAGAAAATTCCTCATTTCGAACTAAGTTACAATTCAAGCTCCCACAGTGAGCGTAAATATGGACCTAGGGACATGGCTTGAACAAACTTGAATCTCACCTCCCTAAGGATGCTGCATACCAAATATCAAAACATTCCGACTGCTGGATCTGAAGAAGAAGATTTTTTAAGAAAATTCCTCATTTCGAACTAAGTTACAATTCAAGCTCCCACAGTGAGCCCAAATATGGACCTAGGGACAAGGCTTGAACAAACTTGAATCTCACCCGCCTAAGGATGCTGCATACCAAATATCAAAACATTCTGACTGCTGGATCTGAAGAAGATTTTTAAAGAAAATTCCTCATTTTGAACTAAGTTATAATTTGGGCTCCCACAGTGAGCCCAAATATGAACCCAGGGACTTGGCTTGAACAAAATTGAATCTCACTCCCCTAGCATGGTGCATACCCAATATCAAAAGATTCTGCCAGCTGGATCTTGAGAAGAAGATTTTTAAAGAAATTTGCCTGAAATGCGCTAAGTTCAAATTTGGGCAGCTATACTGACCCCAAATATGAACCCAGGGAGCCGATTTGAACAAACTAGAATCAGATCCACCCCACAATGTTGCATACCAAATATCAAAAGATTCTGCCTGCTGGATCTGGAGAAGAAGATTTTTTAAGAAATTTGCCTGAAATGCACTAAGTTCCAATTCGGACTTCTATAGTGAGCCCAAATATGAATCCAGGGGGCCGATTTGAACAAACTTGAATCAGATCCACCCCACAATGTCGCATACCAAATATCAAAAGATTCTGCCTGTTGGATCTGGAGAAGAAGATTTTTAAAGAAATTTGCCTGAAATGCACTAAGTTCCAATTCAAGCTTCTATAGTGAGCCCAAATATGAACTCAGGGGGCCGATTTGAACAAACTTGAATCAGGTCCACCCCACAATGTCGCATACCAAATATCAAAAGATTCTGCCTGCTGGATCTGGAGAAGAAGATTTTTAAAGAAATTTGCCTGAAATGCACTAAGTTCCAATTCAAGCTTCTATAGTGAGCCCAAATATGAACTCAGGGGGCCGATTTGAACAAACTTGAATCAGGTCCACCCCACAATGTTGCATACCAAATATCAAAAGATTCTGCCTGCTGGATCTGGAGAAGAAGATTTTTAAAGAAATTTGCCTGAAATGCACTAAGTTCCAATTCGAGCTTCTATAGTGAGCCCAAATATGAATCCAGGGGGCCGATTTGAACAAACTTGAATCAGATCCACCCCACAATGTTGCATACCAAATATCAAAAGATTCTGGCTGCTGGATCTGGAGAAGAAGATTTTTTAAGAAATTTGCCTGAAATGCACCAAGTTCGAAATCAGGCTCCTATACTGAGCCCAAATATGAACCCAGGGGGCCAATTTGAACAAACTTGAATCAGATCCACCCTACAATGTTGCATACCAAATATCAAAAGATTCTGCCTACTGGATCTGGAGAAGATTTTTTAATGTTTTTCCTATTGCCTACAGTGTTAAAAAGTGCTGACTCAGCACTTTTTCAAAGTCCCGAAACTCTACCCTATGATAAAACCGATGGCAATTTTTTTTTACCAATCCTTTCTGTTGGTCTCAAGGAAGCTTCACATCAAATAAAATTCTCACTGCCGTGCAGTTTTGGAGATATGGGCGTTTTAATTTTTTTCTATTTTTAGCTCCTGCAGTTCCCATGGGTCTGCGGGAAAAACATTTTTGGCATAAATTAGGTACTTATGACCCAATAAGCCCTCACATAAAATTTGGTTCAAATCGGCCTCTCGGTTCGGAAACCTTAAATTTGGGGTGGGGTCAAAATTCTTGCCCCTCCCATAAAGTCACCAAATATTGCCCCTCAAACTTTTCTTGAACAAACTTGAGTCTACACCTCAAAAGAAAGCTTCATACCAAATATCAAGTCTCTGCTACTGCTGGTTCATGAGAAGAAGATTTTCAAAGATTTTGGTGCCCCTTGGGAACGTGGCCCCACCCAGGAGGAGGGGCAACTTCATTTGAACAAATCTGAATTGACATTAGGTAATAAACATTTACCCAACATTTGAAAAATATTGGGCCAGTGGTTTCTTCGGAGAAGTTGGTTTTGTAAAGTTTACGCCGGACGACGACGGACGGACGATGGACGGAAAGCGATTAGTAAAGCTCCCCTTGAGCTTCGCTCAGGTGAGCTAAAAATTTATTATGTATATACTTATGGTCCGGACATAACAATAGCATACCTGGTAAAAAAGCATACAAAAACATACCCGCCAACTATTAAAATATAACCGACGATGAACATAAGTTAACATACCTGATGGGTACACACAAAATATACCTAATCAGTACACTAAGCTATACCCGATGGGCACTGAAATATACCTGATGGGAACACACATATATACCTGATGGATAATAAAATATATACTTGATGGGTATATACCCAATGGGTACACAAATATATCTGACAGGTACACAAATATATACCCAATTGGTATACAATATATACCAGACAGATACACAAAAATATACCCAATGGGTATACAAAAGTATACCCGATGGGTATATTATTACATCAACAACAAAAAGGTATAAAAAGTGTGAACACCATTAGGAAACTTTCATGCCTTTCATGCACCAAGTTCGAAATCAGGCTCCTATACTGAGCCCAAATATAAACCCAGGGGGCCGATTTGAACAAACTTGAATCAGATCTACCCCACAATGTTGCATACCAAATATCAAAAGATTCTGCCTGCTGGATCTGGAGAAGAAGATTTTTTAAGAAATTTGCCTGAAATGCTCTAAGTTCGAAATCGGGCTCCTATACTGAGCTCAAGTATAAACCCAGGGGGCCGATTTGGACAAACTTGAATCAGATCCACCCTACAATGTTGCATACCAAATATCAAAAGATTCTGCCTGCTGGATCTGGAGAAGAAGATTTTTTAATGTTTTTCCCATTGCCTACAGTGTTAAAAAGTGCTGACTCAGCACTCTTTCAAAGTCCCGAAACTGTACTCTATGATAAAACTGATGGCAATTTTTTTTTACCAATTCTTTTTGTTGGTCCTAAGGAAGCTTCACACCAAATAAAAATTCTCGGTGCCGTGCAGTTTTGGAGATATGGGCGTTTTAATTTTTTTCTATTTTTAGCTCCTGCGGTTCCCATGGGGCTACGGGAAAAAAAAAATCAGCATAAATTAGGTACTTATGACCCAATAAGCCCTCACATAAAATTTGGTTCAAATCAGCCTCTCGGGTTGGAAAATAGAAATTTCGGGCGGGGCCAAAAATTTTGCCCCTCCCATAACGACGCCAAGTATAGCCCCACAAACTTCTCTTGAACAAATCTGAGTCTACACCTCTAAAGGAAGCTGCACACCAAATATCAAGTCTCTGCTACTGCTGGTTCATGAGAAGAAGATTTTTTAAGATTTCAGCTCACTTTTTGGGTGTGGCCCGACCCACGGGCAGGGCAACTTGATTTGAACAAAATCAAATTGCGATGTCATAACAAACTATTATCTCAAATATCAATTAAATTGGTTCAGCGGTTTGGGAGGAGAAGACGCAAACACCATGTTCACGGACGACGGCCGACAGACGACGGACGACGGACGGTGAGTGATCACTATAGCTCTCCTGACTGAAAGTCAGGTGAGCTAAAAAAGCAGTTGTCACATGTGGCAGCAGTCCAAACTTGGAATCTTAGGGTCATTTCACACTGGACACAAGCGAGTGAATTTTACGGTTGGATTTTGTCGTACGACACAAATTTCTGTGACAGAATGGTGTGTCCTCTCACAAAGCGAATATATCGAGTTGCTGCCTGTTGGCGTGATAGTGATTTTATGCTTCACAAGTTTTTGATCTGCACGCAAATAATTGATCGTGTCGCTCGTGAATAGAATATTTTCCACGCCCTCTTTCTCTATTTCTCGATGACACAATAATCATTTGCCAGGACACAATGGACGATTTCACAAGCAAACTCATTTCAGAAGTTCAGTGCTTCCCTTGTTTATAGGATACAAAGTCAAAAGAATTCAAGAATAAAAAAAGAAGAGATAATGCTTAGGAGAAGATTGCCAGAATATTGGAAACAAGTGGTTAGTCGATATGATTTAACTAGAGTGATGTCACACAATGGCAATGCTTTGACGCAAAATAGTCGGAGCCATTTTTTGTTAACTGTTTACCTAACGAATCTGCCATATCTCCACTCGTGATATACAAAATTTGCTATTCAAATTTTATTTTTTCATTTCTCTACTTCAAAACATACCTCATGACCTATTAATGGAACAAACTTGATGAGCTTGTTCCAATAAGGAGTAATAAGCCATGGTCAAAAGTAAATAAATAAAAAATGAAAAAATCTGAGGTTTCAAAAAATAAAAATAATTTGAACTGTTGGCTTCAACTTGTGTAAGGTAAAGGATTAAAGATGCAGTACATAAAGCAATGTTGGGCTATACGAGTCAAATTTCTTTTTTGCATGTTGTGATAACTCCCAATCCTTCAAAATGCATTTTGGGAATAATTGCCTAAGTGACAATTTGTGTGTGTGTGTGTGTGTGTGTGTGTGTGTGTGTGTGTGTGTGTGTGTGTGTGTGTGTGTGTGCGTTTGTCTTACCAACTTGACGAGGTAACTAGACAAAAGAGTTTGCGTGTTTCGCCTTACCGAGGTACAAAAGACAAAAGAAACCCTTTACCTCGGTTGTTTTCCCAGAACTGTACCGGCAAAACGAGGTTGAAACCGTTAGTCCACACAAAGGACAAACAATGGGGTACCTCGGTATGTAGGGTAGACAAGACTGTGTGTGTGTGTGTGTGTGAGGGGGGTGGGGGGGGGGGGGAGCAGTTGTGGAACCTATATTGAAACCTGGCCTGTATTACTAGCTGGAAAATACACATAACAACTTTGGTTGAAATCAAATAATCCAAACTGGAGTTATCAGTCAGAAACCAATTGTTCACAGACAGATAGATGGACCGATAGATGGACAGACGAAAGTCATGACTATAGACCTAACTATAAACAGTCAGGCTAAAAAGGCATTTTGTACCAAAGAAAAAATGTTGTATGAATGGCCCTGGGTGAGGAGGTGGTGGGGTGGGGGGATGAGGGGTGGGGGAGAGTGGGGGTGTGTTTGGGGAGTCCATTTTTTTTTTCACATGTGGTCAGTCTAAATCCTTCAGAATGCATTTTGAGCAAAGAAAAAAAAAATACCTAACTGGCACCATGGGGGTGGGGGGAGGGGGGGGGGGGGGGTGATGGCGTTTGTCTGGGTTTTAACCACAAACATGAACAAAAACTGTAAAAAAGCATTTTTGACGAAAGAAAAAAAAAAATGCCTAATTGGAGGGGAGGGGGGGGGGGGGCAGGGGGGGGGGGGGGGGGGTTCGTGAGTTTAAAAAAAGGTTCCGCATGTAGTGATTGTAAATAGTTCAAAATGCATATTCGAGGAAAGAAAGAAAAAAATGCCTAATTGGGGGGGGGGGGGGGGGGGGGGGGAGGGAATAATTTCTGTCTGGATTTTTAACCACAAACTTTAACCAAAACTGTAAAAAAGTATTTTTGACAAAAGGAAAGAAAGGGTTCTAGTTCAAAATGCATATTGGAGGAAATAAAAAAAAAAAAGCCTAATTGGGGGGTGGGGGGGTGGGGTTTAACCAAAACTGTATACAAGCATTTTTGATGAAAGAAAAAAAAAGTGCCTAATAATTGGCCCCCGGCAAGGGGGGGAGGGGGGAATGGAGTGGGGGGGGGGGGGGGTAAGTTTAAAAAAAGGTTCCACATGTAGTGACTGTAAATAGTTCAAAATGCATATTGGAGAAAAGAAAAAAAAAGCCTAATGGGGGGGGGGGGGGGGGGGGGGGGGGGGGGGGGTTAGGGGTTAGGGGGTGATGGTGTTTGTGTGGGGCTTTAACCACAAACTTGGAGTCATCCTACCAAGCTACAATGAAATTCCTTCATAATTAAGGCTTGCGGAATATTCTAAAGGTTTTCGGCTTCAGCCCTCTGTTGCCGTCACAGTTGCCCAAAAAGGGACGTTCTCATCTAGACATTATATGAAGTCAGCCTATCAAGTTACAATGAAATCCCTCCATAAATATGACCTGTAGACTGTGCTAAAGGTTTTCAGGCTTCGGGCCCCTGTTGCCGTCACAGTTGCACAAAAGGAGACGTTCTCATCTAGACATTATATGAAGTCAACCTATCAAGTTACAATGAAATGTCTCCATAAATATGACATGTAGACTGTGCTAAAGGTTTTCGGGCTTTGGGCTCGGGCAGCCATCATGGAGAATGAATGATTGCAATCAAAAGGGGACAATCTCATCTGGGCATCATGTGGATTGATCCTACAAAGTTACAATGAAATCCCTTCATAAATATGACCTGTAGACTGTGTTGAAGATTTTCGGGCTTCGGGCACCTGTAGCCATCACAGGTGCCCAATCACGTCCAACAGGGGACTTTCTCATGTGTAGAAATTATATGAAGTCAACCTATGAAGTTACAATGAAATCCCCTCCATAAATATGACCTGTAGACTGTGCTAAAGGTTTTCGGGTTTTGGGCTCGGGCAGTTGTGACGGTTGGTAGATCACGCCCAAATGGGGAAATTCTCATGTAGACTCATATGGAGTCATCGTATCAAGTTACAATGAAATCTGTCCATATTAAACATGACCTGCAGGACTTGTGCTAATAGTTTTGGGGTTTCGGGCTTGGGCAGCCATCACGGTTGACATATCATGCCCAAACGGGGACTTTCTCATCTAGGCATTATACAGAAGCATTCTATGAAGTTGCAATGAAATCCCTTCATAAATACAACCTGTAGACTGTGCTAATGGTTTTCAGGTTTTGGGCTCAGGCAGCCATACCGGTTGACCGATTACGACCAAAATTGGGACATTCTCATGTAGACATGACCTAAAACCTGCATATGAAATTTCGTGATGATCAGACAAGAAATACTGGGTACTTGAAGGTTGAACAAAAAACTTTAACCACAAACTTTAACCAAAACTCCAAATGTCAACTAAACAGGAATAAGAACCCCCCCCCCAAAAAAAAAAAAAAACCCACTTGAACCTTCAGTAAAAAACTTTAACCACAAACTTTAACCAAAAACTCCAAATGTTAACAGACGGACAGATGGACGGACGGACGGATGGACGGACAAAAGTCATTACTATACCCCTTACTGTAAACAGTCGGGCTAAAAATGGATACTGTTTGATTTTTTGTGAAAGTTTTAGAAACTGAATGTGTAGTGTAACTGCTTATCGTTCTTTTTTTTTTCTCCACAGACCAGCAATGTCGAGAAAGCTGGAAGAATTTATGGGACATGTTTATGCAGCATCGCAGGAAGGTAACCACCAAAAAAAGTGGTCAGGGAGCAACTGAGGTTAAACCCTAGAATACTATCAGAGCATGCTTTTTCTGAAATCATCGTCTGAGTCCTGGGAAACAATCTCTAATATCTGTTCTGTTGAATCACCTGAGGCTTTGCCAGATGAAAATGTGCACAAGGACTCTTCAGAGGCTGAAATGCAAAATAATGTTGTTGAACAGCAGAAACCATCAAATCGTGAAGTTCACTTTGGGCGAAAGAAAAAACGTAGACCCAATGACTACTTCAACGAGAATGCTGGAAGTTGCTGAAAAATTATTAGATGAGAAGCCAGTAAATGAACCTCCACCACCGCCTCCACCATCTGATGATGAAGTAGATCTATCTTTGAAGAGTTTGGGCTCTTCTCACAGATCCCTCAGGCCTTGCAAGAGGTCAAAGGAAAAAATGAGAATTGAATACGTCATACACAAGCTTCAATATGGACCATCTACAAGCAGTGTCAGAACACTTGCATCAACTACTGCGATTCCTCAACAATATGGACGACCTGCTGCCGATACAGTTCTAGATCTCTCTGTATCAAAAGAAAATTAAAAATGAAAATTAAAGACATAGGGTTTATTTTTGAAAATACCATGAGTGATTTGGATTGATATGTAATTTAATAGTTAATAAAATTACATTACAAATATTTAAGCACAATCTACAATCTTCCTTTAGTCATGGTGCACATGCATATTCTTCCGGCCATGAAACTTTCCCTTCCCTATTTCCAAGTTAAAAAAACATCTCGAACCAATGCTGCTCGTCTTCCGGTGTGATTACCACCAACATGTCGAATTCTGTTGAACACAGTTCCTTGTTCACTCTCGGAAAGAGACAATGGGTCATCATTTCTGGGTTGAAGAAAATTATGCAAAACTACTGCGGTCTTCACAAGTTTGTCCACATTTTTGGGAATCAAGAGAATTTTCCACTGAAAAATCTCCCACTTCTGTGCGAAAATACCGAACGCATTTTCCACTAATTGGTGAGGTCTTGAAAGTCTCTAGTTGAAAAGTTTTTTGCTTTGAATACGTCATACATATGGATAGTGATGCCTTGAGCAAATTAAGCATATAATTGAAGTCGTCCATTTCCATCCGAAATAAATTCTTGGATTTGTCTGGGTGTTCCCTCAATTCAGGTACCATTGTCTGATATGTGCCAAGTGTAGTCTATCTTTGGCACAAAGGGTGAACCCAGTATCTTCGTCAACCTTTTATTCACTTTTGAGCTAGCATTAACATTAATATGCCAACAAATCTGCATTTCTTATAACGCCAAGATGAATATCTGTTTGTGGCCATCATGCGTTGCTGATGATCATGAAACCTAGCTGAAATAATCCACTCAAATAAATGTCGATACCGATCGTGTCACTTGTGTCATCTCGTGTGAGTTGCTTTGTGTGAGGACACAGCATTCTGTCACCACGATTTGTGTCGTACAACAAAATCTGACTGTAAAAATCACTCGTTCGCATCCAGTGTGAAATGACATTTAGACTGTAAAATTTGTTTGTTCTTAACACAATTAAAGAAATCCTGAACAGAAACTGAGTTTTTTACCCTGGAACTGAACCAAAACCAAATCTCAAAAATCGAAATAACCCAGCTCTTCTAGAATTTTGTGTTTCGGTTAAACTGAAAGTATTGGAGCATTTGCAATTCAGATTATTTTAGTTCAGATAATGAACAAGGATACTTGCCTGCTAATAATTAACAATTAGCAATCAACACATTTTGCATCTGTCTTTCAGAAAGGACGACGGACAGAAAACAAAACAAGAAAAAATGTTACTTAGGTAACACATGCCACCCCCCCCCCCCCAAAAAAATCACCTTGACCTTACGGACCTGGCCGTAGTGTGTGAAACATCCACCCATTGTCCTTTATAATTGAGTGAAGTTAGAAGATTGTAGCCCTAATAGTTTTGGAGTATGCTTGAGACACGATTTGTGACCCTGAACATATGAAGGTCAATTGTGACCTTCACTTGCAGATGCGACGGAAACTATTATACGCGAAACACCTTCTGACTGTATTTAACATTTGTAAAAAGTTTAACAATTGTACTATGATTCATTTCTGAATTATGGCTGAGACACGAATATTGCCAGATTTTTAGTGTGACCTTAAAATATGACCTTGACCTTGAGGGTACGAACCTGGCTATGGTGTGTGGCACATCCTCCCATGGTCCTTTATAATTGTGTGAAGTTTGATGACTGTGGCCCTAACCGTTTTCGAGTTATTGGCTTGGACACACGCACGCACGCACGCACGCACGCACGCACGCACACACGCATGCACGCACTTCAATCACTATATGCCACCCAACTTAAGTCGGAGGGCATAATAAAAAGTACATACACTTTTCATAACAATATTTCAACTAAAACGTAAAACAGGCAATTGAATGTACTTAGAGCTTAGCAAACTTTGAGTAGTATACATTACATAGAGAGTGTATTATCACTACATCACATGTGGAGTGGAGATTACACCCAAACAATAACTGCAAAATTGCTTGTGTTTTTGTCCATATGTGCAGAATTTGAAAGTGATACTTTGGGTGATAACTCCATTCTACAGGTGATTTTGTTACAATCTGCTCTCCACATACTGTAGGTGAAGCTCCGATTTCTTAAAATCGAAATTCTAGTTGATATTGTTGACGTGAGTGATTGGGTTTTTTTTTTTTTGGTCTGCAGACAGAGAGTTTTAAAAACTAAGATGGCTGGATACTTTGCATAATTTATGTTCCAAAGAAAACCCTGGATGTACTATGTTATGTATATTGTGCTAATTGTTGTTCATACCAAATTAATCTAAATCTGTATTAGCGTTTGGAGGTTATAACTTAAAAAGTGGTATTGCTATTTTTAGAAGACTTAGATGTGAGTCTTCCATGGAAGACATGTGTCGCCTGCACTATATTTTAATATTTCAGACAGAATTCTAAGTGGAAAGGGGCATAACTCTGGAAAAAATGCAGCGGATCAAAAAATAAAATAGGAGGTGCACAATGTCATTAAGTGATAAAGAATCACTGAAAGTTTCATCAAAATCCATTCATAGGTTAAAGAGGAGTGGTGGATAAGAGAAAGTGTGACGCGGACGACGACGCGGACGAAGCAAGACGACAAATAACTCTGGAAAAAATACAGCGGATCAAAAAATAAAATAGGAGGTGCACAATGCCATTATGTAATAAAGAATCACTGAAAGTTTCATCAAAATCCATTCATAGGTTAAAGAGGAGTGGCGGATAAGAGAAAGTGTGACGCGGACGACTTGGATGACGTGGACGACGACGCGGACGATGCAAGACGACAAAAGTAATCCCCATATGTCGCTCCCCACTTCGTGGGGCGGCGACACAAAAATGGTCAATGAACGATCGCTTTTGATGTTTGTCAATGCCAAAATGTGACATCCTTTGCATCTTGTTGATATGTATGCATCATTGTGTCAAGTATCATAACAACTGACCTTGAATTATTTACTGAACACGAAAAGCAGACGACACTTGCAAAAAAACTTCTTCAATAACTAATTTTTTGCAAGTGTCGTCACAAAAAGATAGGTTATGACCCCTCATTGGAACGAGCTCGGTGAGCCCGTTCCAGAGGGGTCATAACCTATCTTTTTGAGACAAAAAATAATGAAAATTAATTGGCGATTTTTTAGAATAGTGCTGTCCGGTTTTGGCCGTTACATTGGATAAAGGGTTAACTAAGTGATGGTGACATTTGTTACTTGTGTACAGATGGATACGCATCCAGAAAAAAGGTTTATCACCATAAATTGCACCCCACTTAATTGGATATCTTTTAATTAAATAACTCTATTAACTGAATATAATTTCCGACACAAAACCATTTACCATACATTATGTACAATTTTGATGTGTTGATTGCAAATAGATTATAGAGTAAACTCCTATTAATTGAATAAAAAATCCTGTAATATGTTGAGAAATCACCCTGACCGTCATCAAATGTCTCTTATTTATAGACCAATTTGGTCTGAATGCATACAATACAGACAAGATAAAACAAGATAAAATAGATTAAATGCTCAGTTTGTCCCTAGAATACTTGAAAGTGAACAAATCCCTGTTAATTGAATACTCCCATTAATTGAATATTTTTTACTTTCAAAGTGGCTATTCAGTCAACAGGATTTCACTGTACCCAAATTCCTGTTTGGCGGGGGATAAAAGGTATGACACAAATCAATGTCTTCAGAATCAATAGACATTGCTGTCAATCACAGTAAATCAACAACTTTGTGGTTGTTATCAACCTTAGCTTTTTTAGATAAAAACCAAGAGACAAAATATGCTGAAAAGAAAACAGGAAAACGTTCCTTGACTAATTATTTTTGTGCTTGGCAAAAACTGCCTTCCAACATAAACATGTACTGCTTCATTTCACTGGGTTAACATGAGAATTAAAGATGGGCAGTATTTGAACTCTGAGTTCAGTATGGGTTTTGGTATTTTCAGGGTGGGGGGGGGGGGGTATACTGCAGTATAGGTTGATATTTGGTATCTGACTTGACTGAGATTTGTTGATAGTACCAAAGGGGAATTCACATCAGAATGAAAGTGTCAATGACACTGTAGTTCAACTTGTCAAGACAAAGACATGTACATGTATAGTATGTGACACAGCAATGACAAACATCTAGGTAATGACCTGATAACAAAGGTACATATAAAGTATTGTAACGGTCTGTACATAAATACTGACCGTTGCCTGTAACAAATGTATAGGTAAAGTATTGTAAAGGTGGGTGACAGTCAGATGCTAAACTAGAAAAGAAATCTTTGAGTCCCAGAGTGGGTCTGACTGAACCCCAAAATATTTGTTCTCATAGCACAGTGATAACAAAGGCACCCCAAAACACACTCATTCCTGTCCCCAAGGTGAAAACAAAGGTACCCAACAAGTTTCGTGAAGATTAGTTCACAAATATGAGCTGGGTAGAAGTTGTGACAAAAAACTGATTGGACCTAATTTCGATACAAAATGGCCACTGGCAGCCATCTTGAATTTTGGACTGCACCCAGAAACACTCGTTCTCGTCCCAAGGTGATAACAAAGGTACCCAAGAAGTTTTGTGAAGATCGGTTCATAAAAACAGCCTCTTGCCCGAGCCGTATTGACATGTGCACTTACTGTGTATAAGTAGCACTGAATAAATCAAAGTTCATCTAATTTGCATAATTTCTGCACGAGAAAAAAACCCGTACTACATGTGATGTATTCCATGTTACTAAACATTCATACAAAAATTTATTCAAATCAGAACTTTCATACAGAAGTTCTGTACAAAAGACTGATTGCACTAATTTTGGTACAAAATGGCTGCTGGTGGCCATCTTGAATTTTGGACCACACCCAAAAACACTCGTTCTCATCCCACGGTGATAACAAAGGTACCCAAGAAGTTTCGTAAAGATCGGTTCATAAATACGGCCTCTAGCCTGAGCCGTATAGAAGTTGTGTACAAAAAAACTGATTAGACCTAATTTCGGTACAAAATGGCCACTGGCAGCCATCTTGAATTTTGGACCGCACACAGAAACACTCGTTCTCGTCCCAAGGTGATAACAAAGGTACCCAAGATGTTTCGTGAAGATCGGTTCATAAATACAGACTGTAGCCCGAGCCGTATTGACATGTGTACTTACTGTGTGTAAGTAGCACTGAAAAAATCAAAGTTCATCTAATTTGCATAATTTCTGCGCGAGAAAAAAACCCGTATTATATGTGATGTATCCCATGGTACTAAACATTCACACAAAAAATTATTCAAATCAGCGCTTTCATATGGAAGTTCTGTGCAAAAATCTGATTGCACCAAATTTTGTACAAAATGGCTGCCATCGGCCATCTTGAATTTCGGACCGGACCCAAAAACACTCGTTCTCGTCCCATGGTGATAACAAAGGTACCCAAGGAGTTTCGTAAAGATCGGTTCATAAATAAGGCCTCTAGCCCGAGCCGTACTGGCATTTGCACTTACAGTGCTGAAAGTAACACCAATAAACATCAAGCGGACGTCCCCGGACGACAGGCCATGGCATAAGCTCAAATTTGGCTTCGCCAAAGTTGAGCTAAAAATACAGAATAAGTTGATCTTGTACCATTGCGCCACAAATGCCACAGCCAATGACCTCAACGCTGGCTTCCTTTTGCCAACACAAATCATATCTGCAGTAATTTGTGACATGTTCAAACTCACCTTAACCTTAAAGGCCTATTTCATGCTTTTGTGATCTCAGAGCATGTGCCATTAATTTGCCATCCTTAGGTGGCCTGCTGACAAAAGACAAATCCATTTGGCAGTGATTTCTTGTCAAATCTTGGCTGCCACAACAGGCAGTAAAGACATGACAAGAAATCACTGCTAAGCAATTTGATATGTACAGGTTGTATACTTGTGGGAATTCAGGACGATTACCCAAGCCTTCATTGGTTAACAAAACTGAAAAGAAAATCTGTCACTTCTTTCATAAAAATTAACACTTCAGCTGCTATCAAGCCTCAACAAGGTCTTATAAAAAGCAAAAGCAAGAAAATTTGAAAATAAAGATGGTTTCAGTATTTTATGATTGGTACAGTTCAGTCTTATCCCCATGGTATCGGTTCGGTTTTTCGGTTCATTGCCCATCTTTATTGGGAATCTTATGTCCCAATTTCGATCCCTGTCCAGGACGACCCACGTTGTGTCCTTGGCAAGGCACTTTATCCCAGTTGCCTACATGGGAGCACCACGATGCCATGTACTGAGGCGTACTGCACGTCGATGGTACACATGTCTTCAACCACTGTAATCCTGTTTGAGCGGAGCTTGAACAGAGTTAGAATGAGGAGGAGCTGACAGTTGCTTGTCAATACTCAGTGGTTCTTTCTGGGCACTCCGGCTTCTTCCACCTGTAAAACTGTCACGGTCACGATTAGCCATTGTGCATAAGTATGTGACCTTAAACACCAATAAATAAATAAACATATTGGGAATCTTACACCAGTGAAATATAACTATGCTTGGCCGACTTCTTGTGGTTCCCACAGTGAAGTTCCTCAAATGATGGGAGTACTGCTCTACTGGACAGGAAGAGTTATGAATGAGGTTGAGGGTTAAGTGAAAAAGTAGACTTCCAATTTATTGTGGCTCTAATCAACCAGAAAAGATAAAATTTATTTGGTAAACAAGACTCAAGGGACAAACTATTTCACGCATGAAAAGTTTATCTCTGATTCGTGGAGTGATGACATGTACTTATTATGCTATTATTTATTGCTGGTTAGGGACACTTTCACCATCTATTATCCTATGACAATTATGGTGTCATTAAATATCGTTATGCAATCAATATTATGGTGTCATACACATCTGATGTTGACGACATATGATAATTCCAGACAATTAAGATGTAATTATTTATACTTTAACATCTAGCACTCTGGTAGCGCAACAGAATTTTCTCCAATCACTCTGTTTTTATCTTGTTTAACTATGAATTTAACCAAATATATCTCGTTTGACAGAGCTCACCAAGCTCTTTCAAAAAGGCATATTTGGTTAAATATTGAACTGCATTATGGGAAATATTTGCTGCTGAAAACTTTGCCATTTTGACATCATAGTGCAGAGGGTTAATATGGTGTTAATCCTTTACCCAGTGCAGATGATATCAAAATTTATTATTTTAATTATTCCTTTTGGAAATTTTTCAAAATATTTCAATAAAATGACATCATGTGAACCCTCATTGGAACGAACTCAATGAAAAAATGGAAGTGTCAATGACACTGTAGCTCAATTTGACAAACTTGAACTTGGTAAGTTATAAATGAAATGGCAAAATTGAAGATCATTGGTACCAATGTTATTTGATGAAATTTCAACATAACAGCATTGTGTGTGCACAACGTCAGAGTTATCCATGCATTTTTAAATGTAAACTGTAAGACTGGCTAAAGGAAGAATGTTGATACACAAATTCAGTATGTTCAGAGGTTATTGTAAATGGCAACTTTTTTCACAGAAATGAATGCTAATCAACAGCTCTTATCTAGAGTTCTTGACTAATGAGCACACTAAGTTCAAAAACAATCCTATGATAAATGTGGCCTGTAGGCCATGTCAAAGAATGTTGATGCACAAATGCAATAAATTCAAAGATTGTTGCTAACAGCAACAGTTTTTGATGGAAATGAAAAGAAAATCAATAGCTCCTATCTTTGTCACCCTGCATAAGCATACAAAGTTTCAAAACAACCTGATAATGAATGTGCCCTCTGAGGTATACCAAAGGAAGATGTTAATGCACAAATACACTAAGTAGAAGGTCATTGCTTTGTGGCAATGTTTTGTTTTTGTTTTCTTGGGGGTGGGGGGGGGGGGGGATAAATATACCCTACAGAGAGTGCAAAAGGGATAAGTTGATGCACAAATGCAGTAAGTTCAAAGGCTGGTGATAACGACAATAACTTTTTATGGAAATTAAAAAATAGCTCACATCTAGAGGTCACCCCAAACACACATACCAAGTTTCAAGGTGATCCAATCATAAATGTGCCCTGAAGGGTGTGTTAAAGGGAAATATTGAGGTATGACTAAACTAATTTCAAAGGTCAGCGACAACATTTTTTGAGAGAAATGGAAGAAAATCGAAGCTCCCATATAGGGGTCACCCCACACAAGCACACCAAGTTTGCAAGTAATCCAATCTTAAATGTGCCCTGCTGGGTGTGTCAAAAGGAAATATTGATGCTTAACTGCACTAAGTTTTTACTGAGTTCATCGATGGTCATTGCCAGTGGCAACATTTTTTGACAGAAATCGAAGAAAATCAATAGCTCCCATCTAGAGGTAACCCCAAACAAGCATACAAAGTTTCAAACCGATCCGATCATTAATGTGCCCTGCAGGGCATGCCAAAGAAATATATTGATGCCTGACTAAACTTAGTTCAAAGATCGTTACCAGTGGCAACATTTTTTGATGGACAGAATTGGAAAAAAATCGATAGCTTCAATTTAGAGGTCACCCTAAACAAGCATACCAGGTTTCAAAGCAATCCGAACATAAATGTTCCCCGTAGGGTGTGCCAAAGGGAAGTATTGAGGTCTGACTAAACTAAGTTCCAAGAACGTTGGCCGTGGCAACATTTTTTGATGAATTGAATGAAAATCGATAGCTCCCATCTAGAAGTCACCTCAACAAGCATGCCAGGTTTCAAAACAATCCAAACATAAATGTGCCCTGTAGGGTGTGCCAAAGGGAAGTATTGAGGTCTGACTAAACTAAGTTCTAAGAATGTTGGCCGCGGCAACATTTTTCGACGGAAATGGTAGAAAATTGAGAGCTCCCATCTAGAGGTCTCCCCAAACAAGCATACCAGGTTTCAAAGTAATCCGATCATAAATGTGCCCTGTAGGGTGTGCCAAAGGGAAATATTGAGGTCTGACTAAACTAAGTTCCAAGAACGTTGGCCGTGGCAACATTTTTTGACGAATTGAATGAAAATCGATAGCTCCCATCTAGAGGTCACCTCAACAAGCATGCCAGGTTTCAAAGCAATCCGATCATAAATGTGCCCTGTAGGGTGTGCCAAAGGGAAATATTGAGGTCTTCTGACTAAACTAAGTTCTAAGAACATTGGCCGCGGCAACATTTTTTGACGGAAATGGAAAAAAATCAATAGCTCCCGTCTAGAGGTCACCCCAAACAAGCATACCAGGTTTCAAAGCAATCCAATCATAAATGTGCCCTGTAGGGTGTGCCAAATGGAAATATTGTGGTCTGACTAAACTGAGTTCTAAGAACGTTGGTTGCGGCAACATTTTTTGACGGAAATTGAAGAAAATCGATAGTTCCCGTCTAGAGGTCACCCCAAACAAGCATACCAGGTTTCAAAGCAAACCAATCATAAATGTGCCCTGTAGGGTGTGCCAAAGGGAAATATTGTGGTCTGACTAAACTGAGTTCTAAGAACGTTGGTTGCGGCAACATTTTTTGACGGAAATTGAAGAAAATCGATAGCTCCCATCTAGAGGTCACCCTAAACAAGCATGACAGGTTTTAAAGCAATCCAGTCATAATGTGCCCTGTAGGGTGTGCCAAAGGGAAATATTGAGGTCTGACAAAACTAAGTTCTAAGAACATTGGCCGCGGCAACATTTTTTGACGGAAACTGAAGAAAATCGATAGCTCCCATCAAGAGGTCACCCCAAAGCGATCTGATCATAAATGCGACCTGTGAGGTGTGCCAAAGGAAATTGTGGACATACCTACTAACGTAGGTACGTACGTACCTACATACAACCGTACGTATGTCCGTATGTACGTACAACCATATGTTAAAACGTACGCCGACGGACGAGAAGTGATGGCAATAGCTTAGCTTGACTTTGTCAAGTTGAGCTAAAAAGCAGAGGCAGGAGTCAGCTGACAATGTCTGCTCCAAAATGGAGTATGAACTTGAACTTTTTCTAAGGGAAGAACTTTTGGAACCAACGATTCACCATTCGATTGGTGGAATAAACATGGCAGCAAGTTTCCTGTACTATCAAAACTGGCTCAGATATACCAACCTGTGCCAGCCATATCAGTGGCTCATGAGAGGGTATTTAGTAAGGTGGGCCCAGTCATTTCACAATGACAGTCTTCATTGAGTCATCAAATTCTGAATGAAAGTGTCAATGACACTGTAGCTTAACTTGTCTGTGTGTTATGTTTGACAAAAAGGATAATGCTCAATGTTTATGAAAGGATTATGAAATAAGACAAGAATTGTGATAATTGGGAATATGTTAATTTCTGTTCCCTGTATGCCATGTTTTCAATAAAATAATATGAGGTGTAGACTGTACTGAAGAATTGAGGGGTGGGTTAATGTGGCTCTCACAGTTAATGCATGCGGCCCTCACAGTTAATGCATATAACGAAAGTTACCAATTTACAGTGAAATTATTCCAAAACGAGTCATCCTATCAAGTTACAATGAAATCCCTTCATAAATACAGCCTGTAGACGGTGCTAAAGGTTTTTGGGCTTCGGGCCTGTGTAGCCATCATGGTTGTCTGATTGCAACCAAAAGGGGACATCCTCATCTCAACATAAAATGGAATCAACTTACCAAGATACAAAGAAATCCCTCCATAAATACGACCTGTAGATTGTGCTAAAGGTTTTGGGCTTGGGCACCTGTCACGGCTCAATGGCTGTGACCATAAGGGGACATTCTCATCTAGACATTATCTAGAGTCATCCTAGCAAGTTACAATGAAATCCCTTCATAAATATGACCTGTAGTCTGTGCTAAAGCTTTTCGGGCTTCGGGCCCCTGCAGTCGTCACAGTTGACCAATCGCGACCAAAAGGGGACGTCCTCATCTAGACATTCTATGGAATCAACCTACCAAGTTACTATGAAATCCCTCCATAAATACGACCTGTAGACTGTGCTAAAGGTTTTGGGCTTGGGAAGCTGTCACGGCTGAATGATTGTTACCATAGGGGACATTTTCATCTAGACATTATCTGGAGTCATTCTACCAAGTTACAAAGAAATCCCTTCATAAATTTGACCTATAGACTGTGCTAAAGGTTTTTGGGCTTTGGGCCCCTGTAGACATCACAGCTGACCAATCACGACCAAAAGGGGATGTTCTCATGCAGACATTATATGGAGTCAACCTACCAAGTTACAATGAAATCCCTCTATAAATATGACCTGTACACTTTGCTAAAGGTTTTGGGCTCGAGCAGTCGTCATGGCTGACAGATTGCGACCAAATGGGGAAATTCTCATCTAGACACCATACGGAGTCATCCTACCAAGTTACAATGAAATCCCTCCATATTAAATATGACCTGCAGACTCTGCTAAAAGTTTTTGGGTTTCGGGCTTTGGCAGCCATCATGGTTGACAGATCATGACCAAAAGGGGACGTCCTCATCTAGATATTATACAGAGGCATCCTACAAAGTTACAATGAAATTCCTTCATAAATACAACCTGTAGACTGTGCTAAAGGTTTTGGGCTCAGGCAGCCAACATGGTTGACCGATCATGACCAAAAGGGGACATTCTCATCTAGACATGACCCCCAAACCTGCATATGAAATTTCGTGACGATCGGATAAGAACTACGGGGTATAGCCTGTGCTGAAGGAAAATGTGAACAGACTCACAGACTAACAGACTTCTGCACGCGTGGCAATAGCTTATCTTGACTTTGTCAAGTTAAGCTAAAAACTGGTTTGCCTGAGCCACAGCCTTAGAGGCTGAGGCAATTTTATACCCTGGATGTTAAAAATGTCACTGTTTAATGTATATGTTCATTGTTCAATCAAGTTCAAAGCACTGATCAATGGTAATGGCAAATGCTCTGAACTTGAGTGAACATTATGGTTTTAATTTGAATTTTAAAACTGATTTCTAATTTACAGTCACACAGTTTGTTGGCTTATGTTATGTTCAATTTTAGTTCTTACATCTAATCTGAGTACAAGAACTCAGGTCCCCACTCATCAATTTACATCTGGACATTTTTAAAGACTATTTATTGTACTAGAATTAAGTTGTAGCATAAATGCAATAACATTTTTTTTTATCAGTGGCTACCCTTCAATGATAATACCATATTCTGGCTTTATTTGTTGGAAAGCTCTCAAAGAGAGCTTTCCAGGACATGATGTCTGCGTCTGGTAGAAAAAAAGGGAAAATACTAATAAAATTTTGTTACATTTATGCTACAACTAATATTTCCAGGGGGAATGTATTGACTCTTGAGACATATAGTATTGAAATCTGTTAAACTGTTGACTATTACAGAGTTTCCACTGCCAGTGGTAGAAGCTAAATATACTTTCTAATGAAAGTGTCAAAGACACTGTAGCTCAACTTTGAATATGACAGGAATTAATATTTGCTATGACCAGGTCAACAATAATGAATATGACAGGAATCAGTATTTGTTGTGTCCAAGTCAACAATAATGAATAAGAAAAAAAGAGTATTTCGCATTATATATGCACGAGAAAAAAAAACGTAATATATGTGATGTATTCCATGTTACTAAATATTCGTACAAAATTTATCCATATCAGATCTTTCATATAGAAGTTTGGTACAAAAAACTGATTGCACCTAATTTCAGTACAAAATGGTCACCAGTGGCCATCTTGAATTTTGGACTGGATCCCAAAACACTCATTCTCGTCCCAAGTTTCATAAAGATCAGTTCATAAATATGGCCTCCAGCCCAAGCCGTATTGGCATTTGCAGTTACAGTGTTGAAAGTAACACTAAATAGATCAAAGTTAGTCTAATTGGCATAATTTATGCACGAGAAAAAAACCCATATTATATGTTATGTATCCCATGGTACTAAACATTCACACACAAAATTATTCAAATCAGTGCTTTCATATGGAAGTTTTGCGCAAAAATCTGATTGCACCTAATTTTGTACAAAATGGCTGCCAGCGGCCCTCTTGAATTTCAGACCGGACCCCAAATTTATATTTATATTTATTGTTGTTTAAGGTCACATACTTCTGCAAAATGGCTAATCATGACCACAACATGGAGATAAAGTCAAGGTCAGTGAATCGTTTATACCCCATGTTGCCTATTTTAGAGGACTCGCAGACCAAGCATTAGTGACTGGGTTCTATTTTACCAGTGAAACAGAGCTTGTTTTCCACAGTAAGCAAGCACTGCTTCACTTCCCGGGGTTCCCACGGGGGACCGGACCCCAAAAACACTCGTTCTTGTCCCATTGTGATAACAAAGGTACCCAAGAAGTTTCGTAAAGATCGGTTCATAAATACGGCCTCTAGACCGAGCCGTATTGGCATTTCACTTACAGTGCTGAAAGTAACACTAAATAAATCAAAGTTAGTCTAATTTGCATAATTTATGCACAGGAAAAAAACCTGCATTATATGTGAGGTATCCCATGGTACTAAACATTCATACAAAAAATTATTCAAATCAGAGCTTTCATATGGAAGTTCTGCGCAAAAATCTGATTGCACCTAATTTTGTACAAAATGGCTGCCAGTGGCCATCTTGAATTTCGGACTGGACCCCAAAACACCCGTTCTCATCCTATGGTGATAACAAAGATACCCAAGAAGTTTCATAAAGATCGGTTCATAAATACGGCCTCTAGCCCGAGCCAAGCCATGTTGACGACACGACGGACGGACAGACGGATGGGCGATGAGCCATGACAATACGTCAAATTTGGCTTTGCCAAAGTTGAGCTAATAAAAACCAAAACCATGAGTCAACTCTTTTTAATCGAAACCAAACCGAGGGGAAAATTGAATAACCTCCAATAAATTACTCAGCAAATTTCAAATAGAATTAATATCCAACAAGTATTTGCTCCACAGTTAGTCTGAAAATAATTCAAATGAATTCTGTTTTTTCACACGAATAAAACCAGTGGTTTAGGATTTTAACAACAAAGTGCAGGGGGTTAACCTTTCAACCTAACACAACTTACAGACAGCACTTTTAGAAAGACTTCTCAATTAATACCTACAAAATGAGTCTGTTTTGTCTCACAAACATAGCTCATGACTTCTCACTGTAATGAGCTCGACATGCCATTACGTGTAAGCTCCATTTAAAACCCCCTTTCGTCACACCCGGTGAACACATTGTCTTCACGGGTCCACAACCCCCTTTGCGAGGCTAATTAAAGACGACGGGAAAATCCAGACATCAAAGGTGGTTCGTTTCTTGATGAAACCGAATTACTGATATCCAGTCGCATATGAAAAACATTCTGTGTTTATGCAATTAATACATCATTTCGTTTTCAAACATAATAAAAATGAATGTAGACTAATTCATTATTTGTCCCCCAACAGGAATCAACTATTTATTTAAACAAAAATACAGCATAAATGATGGACAACAAATTTGTTGTGAATACGAATTAATTTCAAGCACATTGATAACAAGAACGCCCTCATCTTAGCATTACGTGTACATTGCATACAAAATCGCACTTGTTAATTACCCCGTCGTTTGTGTAGAAACGACCGGGAAAATGAAAAGCTGTTTTAGTGCGGTCATGTGAGAAGGATTACATAACCAATTAATGTTTGGCGAGAAAAATCTTTCAGAGACTGTCCCTGATTAGCAATTATATTGTTCAGTCAGAAAATTTCTAAACCCTACATTTAATAAAATATTCAGATACAAATGCAATATCTTTCATTTCCAGAACTCTGTACTGCAGTTTAATATAGGAATTGAAAAAATCCGTTCGTTAATTCGTGAGATTTTCGATTTGTTTTCATATTAAAATAAAATTTTCGCTGATATATGATTTGGATTCCCTGGAATAGAACGAGTATTTCAGTGAATAAAATGTGTTCTTGGTGTACGGTGTTTTTGAAACAACAATGTGACAGTCTTGGCGAAACATCCTGGCGTTTCGCTGCGGCAATAGCTTTTCCGATACGGGATTATGGATTCTGTATTGTGCCGAGTGTCCGAACATTTCAAAGTTAAAACCCGGTGATTTAATTTTTATTATAGCATAAGCATTTTACCGAAATAGTTTAGATGAACTAAAATGAGAATGTATTATTCATTAAAAAATGTGCTGTCTGAAATATTTGGGGGGGGGGGGGGGGGGGGGGGGTTATCAGAATTTTTTAGACAATAATGTACATTGTGATAATATTTAATAGTGCTTCTTTCCCCGTGGCAATGGGAAGTGAAGCAGTGCTTATTTACTATGGTAAGAAAGTTCCACTTTACTGGTGAAATAGGACCCAGTCACCAGTGCCTGGGATGGATGTCCACTAAAATGGGCACCAAAGGGGTAAACGATCGGCTAAACTTGACTTTAGACATTTGTTGTGGTCACAATTTATTTATTTATTGGTGTTTAATGTCACTTTTCTGCAACTATGGCCAATTGCGACCGATGGGCACAATTAGCCATAGCTGATGAAAAGTGACCTTAAACACCAATAAATAGATAAATAAATAGCTAATGCTTCTTGCAAGGTGTCTAGTTTGTTCACACAATTTATTTCGTGTGTGTAGATAAGTGCAGGGTGGATTACAACTAAATCACACAGAGTGAATTATCCACTCAACTTCAACTTACAGGTGCCGATAAACAGCAGACAAGCAAGCAAATTGTCTCTTGATGGATGTGTAGATAAATCTGGTGGCCCTTAAAAAATCAGTTTGTGTAAAAAAAATATGAGTTCTGTAAAACATTCACTTGACAAGTGATTTGGTAGTAGTCCACCTGTCACGTACTGTGTATTTTTACCCATTAGTAGCTGAGTGCTAACTCCATGGAATACTAGCAGAGATTTTCTATTCAAAAGTGCAAACAAAACCGGTCGATATTACAGTGCTTTGAAAGAGTGCTTGTGTATATATTTTTTTTAAAAGATAATATATTCTGTCATTCATGTGTGCAAATGTTTATAGATACTTGTAAAGCATTAAAGTCAGATATCATTAATCACAAAACCCGATCGATATTATAGTGCTTTGAAAGAGTGCTTGCGTATATATTTTTTTAAAATATAATATATTCTGTTATTCGTGTGTGCAAATGTTTGTAGATAAAGCATTCAAGTCAGATATCATTAATAAAAAAAATTGCTTAATAAAGTATTGTTTGTTAAAATCATTTATGGAAGAAACCACGCCGATGAAAAACCTTTCAACCCCTAAACCTGGGGAGAAGCTAAGTTTGGCAAAATAACAAGCCTGAAATGATGATAATGGGCTACTCATTGAGTGACCGTTTTGTTTATTGAGCCTATAGAAAATATTGAATATCCATGTACACAATCTATGACCTAGAATACCTCTAGTCGTGTAATGCTCAGGTAATTGAAGCCTTATCCTAATTTACGAAAGATTTTGCCAAAAGGGGCGCAGATAACGCCCTCCCTAGAGTACCGCAAGCCGTATAATGCTCGGGTAATTAAACTAGAGGACCCCTAGCCATGTAATGCTTGGGTAATGAAGCCATAACCTAATCATGAATGCTGTCGCCAAAAGTGAGGCACAGATAACGCATAGCACCTAGAGTACCGCAAGCCGTATAATGCTCGGGTAAGTTGAAGAATTTAAACACAAACCTTAAATGTGAAAACATCCTGATCCCAGACAACATTTACCGAAAGCTAATGGCCATGTAGGCACGGAAAGAGTTACCTGTACGTGTGTGAAATGTTTAAAGAGCACCAGGATCCCAGCCTGTAAAGCAGGGATAGGCACTGAAAGTCTTCATAACCCTAAAAGTCCTGACACCGAAAGTCTCCCCCAATCCCAGCCTATGAAGCAGGGATAGAGGGGGTCTCCATCATGGAGAAACACAGTAAGGCACGAAGAGGGAAACAAGTCGTTGACACAATATTCCAAATCCAATCCTGCTTAGAAGAGATGAAGGTATCCACTATCCAGATGCTGAGGTCCTGAGCTGTGAAGCAGAAGTAGGTTTTCCAAACTCCAGAATGATTTCTCTGATGATGCAGGCATCCAAGCTAGCATGTCCCTCAGCTCGCTCCGAAAGGAGTTGCACGACCGAGATTCTAGTTGGGGACAGGAAAACTCAACCCAAATTAGTATGTTAAAGATTCTGTGAAACTGGAATATGGCATGATAAGCGCTCATAGCCAGATGCCTGGCTTGGCGGAGAGAGGGGAGGTGGTGGGAATTAATTTTGTGAACTTGATGGCACCGCTGAAAAGTTTGGAGTGACGCTAACCTGTTGATCAAGAACTTGGTGCCACCAATGGAATGGTTCGTACGGATTCTGGGATTGACAGTTTAAACAAAGGAACTATAGTCTGTTCCTGAAAATTGTCAGACTCCCCAGAAACGCTGTAACCTGCACAGTGCTGGGGAGAAACCGTATTCCGGAAAAGATTATACACAACTAAAATACCCAATGGTCAACTGGGGGTCACTGGATCGAAACCTGAGTATCCTGGGGCATACAGTTGGGACACAAAAAACTGGCAGTAGTTTCCCCATAAATTCATTTATGCCCTGGCCTAAATTTGCTTTATGGAAGAAACCACGCCGATGAAAAACCTTTCAACCCCTAAACCTGGGGAGAAGCTAAGTTTGGCAAAATAACAAGCCTGAAATGATGATAATGGGCTACTCATTGAGTGACCGTTTTGTTTATTGAGCCTATAGAAAATATTGAATATCCATGTACACAATCTATGACCTAGAATACCTCTAGTCGTGTAATGCTCAGGTAATTGAAGCCTTATCCTAATTTACGAAAGATTTTGCCAAAAGGGGCGCAGATAACGCCATTGGCTGTCAGCCCCCCAAGCTGGCAGCCTGCGCCACTCGAATCCCCAGGAACTTATCCCCTTACCTACTAGGAACAGTTCGCAAGTACAACCGAAATGCATCCGAAGACCAGCGCCCTATTTGCCGAATCTGCGCATCAGTGAAGCCAGATTGTGCCAGAAAGGATGCCCTGCCAATGCGGAAACTGTGCATTTAGTAGAATGCGACATTAAGGCTGCAAAAACTGAGGCAACGCTGGAGCACAGATGAAAATTGGGAACGGGTGACGGGGGAGCCGGCCCTCGAGGCAAAGTAGGATACAGTTGGAGGGCGAATCCGATGGTAGCTAACCAAAGCAGAAACCGGACATGGGAGAGGATGCGCTTTGGGGGTTAATTGCAGGACAAAAGGTTTGCCCGGAGCGCTGTGTTTATAGTTGGGTAAAGTCAACTGAACACCTGGCGGGTTCCAACGGAAACAGGCAGCGGTAAGCGGGGATGGAGACAGGTGGGTAGGAGAGGTGAATTCACTTACCCGCAGCAAGGCGAAGAAGGCCAGCAAGAACATGGTTCTAAACAGCAAAGCATCATACCAAGAGAGACCCACATGCTGTAACGCCACAAGAAGTCTTTGTAAGATCGATAAGGTGATGGGGAGGCGGATATCTGGAGTGTGGTTAAGGTGTTTCACCCCATGGAGAAGTTTGCGAAGTAAAAAGGACTGTGCCAGGTCATCCAAACCGTAAAGTTTGTGGACATGGTTTAGTGCCGACAGATAGGTGGAAATGGAGCTGTACTTAAAACCTCGGTGATAGAGCCATGAAATAAAGAGGCCGGCCTGAAAGGGTGCAATGGGCATTGTGGGGGTGCGGAAAAGGGTAGCCTGATAAAAAGAGCGAAAACTATCGAGGGCTAGAGCATATGTTTGGTGAGTGGATGGTGCAAGAGAAGCAGTCAGGATGGTACCCATTATTTGAGTAAGCTCTCGGGTCGTAGCTGGTGAGGGATCGATGTTGGCTGTGGCTCGGCGTTGGGATAGAGCGCCTGAAAGTCCTGTACCTGTAAACAAGACAAAGCATCTGCATAAATATTAGTCGACCCAGGTATGTGGCAGGCCCGAAACAGTATGTTGTATTTGAGAGAAGAGACATCGAGGTGGCGGACTAGCTGCATGAGTTTGACCTCCTTACATGTTTGCTTGTTGAGAACTGGGACTAGGGCTTCATTGTCTGTGTGGAACAGGATGCAGTGATTGGCTAACAGAGGGCCCCAAAGTGCTAAAGACAGGACAATGGGGTACAATTCAAGGACTGAGATATGGTACTGTGGGAGGTCATTGGGCCAGGCCCCGTACGTCCAGCGAGAACCAAAGATTGCCCCAAAACCTAAGGTGGAAGCAGCATATGTGCACAAGGAAATAGTCTGATTATTGCACCACCGGTCATGCAAAAACAATGATCCCCCATTAAAATGGTCCAGGAAAAGGAGCCAGGCATCCATGTCTTGACGTGCTGCTGAAGTGAGCCGAATTCGATGTGTAGGCCGTGATACACCCTTAGTAAGATCAATCAGTCGCCGGAGAAATGGACGACCTGGGAGGACCACGGAACAAGCAAAATTGAGAACGCCGATCAGGCTCTGTAACTCTTGAAGTGTGACCTTTTTCCTAACCTTATATTGGAGGAGGAGAGCACGTGCCTGGGCAATCTTCGCAGGTGGAAGGTGGGCTTCCATTTTATTTGAATCCAAAGTAATGCCGAGGAAATCCAAGCACTGGGTGGGCCGCTCAGTTTTGTCAGCAGCTAAAGGGACGCCAATGTCATGACAGAGAGATTGAAATGTCTCCAAGGCGTGAGCACAGTCTTGTTCTGACCGATGGGCTAGGAAAAAATCATCTAAAAAATGAACCACAGATGCAGGAACCAAAGCCGTCAAGATGGTCTCGAGAGCTGAACTGAACTTCTCGAAGAGCTGACAGGATGAGGAACTGCCCATGGGGAGGCAACGATCATAGTAATAATGGCCTGCCCAAGTGAACCCCAGCAGGTGAAAGTCCTGGGGATGGATGGGCAGAAGCCGAAAAGCATCCTTGATGTCCACCTTCGCCATGAAACTATGACGGCCCCAATGTTTCAGGTGGGTGATGGCATCTTCTACTGAGGCATATGCCACCGTGGAGTGCTCACTGGGAATCCCGTCGTTCACCGAGGAGCCCCTAGGAAAAGAAAGGTGGTGGATAAGACGGAAGGAGCCTGGAGTTTTCTTAGGAACCAAACCTAAAGGAGAGAGATGGAAAGTGGGAAAGGGAATGTCCGAGAAAGGACCAGCGATACGGCCTAAGAGAAGTTCGGCTTGTAATTTGGCTGACACGACTGCTGGGTGGTCCCAGGCAGACTTGAGATTCTGGGGCGGTGACTGCGCCGGAACCACCCCAAAAGACCCAAGCCGAAAACCAACCCTAAACCCCTCCAGTAGGAAAGCACTGCCTGGAACGGAGTGGTTAAGCAGGTATTTTCCCAGCTGCTCCAGCTTGATGGGTGTGGTCATGTTGTGGCTTCCATGAGGCTTGGCTAGTGGAACCTGAGACGGAAGGGTTGGAGCCCGAGACTGGGCTGCCATTGGAGCGTCGAGACCAACAGGAGGAGGCTGGATGGGGTCGCTGACAGATGTAACACTTATGAGGGAATTGACAGTTGTTATGACAGGTGAGCCCTTTGTGATACCGAAAACACTCCCCGGATGGGACACGAAAATTGGGGTTCCCCCGGCCATTCCGAAATTGGTTGTTGCGCAAAGAAGGTCAGAAATTTGAGGTGCGAGGGGCAACCTGATCAATTAGCTCCCAGTGAATCATATTCCATGGGAGTTTGCACGTTTCGCGCAGTGCACGAAATTGCTCATCATATTGAAACCAATCAGAACCTTTTTGAGCAAGGTTCCTAATATTTGCGATATAGCGCATGAGGTGAGGTGCCTCCTGTGTGTGTTTTTGGGCATAGATGGCAACAAAGATGTGAAAGGCTGTGAGCCAGGTGTCCAAATTGAGGATATTGCATTGTGGAGGCTGACTGATGCACAGCTCAGGTGCGCCTGAATCCCGAGTTGCGACAGTGACAACTGAAATGGCAGGCTTCTGCTTGTTGAGAAGTTCCGCCATGTGTACAAACTGGTCATTCCAGATTTTATCCTTGAGTGAAGATGGAACAAACGCATCAAGCGGGGTGGCCAAAGAGTGAAAGACAGGCAAAGAGGGATCTACCGGGACCTGCAGAGGAGAGGGCGGTGTGTAACCGTCGATGATAGGGAAATGATTACCTGCAGAAAGTGGGTCATGCTGACTGGATAACTGAGGCAGAGTGATGTTTGGCACAGACTGGAGCATCTCAGGATGAAGTTCTGTAGGTTGAGCTGGATGTGACTCGTCGGTGCCACCGCTGTGATAGAAAGCATGGTTCTGTTGTTCCAACCGATTAACGGACTGAGTTAGGCGGGTGATGGAGTCCTGTAACTGCGACAAGGTAACTGGCGAAGGCTCCCTGCCGGAACTGGTGCTGACCTCTGGTGGTTGCAAGCTGCAGTGTGGTGTAGTGCTGGCACTGGAGGTTGTTGTTGTAGCGGCAGCCTGGCTGAAATTAATCCCTGGAATAGCGTCCTGTGCACTGTATATGCGTGGCGGTTCCGACAACGGAGGCGGTAGCCCAAGGGCCTGGTGCTGTTGGGCGTCTCCTAGTAGTCTGATGAGGCCCTGCGGTGGCCGTCGCCATGAGAGACGATGGAGCAATGTCTGTAGGGTATGGTCTAGGCACTGCCTGATGCTGCACCGAGTGTGAAAGGGAAACCCCTGGAACAGGGCTGCCGGTAACTGTAGCTGAAAGAACATGGCTGGAGGCATCCGAGCCAAGCGGTCTGGCAGAAAAGGATAAATCCGTCTGAGACAGCGGTCCACTGGAAACGGGCATGTCACCCCCTGTGTGTTGAGAAACAGCCAGAGCCTGTCGCAGGCTCTGTCTGGACGGCACGCCCCTGTGACGAACTGATTTACGCTTCTTGGGAGCCATCTGCAAGTATAGGAAAGGCAAATAAGATTTTAGGGAAAAGAGAGAAAAAGAAAAACAAAAAACAACAAAACAATTTAGTTGACGCGTACGCAGTAAGGCTGCCCCCCCCCCCCCCCTTTTCCCCATAAAACGAAACCATTTAGTTGATGTTTACTCAGTAAGGCTGCCCCCCCCCAGAAACCGGGTGGATGGGCCAGCTGAGGGAGGGAGAAAGAGCTGGGAAACAACCGGGCACGTAGCCCTAGCACCCTGAAAGGGGAGGAAAAACAAACGGGCACTGAGCCCACCGACAGCACACGCAACAGACTGAGCCCACCAATAACTGAATAACATTAACAATCCGTCAAAAGACTGAAAACGGGCACGAAGCCCCCAAAGCAGTAGCACCAGAACATCACGTGTAAAATAAACAATTGAAACATAAGACGTATCACAACAACGACGGACGGGGGAGAGTCATCCCCAGGTAGCAGCAAAGCCGCGAAAGTTATGGCTGTGAGATGATGTGAAACCTGCGCGTGGCATGCATTAGTGCTGCGCGGAGACTATAGTAGAAACGGATGGTGCCCTGCGGTGCTAAGTGGACGCCGTCCCGTAGGAAGAGGGGGGCTGGAGAGTGATTGAAACGGCGATGTTTCCAGAAGATCGCAAAGTCAGGGCGAATGCAAAGATTTTCTAAACGAGCGTTGAATTCATCTAATTTGGATAGGTAAATGGGGTCGTTACGCCAAAATTCCGAAAAAAACACAATCAGTTTGACGTTGTAGGCGTCATGTAACACAGAACCAAATTCAAAAACTTGACGAGCAATTTCTGCGGGATCCTCCGCAGACGCAGCAAGGTCGTTTCCCCCAAGCTGGATCATGGCGATGTCCGGATGAAACAAACCCACGACAGGGAGACTACGGTCGTAGGCTAAGGGAATAGTGAGCCCTCCCAGGCCTAAGTAGCGGACATCGCATTCTGGGACCCCGAAATTTGACCGATATTGAGGGAAATTTGCATCCATGTGATCACGAAAACGCCTGATAAAACTGTGCCCAATGAGAAGGATTTTCATGGTTAACCCAGTGAGGGACTAATGATACAGCTTACGAATATCCGTGAATGAGTCCACGAAAGTCCGAACGAATGCACACAATAAAACACAACGAACAAAATTAATTTTGTGAACTTGATGGCACCGCTGAAAAGTTTGGAGTGACGCTAACCTGTTGATCAAGAACTTGGTGCCACCAATGGAATGGTTCGTACGGATTCTGGGATTGACAGTTTAAACAAAGGAACTATAGTCTGTTCCTGAAAATTGTCAGACTCCCCAGAAACGCTGTAACCTGCACAGTGCTGGGGAGAAACTGTATTCCGGAAAAGATTATACACAACTAAAATACCCACTGGTCAACTGGGGGTCACTGGATCGAAACCTGAGTATCCTGGGGCGTACAGTTGGGACACAAAAAACTGGCAGTAGTTTCCCCATAAATTCATTTATGCCCTGGCCTAAATTTGCTTTGTCCCAAAAATCAGTCAACACAGATGACTGTCCATAAGATCATCATTGACAACTGCACTTGTTATTGTTGAAGTAATTACCATGGATACTAAAAAAGTTCCCCTCAAAGCCAATTAGCTTATCCTATTTTTAGACACCCTATTATGCAATCGACCAGTGGAGAGGCTAGAATATTTTAAATGGACTGCACACGTAATGCTTGTTTCAATGAAGGTTCATAAGTGATGTTTAGGAGGAAATTTCTTTTTTTTTTAAAACCAAAAAATAAATCGATTAGTGCTTTTTGTGAATCGGCACTGGCCAGATATGGCCATCATGTTAGACAGGGATTAAACAAAAATACAGGACATTGAGAGAGCAGATATTTTATTTGTTACATGAATATGATTTTAATATGAATTGAAAGTAAGGCCCTGAGAATCGCAATTTATATGCTAAATTGAATCTCAAATCAAATTTTCTGGGAAATCACTTGTTATTTTACCAAATTACCTCCAAGTACCATGTGTATTCCTGCAGCTTGAGTGTGCCGCAAGTAGCAAGAGTACCAGAGTGCAGAGGTCACAAGTTACATTGTTACAACAGTACTTATAAAGTGGAGTGTGTGACTCGCACACACCACTTTTTATCCCCTAAATTAACGTTTATTCGAACAATAAAAGTCTTGGATAAATTTTTGCTTTATTCACCTGGCAGCAGCTGCTAGTAGGGTGATAAATTTTTTCTCTAGGTTTTTCACTGAAAGAATTTATTCCTATAGCAGAGGTGGACTTGCTGACCTCTGACCTCTACCACATTCGTGTTGTTATGACCTGTTTTCTGTTTGTGGGAGACATTATGAACCGACGTTTATGAAACGTTGACCATCACTGAAATGTTTAGTTTTAGAATATATGACACATTTCAACTCTGTCTAACAATAAAACGATCAACAATTAACAAAGAAAACACAAAGTAAATCAATCGAAACCAAGCATTGGAAAGCATCCAAGTTCGATTGTGAAAGGCGGGGGTATGATGATTGATGTTTCATTGTGCAAATAAACAAATGCACATGTCGTCTGCTTTGTTTTTAAAACTCAAGTTGAATCGAAAACGAAAAAAATAACAATAAACAATGAAAACAAGAAAGATAAACATTGCTCATTTAATAAAGTATTTTTGCAAGTTTAGCTCAAGTTTGTAGGAGAATTGTTTTTAGACAGACATGTATCACTGAGCTTTGTTTATTTTTGGCAGTTTTGCTTGTCGATCAAATTGGACCAATGTGGTCCTCATTTCTTGCAGTGTTTTGTAGTGAGTAACAGCATGATTTTGCAGTGACTGCCCTTTAAAGAGGCTCGTTGGTTTCAATCTTAATCATACTCGTAGAATAATTTTTTTACTTGAAAACACTATACGTTTATTCTATATATAAGTACTGTTGTATATTGAAGGACACAGTCATGTTTTTGAAAAAATTTGTAATGTGGATTTTTGATCCCCAGTTGGGAATAAAACCATTAGAAGCACTGCCTGGCACTCGGCAGTCCAACCACATGACCACTAAAACATTTCACACTTCGAAAAACGATGGCTTGAATTCAGCTTATTAGATGACATTCTCATGATTACAGGGTTCAGTTTCCTTGTGGCAGCTACATCAGGGTTCCTACAGCTAATTAGTACGTGGATTCCAAGCTTTTCAAGGCCATTTCCATGCCATATTTAAGGTTTTTCAAGGCTCCATAGAAGTAAAATTCAAGGTTTTTCAAGGTTATCGACTAAAAATCGAAGGTGCAGTATCACCGGAAATAAGTTGTAGGATAATCACGGGAAAGTTTTGATGTTTTTTATATTTTGAAAGATTGTTTTCAAGCATTTTCCGGGCCACTTTTGGAGTTTTGAGGAAATTCAATGACTTTCCAGGCCTTGAAAACTGAATTTCAAATTCAAGGCTTTTCAAGGCCCGCAGAAACCCTGTACATGGAAGTGTACAATGTGCTGGCTACAGTACAATGAACGTTCTGTGGTTGACCTCAAATGAAGACTAGAATGGACCTGTGTGAGTGTATTGAATGTCACACTCATGTTCTGATTTGACCAAAAATGTGCACTGTCAACTATTCTTTCATTTCTGCAGAATGATTCTGTCGATACAATATATGTATTTGCCATCATCCTTCCGTAAAAAAACCCATGGGTTACCTGATTTGAAAATATATGAATCAGAAAGCCAATTTAATCCTGAATCATGTCATTGATGTCAACACTGAATCGACTCTTCAAGCTTCAAAGAGCTCCAGTTGAAAGTAACATAGAAATAAAAACTGGATGGGAAACTTCAGCATTGGTTATTGTCACTATTATGCTGATATTTACTACTGAAAAACAACTTTGTTGGTAAATAAAATGCATCTTCATGCCCACAAGGAAGTTTTTGATCAGGGGTCATTTCATTCAAAATTGAGCTTGAAATACAGGTCATGTCAAACACTGGCACAGACATGTGACTGACTGATCACCCATGGTGTTCCATAAAAACATGCAGAAGGAACAGGTGAATAAGTTTTGCAAGGCTACAGTGACATAAGGAAAGAAATATTAATTAAAAGGGGTAGAAAACTCAACTAAATGCCCTTGGTTCCTATTTCCACTCATATGGGAGCCAAAATTCAATTTTGGTGCCTTTATGAGGAAATGTATTCTTTAAAATATTCTTCTCAAAAACCAGTGCACAAAATCATTTCTTAACTGGAATCCAAGATGCTCATGGAGTTCTAGTTTCAAGATTGTCCAAGTGACACTCCTAGGTTCAATTTTTGGCTCACAACAAGAAGCCCAATTTCAACTTGTGAAGAGATGAAAGAAATTTAAGGATATTTCTACGCAATTCTGAAATGATTCCTTTGACAACTTTTTTTACAATCTAATGATAATGCAAATGCAATAAAGCCCATTTAATTCATTGTCTCTTAATTGAAAAACCCTGTTAATTGCATAAAAAATCCAACTCTAAGCCTTTTACCACCTCTTGGGCTCGCCCAAACTAGTTGCTTACATGCACAGAATGATGCTTTGCATCATAAAATGCAAATGAAATACGGCAACCCAACCCTATGAATACATAATCCTTGATCTGCCACCTATGACTGTCAATAACATGAATAGAAGTTATCATATTAACCAGTGGACCTACAGTGCCAAAAAAATTTCATTTGCCACATAAAATGGTTCCCCATAATGGAACAGGTATCTCACAGAAAATTACTGGCACTGAAAGGCATTAGTCTGTCTCCTTAGTATCAATACAATTAAGCTATAAAAGGATAAATTGACGTCAATAATTACAACATATACCATGACAGTGTCGTGTGACATTAGCTTCAAGATTGAACACAACTCATTCATTAGTAATATTTGAAATGCTACTTTGATTTGATAGACAGTGTAATTTTTTGTACTGGGATTGCTGATAACAAATAAGAGATAAAATATCAATTCTGCTTCCTTTGTTAACCCTGAGGGGGTTGGGCAGATACTGCACAATAAAGTGATTGATTCTAATCTGTTGACTGAAACACATGAAATTTCTTATGCATTATTTTGTGCACTAATACTCGCTGAACAATCCCGGTGTTCAAGCCTTTCATCTTCCTGTTATTTAATCAGTTGCACACCCTCTAATACCGTATATTTCAAGCAGCAAATTTTTCCCATAATGCAACCTGGAAATTTAATCAATTAAGTTTTGTTTGACAAAGCCTAATGAGCATTTAAAACCCTTTACCTAATGCACACGATATCAAAATTTTTTACTTTAATTTTTTTTTTCAAATTTAAATTTTTTTAAAACAAAACCATATCATGTGGCCCCTCAAGGAATGAGCTTGATGAGCTCATTCCAATGAGGGGGCATAAGATACGATTTGTTTAAATGTTTGAATTTTTTTTTTTTTTACAAATGCTCAATTTGTAAATTCTGTGGAGGGATGTGCAAATTCATTTGGTAAAGTGATAATGGAATCTGTAATATTTCAAGCCGCTAATTTTTCCCATAATACAAATAGGAACTTAACCAATTCAGCTGGTTAAATTCTGACTTGCATTATGATTAAATTGTTTAAAATTCTGAGTTGCATTATGGGAAAATTTGTGGCTTGAAATTTTGATGACTGTGACTGAATTCACATTCAATCAAATCTAAGCTAGTTCACATACCTGTGGTGAAAATAACAACCATGTTTCTAATTCTATTCTGGTCAGGGTGAATTGAGTAAGCCCTTGAACTGGGTAAACATTTACTCAGCTTCTAAAACTTCATATAAAAATGACAATTATATCACAGCGCTTGCGTTTGTGATTGGTAACAGATGCACGGTCAACTTCTGTAGAGGGAAGTGCAGTGAATCAGTGGTTATGACACTTAACTTCAAACCAAAAGGTTCACGGTTCAATTCCCACTAAGAGTAACTGTGTTGTGTCCTTGGGCAAGGCACTTAATCCCACTTGCCCATGTGGTGCCGCGGTGGCACTGTGTACTAAGGTTTATCTCACAATCGGGGCGTTTTTGCACTGTTAAGCAATTAAAGTTTAATGTATCTGGGCCCTTGTTCCGAATCCGTATCAAGGGCTCCTGATACAAGCGCGTGATTCTGTTGTTGCCAAAACAACGGCATTAATATCATTTTTCGATCGCATCACGTTTTTCCCCTTCAGAGAAAACAATATTGGGTGAGGCAAAGCCGAACCTAATGTTGTTTTCTCTGAGCCGTATATGACACTGTATCTGCCAACTAAATGCACTGTAACGTATTTATTATGCACGGCATGCTAACATGTCACTAGAGTGGGGAAGTTAACTCAACGAATAGTTAAATTATGCACACTTTTCGGCATCTTGGGCTGGTTTGTAGCCTATTACTGGGATTTTCCTTAACGCTCGAGTCGAGGCTTCTCTCTTGAAGTTAAAGGATTAGCTTTCGCAATGAAATGTGGAAAACTCCACCTCAATAAACGATGAACAGCATATTTTAAAATATAATAAACCTTTACACCAAAAGGAATATTTAATTCACCAGTAATTATTGCAAAAGTAACAACCAAATTCACGTTGACGAAGCACACAGTTGCTCCACTTCGCAAGACAATATTCAGTAAAGTGAATCCCAGTGACGTAATTTTCTCTGAAGTGTAACGTCATCACTGACCTCAATATGGAGATCAATGAATGCTATTCTATTTTTCAATTTGCGTCTTTCCATCGATAAGGCAAATGAAAAAGTTCCTCTTGAAATAGTTTTATAACACATTTTGTGGTCAATATTGTGAGATAAATTTATCATCACCACAGTGTGTGTCTACGGAAATTCTGATCAAGTCTTGTTGTAGGCACAGAATCGCAAATCGACTCGCCCTACGGCCTCGTCGAAATACTGTTCTGTTCCTACAACTCGACTTGATCTGAATTCCTGGAGACACAAACTGTGGTGATAATCTGTATGTATTGTAGGTTGATGGTGCACTTGTCTTCAACCAATGCTAACCCTATTTGTGAAGAGTTAAAACGTTAGGGAGTTGCTCATTGCTACTGCTCAGTGGTTCTTTCTGAGTACTCCGGCTTCCTGCATCAGTCATAAAACCCTTAATAAATAACATCATAAATTATCAAGACTTGTGGTCTACAGTACGGTGATTACAAAAGCAAACAAAGAATTTTCTATACACTTGGAACTTAATTTACCACCCCCTGATATGTTTCATGAAAGTGAATTTGCTGTTACTGATTATTATTATGTTGCAATGATTGCAATGTCTTGCAGTACATTTCGTCTTGTAAAACATGATGTTTCTGGTTGATAGCATACCCCAAACTCATTCCTTCGTTCACATGCTTCCCACGTATGTCACAAAAAACACTATCATCCACATGGAACTGTACCCTTTGATGGTAAAAGGCTGGAGACCCCGAGAATCAAACAGATATACCAGAAACTCCACAATCTGTGAAATCGAAGGAGGCATAATCAACAGTGATTGGCACACCATCGACAGAAGACCTTCCACTTAACTGCATAGGCTAAACCAGTGGGGAGCCTCCTTGAAGAAGAAATGCACTCCACCGCTCGTCTAGAAAAAACCTCTACAGAGGAGACAGGACCTGACAAAAGATATGCGTGAAGGCACAATGAAGTCAGGTCTACGTGAAACCTCCTCGGGTGACCTTGGCAAAGAAGGTCGCGATGTAGAGGGAGACGAGTCGGAACTGCCGCCAACAGAGAGCGGAGCTGATTGATCCACACCCAATGAGGCGAAAGGGGATCGATCAGAATGATTCGACAACTGCAGGTTCATATCTTGGTTAGAACCTGAGGCAGATTCGGAACCGGCGGGAAGGCGTAGCCGACCAGATCATTCCAATCAAGTGACAGAGCATCCACGGCGAAAGCCAGAGGATGTGGACATGGGGACACGAATGTGTCCACCTTATGTTTCCAACGAGTTGCAAAGTGATAGATGTGGGGATGATCCCAGAGATCACAAAGCGACTGCAACACCTTCCTGTGGAGCATCCACTCGGCGGAAATGACCCTGCCCCATCAGGACAGAGAGTCGGCTAGGATGTTCAGACAACCGGGAATGTGATGAACCACCACTCCGGCACTGACATCCTGAGCGAGCAGTAGAAGATCCTGTGCCAATTCATACATGGGAACCGAGTGCGTGCCACCCTGGTTCCAAATGGAAGCAACCACTGTCAAATTGTCGGAAGGATATCCGCAGCCCGGACCAAACAACATCTAACACCCAAGGATCGGATGTGATTGTGGCCCAATGGTCTGCGAATTTTGATATACTTCCTCCAACCAGGGATATGAATCGAGGTGAAGACCTTCATTTCAAGCCTCAGCGAGACCCGCAAGAGGAGAAACCACCTCCTCTACTTTATGAAGAATCCTGAGTCCACCCTCTAGATTGCTGACGCTTAGCCTTACCCTGTGAGTAAGCAGAAGCAGCAGCAGAAGGCTCAGCCCTTGGCTTTGCAGAGGAAGCAGAGGGTGCTTGTTGGGCTTTGGACAGCCCCTGCCTCCAACAGAAGGCTGATCAAGCTGATGAAGCAGCAGCTGACCTATGGAATGACGTAGGACATCATCCCGGACCGTCGCAACAGAACCATGGAATAGTTGTGGACCTGCCGAAGAAGCAGGTCAAAGAGCAGCGTGGTGCCCCTCAAGAAGGAAACGGCGTATGTCCAACACAGCATCCCTGCAAACTAATTCCAAGTTAGGCGTGTTACAGGCATGCATGTGCATGAGCCCCTTGGAAAGCACATGCAAAGGAGCCTGAACATCATCAAACTTATCTGAAGGCAGATAAGCAGCTAATGCAGAGACGATGTGATCCGAGAGATAAAGCATGCCCAGCATCTCTCTCTTGATAAGCCTAACAGGGACTCCAGAGTCGCCATAGGAATAACGGCTGACTTGGGCTTGGAAAGCCCGAGGGAGGTGAAGTCCTGATCCAAGACCATCAAAGTCTGGTAGACTGACGGATTGGCGGAATCGTAGGAACGATAATGCACTGGAGGCAATAAAAGTGTCAACCCTGGTGAAGAAAAAAGTCTTCATAGCCTTGGAACTCAGCTTAGAGTCCACAGCTGAAAATACTTCAACGACCTGTACCAACTGGCACGGTCGAAGGCGCCCAGAAGCAGGTTGCTCCACAGGCTGCAGACACGTGACCGATAATCGTGGCCTGGCTGACACTGTCAGCTGGTTTGATGGTTTGAGATCTGGAAGGAACCCAAACACAAAGTCAAGAGCTGCCCCCAAGTCAGAAGACTGTTGGCTCTCAATGTCAGGTATGTTGGACTCATCCTCTGAGTCGGAAGACACATAGCCCATCAAGGGATCAGAAAGCGGCCTGCTTCCAATCCCGGGAGGCAGTGCTGCAGGGGGGGCACCTGGAAACCACTCGTAGCCTCGCTGGGAGCAACGGGAAGGCTCTTGGAAAGAACCTGAGTGAGCAAGGAGAGGGACTCCCTAAGCTCACAGTCAGTGTCCGCCGGTTCGATGTGGGAACAAACCAGCAAAGGGTCATGATCTTCAAATACACCCAAAGCAAGGCAACAGGTGGCAGCCGAAACATCTGAAGGCAGATGTGTCTAGGGCCCTAGGGGTATGACATACCCTGAGGGTCTACAGAGCGGGAACTCAGGAGAGTTGCCGTGGACCTCTGAGGGACAGAAGGTCCAGGCTGCACAAAAGGCGTTGGCCCCGCAAAACTGGCCATGGGACCAGAGTGCATGGACGGAAATGCCACTGAGTTCATGGTGGACCCACCATGAACATCCGAATCCAATGAGAAAACTGCGGTGCTCAACGGCCGAGAGACCACAGCAGAGGGTTCGGCCGGCAGCCCCTTCCAACTTCACCGAGTTGAAGTCAGGGAAGGCTGAGGCCAATATCCCACGTCCACACTACCAGACATCTCTGCAGACCCCTGCAGGGATAAAACTGCTGTGATCAACAGGTGAGAGGCCATAGTAGAGGGTTCGGTCGGCAGCCCCTTCTGACTTCGCCGAGTTGAAGTCAGGGAAGGCTGAGGCCGATACCCCACGTCCACAATCACTGCAAACCCCTGCAGGGATAAGCCAAGGCTGGCTGAAACGGTGACCGATGACATTGCAGACGGAACAGCAGTAGCAGCAGATACGACAGGAGCTGTTGAAACTGGTGGAAAGGGGAGAGAGCAACTGAGCTTAGCTCCAAAGGAGGAGTCACAACCCTAGTGACAGCCTCAGATGTCGACTGGAGAGGGACTACAATCCCGGAACCAGGCATCTCTTCACCAGACAACTCAACAGCTCCAGCAGTATCCACCACAGAAAAGACTGCACATCCCCCATGGAAGGGGTATAACTCTCACCAGACGTGGTCGTGTTGGGAGGCCCTGACATGACAGTGTTCCCCCCCCCCCCCCTGGGTGCAGGAGGAATGGCCACGAGAACGCACCACAAGCGTGGGCAAAAGGCATTGCCCCAGGGAACAGTCCTGGGCATAACAGAAGTGAGAGCAGTAGAAAAAAAAGTGAACTCAACATGCAGGAAGTAGAACACCCCCAACTACGAGAGTAAGGTGACAGAAAAAAAGGACAGGCAGGAACACAGCTGAACCCAGGCGGCCGACAGGGACCAAAAAACAGAAATTCTTCCCTCAACAGAGAGGAGAAATCCTGTCCATGCAGCCCCTCATTGACACCAAACTCCAATAATAATAATAATATCCAAAAGGATAACATGAATTTATCAACCAAAAAATTTTATGTCCGAACCACACAGTACGCGAAAGTCCTGCACGAACACAGAAAATATATAAAATACAATGAAAATGTGGTTGAAAATAATAACGAGAATATATAAAACACAGTCCTGTTATTATACAATCCTCAGATCCATAATTCCAGTCACAGGTAACCATTATCAACAAGGTGAATTATCACTGTTTTTTAAAGAAAATATGGACGTCTCGCCGCATGGGCGAATAAAAAAGAATAATTCATTAGTTACTGCCTGTGCACTGAATGCCGGAAGCCAGGGATTTGTACTAAGAGAAGAGCGTCCCCTGGGTGTGCGCTGGTGGCACTCTACCCAATTTTGGCTTATTTTTTCTTGATACTTTTGCACCACTTTTCTTTCCCAAATCGCTTGGGAAAGATCAAAATAGAGAGTATATTTTCTGAGTTAGGGTCTTCCACTGTAGTGCACACCCGTAGAAAACAATTGTAAGGTAGGTTGATAAGAAATACCAATTCACTGGGTGAAAAAGAGAACACTTTTGCAATTACATTTCTGTTTTAAATGTTTTGACTGGCATTAAGAGATCATTTGGGGTGACAGGACTTCTGCTCTTTACAGGGGTTTATTTTGTTAAGAAGGGCCATGAACATACCTAATTGAGTGACAGCATTTTTATTCTAGGAAAGAAAATCTGTATTCAACAGGCAAAGAGTTAATGATTGACACCCTTTTCTAATCAGACACAAATGACAAAATGGTAATACTTTGGCATCCTGTTAACTTTACCAGAGAAAAATATTCAACTGACAAGAGTATTAAATTAACATAAATTTGGTCATTTTATGTATTCCTGTGATACAGCATTTATTCTATTATATCTTATTTGAAGTGCTCAATTAGGAGCTCTGTCAAACAAGATATAATAGATTAAATGCCTATATTGGATTACAGGGATCAAATAGTCAATTTATTTATTCAATGGTCTCATACTTATGCACAATGGCTAATCGTGAATGTGACAGTTTTACAGGTGGAGGAAGCTGGAGTACCCAGAGAGAACCACCAACCATCGACGAGCAACTGTTAGCTCAACATTCTAACTGTTCAAGCTCCGCTCAAGCAGGGTTACAGCGGTTGAAGACATGTGCACCATCATCAATGTGCAGTATGCCCTAGTACATGATGACATTGTGCCCCCCATATAGGCATCCAGGATAAAGTGCCTTACCCAAGGACAGAACGCGGGTCATCCCAGACGGGGATCGAACTCAGGACCTCCAGCATGGAAGTCCCACAGTCTACCACTAAGCCACCGCACTCCCATCAAATAGGTCAATAACTGCAGTTCTGTGATTGTTAAGAATAATTCCTTATTTATTTATTTAAGATCACATTTTTCTGCACAAAGGATAATTGTGACTGCAACATGGATACAAAGTCAAGTTCAGTCAATTGCTTATACAGTAGAATCCTCTTAATTGAATATCCATTTTGCCAGTGAAAATTATTCATTTAACAGGAGTATACAATTAACAGGGATTTGGTCAGTTTCCTGTGTTCTGGAGGTAAACTGAGCATTTCTTCTGTTATATCTTATTTGACAAAGCTCATAGAGCTCTGTCAAACAAGATGTAATAGAATAAATGCCTGTATTGGATGTAGTGAGGCCAAAAAGGTTGATAAATAAGGGGAATTTGGTGCGTGTAACAGTATTTTTTTCAACATATTACAAAATTTATATACAATTAACATGAGTTTACTCTACAACCCATATGCAATTAACAGATCAAATGTGTACTGAAGGTATGGTAAAAGGTTTTGTGTTTGAAAATTATATTCAATTAACAGTGATATACAATTAAGAGATATCCAATTAAGTGGGCTCCACTGTACCTATGTTGCCCATATTAGAGGACTTCCACAATAGGCATTGGTGACTGGGGTTGAGGCTCCCATGGGGAGAGTAATTCCTTGACTGATCACAATACTTTTTTACAGTTAACTGGATTTTATATTCTTTATGCCATTGACAGGAAAAATCTGTACTGAAGTTGTGGCAAATTTCTTGGCGTTTGAAAGTTAAATGCCGTTAACAGGGTTATTCAAAAAGGAAATATCCAATTATGTGGGCTGTACTGTAAAAGGAACAAGAAGTACATTCCAGTGCCTTATCATATTTTAAAATTCTAAGTCTGAGCTCTCAATCTGCCAATTTGAAAGTATGATTAGATACATTCTAAAAAACAAGAAGGAAGTAATATTTCCCTGGAAGCTCAAGATCCATATCATTACTGAAAGCCACATATCTGGTCAAAAGTTGGCTGGAAATGCTGGATGTCTAGACTACAATAATAGAAAAGTTACTGAAGAATCAAGTTGAACAGGCTCTCCATACAATGGTTAGAGCAAATGAAAATTGCACACCTGAGACAATTTGGGTTCATTAACTACCCATGATATTTCTAGTCTCTAACATTAATAGCTTATCTTCAGGAACTTATTCCCAGTAAAGTCTGAATTTATGGGAATAATGAATTCCAGGTTTGTTGTTGAAGCATTGATTAAAGGAGGACAAAAGGTGTTTTGCACTCTTAGTTAATTCTAGAATTAACCCTTCAACACAGCCTCTCTATGAATAGTATTTCCTTAACTGGTAGAGTGCTGGAAGCCCTATGTTGGGCTTTACTAAAAGTGACAGGCAATAACTGTCTGTAGCTACATTCTGCCTGAGGAAGCCTTTATTGTCCCTGATATGAATCAGATTTTTTATACAATACCTTGCTCTCTGACATTTAATTGGATAGTGCCTTCAAGGCAGAATCCAATTAAATTATTATAGAGCAGTATATGATGAGTTTTGATTTGTTGTCAGAAAAAACTCAGCACTTTACCAGTTAAACAATACTGTTTACAGTAGCTGTTCGGTTTTGAGATTTTAACTTGGTTCCAGTGTACTACAATATCTCCTGAGGGAAGTTAAACTGTTTACACATATTCCCCTCCCCACACCTATCCTTATGACACATGTCTCAGAAAAAAAAATCAACTCCAACCACTACTTTAAAGAGAATTCCAGGTTGGGGTTTCTGACCAGATTATCTACCCCCTCCCCCTCCCCCCCCCCCCCCCCACCTCCACGACATTCCATTTTTAACCATATTTTCAAAATTTTAATGCTCAAGTTCTGAAAAAAAGGAGAGTGAGGAGACCTTGAATAGGTTACTCACTCCACCAGCCTATTCCCCACCTGACACTCAAATTCTCAAACATTTTTCTTTTTCAACTTGAAACTATTTTGAAGAGAATTTCATCCATATTTTCCATTTTAAAATTAATATGCATAAGATGTGAAAAAAGAAAAATTTAAAAGTTTGGGGGAGATACCCTGACCAGGTTTCTACCCCATCTATAACCAAACACTCGGGGCGTGGTGGCATTGTGGTAATCAGTTCTCATCAGATCACCGAAGTTGAGCAACGTCGAGCCTGGTTAGTCTTCGGATGGGTGACTGTCTGAGCGATCGATTCGGACTCCCGCATTGTGTCCTTGGGGAAGGCACTTAACCCTGATTGTCCACATGGGGGCACGATGACGCTATGTACTAAGGTGTACTGCATGTCGATGGTGCACATGTCTTCAACCAATCTAACCCTGTCTGTGCTGCAGTGTGGAGTTATGATGTTGGGGAGCTGGCAGCTGCTCCTCATTGCTCGGTGGTTCTCTCCGAGTACTCAGGCTTCCTCCACCCATAAAACTGTCATGGTCATGATAAACCATTGTATGTGACCTTAAACACCAATGAATAAATAAATGATAAATAACCAAACACTCAAAGTCTCAAATATTTCTTTTTTTCAACTTGGACCACTATTGTGAAGAGAATTTCATTCATATTTTCCATATTCAAGAATTGTTGCATAAGGTGAACAAAATAAAAATTTGAGCCAAGAAAATGTTCATGACATAAACTCTCGGGTAGCAGGACAGATATGCAGGTCACAATATATTCTAGGCACTCCTAAAAATGAAAGTGTCAATGACACTGTAGCTCAACTTGTCAAGACATGTACATGTATAGTATTTGACACAGCAATGACAAACATCTAGGTAATGACCTGATAACAAAGGTACATATAAAGTATTGTAACGGTCTGTACATAAATACTGGCCGTAGCCTGTAACAAATGTATAGGTAAAGTATTGTAAAGGTGGGTGACAGTCAGATGCTAAACTAGAAAAGAAATCTTTGAGTCTCAGAGTGGGTCTGACTGAACCCCAAAATATTTGTTCTCATAGCACAGTGATAACAAAGGCACCCCAAAACACACATTCCTGTCCCAAGGTGAAAACAAAGGTACCCAAGAAGTTTCGTGAAGATCAGTACATAAATAAGAGCTGTATAGAAGTTGTTACAAAAAACTGATAGGACCTAATCTCGGTACAAAATGGCTACTGGCAGCCATCTTGAATTTTGGACCGCACTCAGAAACATTCATTCTCGTCCCAAGGTGATAACAAGGGTACCCAAGAAGTTTCGTGAAGATCGGTTGATAAATACAGCCTCTAGCCCGAGCCGTATTGACATGTGCACTTACAGTGTATAAGTAGCACTATATATATAAATAAATCAAAATTCATCTAATTTGCATAATTTCAGCACGAGAAAAAAACCCATACTATATGTAATGTATTCCATTTTACTAAACATTCATACAAAAATTTATTCAAATCAGAACTTTCATACAGAAGTTCTGTACAAAAGACTGATTGCACTAATTTTGGTACAAAATGGCTGCTGGTGGCCATCTTGAATTTTGGACCACACCCAAAAACACTCGTTCTCATCCCACGGTGATAACAAAGGTACCCAAGAAGTTTCGTAAAGATCGGTTCATAAATACGGCCTCTAGCCTGAGCCGTATTGAAGTTATGTACAAAAAACTGATTAGACGTAATTTCGGTACAAAATGGCCACTGGCAGCCATCTTGAATTTTGGACCGCACTCAGAAACACTCGTTCTCGTTCCAAGGTGATAACAGAGGTACCCAAGAAGTTTCGTGAGGATCGGTTGATAAATACAGCCTCTAGCCCGAGTCGTATTGACATGTGTACTTACTGTGTGTAAGTAGAACCGAGAAAATCAAAGTTCATCTAATTTGCATAATTTCTGTACGAGAAAAAAACCCATATTATATGTGATGTATCCCATGGTACTAAACATTCATACAAAAAATTATTCAAATCAGAGATTTCATGTGGAAGTTCTGCGCAAAAATCTGATTGCACTTAATTTTGAACAAAATGGCTGCCAGCGGCCATCTTGAATTTCAGACCGGACTCAAAAACACTCGTTCTCGTCCCACGGTGATAACAAAGGTAGCCAAGAAGTTTCGTAAAGATCGGTTCATAAATGCGGCCTCTAGCCCGAGCCGTATTGGCATTTGCACTGACAGTTCTGAAAGTAACACTAAATAAATCAAAGTTAGTCTAATTTCCATAATTTAAGCACGAGAAAAAAACCTGTATGATATGTAATGTATCTCATGGTACTAAACATTCATACAAAAAATTATTCAAATCAGAGTTTTCATATGGAAGTTCTGTACGAAAAACAGATTTCTGCATTGTCGGTACAAAATGGCTGCTGGCAGCCATCTTGAATTTCGGACTGCACCCAAAAACACTCGTTCTCATCCCACGGTCATAACAAAGGTACCCAAGAAGTTTCGTAAAGATTGGTTCATAAATACGGCCTCTAGCCCTAGCCATAGCAGCTTGGCACTTACAGCTCTGAAAGTAACACTAAATAAATCAAAGTCAGTCTAATTTGCATAATTTACGCACGAGAAAAAACCTGTATTATATGTGATGTATCCCATGGTACTAAACATTTATACAAAACTTTATTCAAATCAGAACTTTCATACATAAGTTCTGTACAAAAACCTGATTTTTGCATCATCGGTACAAAATGGCCGCTGGCAGCCATCTTGAATTTTGGACCACACCTAAAAACACTCGTTCCCGTCCCAGGGTCATAACAAAGGTACACAAGAAGTTTCGTAAAGATCGGTTCATAAATACGACCTCTAGCCCGAGCCATAGCCAATTGTTGACGTACGGACAGACGGACGGACGGACGGACAGACAGACGACGGGCCATGACAATAGCTCAAATTTGACTTCGTCAAAGTTGAGCTAAAAATGTATCCCTACACTATTTCAGTATTTGTTCTTTCTAAGAATAAAACATATTGGTGAATTACCAGTCAAATGGCAGGAAAAATGATGAGTGCCTCCCTATGTAATAGATATACCACAGTTTCTGCAAAGGCAGAGTCCAATTCCACAGGAAACTTTTTAAAACTGTACAATTATATTCACCATACACCACAAAAACTGTAATATATCTATTCTAACCCACAACATCTTTCTATTAATTAATGCAAATAAAACTTATATTTCAGAAAATTTAACACAAACTATTTTATCTTGCTCCGCTCTCTATTTATTTATTTAGTGGTCTTTAACTGGTAGAGTGCGAGAAGCCCATATTTGGGAATACTCTGAAGTGCAGGTAGCACAACTTAACCCTTTACCCGATGAATTGGTTACATCTGCCCGCGTAATATTCAAATTCAGCAGCTGAAAATGTTTTATTTTTCAAAAAATTTCAACAAAACCATATCATGTGACCCTTCTTGTATTGAGCTAGTTCCAATAAGGGGTCACATGATATGGTTTTGTTGAAATTTTTTTAACAATTTAAAAAAATGTTATTTAAAATAATAAATTTTGATATCGTCCGCGATGGATAAAGGGTTAAAGGCTTCATATTTGGTGAATGAGCTTCACATTATATTCAAAGTAAAATGATTTTGTCAAGTAGGAATTGCCTTGTTACAATTTATGGGAGAATGCCTTTTAGCAGTCTCCCATAAATTGAAACAAGGCAGAGGTAAGTGAACAAATTTTGATGCCCAAAATTAATTTAGCACTCTACCAGTTAACATCACATATTTCTGCACAATGGCTATATCATGATGACAACATGCAGATAAAGTCAAGTTTAGCCAATCATTTTAGAAGACTTCCACCCCAAGCATTGGTGACTGGGTACTATTTTATAATTGAAAAAGAGCTTGTTTACAACAGTAAACAAGCACTGCTTCACTTTCCATGGTTCCAAAAAGTAGATATAACAATTGTTTGTTTCTCAAAAAGTCAGCTGAAGTTTTGTCGTGCACCATGGATTCAGATGTAATGGATTGCCAGCTATGAAGTGAACTATGTCATTTGTGCTCTCGCTGATATAATGCCTTGTTTGAATGGGAGCAGACTTGTTCAGTTCAGCATTGGAAGGTTGACACTAAAATTTAAAATTGCATAAAGGTTTAGCTTTAAACCACATGGAACAGTATTGCTCGAAAAGGCATCCTATCAAATCAACTTGATGTGGAAGATGTTGTGACAGATATTTGTGGCACTTGTACAAACTAGAAATTTCCGCAGATCGCTGTGGGAACAACATCTGAATATGCATTGAGAGAGGAAATGTCCCACCCCATCACCTTCTGCCCCTCATTTCCCTGAAAAATGGAAATATGCTGGCATAATATAAGGTTGATCAGGCAGTGAGGCTAGTGCAAGGTATAATTTGATTTCATTTCTCCACACAGAGCAATTTGTTGGTATTATTGCATAGGGAGTACCCACTGAATTATTTTTTTTCTCTGAAATGATTTCATAGATTCCCAGAAGTAATGTCGGTTAGTTTAAACTATATTTATTGAAGGAGAATGCTAAATATTACAGAATTGAATACCAGAAGAGTAACAGTGCTAATGCAATAGCTCAAAATATAACATATATTAACAGTAATCAGATTGCCGAATGATGGAGGGATTTGACAGGAAGCTTGTAGCTTATGTAAGTCATCTCCAGAGATGTCAGTTAATGTCAGTTAATTCCACATCTTGTGAAATCTTTACTTCTTAGGACAGAATCCAAGTGAAACTGCCACACCATTGTGTTTTTTATGATTAATCAGGAATGAGCACGACCACCTCCCGACCACGACCATGAATGATAATTCCCATTGGCAATCCTGAAAGCCCCATTCATTGCAAGTCAACAAACACTTTGTTAACATGGAATAAAACCAATAGCATTTAATTGAGAAAACAGTCACTGATCACTAGTGCACTGGCAACAGGCTTATGTCCTCAACATTTCAGAGAAAGTGCCACCACAAGCGAAAACAGGTAAGAAATTATGGCTGAAATGGTTGGTTCATTTTCATAACTGACTAACCAACAGCTATAACCGGATAATATCCTGTTATCCGAGGCCATTATTTCACCGAATATGGGATCAAAACTCTAGGAATTGGAAAGCAACATTCTCAAACTATTCCGTAGTGTGCATACAAATGAACGTTGTTGAGTACTCGACAACATTCATTTGTATACACACTATGGAATAGTTTCTGTGATTACTCATGGAAACTGCCGATCATTAACAAAGTCTTGAATGCCAAATTCGATTATTTCTCAATTTATACAATGCTTCTTCGATGTGTAATCTATCTCAAAGGAGAAGCGGCATATTTACTACGTTTTAAACATGGAATTACGATCACTATCGATATTTTGAATAACCGGTTGATGTTTTTTTCTAATCGGTTAAGTAGCTAACTGGTTTCAAACTGATTATCTGGTTAACCATTTCAGTACTACAAGAAACGTTATTGTAATGCTCAGAAAATCATTTATCACAAATATTCATTTTCCTTAGAAGTCAAGGCACCAGTTTTCTAAATTGCTTCATTTAAATTTTAACAAGGGCTGTTGTAGTTCACAAAGAGTGGGCCACTGCCCTCGACCAGTAGGCATGTTTGAAGTAGCCTTACAGGTATTGTAGGACAGAAAAAGTTTCTAAGTTGAAAGAGTGAAAAAGGGCCATAAGTCTGGAAAAGATTATTGGATGGAACACATTCATTGTGCATATCCATTCCCCCATGCAGGTTTATCAGCATACCACAGGAGATCCAAATCCAACTGATGGCTTTGAAATTACATTCCAAAACATTTGTACAGGCAGGCAGGCAGGCAGGCAGGCAGGCAGGCAGGCAGGCAGATGGGCAGAGGTCCCCCGAATCCTCCTTTGGAGGTCGGGGCATAACAAGAAAAATATTACAATTACTATAAGACTTTCTGTGATGGAAAACATGTATTGAGAGTGTTCTGACCAGGAAGTGCTGCTGTCATTGTTTTACAAAGAGCACATTCTTACTAACAGAAATCACCCAAATAATATTTAAAAAAAAATTTGCCTTTTAGGTCAGGGTTGAAATTAGAATGAAATGAAATAGAAAAGGTGAATAGTAGTTCGAGCTTGGTGGGCACATTTTTCAGCAATGGCACAGTCAAAACATTGTCGAGGATTCATCTATTAGAAAGTTCATATCACTTGCATTACAACTTCTTTGTTTTTTCTATTCCAAGTGCTATGGTCTGTTGTGCAGATATTTCTACCGTATAAATATCTGAAACAGTACAAATATCCGATTTTCTCACCTTCTAAAATACAATAAGCCAAAATATTTATACGATTAAACATCCACACAAAAGAAAACTGACACAAAAACTGTAGCTTTTTGTGGATTTGCTACCCTTCTCTAGTCCTGACAAGTTTTCAAATGTGCTCTAGCTGTTTTTTTTTTCAAAATATAACACAGAGGTACCAAAGCTAATTTTTTAAAAACTTCTGTGAGTAAACGGAATAGTAAACAAGAGGCCCCACGGGGCCTGAAGTGCTCATCTTGAACGGAACACAATTTAAACAGAGTCCAAGAATAAGTCTACATTAAGCTGCACTCCATAGGCTACACTGTCAATGGAGTGCAGCTTAATGTAGGAGTGACAAAAATAATCTGGGCATCACGCCTTTTCTTCATTTGATCATAAAGTAAAATGTAGAGCTCCTCTATGAAGCCCCTTGATACAACCTATGTGGATTAATCTTAGTTACACATCTCTAGAGGGTACTGAATACAAAATTTTTAATTCTTCAGAAAAATGGCCAATTCTGGCTCCCATAGAGAGCCCAAATATTAACCCAGGCTCTTGATTTGGAACACAGTTGAATCTGACTTCCCTTGAGATGTTGTGTACCGAATATGAAAGCATTCTGACTGTTGGATCTGAAGAAGAGAAATTGTAAAGAAATTTCTTAGAATTGAACTAAGTTCAAATTTGGGCTACCATAGTGAGCCCAAATATTAACCTATGGATCCGATTTGAACAAACTTGAATCTGACCCCCTTAGCGATGTTGTATACCACATGTGAAAGCATTCTGACAAGTGGATCTGAAGAAGAAGATTTTTGAAGAAATTCCCTCATATTGTACTAAGTTAAATTTCATGTTCCCATATTGAGCCCAAATATTAACCTAGGCACTCGAATTGAACAACCTGGAATCTGACCCCCTAGAGATGTTGTATACCAAATATGATAGCATTCCGACTGGTGGATCTGAAGAAGAAGATTTTTAAAGAAATTTCCTCATATTGCACTAAGTATAAATTTGGGCCACCATAGTGAGCCCAAATATATACCTAGGGATCTGATTTGAACAAACTTGAATCTGACCCCCTTAGAGATGTTGCATACCAAATATCAAAGCATTCTGACTGGTGGATCTGAAGAAGAAGATTTTTTTAAATTACCCTCCATATTGAACAAAGATAAAATTTGGGCTTCCATAGGAAGCCCAAATATTAACCTAGGGACTTGGTTTGAACAACTTGAATCTGACCCTCATAACAATGATGTATACCAAACATTAAAAGATTCTGATTCCTGGTTCTGAAGAAGAAGATTTTTAAAGAATATTCCCCATATTACCCTATGTTAAAACTTCGGGCTCCTGTAGAGAGCCCAAATATGAACCAATGAGCTTTATTTCAACAAACTTTCATCTGACCCTCCTATGAATGCTGTATACCAAATATCAAAAGATTCTGATGATTGGTTCTGGAGAAAAGATTTTTTAAAATTTTTGTAAATATGCTGACTCAGCATTTTTTCGATGCCCATTACAGAACACCCTAATATAAACGATGACAATTTTTTTTTACCATTCAATTCTACTGGTCCTAAGGATACTTCATACCAAATAACAGCTTGATGTGACCAAATAACAGCATGATGTGGTTTGGGAAATATGGGCGTTTGAAAATATTTCTATTTTTAGCTCCCAGGGTTCCCATGGGGATGCAGGAATTTTTTTTGTGCATGGGTCAAGTACTTATGATGACCCAATAATACCACAAACCAAATTTGGTTCATACCGGACCATCGGTTCAGAAAATAGAAATTTTACCCCTCCAATTTCAAAGCCAAATACTTCACGAACTTCGTTTGAACAAACTTGATTCTACACCCCATATGGAAGCTCCATAGCATATATCAAGTCATTGTACACACTGGTTCTTGAGAAGAAGATTTTAAAAATATTTTGGAGCATTTTCCCCCACTCCCTCCCTATGGGGCTGGGCATGTTGAGTTGAACAAAAATGAAATGCCTCTTTGAGACCATCACTCACACAAACTTTCACTTGAATTGGCCCAGTGGCTTTGGAGGAGAAGGCCAAAACATGGTGTTGACGGACGCCAGACGATGGACAGAGAGCGATGAGATTAGCTCAGCTTGACTTTTTCAAAATAGGCTAAAAGAAAATTGGGGGGGGGGGGGATAAACCCAGGGGCAAGATACTCAGGGGGGAAGCTAAACTGTTACACCGGTTTTCAACTTTAGTTCGTCCATTTTTTTGTGAGTTAATCAGTCAAATAAATTCACATGAGCGACCATTTTCTGTGGTTTTCAGAAGGATAATGTCAATGCAATATGTATTTATTACTGATGGGACAAGCATCTTTGATTAAATTTACATCTATTAACCCTCTCCACTCTGTTAAAATACCAAAATTTCAAGTAGGAAATTGTTCCCATAATGCAACTAGGAATGTAATCAAAGTTAAATTTCTCTTTCCACTCTTTGCATACTACTGGAGGATATTCCTGCCCAGGATGGCTTTTCTCTTGCCACTGAAATAAAAGCAATTTGGGCAAAATTGGGCTCATTTAATCAAATTTCTCCCTTGAAAATTGAATGCATTTTTTCACCAATGACTTTTTTGAGTTAAATTTGGATGAATTTTTCATCAAATCTAGTCATGGCTGCTTCACAGCAGCCAAAACTAGATTTGATTAAAATATCTTGCAAATACAGTGGAACCCTTTTAATTGAATAGCCACTTTGCCAATAAACATTATTCAATTAACAGGAATATTCAATTAACAGGGATTATGTCACTTTTCTGTATTCTAGAGCACTTTTCTGTATTCTGGAGATAAACTTAGCATTTATTCTAGTATATCTTGTTTGACAGAGCTCCATAATAGATAAAATGCCTATATTGTATGTACTGAGGCCAAATAGGTCAATAAACAAATGACAACTGGGGAGAGTCATATAATTTCATGACAGGTTACAAGCTTTTTTATTCAATTAACAGGAGTTTACTCTATAACCTATATTCAATTAACAGGTCAAATTTGTACTGGATGTATGGTAAATGGTTTTGTGTTTGGAAATTATATTCAATTAACACGGATATACAATTAATAGATATCCAATTAAATGGTCTTCACTGTACTTAGCAGGGCAAGAGTAAAATGTCATACAAACAACTGTTTCCAACCAGACAGATAACTTTTTATCACACAATACCTTCATCCCAATGTCTGGAAACACAATGTATGACAGTATTATGAAAAAAAAAACTCTACTATTTTCCATATTTATTCATTGGTTTCTATCAGTATTTTGATTCACAAGATCTCATTTTCTTAAAAAAAACAATTTAACTGTCTAACTGCTAGAAGCCCTCCACATGGCAAGTGACATACTGGCAGGAAGCCACAACAGTGCCTTTACTAAAATGTGTGTATCGGGTGAAGGAGTATGGAATACCTGGAGAACCACTGAGCAATGGCAGATAACTGCTTGACTGTAACTTACTAACCCTTCACAAGCAAGGTTAGCTTCAGTCGAAGGTATGTGAACCATCTATGTGAAGTATGCCTAAGAACACTGTACCACCATGCACCCACTTGGCCAATTGGGATTAAGTGTCTTGTCCAAGGATACAACAGAGATGACACAGATCAGGATCATACTTTTAATCTAAAGTCCAATGCTCTATCCACTGTGCCACTGCATTCTCCCTTACAGGTCAGAATAGTTGCCATGGACTGATTGTAATGCAGGCATGGGAAGTGATGCCCATGCCTGCATTTACCAGGTAATAAAAATCATTGTCAGCAAATTGTTAATTAATGAAGCACCGAGTTGTACCCGGTGCTTCTTTCATTAAATAATTGATGATTATGTCTGTAATTAGTGCTTGGAATTTAATATTATTACACCTGTGGAAATATTGCCCACCCATAGTAAATGACCAGTCCACAGTGACTGTACTGTATGCAGGGTACCTCCAGGCAAGGAATGATAAAATTCAAGGCTATTCAAGGCTGTTTCCCGATATATTTCAGCATTTTCCCAAGGCCTTATAACAGCCAACTTCAAGGATTTTCAAGCCCTGCCTTCAATAGTCCTAACTAAGATCATCATGTAATTACCTCTCCCTCATGTCTCTCTAAGTGAAGAGGGAGTAATGACCGAAGGGTCCAAGTTAGGACTATGCCTTCGCGAATTCTGGCATTTAAAACTATATAGTTATGATTACAAGCTTCGTTAGCATTTTTATTTCGTGAATATTCAAGGCTTTTCAAGGCCTTCTGGCACATTTTCCAGAATTTTAAGGCCTTGAATGGCCATTAGTCAAATTCAAGGCTGTTCCATGAATTTAAGGCCCTGTTGGAACCCTGTGTATGTAATGTTCAATAAATTAAAGCACTTTTCCCAAGCTAAATGTAGGAGTTAAAATTCTCCATCGTAAATCTTAGGTGAACTAAATGTAGGATATGAAGTAAATGATAGAAAGATATTGGCTCGGAAACTGGTCAATGAAACTGGCCAAATTACTGATTCTGCACACTGAGAATAATATCCTTATTTATGTGATTTCACCATTCTGTTCTAATTATACAGGAGGCAACATACTGTTTGCGCTTGCAAGAAAATTATGCTAATTCTGAAATAAATCTGTTTTGTAGCTCTAATGAATTTTTATTCTATTTATGGCCTGATTTACAGAAATTCTCTTCCCATAAAAAGGTTGCTATGGTTATTAAAGTGGATGATGATATAAATTTTTTTATTTCCAATTTTCTTCAGTTAATGACCTGCATAGTTTCAATTGAATTTCTCATGAAATCGAGTCATGGCTGCTGCAAAGCAGCCATGATTTGATTTGATGGAAAATTCTGTTTTGGTTGAAACAATGATGTTAAAAGAGTTCTACTCCCATCTGTTGAGGTATATTTATTTCTCAAGAACCAGGAACGTACAGTGTACTTGGTTACACAGATATACAAAATGTTCAACACCTTACTCAGCTGCCCCAGGGCTGAAAGTGACTATTATAACTTTGAAAACTGCCAATGATACTGTGATCAAGACTTAATTCACATTGTTTGTGTGTGTTTCGGGAGCACAGTAGCTCAGTGGTTACGACACTGAACTTCAAACTGAAAAGTCCATGGATCGATCCCCACCAGGAGTAACTGCATTGTGTCCTTGGGCATCCACTTCGTCCTGCTTGCCCATGTGGGGGCACGGTGTTGCTGCATACTAAGGCATACTGCACTTGTCTTCAACTAATGCTAACCCTGCTTGTGAGGAGATAGTACGTTGGGGAGTCTGAGTGTGACAGTTGCTTGCCATTGCCCAGTGGTTCTTTCTGGGTACTCCCACTTTCTCCACCTGTAAAACTGTCCAACATGAGGCAATCCTGGCTGTTGAGAGTGTCACCCCAATCAAAAATAAATAAATAAATGTGTGTTTAATATTCATATAGAAACAAGAAATATTTTGTTCGTGTTGATATATTCTGTTACAACTAATTGGATAGTGATTGTAAACTGGAACGAAACAATTATTAAAGAACATATTTTGCCTGCCATAATTAGCAGTTTACAAGTTAATGAATCGGTTATGTCCAGTCAACACATTGTACAATAACTACTACAGTGGAACCCCTTTTAAATGAATAGTCATTTTCCCAATGGAAATTATTCAATTAACAGGAGTATTCAATTAACAGGTATCATGTCGCTTTCCTGTATTCTTGAGATAAACTTAGCATTTATTCTATTATATCTTGTTTGACAGAGCTCCATGAGCTCTGTCAAACAAGATATAATAGATTAAGTGCCTGTATTGGATGTACTGAGGCCAAATAGGTCTATAAACAAAGGAAAACTGGGGAGAGTCAGGGTAATTTCTCGACAGGTTACAAGATGTTTTATTCAATTAACAGGAGTTTACTCTATAACCTATATTCAATTAACAGGTCAAATTTGTATTGGAGGTATGGTAAATGGTTTTGTGTCTGAAAATTATATCCAATTAACAGGATTATTTAGTTAAGAGATATCCAATTAAGTGGGCTCCACTGTATCAAGATTTTAAGGAATTTTTTTTGCTTTTAAGAGTCCTGCACATTCACCGAGATTAGAATGAGCACATATAATCTTTTCTAAAAATAAATTACCGCAAGAACTCTTACACATTTCAATAGACTATTTTATCAACTATAGATTAGGCCACACAGAGTAGATCTTGTTTCTCAGGCCATTATTTGTAAAATTGCATGCGAGTGAGAGTTTTTTATTTTATTTTTTATTTCTTTAATTATTTCTTTGTCATCAAAAGTTCATGTTCTTGGTTTATGTTTAAGGCCTCATAATCTACAGAATAGCATGGGTGGTGGTGTATTTTGTCCCTTGAGAGCAAGAAAGCTTTACAATGTGAAAGCATTGCAAACCCTTCTTATACTAAAGGGACAAATTTATAAATTTTTTTCTCTTGGGTAAAATATCAGATCTAAACCATTTAATATTAATTTTTTTTTAAGTTTACATTGGCTATAAAAAGAGAACACGTGGCAGCCAAAAGTACCGTGCGAGGGGGAGGGGGCTGAGAAACTGATTTTAAATTTTTTTAGGCCTTATAGAAAGCATTGTGAAATTTTTTTCACTTTCACTGTATCAAAGTCATTATGTCTCAATGATACTGGTATTTTTGTTTATACATGATGAAATGATGTTAACAGTTATTATTATAGCTGTATTAAACAAGCCAGAAAATAAGCAGACTGTCATCTGCAAAATGAGGTCCCCAGAGGGTGAATTTAGTGATGCTACCCTGCTATGCAGGGTAGCATCACTACATTTATCCTCTGTGAACCTCAATCTGAATCAGGGTCTCAAAACTAAACAGAAAGAGGTACCCAGAGGATAAATTGGCCCACTGTATGGGATAGCATCATCAAATTCACCCATCTGGGGACCTCAATCTGCAAATGTCAGTCTGTTTATTTTCAGGCCTGGTATTAAATCAACTATATGTTAAAATTTGACATGAGGTATACCAATGGAAGTATATGGGAACCATATTTTATTAATGCTGAAATGGGCAGCAATCAGCTGTGGGCTTTTGTGCATTAATTTGAAGCCCAAATAAGGTGAATACAGCCAATTTATCACTGAAAACTATCTGAAAAACATGTATAATAAAAAGAAAATCTAAGTGTTTTTGAGTAGATGCAGAAAATTATCTCATTTGTAACTGCAACAAATGTCTATTTTTCACTTGTGGTGAGACACTCACACAAAAAATAAACATTTGTCTTGGTTACTCATGAGATAATTTGCAGTATCCACTCAAAAACACTAGATATCCTCCAGATAAGGACACTTGAAAGAACAAGACAGCACAATCGGAGCATTTATGTTCCTTCTCTGTGTGCAGTTACAAACTGTTACGCATTACAAGTTTCAAGGAATGCCATCACATAAGGGTGGCATTATTACAAATACAAGTGTATAAATGCAAAGCAAAATCTATCCTATACATACACATAAAGGGATACCACCAAAATCCCCCAACAACATAATCCCCCAACAAAATCCAACCTTGACGAAATCCCTCCCGGACAATATCCCTCCTCAACAAAATCTCTCTTTGATAAAAACCTCCTTTTTTCACATACTGGCTAGCACTTATTTACTAAGTGCTAGTCAGCAGCTGAAAAGAAAGAGGTTTAATTTTGTCAAGGAAACTGTTAGAGATGAAAACAACCAGCAAATTTTCAGTTAATGGACAAGTGAGTTGAAAAAAAATAGACCAGGTTTTTTTATAATTATTTTCATTAAAACTGAAATGCAACACCAGGTTGAAATTCAGCATTTATAAAGCACATCTATTGGATACATTTGTACCAGAAAAAAATATTCAGATATATTTACCAGTTAATAAAGTTTCAAACTGATTAACAAAATTTTTTTTAAACAATATTTTTATTTCATCATTGAAATGGGGTTTGGCGAACAGGCAATGCCTATATTAACACTGTACCCTACAGAAACACACATTTACAATTGTGCAAGTGCAACTGTGCATAAAACAGAAACTGATCACATGAATTAGAAAGAAAGTACCACAAAATATCTCCTAATTTCTTATATATCCATTACCTATCGGGTGGGTGGGGAGGGGGGGGGGTGGGGGCACTCTGGTACATAGATGAAGGTATTATAGGCCAACAGTACGCATGTCTGGTTTGAGGTGCAGTATCAATGAAAGTGTCAATGACACTGTAGCTTAACTTGTGTGTTGTGTTTGATAAAAAGGATAATGTTCAAAGTTTATGAAAGGATTATGAAATAAGACAAGAGTTGTGATAATTGGGAATATGTTCATTTCTGTTCCCTGTATGCTATGTTTAGGATAAAAATAATATGAGGTGTACACTGTACTAAAGAGCTGAGGGGTGGGTTAATATGACCTCACAGTTAATGTATGTGGCAACACAGTTAACGTATATCAACAAAAGTTACCAAGTTACAGTGAAATTATTCCAAAACGAGTCATCCTATCAAGTTACATTAAAATCCCTTCATCAATATGGCCTGTAGACTGTGCTAAAGGTTTTCGGGCTTCGGGCCCCTGTAGCCGTCAGTTTCCCAATTGCATCCAAAGGGGACGTTCTCATCTGGACATTATATGAAGTCAACCTACCAAGTTACAATGAAATCCCTTAATAAATTTGACCTGTAGACTGTGCTAAAGGTTTTGGGGCTTTGGGCTCTGGCAGCCATCATGGTTGAATGATCGCAACCAAAAGGAGACATTCTCATCTGGGCATCATCTGGAGTGATCCTACAAAGTTACAATGAAATCCCTTCATAAATATGACCTGTAGACTGTGATCAAGGTTTTTGGGCTTCGGGTCCCTGAAGCCGTCACAGTTGACCAATCACGACCAAAAGGGGATGTCATCATCTAGGCATTATATGGATCAAACTTACAGGTTACAATGAAATCCTTCCATAAATATGACCAATAGACTATGCTAAGGGTTTTGGAGTTTTGGGTTCGGGCAGCCATCAAGGCTGAATGATCGTGACCAAAAGGGGACATTATATGAAGTCAACCTACCAAGTTACAATGAAATCCCTTCATAAATATGACCTGTAGACTGTGCTAAAGGTTTTTGGGCTTCGGGCTCGGGCAGCCATCATGGTTGAATGATCGCAACCAAAGGGGACAATCTCATCTGGGCATCATCTGGAGTGATCCTGCGAAGTTACAATGATATCCCTTCATAAATATGACCTGTAGCCTGTGCTCAAGGTTTTCGGGCTTCGGGCACCTGTAGCCATCACAGTTGACCAATCACGACCAAAAGGGGATGTCATCATCTAGGCATTATATGGAGTCAAGCTAACAGGTTACAATGAAATCCTTCTATAAATATAACCTTTTGCCTATGCTAAAGGTTTTTGGGCTCGGGCACCCATCAAGGCTGAATGATCACAACCAAATGGGACGTTCTCATCTAGACATTATTTGGAGTCATCCTACCAAATTACAATGAAATCCCTTCATAAATATGACCTGTAGACTGCGCTAAAGGTTTTTGGGCTTCAGGCACCTTTAGCCGTCAAAGTTGCTCAATCATGTCCAAAAGGGGATGTTCTCATCTAGACATTATATGAAGTCAACCTACCAAGTTACAATGAAATCCCTTCATAAATATGACCTGTAGACTGTGCTTAAGGTTTTCAGGCTTTGGGCTCTGGCAGCCATCATGGTTGAATGATCGAAACCAAAGGAGACAATCTCAGCTGGGCATCATCTGGAGTGATCCTACGAAGTTACAATGAAATCCCTTCATAAATATGACCTGTAGACTGAGCTCACGGTTTTCAGGCTTCGGGCACTTGTAGCCATCACAGCTGACCAATCACGACCAAAAGGGGATGTCTTCATCTAGGCATTATATGGAGTCAACCTAATAGGTTACAATGAAATCCTTCCATAAATATGACCTTTTACCTATGCTAAAGGTTTTTTGGCTCGGGCACCCATCAAGGCTAAATGATCGCGATCAAAATGGGACGTTCTCATCTAGACATTATTTGGAGTCATCCTACCAAGTTACAATGAAATCCCCTCATAAATATGACCTGTAGACTGTGCTAAAGGTTTTTGGGCTTCGGGCACCTTTAGCCGTCACAGTTGCCCAATCATGTCCAAAAGGGGACGTTCTCATCTAGACAATATATGAAGTTAACCTACCAAGTTACAATGAAATCCCTTCATAAATATGACCTGTAGACTGTGCTAAAGGTTTTTCGGGCTTCGGGCTCAGGCAGCCATCATGGCTGAATGATCGCAACCATAGGGGACAATCTCATCTGGGCATCATCTGGAGTGATCCTAAGAAGTTACAATGAAATCCCTTTATAAATATGACCTGTAGACTGTGCTCAAGGTTTTCGGGCTTCGGGCACTTGTAGCCATCACAACTGACCAATCACGAATAAAAGGGGATGTCATCATATAAGTATTATATGGAGTCAACCTAACGGGTTACAATGAAATCCTTCCATAAATATAACCTTTTGCCTATGCTAAAGGTTTTTGGGCTTGGGCACCCATCAAGGCTGCATGATCGCAATCAAAATGGGACATTCTCATCTAGACATTATTTGGAGTCATCCTACCAAGTTACAATGAAATTTCTTCATAAATATGACCTCTAGACTGTGCTAAAGGTTTTCAGGCTTCGGGCCCCTGTAGCCGTCACAGTTTCCCAATCACGTCCAAAAGGGGACTTTCTCATCTAGACATTGTATGAAGTCAACCCACCAAGTTACAATGAAATTCCTCAATAAATATGACCAGTAGACTGTGCTAAAGGTTTTTGGGTTTTGGGCTCGGGCAGTCGTCACGGTTGGCAGATCATGCCCAAATGGGAAAATTCTCATCTAGACATCATAAGGAGTCATCCTACCAAATTACAATGAAATCCCTCCACATTAAACATGACCTGCAGACTGTGCTAAAAGTTTTTGGGTTTCGGGCTTGGGCAGCCATCACGTTTGATAGATCATGCCCAAAAGGGGACGTTCTCATCTAGGCATTATACAGAGGCATCCTACCAAGTTACAATGAAATCCCTTCATAAATACGACCTGTAGACTGTGCTAATGGTTTTCGGGTTTTGGGCTCGGGCAGCCATACCGGTTGCCCGATCGCGACCAAAAGGGGACGTTCTCATCTAGACATGACCCCAAACCTGCATATGAAATTTCGTGACGATCAGACGAGAACTGCGGGGTGTAGCCCGTGCTAAAGGAAAATGTGAACAGATGTCACAGACTCACAGACTAACAGACTCACAGACTAACAGACTTCTGCATGCGTGATGGCAATAGCTTATCTTGACCATGTCAAGTTAAGCTAAAAATCAGTCTCCAAGGTCAAAACACAAGGATTCATTTCCACTGGCTAATAATTATTCACTCGAATCTCATTGTTTCCCTAATATATTCTTGTACCGCACTGAATATACTGGCATTTTCCAAAGCAGTTTTCTCTGGATGACCATAAAAGATTAGAGTGATATTAGTGGTGTGGCCCAATTTTGTTAGAAGCGAATTTCTTTGTTCTGTACATAGAGGATACAATAGTAAATAGTGTTCAGTGTCACATGATATAGTTTTGATGAAATTTTTTTTTTTATTTTAAAAAATAGTAATTAAAATAATAAATTCTCTGTGCTGGGTAAAGGGTTAATATGCTATGTCAAAGTTGCATGATGTTGTGACTTGAAAATGTAGATAGTTCAAACATGAAACTAGAGGTACTGTGAGCAAGCTCACAAAGTGATACCCCCCGCGCCTGTCAGAATGAAATTATATTGCTTCATGCATATCTTCATATGGAGGTCTTCCATTATGCAAAGTTTCATGAAAATTCTTCAAACGGTTTAGGAGGAGTTGCGCTTATAAGGCTGGACAGACGGACAGACGGATGAAGGGACAGGGTGATTCCTATATACCCCCCCCCCCCCCAAACTTTGTTTTCAGGGAGGGGGGGGGGGGGGCGGAGGGGTATAATAAATAAAATACACAAATCAAATAAAATTTACAACAAATGATAAAAAAAAATGACAAACTCCAACACCAATAAATTTAATATATGCATGTTTTTGATTTTTCATTGTCTTATGTATAAAGCAGTGAATAATAACAATAGGTATTTTTCACTGAAAGGACTTGTCTTTTTTGGTAATTCTTAAAAGAGATTTTGTAAAGAAAGATTTTGTCAGGAGGGATTTTGTCACAGATCAGAAAATAAATGCTGCAAAGCCTCTCATGCTAAATCTGTCTGTCTCTCTTTGTTCCTTATGCATTCCTATAATTTCAAGAAATGGGTCACAATATGGCACTCTGGGTAATTTGTCCACATAGTAAAATATTTATTTATTTATTGGTGTTTAAGGTCATATATTCTGCACAATGGCTAATCATGACCTTGGCAGTTTTAAGGGTGGAGGAAGCTGGAGTACCTGGAGAGAACCACCGAGCAATGGTGAGCAAATGTCACCTCCCCAACATACTAACTCCACACAAGCAGGGTTAGCATCGGTTGAAGACAAGTTCACCATCTACATGCATTATGCCTTAGTCCACAATGCCACTGTGCCCCCACATGGGTAATGGGGGTGAAGTGTCATGCCCAAGGACACAATGCAGTTCCCACAGGTGGGATTCGAACCGAGGACCTCTCAGCTTGCAGCCTGCACCTCTACCTACTGAGTCACTGTAGTAAAATGGAAGGGTTTTGATCCTTTCCAGTAACACCTTCACATTGTTTAATGCGATATGGAGGGTTTTCATTCATCAGGTATTTCCATTTATACAAACCTTAACCCTTTACCCACGAATCGACCGCATCCATCTGTGTAATATGCAAATTCAGCAGTTGAAAAAATATTATTTTTTCAAAAAATTTCAACAAAACCATATCATGTGACCCCTCGTTGGAACAAGCTCGACAACGAGGGGGTCACATGATATGGTTTGGTTTGATATGGTTTGGTTGAAATTTTTTGAAAAATTTGAAAAAATAATATTTAAAATAATAAATTTTGATATTGTCTGCATTGGGTAAAGGGTTAACAAAGTAAACTAATTAACATACTATTATATTTTCCTCCATCGATATCATGCTATTCTATTTACTTTCAATGGCAAAGAAATAATTACAAAAATAAAAAATAAAGTAAAACAAAAAGGTCCGCCCACATGCAATTTTACAAAAAATTACCTGAGAAACAGAAGATCTACTTTGTGAGGCCTTATTAGTGTTTCTTTTTGCACATTGACTTATCATGACTGCAACATGGATGTAACGTCAAGTCCAGCCATTCATTTATACCCATGTTACCCATTTTAGAAGACATCTACCATGGGAATTTGTTACAGGGTCAGACTTTACAAGTAAAACAGAGCTTAATTACCATAGTAAACAAGCACTGCTCGACTTCCTGGGGTTCCCACAGGGATCAATTATACATATGCTGTCAACTTTAGAGGACTTCCTGTACATGCATTGGTTACCAGAACCTATTTTACCATTAAAACAGAGCTCTATTCTACTGGGGTCCCCCTGGGGACTTTGAAACTTGAGTAAAAATTTCCATAGCATTTCTGTGGCATGCAGACTTGGTGAGAGCTTTCATGTTCCATAGAAATATTTTAACTGGTAGATGCTAAAAAAAATTTTGTTAGCAAAATTTGTTTACGTGTCTTGAGCTTGTCACGATTTATGGGAATGTGCTTGTACGCATTCTCCTATAAATAGTAACAAGGCAAATCGATAAAGACCAGATAATTTCACTTCAAAGTTAATATGAAGCACATCCACAGAATATGAAGCTTTTAAGTCACAGTAGCCACACTTTATAGTGAAGCCCATATTTGGGCTTCCAACACTCAACCCGTTCAAATTTCATTGGGCATTAACTCTCAGCTGTGTGAGATGTCTTCTTATGGTGTTATCGATTGTTTAACATCTGCACACTGATGTCAAAATAGCAAAACTGTTAATTTTTCCCATAATGCAACTAGGATTTTAACAAATTTAATCTTGTTTGACACAGCTCAGTGAGCTAGAATGAATTGGTTAAATTCCTAGTTGCATCATGACAGAAAACTGTAGCTTGAAATTTTGATGTGTCAACATTACGGGAGGGAGTTGATATCAACGACAATCATAAAGTGCAATGCCACAAAATTGTCTTCAGGCAATATTTGATCAATACAGCCATGATTACAGTGGCTTTATCTAGTAATATGACATATAAAAGTCAAATTGTAGCCAGTTGTTTACACCTATGCAGCCCATTTTAGAGAAGTTCCACCCCAGCAGTAGGTAAGCAAACCACTGACACATTTTACCTGTAAAATAGAACTTATTTACTACAGTAAACAAATACAGCCCAATTTCCCAGGACTCCCACAAGAAGACTGACTGAAATTTTGGGATACAGAATAATCATATTCTTAACAATGATAATTTGTTTCAACAAAAACTTAAAGTGAGGGAATTCCATATAAAATCTATAGCACCGGCCTGTGTGTTACTCAGTCCAATTACACTGCATTTCTATTTTTGTGTAGGTCATCAATCAAGGTATGCACCATTGTTTTTGGTGGCTGCCATGACTTCACTTATAATATAATTAACCCTTTACCTAACATGAAAATCTAAATTTTATAGTAAATTTCCTTTCTTATTATACCTACCACAATTGTTTACTACAGGCTTGCACTACAGTGGAAGTCCCTAACTCGGATAAAATACTCTCTATTTTTGTCTTTCCCAAGCAAGTTGGGAAAGAGAAGTGGTGCAAAAGCACCAATAAAAATAAGCCAAAACTGGGTCGAGTGCAACCGGCGCAGACCCAGTACGGGACGCTCTCTCCCAAGTACAACTCCACGACTTCCGTTGCCAGTGCGCATATACCGTCTCTAAAGACTCATTCTTTTTGAATCCGTAAACGTTAGAGTTATGTGATCAGTGGGGAGGAAAGATTCTTTACCCGTAAAGAAGACGGGAGGGCCTCCATGTAAACAATTGTGGTAGGTATAATAAGAAAGGAAATTTACTATAAAATTTAGATTTCTTATCAACCTACTCACAATTGTTTACTACAGGCTGAATAGACAAAAGGCTGGAGGGAATCGCATAACCAACCCCCACATAACCCTAGTGCACTGGAACCGTGAAGCAGAAGGAAGAGGTCCCGAGGCTTATCAACCATAATGTCGCAATCATTGGTAAAGGACAATGAAACGAGACATATGAGCCTGTGTGACACACAGACAGAAAAAAGGGCAGTAACAGCACAAGGCTGAAACTGACCTTCAAGAAGCCTAATGGCTATGGCAGACAACAGCCTGAGCAGAAGAAAGAGGACCCAAGGCAAAAAGGTCCTCCGACTGCTCCTGCAACTGGCGTAAATAAAAGGTGGAGAAAGTAGAAGCATTTCTCCAGTAGGCTGCCTGCATAACATCCGACAACTTGACGGAGTTAGAATAAGCCCAAGAGGTAGACAGTGCCCGCACCTCGTGGGCAGAAATACGATTGGTAATACAATCGCCAGCTGCTAAACGACTATAAGCCGTACGAATAGCAAGACAAATCCATCGAGAAATGGACTGAGGAGAGATCTTCTGTCGACCCGGAATGAGAGACAGAAAAAAACGTTTTCTGCCCTTCCGAATGAAGCGTGTCCGATCAAGATAAATGCGAATAGCACGGACCGGACAGAGCAAAGGGCAAGTACCCTCAACAGAGGGAAGAGCCCTGATACAGATAGGAGGAGGAGTAGTATCTGGTAACTGATTCTTAGCCAAAAAGGAGCAATCAGTGGTAAAAGTAACACTGTTGGGAGAACTCCTAAAAAAGGCCGGGTCAACCGAGAGGGCGTGAAGCTCACTAACCCGTCTGGCCGAAGCAAATGCCATCAGAAAAGCCGTCTTGTATGTGAGAAATTGCACATCCACCTGGGATAAAGGTTCGAACGGCGCCCCCCCCCCCCCCCCCCCCCCCAAGCAAAGCAGCACCCACGAAAGATTCCATCGTGGAGTAAGCTGCAAAGTCCGAGGCCTTTTCAAAGAAAAGTGCCGAACAAGCTTGGAGAGGTAAGGATTAGTGCCGATACGACGCTTCCCCACATAAGAAAAAGTCTCTGAAAGCATAGACCTGTAACCCTTGATGGTAACAGGCTGGAGACCCCGAGAATCAAACAGATATACCAGAAACTCCGCAATCTGTGAAATCGAAGGATTGGCATAATCAACAGAGTGATCAGCACACCATCGACAGAAGACCTTCCATTTAGCTGCATAAGCTAAACCAGTGGAGTGCCTCCTTGAATAAGAAATGCACTCCACTGCTCGTCTCGAAAAACCTCTACGGAGGAGACAGGACCTGACAAAAGATATGCGTGAAGGCACAATGAAGTCGGGTCGACGTGAAACCTCCTCGGGCGACCTTGACAAAGAAGGTCGCGACGTAGCGGGAGACGTGCCGGAACCGCCGCCATCAGCGAGCGGAGCTGATTGATCCACACCCGCTGAGGCGACAGGGGAGCGATCAGAATGATTCGACAACTGCAGGTTCGAATTTTGGCGAGAACCTGAGGAAGAATCGGAACCGGCGGGAAGGCGTAGCCGACTAGACCGTTCCAATCGAGTGACAGAGCGTCCACGGCAAAAGCCAGAGGATCTGGACACGGGGACACGAAAGTGTCTACCTGATGGTTCCAACGAGTCGCAAAGAGATCGATGTGGGGACGTCCCCAGAGATCGCAAAGCGACTGGAACACTGCCCTGTGAAGCATCCACTCGGTGGAAATAACCCTGCCCTGTCGGGACAGGGAGTCGGCTAGGACGTTCAGATGACCGGGAATGTGATGAACAACCACTCCGGCGTGAACCTCCTGAGCGAGCAGTAAAAGATCCCGAGCTAACTTGTACATCGGAAGCGAGTGCGTGCCGCCCTGGTTCCGAATGTAAGCAACCACTGTCGAATTGTCGGATAGTAGAAGGACCTGGCGATTCGACAGGTGAGGGATCCACTGCCTGAAACTCAGAAGAAGAGCAAGAAGCTCCTTCTGGTTGATGTGTAGAGCTGCTTGATCCTGGTCCCACATCCCGTGTAGGGAAAGACCGAGAGGATCCAACGTCGCACCCCATCCGAAATCGCTGGCATCTGCCGTCAGAACGCGATCGGACGTGGGTAAGTCCAGCGGAACACCCTGCGTAATCCACTGAACATCTGTCCAGGGAAGAAGGTGAGGATACAGAGAGTCCGGAAACGGAAGCACCTGATCCAGAGAATCTACATTCGGTCTCCAACGACTGAGCAGAAAGTGTTGGAGAGGTCTGACACGCAGCCGACCTAGAGGAATGAGATCCGTCACCGAACCGCAGAGACCGATCAGCCGGAGAAAACTCCGAGCGGTCGCGGACCTGGACTGGGACAGAGTCAGAGCAAAAGCTGAGAGAATCACAGCCTTGGCCTGGGGAACAGCCACCAAATTGAATTTGGTTTGGAAAGACATCCCCAGATGACAAAACGACTGTGAAGGGACCAGGTCCGACTTCTCCTCGTTGACTCTGAATCCTAGCGACGTGAGCAAGCTCAACAGAGTGGCGACATCCGATTCCAGTAAGGCAGCATTGGAATGCCTCTGGAGGATATCGTCCAGATATGCCGAAGTAGTCACCCTGGACTGTGTGCGATGGAACGCTATCACATGCGACATCAGTCTGGTGAACGCCCAAGGAGCCAGGTTGAGGCCGAAAGGCATGGCCTTGAACTGGTAAACTCGCCCCAGAAAAGCGAACCTGAGATACTTCCGAGACGCCCGATGCATCGGAACGTGGAAGGAAGCGTCTCGCAGGTCGATGCTGGCTGCGAAATCTCCCTGGTGAATTGATTGGCGGACCGACCTGAAAGTCTCCATGCTGAACTTGGGAGCAATGATAGACTGGTTCAGGATGCTCAGATCGATAACCGGTCGGAGTCGGCCGTCCTTCTTCGGCACCAAGAACAGGCGGGAATAGAAACCCACTGACTGAACATTCTTGACGACCTCGATCGCCCCCTTTGCCAGGAGATTGGCAATCTCCGTGGACGAAAGTTCCCGACGTAAAACGTCTGAAGCAGCTGTGGTTGGAAGAGGCACCCTTGACAGAGTGGGGTACCGTCGGAAGGATATGCGCAGCCCGGACCGAACAACATCTAACACCCATGGATCGGAAGTGATGGTGGTCCAATGGTCTGCGAACTCTGCTATCCTTCCTCCAACCTGGGACGAGTCGAGGTGAGGACCTTCATTTCGAGCCTCGACGAGGCCCACGAGAGGAGAAACCACCTCCTCTGCTAAATGAAGAATCCTGAGACTTCCCTCGATTCTGCCGACCCCTACCTTTACCCCGTGAGTAAGAAGTAGAGGCGGCGGCAGAAGGACCAGCCTTTTGCTTCACAGAGGAAGCAGAAGGGTACTTGTTAGGCTTGGAACGGCCCTTGCCTCCCCGAGAAGGCTGATCAAGCTGACGAAACAGCAGCTGATCTTTGGAATGACGTAGGACGTCATCCCGGACCGTCGACACGGAACCATGGAAAAGTTGCGGACCTGCCAAAGAAGCAGATCGAAGAGTAGCATGCTGCTCCTCGGGAAGGGATCGTCCTGTGTCCAGCACAGCGTCCCTTCGAACTAATTCCAAATTGGCCGTGTTACAGGCATGGGTGTGAGTAAGATGTATAAGCGCCTTGGACAGCACACGGAAAGGTGCCTGTACCTCGTCAAACTTATCTGGAGGCAGATAAGCAGCCAAAGCTGAGACGACGTGATCTGAGAGAGAAAGCATGCCAAGCATCTCTCTAGATAAGCCCAACGTGGACTCCAGAGTCGTCATTGGAATGACGGCAGACTTGGGCTTGGAAAGCCCGAGGGAAGTGGAGTCCTGATCCAGAACCGTCAAAGTCTGGCAGACTGACGGATTGGCGGAATCGTAGGAACGATAACACACAGGAGGCAAAAAGGTGTCAACCCTGGTGAAGAACGAAGTCTTCAAAGCCTTGGAATTCAGCTTGGCATCCAAAGCTGAAAAAGCCTCAACCACCTGTACCGACTGGCATGGTCGAAGGCGCCCAGAAGCAGGTTGCTCCATAGGCTGTTGGTGCGCGACCGATGATCGCGGCCAGGCTGACACTGTCGGCTGGTTAGCAGGTTTGAGCTCAGGCAGAAACCCAAACACAAAGTCAAGAGCCGCCCCCAAGTCCGAAGACTGCTGGCCCTCGACCTCAAGCATGTCGGACTCCTCCCCAGAGTCGGAAGACACATAGCCCATCGTGGGAAAACCAGCCGACGCCTCCCATGGTGTCGGGACACCAGAGGAATCGGAAACCGGCCTGTTTCCAATCCCGGGAGGCGGCGCCATAGGAGGCGCCTGGAAACCACCCATAGCCTCGCTGGAAGCAACAGGAAGGCTCTTAGAGAGAACCTGAGTGAGTAAGGAGAGGGCCTCCCTAAGCTCACTGCCTGTACCGACCGGTTCGACAGGGGAGCGAACCGGCAAAGTGGCTTCACCTCTGACCCTCTTAACCAGCGAAGGGTCACGATCCTCCAAAACACCCGACGCGGGACGACGGGCGGCAGCCAAAACATCTGAAGGCAGACGTGTATAGGGGTACGATGCACCCCGAGGATCAATATTGCGAGAACTCATGAGAGTCACCGCGGACCTCTGCGGGGCAGAAGGTCCAGGCTGCACAAAAAGCGTTGGTCCCCCAAAACTGGTCGTGTGACCAGAGTGAGTGGACGGAAACGCCATGGAGTTCATAGTGTTTCCACTACGAACATCCGAATCCAAAGACACAACTGTGGTACTCGACGGCGACGAGACCACAGCGATGGGCTCTGCCGGCAGCCCCTTCCGACTTCGCCGAGTTGAAGCCAGGGAAGGCTGGGGCCGATATCCCACGTCTACAGTATCGGACAGTTCTGCAGTCCCCTGCAGCGAAAAGCCGAGGCCGGCTGAAACAGACAACGAAGCAGACGGACCAGCAGCAGTAGTAGATACGTCGAGAGTCGTTGAGGCTGGTGAAATAGTGGAGAGAGCACACCGGCTCGGCTCCGAAGGAGGAGTCACAGCCCTAGTGACAGCCTCAGATGTCGACTGGAGGGGGACCGTAGTCCCGGAACCAGGCATCTCTACACCAGAACACTCAACGGCTCCCGCAGTATCCACCACAGGAAAAGACTGCACATCCCCCACAGAGGAGGAATAACTCTCACCAGACAAAGTCGGCTCGGGAGGCCCCGAACGACCACGTTCTCCTTTCCCGCGGGAGCGGGAGGCACGGCCACGAGAACGAACGACACGATTTACAGACGCCCAAAAGGTGGAAGACCATGTTCCACAGACACCACACGGCCGCTCGGCCGAACACCCATTACAGGAGGAACACGACGAATGTACATCGTCCAAATGCTTAGGCAGCAGACACTGCCCACAAGGAATTGTCCTAGGCATCAAAGAGGTGAGAGGAGCAGAGAAGGTGAGATCAGAAAACAGAACACCCCCAAAGAGAGAAAGGTGACAGAAACAAAGACCCCAGACGGTCGACCGGGAACCACCCAACAGGAAGACTACTCTCAACAGAAAGAAGAAACACTGCAGGAGTGGTACCCCGCTGACACCTAACTCTAACACAATTAGAAAATTTTGCAAAAAAAGCATTAACAATAATTGTGAAATAATCTAAGTCCGAACCGCGTGGCCCGCAAAATTCGCGCGCGACTCGAGAGAGAGCAAATAAATATACATTATGGACATATAATAGAAAAAAGAGAATATAAAACACTGTTCCTGAGAATACAAAGGATACACTGTGGTATAATGAATCAGGAATCATCAAACATCGAACTGGTGGAACACTGATAAGCGTGCAAAAACATCTCGACACGAAGCGGATTTTAAAAAGAATGAGTCTTTAGAGACGGTATATGCGCACTGGCAACGGAAGTCGTGGAGTTGTACTTGGGAGAGAGCGTCCCGTACTGGGTCTGCGCCGGTTGCACTCGACCCAGTTTTGGCTTATTTTTATTGGTGCTTTTGCACCACTTTTCTTTCCCAACTTGCTTGGGAAAGACAAAAATAGAGAGTATTTTATCCGAGTTAGGGACTTCCACTGTAGTGCAAGCCTGTAGTAAACAATTGTGAGCAGGTTGATAAGAAACCTAAATAACTAATTCTTTTCATTTTTTGTCTCAATAACGTAGGTTATGATCCCTCTTTGGAACGAGCTCGGCAAGCTCGTTCCAAAGAGGGGCCATAACCTGTGTTTTTTAGACAAAAAATAATGAAAATTAATTGGCGATTTTTGTGAATAGCAGTGGGCAGTTTTTGAGAATTACGTTGGGTAAAGGGTTAAATGAGAATATAGAGAAAATTGCACAATAAAATGTTGTTCAATAAATACAGAGGAGCACACTTAATTAAATATTTCTTAATTTATTTATTTGAATAAATCCTATTAATTGTGTACAAGTTCCAAACACCAGATCACACCATCAGTAAAGATTTGAGCCATTAATTGTTTATGGGGTGTAGAGCAAACAACTATTAATTCAAAGAGTTACTTCAACAATCAATGAATTCATTACAATTGTTTATAGATCTAGTTCACTTCAGTGAGCATTTATTCTTTTATGCAATGAAGCCGGTGAGGGGGGGGGGGTCAGTAGGTAGAGGTGTAGGCTGCAAGCCGAGAGGTCCCATCTGCGGCAACCGCGTTGTGTCCTTGGGCAAGATGCTTCACCCCCATCGCCCATGTGGGGCATGGTGACGCTGTCTACTAAAGCGTACTGCACATCGATGGTGCACCTGTCTTCAACCAATGCTAACCCTGCTTGTGTGGAGTTAGTATGCTGGGGAGCTGACAGTTGCTCGGTAGTTCTCTCTGGGTATTCCGGCTTCTTCCACACAAAAAACTGTCATGGTCATGATTAGCCATTGTGCAGAAATATGTGACCTTAAAAACACCAATAAATAAATAATGCAATGAAGCACACTTAACTGTATATTGTTAATAAGATAGTCCTGTCAACTGAAAATAGTTTCCAAACACCAAACCATTCAGGAGTGTACCACAGCTGCCCACCAGTAGCCCCCCACACACACTTCCAAAAGACGCAGCTTTGGCACCACTCACCTAACTGTATATTCTTAATAGGATAGCCCTGTCAATTGAAAATAGTTTCCAAACACCAAACCATTCAGGGGTGTACCACAGGAGGTTGGGGGGATTGCGGCTTCCCATCTGGGAGTGTTAGCCTCCCTTCCAACAGACCCAGCTTTGGCACCACCCACTTAACTGTATATTCTTAACAGGATAGCCATGTCAATTGAATATAGTTTCCAAACACCAAACCATTCAGGGATGGTGCCAAAGGGGGTTGGGGGAGTATTAGCCCACACCCCATCAGGAAAATCAGGCAAATTTATTTGGGAGATAAAATTATGCAAACACCATGAAGATAGAGATAATATCCCTGAAGTCCCAATATACATGCACAACAGGAATAATCCGATGGACATATAATAATGTAGCATTGGCAGAGTTAATTACATTGCAAGAGTCTTATTTTAGTTCAATACAGTGGAAACCTGTTAACTGAATAGCCACTTTGCCAGTGAAAATTATTCAATTAACAGGCATAATCATTAATTTATTGGTGTTTAAGGTCACATACTTATACACAATGGCTAATCGTGACTGTGACAGTTTTATGGGTGGAGGAAGCCAGAGTACCCGGAGAGAACCACCGAGCATTGATGAGCAACTGTCAGCTCCTCAACATTCTAACTCCGTTCAAGCAGGGTTACAGCGGTTGAAGATAAGTGCACCACCAACGTGCAGTACCCCTTACTACACGTGGTCATCGTGCCCCCAGGTAGGCAACCAGGATAAAGTGCCTTGCCCAAGGACACAATGCAGGTTATCCTGGACAGGCATCGAACTTGGGCCCTCTGGCATAGATGTCCAATAGTCTTCCATTGAGCCACCGCATTCACGAGGAGTAATCATTTAACAGGGATTTTGTCACTTTCCTGTTTTGTAGAGATAAACTTAGCATTTATTCTATTATATCTTGTTTGACAGAGCTCCATGAGCTCTGTCAAACAAGATATAATAAATTGAATGCCTGTATTGGATGTACATTGGCCAAATAGGTCTATAAACAAAGGAAAACTAATTTCTTGACAGGTTATAAGATTTTTTATTCAATTAATAGGAGTTTACTCTATAACCTACATTCAATTAACAGGTCAAATTTGTACTGAAGGTATGGTAAATGGTTTTGTGTTCGAAAATGATATTCAATCAACAGGGTTATTCAGTTAAGAGATATCCAATTAAGTGGGTACCACTGTACTAGGTACTTTCTGCACAATCACTGGTTGACACACATCTGGTCACAGTTGTGAGTTATATCACACTTATTTAAAATGTGGCTTGTGGAATTAGGGTATCAAAAACAGGTGTCATGGTGAATCGCTGTCCATAATATTCTTGTGGTGACAACTCACCTCGCAGTTATCTTAACAATGGGGATAGATTCAAGCAAGAATTGATGGTTTAACCAAGGTGGATGAAGAAAAAGCCGGCTATCTTCTTCCCTTGGGTGGAACAATGGAAGCTGGCATATTGTTCCACTCGAGGGGTGATATATGTACAAAGTGGAAGTAATGTGATCTCTGCTATAGCTTCATATGACATTTTAAGGAATTTTCCGACTAAATTTATGTTTAGTTCAGCTGGTCAATTTTATTCCCCAGATAACTGCAAAATGAGTTGCCATCTTCAGAAAGATGACAATAAAGAAATGTATGGAATTAAAAACTCTCTGAGATTCGATTTCTTTTGAATAATTGAAATTGTTTTGAATTGAAACAAATTAATGGAAAGATGTGAAACCAAATCGAATCTTGAACGTTCGCCAGGCCCAAGAGTAATCTCCTGTAACTGAATAACAAATCTTGTGAGAGGTTGAAAAATTATCCCGACAATCACCAAAATCCCATTGTTTACAGACCCTCAAGAACATCCTGTACAGGTATTTAATCTATTATATTTTGTTCAGTTTATCTAAAGAATACAGGAAAGTGATCCAATTCTTTTTAACCAAATTCTCCAGTTAATTGAATGATTCTCACTAACAAAGAGGCTATTCAATAAACAGGGCTCAACTGTATTGCATTTCACTGCTCCTGATGTTATGATGCAGAAATACTGAAACCTTAGTCAGGGTTTGGTCCTGAAAAGAGTAATCAATTCAAGGAGTTTCCAGAACCGCCCTTGTATATTTTCAAGGGCTTGGAAGGAGCTAGAGATAAGATATTCAAGGATTTTCAAGGATGTTTCTGGGCAAAAAGAAGGGAACTATTCCCCAAGAGCTACACATATAAGTTTAGAGGTTATGCTCAATATTTCCTATTTTAATGTCACATCACAATTATATCCTCAATCTGATGGATGTATGGTTCTTATTCTATTATGGAGATCTTCTACAAACTTGGAAAAGAAGAACCATTCCAGCAAGATTATAACTTTTACTTTTAGGTAAGCTGAATACTACCAAAATAAACTGCTGGGGTGTCAATTATCTCCACACTATATCAAAAGTTAGTATTTAACCTTTTACCTAACATGAAAAGCAGACGACACTTGCAAACAAAATTCTTGAATAACTAATTATTTTCATTTTTTGCCTCAAAAACATAGGTTATGACCCCTCTTTGGAAAGAGCTTTGTTCCAAAGAGGGGTCATAACCTTGGTTTTTGAGAGAAAAAATGAAAAAAATAATGAAAATTAATTGGCAATTCTTTGTGAATAGAGTTGGCAGGATTTGGTCGTTAAGTTAGATAAAGGGTTAAATTATTTACTTTTCAAATTTTTCCAAAAATATTCAATAAAACCATATCATGTGACCTCTCACTGGAACGTGCTGGGAGGATCTCATTCCAATGAGGGGGTCACTTGATATGGTATTTGTAGAAATTTTTTGAAAAATACTATTTTTACAATTTTTCAGTTTCTAAATTACGCAGGTAGATGTGACTGATTTGTTAGGTGAAGGGTTAACCAGCCAAGATAGTTGATTATAACTGATTAATAATACCCAAGAAACTCGGTTCTCAAGAGTATTAAAAACTCAAACAAACCCAGATAAAAAATGAAAGTGTCAATGACACTGTAGCTCAACTTGTCAAGACAAAGACATGTACATGTATAGTATGTGACACAGCAATGACAAACATCTAGGTAATGACCTGATAACAAAAGTACATATAAAGTATTGTAACGGTCTGTACATAAATACTGACCGTTGCCTGTAACAAATGTATAGGTAAAGTATTGTAAAGGTGGGTGACAGTCAGATGCTGAACTAGAAAAAATCTTTGAGTCCCAGAGTGGGTCTGACTGAACCCCAAAATATTTGTTCTCATAGCACAGTGATAACAAAGGCACCGCAAAACACACTCGTTCCTGTCCCAAGGTGAAAACAAAAGTACTCAAGAAGTTTTGTGAAGATCAGTTCATAAATACGAGCTGTATAGAACTTGTGACAAAAAACTGATTGGACCTAATTTCGGTACAAAATGGCCACTGGCAGCCATCTTGAATTTTGGACCGTACCCAGAAACACTCATTCTCATCCCAAGGAGATAACAAAGGTACCCAAGAAGTTTTGTGAAGATCGGTTCATAAATACAGCCTCTACCCTGAGCCGTATTGACATGTGTGCTTACATTGTGTAAGTTGCACTGAATAAATCAAAGTTCATCTAATTTGCATAATTTCTGCACGAAAAAAAACCCCTTACAATATGTGATGTATTCCATGTTACTAAAACATTCATACAAAAATTTATTAAAATCAGAACTTTCATACAGAAGTTCTATACAAAAGACTGATCGCACTAATTTTGGTACAAAATGGCTGCTGGTGGCCATCTTGAATTTCGGACCACACCCAAAAACACTCGCTCTCATCCCACGGTGATAACAAAGGTACCCAAGAAGTTTCGTAAAGATTGGTTCATAAATATGGCCTCTAGTCTGAGCTGTATAGAAGTTGTGTACAAAAAACTGATTAGACCTAATTTCGGTACAAAATGGCCACTGGCAGCCATCTTGAATTTTAGACCGCACCCAGAAACACTCGTTCTCGTCCCAAGGTGATAACAAAGGTACCCAAGACATTTCGTGAAGATCAGTTCATAAATACAGACTCTAGTCTGAGCCGTATTGACATGTGTACTTACTGTGTGTAAGTCGCACTGAAAAAATCAAAGTTCATCTAATTTGCATAATTTCTGCACGAGAAAAAAACCCGTATTATATGTGATGCATCCCATGGTACTAAACATTCACACAAAAAAATTATTCAAATCAGGGCTTTCATATGGAAGTTCTGTGCAAAAATCTGATTGCACCTAATTTTGTACAAAATGACTGCCATCGGCCATCTTGAATTTCGGACCGGACCCAAAAACACTCGTTCTCGTCCCACGGTGATACCAAAGGTACCCAAGAAGTTTCGTAAAGATCGGTTCATAAATACGGCCTCTAGCCCGAGCCGTATTGGCATTTGCACTTACAGTGCTGAAAGTAACCCAAAAAAACATCAAAATTAGTCTAATTTGCACAATTTAGGTACGAGAAAAAAACCCGTATTATATGTGATGTATCCCATGGTACTAAACATTCATACAAAAAATTATTCAAATCAGAGCTTTCATATGGAAGTTCTGTACAAAAAACAGATTTCTGCATCGTCGGTACAAAATGGCAGCTGGCAGCCATCTTGAATTTTGGACCGCACCCAAAAACACTCGTTCTCGTCCCACGGTCATAACAAAGGTACCCAAGAAGTTTCGTAAAGATCGGTTCATAAATACGGCCTCTAGCCCGAGCCATAGCAGCTTGGCACTAACAGCTCTGAAAGTAACACTAAATAAATCAAAGTCAGTCTAATTTGCATAATTTACGCACGAGAAAAAAACCCGTATTATATGTGATGTATCCCATGGTACTAAACATTTATACAAAACTTTATTCAAATCAGAACTTTCATACAGAAGTTCTGTACAAAAAACTGATTTTTGCATCATCGGTACAAAATGGCCACTGGCAGCCATCTTGAATTTCGGACCACACCTAAAAACACTCGTTCCCGTCCCAGGGTCATAACAAAGGTACACATGAAGTTTCGTAAAGATCGGTTCATAAATACGACCTCTAGCCCGAGCCATAGCCAATTGTTGACGTACGGACAGACGGCCAGACGGACAGACGGACAGACGGACGGACGGACAGACGGACGACGGACGACGGGCCATGACAATAGCTCAAATTTGACTTCGTCAAAGTTGAGCTAATGAACATAATGAATGGCCAATGTTGGATTTGATAAGGTTTGATTGTTGAAATTATTCCTTGTGAAGTTTGCCACACATTCAAACTGTTCATCTGTTACTTATTACCCTCACAATGTATCAAACAAAGCATAAAGTGTAACAGTACAGAAGTGGCAGAACTTGTAAAATCACAAACCTTTGCAAACAGCGGGACAAACTTCCCCCTAATCATCAACACCAGAGACCTGGTCATCTAACTCAACTACAAACGAAACAATTCCTGCACAACAGCTTAACTGAGCAGTTTCTTGTAAAAGCCTCTCTTGAATTGAACAAATATACATGAACTTATGCACTAATCAATTTTCAAGAACTTTCACAGGAGAAGAGTTGGAGAGGTAATCGGTCATCTTCACAATGCCTCACTGCACATGAAATGTGCTCAATGTAGGACTGCATTTTGAGAATCCAGGACAAAATGCCCATTGACAAAATATCCATCAGACAAAATACCCATGGACAAAATACCCATCGGACAAAATACCCATCAGCCAAAATCTGAAACTAACTATAATAATTTTGGGATTGGTTGCCAGTGTATCAAAAAGAAAACCTTGGTTTTGGTTCAGTTAAGAGCATACAGAAAACAACACTTCAGGCCTGTAATTTTGAAAAAAAAACACTCACAACAGTTTGCTCGCGACAAAAAAGCCCTGTCTGTATCTATGTGCATTGGGTTCAGCCTAACTTCTGTTTGATCATTCGGTTCTAGAGGATCAGTTGCTAATCTTACTGAGTCAGAAAAAAATAAATTAAACAAATGAATAAAGTTCATCTATGCTATGTTTTGTTTTCAGTGTCACATTTTCTCCCTTATTGACTTGTCTGCAGATGAGTCAATAAGGGAGGAATGTGACAATGAGAACAGGACACATTTGCCCCTTTGCCCTATAGACTAAGTGATGAGAGGCCACATGTGCCACTGATCCAGTTCACTCCCAGTAAGATGATTTGATAAGTTTACGAACAAAGTAAAACCGTTTGTTCAGTTTTTGCTGGGACTGGCAGATCGGTTTTCCAGTTTGCCACAAAAAAATGAACCGAATCAGAAAAAAGAAAAACTTCCCAGCTCTATCAAACATAAAACTCAGTTTTACAACTGATCATGTACTCTCAGTTTTTCTGCATTTATAATGGCATTACTTGACATTTACACAATCCAAGCATTGGCTGAAACTTATCAACCTCAGTGAACAAACACTATTCCACTTCTTAGGGTTCCCATGGGAAAGTAGTGACACTGAGGAATACCGGTAGCATTCTTGTTTAATACTATCATCAAATTAATTGTTGGAAATAACTCACAGGACTCTTTTCAACAATTAATCAGATGGAAAGATTTCAACTGTGTTGCAAATGTTATATGGTAAAACTGGGTGTGATGGTATCAGGAATGCACAAATTGAAAATTTAAGATAACCCCACAAAGGATTTGCAAAAAAAATGCATCTAAGCCTTTTTGGCCAAATTTAACCCAATCCCATTGCACTCATTTTTGTCAGTGTTTTGTTTTTAACTGACAAAGTGCTGAATTATTTGGTTCTGAAAATTTGCTCACTTGTCTGTGACAAATGTTACAAATTTATGGTGCCTTAGAGGTACTCTCCCATAAATTGTGACAAGGCACACAGACTTAATAATTTCACCTCAAAAAGATATAATGAAACACATCCATAGAATAAGAAGCTTTTTGGATGAGGCACCTATAATTCAGAATCAAGACCAAATATGGGCTTCCAGCACGCTACCAGTTAACTGGTTGAGTGCTGGAAGCCACTATCATGGCTTTACTGAAAAGTACTGAAAGCCAATAAGGTGGCTTTACACTAAGCATTAGCTTGATGTTTGCTAGGGAGCAGCATAGAAATATATTAAATTGTTTTGTTACAATTTATTGAAGTGTGCCAGAGGCTCTTCAATAAAGTGTTATCAAACAATTATTTGAGAATAAAATATTGCTAAACTCAGGCTCCCTTTGTTGGTGACATAATATCTTTGAAAAAACAGTGTTACAAATCACCTTTGAAAAATAATTTAGCACTCTACCAGTTAATGATCACAAATGTAAAATGTCTATCTTTAACATTGTGCAATTGATCATCCTTCCATGGGTACATTCTGACCCCTTCAACCTTCATTCGCCAAGTACATAACTCGTCATGTGTATAACTTGGGTCTTCAAAATACACCACCAGTAAAGCAAGTAAAATCAAAATTCCTTAAATTCCGAGTTAATTCCTGATGACTTACAAGCAATAAATATGGAACCAAAAGAAAAATAGAAGGATAACTAACAATCGACAGTTGGAAAGGGTTTATGATAAATTTGTTTGAAACTCTAATTTGAACAAGGTGATTTCAGAGGCGTGGGAAAAGGTTATGCTAGAAATGTTTTGATAACCTTGGGACGAACTTAATGCAGGGTTATCCAATTTGTGTATCCTTGAGAATAAGGGTTAACCTTTTACCCAATACAATGGCCAAAACCGGCCAGCACTATTCACAAAAATCACCATTCTATTTTCATTTTTTTGTCTCGAAAACATAGCTTATGACCCCCTCTTTGGAACGAGCTCTTTGTGCTCGTTCCAATGAGGGGGTCATAAGCTATATTTTTGACGCAAAAAATGAAAAAGAAATTGTTATTCAAGAATTTTATTTGCAAGTGTCATCTGCCTTTTATGTAAGATAAAGGGTTAAAATGGTTTAACAGTGAATAAAAGACAACAACCCAGTATTTCTGTACAGTATGATTTTATAAACAAACTCCAGTCACAAGACAAGTGGTTTATCCAGGAAGTTGGGGTAGGTCTTTGTGACTGCCTTTATCCAATGAAACCGATAGGAGACTTAATGAGCAATTATTCCATAAATATTGGTTTGCTTCACTGTGGAGTAAGTGACAGATGTTAAATATCACTCTAAGAGTTTAGATGGTAACCACGATTATATCAATTGCTATGAGTACAATTATGACGATTCCATAATCTGGCTTGGCAAACAAAAAGGTAAGTTATGAAACTCATGTTATTTGTTTCAGAACATCTTGATAATTATTTTCTCATTTGAAATAAGTCTTTTCTTGTGTCCTGCTGCAAGCTGTTAGGAATGAGAGTGCCCATCAGAATAAGTTTCTATATTTATTTATCTGTTTCTTAGAAATACTAAATGAAAATGAATTTTATTTATTTTGCTATTATTAACTGGCTCAGTGCAGAATTTTGACTGAAAATATTTATTTATAAACTGTGTTTTTTTTGTTTTTTTTAAAGAATTTGAAGTCCATAGCAACAGTTTCTTACCTGGAAGAGTGCTGAATTATTTCTGATTGTGAAAATGTCTTCACATGTCTTTGCCTTGTTGCAATTTATGGGAGAGTGCCTGTAGGCACTCTCCCATACAGTGTAACAAGGCAAATCCTTACAGGCTAAATACTTTTCAGCATATCTGCTGAGTTTGAAGCCTTCGTGTTGCGGCACATGTACTTTTGAAAAAAACTCAAATTTGGGCTTCTAGCATTCTACTTGTTAAGTTCAGATAGTTTAGTGGATCTCACATAATTGCATAGTGTGTAATTGAATAACTCTATTACAGTACTGGGATTGCAAAAGAGGTATTTTTCTCAACCGGATCACGATCTGGTCATAATACATTTGCACCAGTGGATCAAGACTTCATGAATAAAAGATTGCGAGTAAAGATTAAATAAAAACAAAATAAATGAAAATAGCATCCGAAATGCAATGTTTTTGCCTTTCTTTTTCGACAGATGAGATTCTACAGTGTTGTGGGCAGAAAATTCAGCTGCTGGAGAATTTTGATCAGATCATGATTGATCTGGTTAAAATTTGGTGTCCCTTTTGTAATCACAGCATACGTATTTAACGCGATCAAAGCTATATGGAGAGTGCTACTCGCAAATTTTGTCATTCAAATTTTATTATTTGTTTTTTAATTTGTCTCTCCAAAATAAAGCTTATTGAGCTCATTCCAATGAGGGGTCATCAGCTAAGTTTTTATGCAAAAATGACGATTTTAGTTTTTTTATTTATTTATGAATAAAGTCACTTTCATCATCTTTTGCTATATCATGACCACAATATAGGTGTGAAGTCATGATTAGCCAATCATTTATATGTATGTTGCCCACTTTAGAGGACTTCCACCCCAGTTGTTAGTTATAGGGTCCTATTTTACCAGTGCAGCTGAATATGCTTACTGCAGTAAACAAGCACTGCTCCACTTCCTGGGATTCCCACATGGGGACTACCGACAAAAATCGCCATTCAAATTTTTTCCATTTTGTGACTCAAAAACATAGATTATGATCTGAATATGTTTACTGCAATAAACAAGCACTGCTCCACTTCCTAAGATTCCCATAGGGGGACTACCTACCAAAATCGCCATTTTAATTTATATTTTTTTCTAATTTGTGACTCCAAAACATAGTTGTGATCCCTCATTGGGACGAGCTAGTAAGCTTGCCCCAATGATGAACCATGCTATAAAGCTTTGTTTTTTAGGTAAAAAATGATGAATCAACTGGTAGAGTGTTAAATTATTCTTGGCTGTTAAAATTTGTTCACTTGTCTTTGATGTGTTACAATTCATGGGAGAGTGCCTGTAGGCACTCTCCCTTAAATTTTAACAAGACAAATTTATACGGATTAAATAATTTCACGTCAATGATAATATGAAGCACGTCCACTGAATATGAAGCCTTTAAGTTGGGGCACCTGCACTTCAGCATAAAGCCCAAATATGGGCTTCCAGCACTCTACCAGTTAAGGAAATTGTTTTGCTAGTGTCATATATCCTTCATGGTGGGTAAAGGGTTAACCTTTTACCCAATGTACATTATATTAAAAATTGTTTCAATGAAGGGTCACATTTATTGAAATTTTTGGAAAACCATTTTTTTTAACTGCTCACTTTGTAAATTTCACAGGCTGAAAGGGCTAACTGCATTACGTCACTGTGTTTGTTACAGCTTTTTGAGGGAGGTCAGTATGTAAAGCATTTCAGTTCATGTGCAGAATTTTATGGACTGATTCTTACAGTTTCAAGACATTCACTGCTGCTGAATGTGCCAAATACCTGGGAGTAATAACCTTGAAAAAAATGTAAACATAGATTGTAAGAAACAAAAAAATTTCACCTCCTGCTGTTTACAGAGAGGAGAGTAGTAGTTATTGTAAATGGTACAAAATAACAGGACTAATCTTACATTTTTTAACCAATATTCTCCAATTAGAAGATAAAAATTGAAGAACAATATTCTCTGCTACCAGAAATATCAGTTAGTTTTGTTTACAAAGAGGTTTCCAATTAACATTATCCTGATGTATCTTAATAGTTTAAACATATATTGAGTGGGTTGAACCATGTTATTTGAACAGCACATTGGGCAGTGAAAACTGCTCAATTAACAGGGATATTCAATTAAGCAGAATTTAGTCAATTCCCTACATTTTTGTGTTAAAATGTGCCTTTCTTCTTAACCAGTTTATTCCAATATGAGGTCATAATCTTCTGTTTACAACAAAAAAAAGAATGTTTTTTTTTTAGCAATAGAAGAGTCATCCCCTCATTGTGTTAGGCAAAGGTTTATGAAAGTTAATCTGTACACCTGGAATTTAATTAAGCACCGCATGGAATGTTTCAACGGTGAAGTTGCTGTTACTGGTTATTATGCTTTAATAATTGCTATGTCTTAGTGTACAATTCATTACGTGAAACATGATATTTCTGGTTCATAGCATACCCCAAAACACATCCCCTCATCCACGTAAAGCATGCTACCCACAAATGTCACAAAAAACACTATCATCCACATGCAATATTTGAGTATAAAACAGTAAATGTTGACAAGGCAATGAGGAGACTGTCAGAGGCACCAAGATGGCAAATCATAGGCATGCATGCAACAGGCATGTCATTCAAAGCTATTGGAAGGCAACTTGGCTGTAGTCATTCTGTCGTCAGCTGATATCTGCCCGAAAAAATCAACAAACCAACGATGTTAAGTTGGCCAAGGCCTAGACAAGCCCGAAAGACCTTTCCTCAGAAAGATTGGAGTCTGGCACGCCTCATTAGGTGTGAGCCCTTTGCTTCAAGTGGAGTTTTGAAAATACCTTTGGCTCCCCAACAGGCATTTGTGCAACAGAGCTGTCCGAAACTGTCTCAAAGCACTGCATGGGTATGAGGTCCAGAAGGGTCATCAAGTGACCAGCTCTGTCAGATCAAAATCAAAGACGATGTTTGGAGTGGTGTATGGCACAACACTGGAATCTCAGGACACCTAGGAGAGTCCGTTGGTCAGACGAGAGTAGGTTCCTGCTTCACGTCACAGATGGTCACAAGACAGTGTGGAGGCATAGAAATACTGCTTACGTGCCCAGGAACATCAGACCTACTGTTCCATATGATGGTGGATCAGTAATGATTTGGGGATGCCTCTCTCATGACTGTAAACTTGTTTTGGTGACTGTACGTGGGAATCTCAATGGTCATCAGTACATCTGGGAAATTCTCAATCTGGTTGTCGTGCCTTATTTTGACAACCACCCATTGGCTACACGCCTTGTATTTATGGATGATAATGCAAGATCACATCATTGCCATGCTGTGAGAGCATTCCTTCAGAACAATGCTATTATAACACTACCTAGGCCTGCAATGAGCCCCGATTTCAATCCCTTAGAAGACATCTGGGATTTCTTGGATGTCATGTGCAAGCAAGGGATCTGCCTGTATAGAATTTGGCCAATTTGGAAGCTGCATAGCAGTTGCCTCTGGACCATATCAGAAGGCTCACTGGTAGCATTTGGAGGAGGGTTCAGGCTGTTATCCGGGCATGTGATGGATACACTCACAAGATCACAAGTTAAGTTTTTTGTCAGTAATTACAAGCATTTTTTTCACCATAGATCGTTCTAGCACCATACTTGTCGAGAGAACATTTCTTCATCAAAAACATTTGTGACAGATATGTGTAATTAGCGCCATTAAAATTCTGCATATTTTCATCATTGTGTTGTCTTTCATTTGTCAATACACCTTTCTTTCCACAAATGATCATTTTTGGTCATCTGGAAGATAGCATGAAATTAATAACAGTTTCTATTAACACCACTGCGAAGAAACAGGGGGTGCTTAATTAAGTTCCAGGTGTATATTAATGCTTTTTCAATTTAGTGGGGCCAAAAGTGTTACCAAAAAATAGTATGGTCTTTAACTGGTTGAATGCTAGAAGCCACTATCATGGATTCATGGCTCTATTGAATAGTGCTGAAAGCCACTTCAGTGACTTTAAACCAGCAGCTCTGGGCAGAAATATCCAACAGCATGCAAGGAGTTAACTATTAACCTGCTGGGTATTTTAAAGATATTTTTCATCAAACCTCATCATGGCTGCTATGGAGCAGCCGTGACTAGATTTGATGAAAAATTCATCTGAATTTAACTCAAGAAAACGTTGGTGAAAAAATCCATTCAGTTGACAGAGTGAAAATTGGTTTAAATATGCCCAAATTAAACATTTTTCAGTGGCAAGAGAAATCCTGTCTAGGCAGGAATATCCACCAGCGTGCAAGGAGTTAATGCCCATAGCAACATAATAGCTAACACTTATTCTCAATGTCATTACATTTTTGTCTTCCTCTCTGTACCTTTACCCATACTACACTGTGCTGTGGTAATCTGTTTTACTCAGTTCAGACTTACTGCAGCAGAGTCAATCAAAAAAAAAAACAATGTTGATAAATACTGTAAACATGTTCTGCTATAAATAAGTTTATAATTAGCAAAAAAAAATTCTGTAAAGTACATGCATTTTTTTTTCTTCTGAACTTTTAATTCATAGTGAAAGTGTGTTCTCAAATAGCATGGGTTTTATTTTATAATAAACACAGTGAGTATGATTTATTGTGCTGTCAATCACTGAATCATAAATGCTGACAACTGTCTGTTTTTGACCAAGAGAATGGACACATAGAACACTTGTTGTAAAGTTCAAAATACTTTTAGAATCAAATCTTTCTCCCACATTCTTTCACATGTACAGACAGAAAGTGATCATCTGGTGCACACAACAGTGTGTGTGGGAAGCAAACACAGTCTTAAATATTAAAGCTTTAAGAAAAAAATCAAAATGCAACTCATTTTGATTAGGTACAGAAACCTCTGTTTGTAAACATAAATTATAACCGAAAATTTAATAAGTTTTCATTTTTGTAATTCACCAAAAAAATTCCTTTCAAGAATCTATTAGCAGAGGTTTCATAAGACCTAAAAAAAATGAGAAATATGTTTCTCAGGCCCTCCGGCATGGTCCTTTTGGCATCTGCGTGCTCTCTTCTTATAACCAATGTCAACTTTAAAAAAAATAAAAATTAAATGGTTTTTGTCTGATATTTTACCCAAGTTAAAAAAATTGATAAATTTATTTATTTATTTATTGCTGTTTAAGGTCACATACTTATGCACAATGGCTAATCGTGACAGTTTTACAGGTGGAGGAAGCCGGAGTACCTGGAGCGAACCACCGAGCAGCGACGCGCAACTGTCAGCTCCTCAACATTGTAACTCTGTTCAAGCTCCGCTCAAGCAGGGTCACAGCAGTTGAAGACATGTGCACCATCGACATGCAGTATGCCTTAGTACATGGAGTCATCGTGCCCCCATGTAGGCAACCAGGATAAAGTGCCTTGTCCAAGGACTGGGTCGTCCCGGTCAGGGCTCGAACTCGGGACTTCTAGCATAGAGGTCCAACAGTCTACCACTGAGCCACTGCACTCCCAATTGATAAATTTGTCCCTTGTGTGTAAGACAGACCTGTTAACCTCCAGAATAATTTTTCAGGAAACCGTAGGGTGATCTTCAGGGAAATGGGATGGATTTCAGGGAAAAGTTTGTGTGGGGACAAAAAAACTTACGAGCTTTCAGCTCATGGACCACCATTAACACCAGGTTATATCCAGATGTAGTTGTCAATTATGCTGATGAATGTATGCTTTGTCAAAATATCATAAAACAAGAGTGCATGTATCGCTGAAGCAATACAATGTCCCCTACCGGTCTAATGAACATTAATAATTATACAAATGTTATAACCTAGATGTGATCAGCATGAATTCCGTTGAAGCATTTCCAAAAAATGTCCAGAAAACTGATATTTTGGCACTTTTCCATATTTCCAAGGGCCATAACTCACACAAGAATAATGCAATCAGCATGAAACTCAAACTTGATCTGTAAGTCATCGTTCTATAATAGGTTACCAAGAATAAAATCATTCGGTTGAAGCATTTCCAAAAAAAGTCCGGAAAACTAAAGTATGACTGACACACTGATGGATGGACTGAGTGCAAATGAAACTTGATCTGTAAGTCATCGTTCTATAGTAGGTTACCAAAAATGAAATCATTACGTTGAAGACTTCCAAAAAAAGTCCGGAAAACTAAAGTATGACCGACAGACTGACTGACAGACTGACAGATTGATGGACAGAGTGTAAATGAAACTTGATCTGTAAGTCATCGTTCTATAGTAGGTTACCAAAAATGAAATCATTCCATTGAAGCGTTTCCAGAAAAAGTTCGGAAAACTGATATTTTGGCACTTTTCCATGTTTCCAAGGGCCATAACTCACACAAGAATAAGGTAATCAGCATGAAACTCAGACTTGATCTGTAAGTCATCGTTCTATAGTAGGTTACCAAAAATGAAATCATTCCGTTGAAGCGTTTCCAAAAAAAGTCTGGAAAGCTGATATTTTGGCGCTTTTTCATATTTCCAAGGGCCATAACTCACACAAGAATAATGCAATCAGCATGAAACTCAAACTTGATCTGTAAGTCATTGTTCTTTAGTAGTTTACCAAAAATGAAATCATTACAAGAATAAGGCAATCAGCATGAAACTCAGACTTGATCTGTAAGTCATCGTTCTATAGTAGGTTACCAAAAATGAAATCATTCCATTGAAGCGTTTCCAAAAAAAGTCTGGAAAACTGATATTTTGGCACTTTTTCATATTTCCAAGGGCCATAACTCACACAAGAATAATGCATTCAGCATGAAACTCAAACTTGATCTGTAAGTCATTGTTCTTTAGTAGTTTTCCAAAAATGAAATCATTTCGTTGAAGCGTTTCCAAAAAAACTCCGGAAAACTGATATTTTGGCACTTTTCCATATTTCCAAGGGCCGTAATTCACACAAGAATAATGCAGTCAGCATGAAACTCAAACTTGATTTGTAAGTCATCGTTCTATAGTAGTTTACCAAAATGAAATCATTCCGTTGAAGCGTTTCCAAAAAAACTCCGGAAAACTGATATTTTGGTGCTTTTTCCCATATTTCCAAGGGCAGTAACTCACACAAGAATAATGCAATCAGCATGAAATTCAAACTTGATCTGTAAGTCATCGTTCTATTGTAGTTTACCAAAAATGAAATCATTTCGTTGAAGCGTTTTCCAAAAAAAAACCCTGTACAAAACTTTTCTTTTCATCATTGAACCATTTTTTTCGTTTTTTAATTCAATTCGAAATTTTCTGGGAACAGACGGCCAACAGTTAACAGTTCCGTAGTCCACACAACAGAATAAATGTCATGTTAGAAAATAAGTCCGTTGTGTATAAATATGCAGTCATCATTTTTTGGCATCCTAAGCGACTTTAACCTATTTTTAAACTGTGTTAAATAGTTGAGGTCAAGGTGTTGTTCACGTTTTGATTTGGAAAAGGGATGAGAATTAAAGCTATTCTATGAATAAGTAAATATATATTATTTAATTCCTTATATTTTTTATATTTTATTTACCAAAAAACTGCATTTAAATGAGGTGGAGTTTTAAATTTTTTTTTAAAGTAAGTCACCTATTTTCACTTTGACACTCAGACATTGATCACGAATCTCCAATTACGAAGAAAAAAACAGAAATAAACATGAGCACAGTTGAAATATATATCATAAAATACCCTTTTCTTAAATAAATTTCACTTAAATCCATATTTACTGCTTCGTGAGTTTTTACCAGAGTTTGAAATGCATGTGATTTGACTCTGAACATTTTACACATTTACAACGGGAAAGAAATATTCGACTGTTTTTTCCAGGATTTTTGGTCCAAAACTGATTCCCGTTCGGGAGGCCGGGAACTCCACTGAAATTGTGGGATTTTTCTGGGCATTCTAGGAGAGTTAACATGTCTGGTGTAAGACGGCTTTGCAGTGCTTTAGCATTGCAAGGCCTTCTTGCTCTTAAGGGACGAAATACACCACTCATGCTATTATGTAGATTACAAGGCCTAAAACATAAACCAAGAACATGAACTTTTGATGGCAAAGAAATAATTACAGAAATAAATAAAAAAATAAAAAACTGCTTGCCCCCATGAAATTTTACAGATTGACATAACCACAGAAAATGTTTTTCAAGGAACCTGAGAGGGATTTTCAGGGAAATTAGCTGAATTTCAGGGAAAAGTACATACATGAACATATAAATACACAAGAAGAACTCAAATTTTTCAGCTATTCGCCCACCACTGCACCTGGTTGCAGTGGTTCAAAGGCTAAAAATGTGCAGATGACCTTTATGCCATGTTAAGAAAATATTGGTTTGAATATCCTGATCTCCCTCTTTTCTTTAAACCTCTGTCCCTCCCCTGCTGCTGTCATCATCCCTCCAACACCCCTACCTGTGGTTACAATTTGACCAAAGTGCACAAAGCATATGCAGTATAGTCGCTATGGACTGGACGTAATCTATGCGTGGTCAATAATCAAACTTTTGATGATATTCCTATAATTAGCGCTTGGAATCTAATATTATTGCATCCGTCTAAATATTGCCCACCCACGGAAAGTGACCAGTCTACGGCGACCATACTGTAATTCCCTTCTGGAATAGTCAATAAAGTGCAATTCCATTTTTCATGATGCACACAATATAATCCAACTTTCTAGTCGAATTTCAAAAAAAAAGAGGGAGATGAAGTATTTGAACCAATGATTTTTTAACATGGCATTAACCTCCGGCACACTGATGTTGAAATCTCTAAATTTCAGTCTGCTAATTTTTCCCATGATGCAACTAGGAATTTAACCAGTTCGATCTTGTTTGACAGAGCTCCATGAGCTCTGTCAAACAAGGTTGGATTGGTTAATTTCCTAGTTATCAAGGAAGCAAGGTGAATTTCTGTGAGTAAATTGAGACCCATTTTGAAACTGTACTCTTCTGCTTTGTCATAGTGGATCACAGATCGAGTGGATAATTGAATAAAAAATAAGTGGATATTTGAACAAAATAAAGAAATATATATTCTTTAATTCTTTTTCGTATATTGTATTCATCACAAATCATTATTTAACTGGTAGAGTGCTAAATTATTTTTGGTCCTTTGTGCATCTTTGCCTTGTTATAATTTATGGGAGAGTGCCAGTAGGCACTCTCCCATAAATTCTAACAAGGCAAATCCTAACAGATAAAATTATATCATTTCAAAGATAACATGAAGCACATCCACAGAATATGAAGCCTTTAAATTGTGGTACTGGCACTTCAGAATAAAGCCCAAATATGGGCTTTCAGCACTCTATCAGTTAAGTGAAGGTGGATGCGTGAGTCACCTATTTTTGCTTCAGCACTCGTAAATTGACAACGCAGCTAAATTGAAATGAATAAAACAGAAAAAAACATGGATATAAGTGACATATTTATGATAAAAGGCTCTTTTATTAAATATAATTCACTTGTATGCATATGTTTTGTTGACTATAATATTTTCTGGGCTTTTTAAGCCCAAACTGATTCCCTCCCAGGAGGCAAGGAACTACTCTGAATTTACAGGATTTTCCGGGGTATTCCATGAGAGTTAACACTGTCTGATCGCAATACACCAGTACATCAGTGGGTTAAGATTTCATTGATGAGGTAGTACAAATTCAAGCTTGAGGGAAGGAAAGCAAATATTTATTTATTTATTTATTGGTGTTTAAAGTCACATACTTATGCACAATTGACTAATGGTGACCGTTACAGTCAGTTTTATGGGTGGAGGAAGCCAGAGTACCCAGAGAGAACCACCGAGCATCAACAAGCAACTGTCAGCTCCTCAACATTCTAACTTGGTTCAATCTCTGCTCAAGCAGCAGTTGGAAGACATGAACACCATCAACATGCAGTATGCCTTAGTACATGGCATCATCATGCCCCCATGTAGGCAGCCGGGATAAAGTGCCTTGCCCAAGGACACAACATGGGTCGTCCTGGATGGGGATCGAACTTGGGACCTCTAGTATAGAAGTCCAACAGTCTACCACTGAGCCACTGCGAAAGGAAAGCAAACAAACACAGCAACTGATATTCAATGTTGGCAGAAAGCAGAGGTTTTGCTGGGAATCAAATGTAACCAGTCCAAACTTTTTCATGATCGTGGTGTACAAAATATCAGACATTAACCATTTAATTTTTATTTTTTAAAGCTTGCATTGGTTATAACAAAAGAGAGCATGCAGCAGTCAAAAGGACCATGCAGGAGGGCCTGAAAAACTGATTTAGGCCTAAGGGTTTATGATTTTACTTGCCTTACCAGTGGCGTATTTTGAAGACCCAAGTTAACCCTTTACCCAACGCAGACGATTTCAAAATTTATTATTTTAAACATCATTTTTTAAATTTTAATTTTTTCCAAAAATTTCAACAAAACCATATCATGTGACCCCTCTTTGGAACGAGCTCGACGAGCACGTTCCAAAGAGGGGTCACCTGATATGGTTTTGTTGAAATTTTTCGAAAAATAATTTTTTTTCAGCTTCTGAATTTGCATATTACGCGGGCGGATGTGGGCGATTCGTTGGGCAAAGGGTTAAACATGTAATCAGTTATATACTTGGCCAATAAAGGTTAAATGGGTAGGTGGTTTATCAGAATGTACCCATGGAAGGATGATCAATTGAATAATGTTAAAGACAGACATTTTACATTCGTGATCAATAACTGGGTAGAGTGCTAAATTATTTTTCAAAGGTGATTTGTAACACTCATCTTTTTTATAGTTTAGCATGATTTTGTTCATAAATAATAATTTGATAATGATTTATTGGAGAGAAATAGATTTTTTACTTTTTTAGGCCTTATCCACTTAAAAATTATACAGAACAGTGTCATTTGGTTATTTTTGTTGTTGTTTCTACTTATTTACAATGGCAAGTTTATGTTCCAAACACACTTGCAGTTATTTTGCCTTAATACAGAAGGATTTAACACTTTACCCACTGAGTATTTTTAAAATATTTTTTCTTAAAATCTAGTCATGGTTGCTGTGAAGCAGCCATGATTAGATATAATGTAAAATTCATCTAAATTTATCTTGAGAAGTATAAATTTTATAGTAAATTTCCTTTCTTATTATACCTACCGAAATTGTTTACAACAGGCTTGCACTACAGTGGAAGAACCTAACTCGGATAAAATACTCTCTATTTTAATCTTTCCCAAGATTTGGGAAAGAAAAGTGGTGTAAAAACACCACGAAAAAATAAGCCAAAACTGGGCCGAGCGCCATCGGCGCACACCCAGTATGGGACGCTCTTCCATAGTACAAATCCACGACTTCCGTAATAGTGCGCAATGCATCAATTCAGACTCGTAGTGGTCAATTCTGTGAAGAGGTTTTTTGACCATCCAACAAATTTACGCTTCTATTAACCATTTGTAATTTTTATCCATTGTTGTTTATTATGCGAAAGGTGTCCAACAGAGATGCTAAAGGTTGAGATGATGAGTTTCCAGTGCCAGAAGTATACTGCCTATTTTTCCTGGCATGGACAATTTTTTCAGAAGTTATAGAACCATCACGTTACTTGAACAACCAGTTGCAAACATCGGTTATATTGTGGCAGTGGTCAGTCAGAGGCTTGAGTACTGCCATGACATAGCCAACTTTCCCAAACTGTGGTGGCAGTGAATGTGATAAATAGAGCTATCAGACATCAGTTTAAAGCAGAATATCACTGTCATATAGTTGACCCAGCCAACCTGAAGAAATCTGACAGTGCAGCAAAAGGGTCTTAACTGCAGCTGCAAGAGCTTACATCAGGGGACACATTTGTGCAACAATGATAATGAAATAGTCAGGGCACGTATGCATGACATGTACACTGCCAATGTCATTACAGCAAAATTTTTATTTTACCCTCTTAACCCTCGGCACTCAGATGTCTAAATTTAAACACCTTAAACCTGAATTTTTTCCCATAATGCAACTAGGAATTTAACCAATTCAGCCATGTTTGACAGAGCTCATTGAGCTCTGTCAAACAAGATTGAATTGGTTAAATTCCTAGTTGCATTTTGGAAAAATTTGCAATTTGAAATTTAGGTTATTTGACATCAGAGTGCAGAGGGTTAAGTCTACCATGAGAGGTGAGTATCAAACTTGACCATGTGATTTCCTAATACAGTAGAACTTTTTAACCCTTTACCCAACACACAGGATATCAAAATTTATTATTTTAATTTTTCTTTTTTCAGAATTTTCAAAATATATTTTTTTCAATTGCTTAATTTAAAAATTACATGGGTGGATGCAACAATTTCATCAGGAAACGGGTTAAATTAATAACTATTTTGTCAGTGAGGAATATTGAACTGACAGGAGTATTCAATCATATATATATTTATTTATTGGGGTTTAATGACACTTTCCAAGGCCAGGATCGCCTCATGTCAGAATTCCATCCTATAAATCCAGAAATAATCATATTTCTGACATTTTGCTTTTGAGCTGAGCATTTAGTTTGTTACATGTTGTTTGGCCCAGCTCTTGGAGTTCTGACAAACAAGATATAACAGATTAAATTCTTATAATGGAAAAACTGAGGCCAAAGAGGTCTGTAAAGCTGGGCAATTCTCAAAATGTCAATATAATTTTTCATCAAATTACAAATTTTTTTGTTCATTCAACAAAGATTTATTTTATAACTAATATACAATGAACAGGGCAAATTTGTAGGGTATAGCAAATGGTTTGGTATTTGTAAAATCTATGTGAAGAACAGGGTATATTATTCTTTTTGGAAATATACAATTAATTCTCAACTCAGTGACATCTAAATATCAAAATTTGAAGCTGTAAAATTTTCCCGTAAAAAATTTTGATGGAAGCTTCAGAATGAAAGTTAAGTGCTGTCTTCTGTAAAACAGTCCAGAACTCTCTGAAAATACTGAAATTTTGAAAAAAAAGTTGGGGGATAATCACAATGCAGATTTCTTTCGAATTTTTTCTTCATCAATGCCACTAGCCTCTACAATGATTCTACGGATTGTCTCCAAGAGTGGATAAAATGCCCTGTAGTCTGGGATGTATAATGCAACAGTAAATTTTACCAGTCATGGCTCTCTTGAAAAGTGCAGAAAGCCACATTAGTAAGCAGTAAAAATAATAATTTTTATATATTGTTTTGCTACAATTCATTGGAGAGCAACAGTTGGCACTCTCCAATAAATTGTAACAAAATAATTATTATTATGGCCTGGTGGTACGGTACCTTTGAAAAAAAATACTCATGTTATAAATTGAGTGCGGTGGCTCAGTGGTAGACTGTTGGACTTCTATGCTAGAGGTCCCAAGTTTGATTCCTGTCAGGGATGACCCACGTTGTGACCTTGGGCAAGGCACTTTATCCCGGTTGCCTACATGGGGGCACGATGACGCCATGTACTAAGGTGGTGGTTCATTGATGCTCGGTGGTTCTCTCTCGGTACACTGGCTTCCTCCACCCATAAAACTGTCGAGGTCACGATTTGCCATTGTGCATAAGTATGTGACCTTAAACAGCAATAAATAAGTATGTTACAAATCACATTTGAAAAATTATTTACCATTATATTAGTTAAGTGACCATGCTAGAAAGGTACTGTTTAGTTTGGATGGGAAAGAACAGTGCATGATGATTCACAAAATAAAGCTTGTAAACAGCTTACGGCAACCGTGAAGTCCTTCAAACTGGTAGAATATTAAATTTATTTTTCAAAAGTGATTTATAACCTGAATATTTTTTTCCAAAGATACCATGCTACCAGAAAGAACCTTAGTTTAGAAAAGTTTTGTTCATAATTCTTTTGCTACAATTTATTAGAGGACCCATTGGCACTGCCTGCAATAAGGAGCAACAAAACAATTTCATATAAACAATTTCTTCCTACTGCCACTAACTGCCAAACAAATAAACTAAGGCATACAGTGTAAAGCCTCGAAGTGGCTTTCAGCACTTTTCAGTAGAGCCATTATAGTGGCTTTTAACACTTGACCAACAGTTAACTGGTAGATTCTAGATCAATATTGATTACCAGACTTTGTGCTTAACAATTTTTTTTATATAATTTATTGGTGAGTGCCTTCAAACATGTTTCAATAAACTGCAACTACAAACAAAATCATTTTAATTCCAACAGAATACAAAGAGCAATCACAGAATATATATCATTTTAATGGAAAGCAGAAACAAGCAAGCTATGATGAATTAAATACTGAGTTCTTAAAATTCTAATGCAAAACAGTGCTCTTGGATAATTGAAAATTTGATATTTTCCCCACTAATTTCCAAAAGGCACGAAATGTATTCCTTTAACAGGGATTTTTTTTTATAAACTTGCGTTTAAAAGGTCAGATTCCTTATTATTGTGTGACAAATGGATTAGTGCTGGTAAAATGTGATCAGCATGGTTAATCTATCAACTTGCATAAAGTAATGTGGGGTATATTAATTTATAAGGTCATGCAAAGATGACAATTAAGTTGTGAAGCACTCTACTAGGAAATACTTTCACAGTGCATGCAATCAAGTTTTTTATTCCACAAAATGGACTGATGAGGACATTAGGCCAACAAACCAGTGGTGAGGTTGTTTGCTCTGGAGAATGAAAACAATACAAGATAATGTCCGATAATGACACTGCTTATTACTTCACCAAATCTTTCCATTCTGCAGCGTACCAAAAGTTTCAACAAATATCATATACATATTTTAACACCAATAAACGTTCCAGAGCAGAGGTTGGCAAGTAATCTGCCTTGCGACTCAAAACTGTTCTAGATATCTGCTCACCCTATACAGATATTTACACCAAAAAACAAACGTTCCAGGGCCAAGTGTGGTAAGTCATCCACCACCCAAAAAACAATACATAGTAACGATCTGTGAGTGGGGAAGGGGGGGGGGGGGGGTAAATGTTGTGGTTGATCTGTGCCCTTTCATGTGACAAAATTAATGGATGTGATCAGGTGTTGTCTCCTGACTTGATGTAATCAGTGAAAAGGCTTATTCATCCACAAAGAGGCTAATTATAAAACTGAAACAAAGAACTGGTAAAGTAAAGATGTAGTTCACAGGTGGAATATTGTTAACTATTTATTTATTTATTGGTGTTTTAGGGCACATATTTCTGCACAATGGCTAACTATGACCACGACAGTTTTACAGGTGGAGGAAGCCAGAGAACCACTGAGTAATGGCAAGCAACTGTCAGCTCTCCACCATACTAATTCCACACAAGCAGGGTTTGCATTGGTTAAAGACAAGTACACAATCGAGGTGCAGTACGTCTTAGTACGCAATGCCACCGTGCCCTCAGATGGGCAATGGGGGTGAAGTGTCTTGCCCAAGGTCACAATGCAGTTGCCGCAGGTGGGATTCAAACCAAGGACCTCATGGCTTGCCCCCTGCACCTTTACCTACTGAGCCACTGCGCCCCCGGAATATTCTTCACTCCAGTTGGATTGAGCGATATCACCTGGTGAACCATGTGCAAATTGAGATGACTGGGGACTGCTTAAAATGAATTACTGATGGACGACTATTAACTCCTTGCATGCTGCTGGCGGATATTCCCAGGACAGGATTTCACGCACCACTGAAATAAGGAAAATTTGGGTACAATTAATCAATCTTTCCCCCTGTAAATTGGATGGATTTTTTCACCAAACATTATTTGAGTTAAATTTGGATAAAATTCACAGCAGCCATGACTAGATTTGGTGAAAATTATCTTAGGAATACTCAGCGGGTAAGAGTTAACCTGTCAGGTCCACAGGGGAAAGGTATCTGAAATGCTTATTTTGCTTCTATAAATGTGGAAAAACCTGGGGTGTAGCCACTCATTTATATTCTGCAAAATGATCTGATTAGGACATAGGCCAGGACCATACCAGCGGTGAACTTGTTTGCTCTAGAAAATGAAAATAATGCCAGATAATTTCCAATATTGACACACTGCTTCTTGCTTCACCAGATCTTTCTGTACTGGTGTCCGAAATTTTTTCAAGAAATATCATATGCATATATTTACACCAATAAATATGCCAGAGCAAAGATTAGCAAGTAATTTGCCACAGATGCCACATCTAGAACACCTTGCATCTTATGGCTCAAACTGTTCAATACATGGTCATCCCACAACTCATTTATTTCTGTGATGTTGAAAAAAAATCTGCATCATTCTCAAAAACACTCAATTATGTAATAAAACTTATGAAAGAAACCCTATAAAAACCAAATTAAACCCTCTGCATGCTGATATTAAAATTTTGAAATTTCAAGCTGCAAATTTTTCCCACAATGCAACTAGAGATTTAACCAATTTAATCTTGTTTGAGCTCAAACACGATTGAATTGGTGAGATTCCTAGTGGTATTGTGGGAAAATATGCAGAATGAAATAATGATATTTTGATATCAGTGTGTAGTGAGTTAAGTTAATCACAGCCTCTATTCAATATCCTGCATTTCATTTTTGTTATTTAATCCCACTAAAGTACCTTCACAAAAAGAGAGTTCAGCTTTTGCAAACGATTCAGTTTAACCCTTTACCTAATCAGAATCAACAGCATCTACCCATGTAATTTACAGTACGGCTGCTGTGGACTGGTCACTTTCTGCAGACTGGTCACTTTCTGCAATATTACCATGGATGCAATATTAGATTTCAAACACTAATTACAGGAATAATCATTAAAAATTTAATTAATGAAGCACTGGGTACAACCTGGTGCTTTGAGGGGGCGAGGTGGCATGGCGGTAACCGGTTCTCGTCAGATCACTGAAGTTAAGCAATGTCAAGCCTGGTTAGTCCTTGGATGGGGGACCATCTGAGGGATCGATTCAGATTCCCGCGTTGTGTCCTTGGGCAAGGCACTTAACCCTGATGGTCCACATGGGGGCACGATGTTGCCATGTACTAAGGCGTAAAGCACGTCAATGGTGCACATGTCTTCAACGTCAATGGTGCACATGTCTTCAACCAATCTAACCCTGCCTGTGCTGCAGTGCTGAGTTACGATATTAGGGAGCTGGCAGCTGCTCTCCGTTGCTTGGTGGTTCTCTCTGGGTACTCCAGCTTCCTCCACCCATAAAACTGTCACCAACACAATATGACCTTGGCTGCCAAAGTGTCATTAAACCCTAATAATTAAATTAAACAACCTGGTGCTTCATTAATTTAAATTTTGTTGATGATTTTTAATATCTGGCAAATGCATGAATGGACATCACTGCCCATGCATGGATTAACACCAGTCCATGCCAACTGTACTGTGCAAACTGAAAAGCTGAAAACAAAAAAAATGTTTTCAAAAAGTTTAAAGAGGCCTCTTGGCCTATATAGCTCTGCTTAGGGCCACTATTTTCAGGCCAGATATACATACAGGATAAAAATAAGACAGAGAGAATATAAGAGAAATGGTTACTAAGTGTCTTAGTTTGTTGGAGAACAATTCGTAATCAGTTCTCCAACAAACTAAAAGATGCCAGAAAATCTTACTACACAACATGTGTTGAAGCTTGTGATGGTGACAGCAAAAAACTGTTTAAAGTTGTTAAAAACCTGTGTGCAGAAAAACAAAGTGTGTCATTTCCACCACACGATGATCCATCAACGCTAGCTGATTAATTTGGCGAATTCTTCATCAAAAAAATAAAATTCAGGAAAAAACTAGAAACTGTTTTAGCACACTAAAACTTATGTCTCCCCTTCCTTTCTATTTAATGCACTGCAAATTATATATACATGAATAATATTGACAATCATGCCAAAATATCTAAGGTCTAGGTCAAAAGACAAAAAAGTTCTGGTCCGGACGAAGTTTCCCTTAAAAAAGCAGATAAATCTTACCTTCAGGTCAAAGGTCAAGGTCACATGAAGGTCACTATGGTAAACGACACAACGGCTCATGGTGATACATCCACATGCCAAATATCTAAGGTCTAGGTCAAAAGACAAATTAAAGTACATAAATTTGACCTTGAGGTCAAGGTCACATGAAGGTCATGATGACATGTAGTATCATTGTGATACATCCACATGTCAATCATCTAAGTCCTAGGTAAAAAAAAACAAAAAAGTTCTGATCTGGACAATTATTCCCTATTTGAAGTACATAAATTTGACCTTGAGGTCAGAGGTCAAGGTCACATGCAGTTGATCAAGGTAATGGACATGCGGTTTCATGGTGACACAACTACATGTCCAAAAAAAAAAAAATTCTGGTCTGGACAATTACTCCCTGCTTAAAGTACATAAATTTGACCTTGAGGTCAAAGTCACATGAAGGTCATGATGACATGTGGTCTCATTGTGATACATCCTCATGTCAATCATCTAAGTCCTAGGTCAAAAAACAAAAAAGTTCTGGTCTGGACAATTACTCCCTATTTGAAGTACATAAATTTGATCTTGAGGTTAAGGTCACATGAAGGTCACAATGGTATGCGACACACCGGCTCATGGTGATACATCCACGTGCCAAATATCTGAGGCCTGGCTCAAAACACAAACAAGTTTTGGTCCGGACAAAGTTTCCTTGAAAAAAGCACAAATCTGACCTTCAGATCAAAGGTCAAGGTCACATGAAGGCCACAATGGTACGCTACGCACTGGCTCATGGTGAAACATCCACATGCCAAATATCTAAAGCCTGACTCGAAATACAAAAAAGTTCTGGTCCAGACAGTTTCCCTTAAAAAACCGCATAAATCTGACCTTCAGGTCAAAGGTCACATGAAGGTTACTATGGTACACTGCACACCGGTTCATGGTGATACATCCACATGTCAAGTATCTAAGGTGTAGGTCAAAAGACAAAAAAGTTATGGGCCGGACAAAGTTTGTGTGATGTTTCCCTTAAAAAAAAACACATAAATCTGACCTTCAGGTCAAAGGTCAAGGTCACATGAAGGTCACTATGGTACACTGCACACTGGCTCATGGTGATACATCCACATGCCAAGTATCTAAGGTGTAGGTCAAAAGACAAAAAAGTTATGTTCCGGACAAAGTTTGTATGAGAAGAAGAAGAAGGAGAAGAAGAAGAAGAAGAAGAAGAAGAAGAAGAAGAAGAATGCAATAAAACAATATGTCTCCCTTCTGGGAAGGGGAGACATAATTCAGAACATAAATGTAGAGAAAACTGACATCAAACAGAGACCATCAGAAAAAGAGTTTTCAACTTTTCGACCATTAGAAATCCACGAGGTGACCAAATTAATAAAAGAATCCTCAAATGCCTCATGTCAACTTGACCCAATGCCAACATCTATTGTCAAATCATGTGGAGACTCTTTGGCCCCTGTAATCACAAAAATGATCAACATGTCTCTGCTAGAAGGATATGTGCCTGATGCGTGGAAATTAGCAATTGTTAATCCTCTTCTGAAGAAACAAGGTGCGGAATTTGTTTAAAAACTTCTGACCAGTGAGTAACTTACCGCTCGTCTCTAAGCTGTGTGAAAAAGCCGCAATTGACCAGCTAATGTTACATAGTGATATGCATGCTCCATTACTGGCCAACACGTCTGGATTCAGAAAATTTCACTCGACTGAAACGGCACTGCTCAAGGTTCAAAATGACATCCTCCTTAATATGGATTCTGGAAGGGTAAAATTTCTTGTTCTTTTGGACCTTAATGCTACTTTTGACACTGTTTGTCATAAAACTCTGCTAGAGGCAATGAATTTTGATTTTGGACTTAATGGTGTTGCCTCTAGCTGGCTATCATCATACCTCAAGAATTGACAGCAGCGTGTATCAATAAATGGCAACCTGTCAAAAGACTTTGATCTTGAATGTGGAGTCCCACAGAGCAGTTGCCTTGGTCCTGTTGTTTCTATTCTATATTTCAAAAATGTTCACCATCATTGAATCTCACCTGCCTGACGTCCATGGTTATGCTGATGACACATAGGTCTATTTCTCTTTTCAACCATCAATCAAGGATCAAACTAAAGCTCTAGAAACTATTGAATCATGTATTTCGGACATTCGCACATGGATGGTTTCAAATAAATTAATGATAAATGATGATAAGACTGAATTCCTAATAATTGGTTCACGACAGCAACTCACTAAAGTTGACATCAATTGAGTGAAGGTAGGAGATTCTGCCATCAGTGCAAGTAACAGTGTATGTAATCTTGGTGCCTTTTTCGACTCTACCATGTCTATGGACAGACATGTTACAAATATGTGCAATAAGGCTTTCAGGAGTCTATAGAAAGTTAAACAGATAAGATAGTTCCTCACAAAAGACTTCACAAAAACCCCAGTTCATGCCTTTGTACCTTCACTTTTGGATTATTGTAATGCCTTACTGGTCAACCTTCCACAATATCATTACTTTCGCCTGCAGATGGTACAAAATACAACAACCCAAGTGGTATGCAGGGTTTCACGATCTCAACACATCACTCCTGTTCTGAGGGATATGCACTGGCTGCCAGTCAAGTACAGAATAATTTTCAAAACTTTATTATTAGTTTTTAAGACACAAAACAACATGTCACCAGCCTACTTAGAAGAACTCCTTAATACCAAGAATGTGTGTCAATACAACCTGAGGTCCGATGGTAAAATGCTACTACATGTTCCAAAATATAGGTGTATGACATTTACGAGAACACTTAAAAATACTGTCAAATGTCAACCTTTTCAAGAAAGATCTCAAAACATACCTGTTTCAAAAAGCCTATAAGTGATGGTGTGGACTGTAAGATACTGTATATATTCCGTTTGTATATTTGCACGAGCTAAGTAACATGTACAGCGCCTTAGAATATGGTTCTATTTCTTCTGAACTACAATTTTGGCGCTATATAAATGTATATATTATTATTATTATTACCTTTAAATCTCAATATTTATGACAAGGCTCTGATAGGATGATATTAAAATTGCTGACACTACTCATTAACATATGTTGAAACAGAAAATTAATAGATCATCAGAATCTGTCTTCTACTATGATGCCAAACAAAATTTAATCTTCATTCGCTGATCATCTTAAAATTATATATTTTGTTCAAACAGGATGCTTCAGTTTCAACAAAGGGAAATACATTAAATACATTAAACATTCTGGAAACAAAAGTGACAGTGAAATACCAAACTACTGCCGCAACTGTGTAATTTTCAAATTAAGCAGTTGAAAAAAAAAAAATTTTCGAAATATTTCAACAAACCATATGGTGTGACCTCTCACTGGAATAAAAAATCTTGTAATTTGTCAAGTAATTATCCTGACATTAAATGAATGGCCATTGTTTATAGACCTATTTGGCCTCAGTACATCCAATACTGCCTTTTAATCTATTATATCTTGTTTGACAGAGCTTCATAAGCTCTGTCAAACAACACATAATAGAATAAATCTTCAATTTATCTCTAGAAGACAAGAAAGTGACCAGACCTTTCTTAATTGAATACTCCTGTTAATTGAACAATTTTCATTGACAAAGTGGCTAATCAATTATTTATTTATTTATTTATTGGTGTTTAAGGTCATATACTTCTGCACAATGGCTAATAGTGACCACAACATGAAGATAAAGTCAATCATTTATGCCCCATGTTGACTATTTTAGAGGACTTGCACCCCAAGCATTAGTGACTGGTCCTATGTTACCAGTAAAATGGTGCTTGTTTACCACAGTAAACAAGCACTGCCTAACTTCCCAAGGTTCCTGCATGGAGAGGGGGATGGGGGGGGGGGGGGGGGCTATTCAATTAATAAGCTTCCACTGCAATACACCTTTCACATATTCTTGTTCCTTAGGATGTCACGTTCAACATCCTTTCTAAATATGTTGTCCACTTGTCCACCTAAGAGGACTCTCACGGAACATATTAATACTGGGACCTATTAAACTTGTAAATCAAAACTTATTTACAACAGTGAACAAGCACTGCTCAATCTACTTGGGTTCCCATGAGGATCACACTATTATATAAATGCCTAATTTGGAGAATACATGGGACTTGGATATTACAGGACATCCTGGTTATTGATTCATATTTTTTAGTGACAAATAAAAATGTTGTTTTTCATGAAGAAGAATGGGCTGTTTGATTATTCATTTCCTTTGAGGATTCAGGAAGCTATGAAAGGAAGGATGAAGGTGGTAGGCAGCTGATATAATGTGACAATTCACTTTCGTTTCTGAACAGACTTAATGGTAACCCATTCTATGTGTAGCATAAAAGGATAGGACTTGGGAGATTTTTATCATCTTTTTTTCCTTTGATGTAATTAACAACATTTGATGGATTGAACTAATTTGCCAGGTAAAGATAAAATTATACATGAAGTGTGCTCCTCATCAATGTGTAACATGTACTCACTAACAGAAAAATGATGTTGTTAACCCTTTACCCAACGTAATGCCCCAAACCGGCCAGCGCTATTCTAAATCGCTCACCGGCCAAAGTTGTTCAGAGAAGTACATGTTTGGGGTCACATTCAGTTAGACATGGTTCATCAACCCTACAAAGGAATGAAGCCATGCAAAGGCAAATTTTATGGAAAAACACTAAGGAATGGACTTGAACAAACCTGAACCTAACATGCTCTCCCTGCCCCCCCCCCCCCCACCCCACCCCCCCCTCCCCCAACCCTGCCAATAGAGAGCCCAAATAATAAGCCAGCGACTCAAACTGAACGAACAAACTTGAATCTGATCCCCCTTGAGATGTTACAAATGTATATACCAAATATGAAAGAATTCTGACTGGTGGATCTGAACAAGAAGGTTTTTAAAGAAATGTCCTCACATTGCATTGAGTTAAACTTTGGGATCAAATAGGGAGCCAAAATATTAACCCAGGGACCCGATTTGAACAGACTTGAATATGACCCACCTAGAGATGTTGTATACCAAATAAGAAAGGATTCTGATTGGTGGATCTGAAGAAGAAGACTTTTAAAAGAAATTTCCTCATATTGCACCAAGTTAAAATTTGGGCTCCCATAGGAAGCCAAATATTAACCCAGAGATCAGATTTGAACAAACTTGAATCGGACCCTCCTAGAGATGTTGTAAACCAAATATGAAAACATTCTGACTACAGGGTTTAAAGAAGAGGATTTTTAAAAATAAATGTCCTATATTGCACTAAGTTGATATACAGGCTCCCATAGGAGCCCAAAATTTTACCCAGGTAAGCAATTTGAACAAACCTGAAACTGATCCACCTCAAGATGTTGTATACCTCATATGAATGCATTCTGATGGTGGATCTGAAGAAGAAGATTTTTAAAGAAATTTCCTCATATTTCACTAAGTTAAAATTCAGGCTCTCATAGGGAGCCCAAATATAAACCCAGGGACTCGATTTGAACAAAACTAGATTCTGACCCCCCTATAGATGTTGTATACCAAATATGAAAGGATTCTGACTGGTGGATCTGAAGAATAAGATTTTTAAAGAAATTTCCTCAAATTGCACGAAGTTAAACTTTGGGCTCCAATAGAGAGCCCAAATACTCACTCAGGGACCCGATTTGTACAAACTTGAATCTGCCCCCCCCCCCCCCCCCCCAACTACCTCCCCCCCCCTCCCCCTACAGATGTTGTATACTAAATATGAAAGCATTCTGACTGGTGGATCTGAAGAAAAAGATTTTTAAAGAAATTTCCTCATATTTCACTAAGTTAAAATTTGGGCTCCTACAGGGAGCCCGATTATTAACCCAGGGACTCGATTTGAACAAACTTGAATCTGACCCCAATAGAGATGTTATATACCAAATATCAAAAGATTCTAAATGATGGTTCTGGAGAAGAAGATTTTTTTAACTTTAAAAAAAATTTATGAGTGCTATCAGAGTAATTCCCCTTGTAGTGCCCCCTGTGGATGCGGAAAGTTTATTTGTACAAACTTGAATTGACATATGATAAGGAACGCGTACACCAAATTTGGTTCAATTTGGTCCAGAAGTTTGGGAGGAGAAGTCGATAATGTAAAGTTCACGACGGACGACGACGACGGACGGCAAGTGATAAGTTAAGCTCCCTTCGGTGAGCTAAAAATCGCCAATTAATTTTCATTTTTTTTTCATTTTTGTCTCAAAAACATAGGTTATGACCCCTCATTGGAACGAGCTCGTTGAGCTCGTTCCAATGAAGGGTCATAACCTATGTTTTTGAGACAAAAAATTAACAAAATTAGTTATTCAAGAATTTTTTGCAAGTGTCGTCCGCTTTTTATGTTAGGTAAAGGGTCAATATAACAAAAACATGAGTTTGGAGGGCATTACGATTTATTAACAGCCCAAGGGGAGTGAATGGCAGCCCAAGGATTTATTACCAAGCCAAGACAAAGACTTGGGCTGTTAATAAGCCAGAGCATTGGTCTTTATCCCTCAAAAGCCATTAATAAATTGGGACATCTGACAAAATCATGTTATTTCTATTATTACCATGGCTGGAATCTGCAGCTGGCTGTTACTAAATTTTGTTTGTATGAATGGACTGCTGCCTGCTTCTAGTTGCATGATGCAATGAATTATAGAGTTTTACTATCCTACTAAATGCCGAGAATATAATAAACGTAATAACAGCATATAATTATCAAACACCAAACAATTTACCATAACTCATAGAGCTCTTGCTGAACAAGATATAAACAACAATTATTCAATTTATCCCCAAAATAAAGAGAAATGGCCAATTTCCAATTTCTGGTTAACTGAATATTCCTTTTCATTGACTTTTTTCCACTGGGAAATTGGCTATTTGATATAGTGAATTATACTCTATATTATTTGTAAAGTTCTGTTAAAGCACAGAGGTTGACATCATTATTTATATTTATTTATTGGTGTTTAAGGTCACATACTTATGCACAATGGCTAATCATGACCGTGACAGTTTTATGGGTGGAGGAAGCCGGAGTACCCGGAGAGAACCACCAAGCACCAACGAGCAGCTGCCAGCTCCCCAACATTGTAACTCTGCACTGTAGCAGAGGCAGGCTTAGATTGGTTGAAGAAATGCACACTATCGTCGTGCAGTATGCCTTAGTACACGGCGTCATTGTGCCCCCATGTGGACAATCAGGGTTAAGTGCCTTGCCCAAGGACACACTGTGGGAGTCTGAATTGATCGCTCAGATGGTCACCCATCTGAGGACAAACCAGGCTCGACGTTGCTTAACTCCTAGCACTCTGGTGGTATTTAAAAATTTCCATTATTGACTCCATATTGTCCATGTAGAATGAAAAATTTAACAAAATATATCTTGTTTGACGGAGCTCAATGAGTTCTGTCAAACAAGATATAATTTATTTAATTCTGAGTTGCATAGTGGGAAAAAATTGCTGCTGAAGACTTTGGCATTTTGACATCAGAGTGCAGAGGGTTAACATCGGTGATCTGATGAGAACCGGTTACTGCAACGCTACTGCGTCCCAGGTTGACACCATTACTAAAAAGAGTTGTGGCTGAGTGGTTAAGTGCACTAGCCAGAGATCCCAGGTTCATTCCTCAGTTGGGAAAGTTCTCATGGTAAATTAAGACTCTCTGGCAGCATCAGTTGTTGGATTTATGTTGCCACAGTGTACCATCCTATAAAAATGTCCATCTTCAGTGCAGAGAGAGACAATCCATGTAAGTAAAGATTCCTTCAGAGTATTGACAAAGGGTGAGACCATGAAGTTGCCAGTATGGAGGATATATCACATACCGGTGCCACTGTGCCAAGGAGACTAATTAATATAAGTTGTCAAAATGCTGAGCGTGAATAAAATGTTAAACTAAAACTAACCAACATTTTATTCATGCTCAAACGAAGCATATAACCCCCTCATTGGAATAAGCTCATTGGGATCATTTCAGTGAATGGTCATAAGCCATGTTTTAGGGGCAACATATTAGAATTGTCAGAAACCAACTCTATCTACAGACAGACAGACAAATGGACACAACCTCTGCTATAATTCCCCCTCCCTCCCTCACTCCTCCCACCCCCACCACATTTAAAAAAATTGGAATGGTGGTTGTTGCAAATATCATAAAGTGGATTTGAACACAACCTTAGATAGGAACAGAAAGTCAAAATTACATTTGCCCTTTGTTGTAAAGGAGAAGTTACCAATCAAAATTTGAGGACTATTTGCCAATTCTGCAAATCTGACATTTAAAAAAAATGAAAAATTTGCTTTTATTTATTCAATTAAAAGGATTCTCTTTTAAAAATTAATCAGGACCTAAAACTGTTTGGCAGGTTGTTTTAACCCTTTACTTAACATGAAAAGAAGAAGGCGACACTTGCAAACAAAATTTTTGAATAACTAATTTTTTTTTTTTTTGTACGAAAAACATAGCTTATGACCCCTCATTGAAACAAGCTCATTCAGACTGTTCCAATGAGAGGTCATAAGCTATGTTTTTGAGACAAAAAAAAAGGAAAAAAAATAATGAAAATTGAATGGTGATTTTCGTGAAAAGAGCTGACTGAATTTGGAAATTACATTGGATAAAGGGTTAATCAATTAATGCGCTTTCTTTATAAAACTAATGTAATTACATACACAACAAGTAAATTACACTGAAGGTGCTCATCAAAGTAAAAATTGCCCCCACTAAAAAATAAATATTTTCAGTTTGTCTGGTTTACTGTGACATTCAAAACAATTTTTTTCTGTATTCAGGATTTGAAAATAGAGGGGCTGACTGATTTATCAATTTTTTCATGTGTGTGTGTGTTGTGGGAAAGGGAGTGGGGGTGGTGGGTGTTGTGGGTATGCTTCATGATTTTTCTTTTAAAAATTGTTCCCTTGTATTTACATGTAAGAGAAATGTTTACATTAACTGTATACTAACTACTATTGCCACTGAAGTAGCAATGGTGCCACACAGTTTGTTTTAAACATTCCACTGACATGTTACTTCAATTTCACATTCAGTGTGAAACGAGACACAAAGCAAAGTCAGGAGCAGGTGAAGGTAAAGGTGTGTGATAGTTTATACATGGGCATGAGCTTTGGACATTTTGTGTTACTTCTGTCTATTACCACCATGAACAGGCGAAAGTTTCAATACAAATTTGATTGTATTATTTGTCAAAAAATTACACCTTCTAAAAAAGTATTACAGCACCCCCCACGCCCCCCCCCCCCCCCCCCCCCCACCCCTGATGTCTCCATGGTGCCTGATTTATTGTGTACATGTAACCATCAGTTAACATAATTCACCTGTACTTCATTAAGCAAAATATGTTGAAAATGTAGTAAGTTCAACTTCACCTGAATTTTGTTAACTTAACTTGTTTAACCTTGTGTTACTAATGGTAGTGTTGTATGGATGTCAGTTTACACCATATTGGCAAACCCATTTTGCATTTGTTGAAGAACCAGTAACAATTCAAGCCTCTCCACACTGAAGTTAAAATACCCAAATGTGAAGCAGAAATTTTTTCCCATAATGCAACTAAGGGATTTAACCAATTAAATCTTATTTGACAGAGCTCAGTGAGACTGAATTCATTAAATTCCTAGTTGCACTATGGGAAACATCTACAGATTGAAATTACGATATCATCCCAAGCATTGGTTACTACTCTAGGTCCTATTTTACCAGGGGTTCCCACAGGGACTGAAATTTGGATATTTCATAACCAGTGTGCAGAGGGTTAATCCTACAGTCCAACATGGATGGATGGATGTTATTCCTGATCCATTCTACTGATTTGATTCTGATGGTATTGTCATCATCTAACAAATGTTTCTTTATATAAAACGTTATGCACAGATTAGTACTGTGATTGCAAAAACTGTTTCTTTCTTGACCAGGTTGCATTTATTTATTTATTTATTTATTTATTTATTTATTTATTTATTGATTTAGTGATGTTTAAGGTCACATCCTTATGCACAATGGCTAATTGTCACCATGACAGTTTTACGGGTGGAGGAAGCCAGAGTACCTGGAGAGAACCAACGAGCATCCACAAGCAACTGTCAGCTCCTCAACATTCTAACTCTGTTCAAGCTCCGTTCAAGCAGGGTTACAGCGGTTGAAGATATGTGCACCATCAACATGCAGTACTCCTTAGTACACAGCATCATCATGCCCCCATGTAGGCAACCAGGATAAAGTGCCTTGCCCAAGGACACAATGCGGGTCGTCCTGGATGGGGATTGAACTCGAGACCTCTTGCAGTCTACCACAAAGCCACCACACTCCCGGCCAGGTTGCAATCTGGATCATGGCATGCTGACACCAGATTTCAGTACCCGTAGAGAGAACCACTGAGTAGTGACAAGCAACCATCAGACCTCCTAACGTACTAATTCTGCACAAACAGGGTTAGCACTGGATGAAGATAAGTGCACCATCAACGTGCAATATGCCTTAGTACACAGTTCATCCATGTGGGTAATCAGGATTAAGTGTCTTGGCCAAGGACAAAATGTAGTTACCACATATAAAACAGGCCTCTCTCTTGATCAGGTAGCAATCTGCTTGCAACACACTTGAACCAATGAGTCATGATTTCCGAAATAAAATGTTTCAAAATCAGGACCGATCCTGGACTAGTAAAATGGACTTTTGGGTTCAACAGGTTAATACCCTTTGAAACCGAAAGGCTGCTTTTCCAGTCCAGGATCACGATTTGACCTGAATTCATAAAATAGATAGTTGCTCTGTATATTTGTGTGGCAGACCGATCAAGATTTTTGAAAACACTGATTGGTCTTCTCCCCAAAAACAAATATACACTCTTCCACATGATGGCTCTGAACTGAATTTTTACTGACTTGTAACATAGTTCTGATGCAATTGAAATTCTCAGTCCATCTTTTATACTTAGTCCTGTTTAGTAACCATAGAACTTTATATCGTTGGAAACTCCACTTTTTATATGTTTTTGCTGTAAACCTGTCTCCCTGCAATGTAGTTTTTCTGCTGACAACAGTTATACGACTTTTATTTAACAGTAACAACTTTCTACTTACATCAGCAAACATCCTCATTATAAGATAATTACCACTTGTTAATGATTTTTGGATTCCTGTGATAATTAGTTGTCTACCTGACATGAACTCCTATATGACAGACTTGAAGGAAGAACACTGAACTTCAGTTGCACAATATACATGTAGACAATATACTTGTATGACTACAGGGTGAAGAGACAGCTGCAACTTGTTTTTATGTTGTGATTGATTCCAGAATAAGACAAAAAGATATCAATGACAAAAACAAAACTAGAATGGTGTCAGATGTGTGCAAAGCACACTAAGGTGTATCCCCACATTTTCAGTTTGCCATCATGATATTAAGAAATCAATTCATGTTCTCTAATGACAAAAGTGGCACTACGGGTGCCACAAGGAGCCAAATTAAAAATCCGAAACTTTTATGCACATCTAGAGATGCTACCTGAACATACACTGAGTCAAAAAAGAAAATATAATAAACTTTGAGGAGCAATTTTTTTTAGTATTATCGACTTCAATCCCAAACAAATTATTGCCAATTCATCTTTCGAGTCAAGCTGTATGAATTTGCATAATTTCATGTTCTTACTGTTGCCAGCGTCACGTCAGGACGACGCAATTCAGACATGGGGTGAAATGAAAAGTTCACACATCTAGTCAATAGCGTGTTATGTCCACCGTTTGCCTCTTGGATGGCAAGACATCGATGGCGCATGGACCTGATAAGTCTCTGGATGTCACCCTGTGGTATTGCATTCCACTTATGCAAATTGCCTAACGTCTGAAGATCACAAAGTTGTACCCGACGGACTAGTTGATTTGATCACAAAGATGCCCAATTGGCGACAAATCTGGTGAAAATGGGGTCCAGCAAAATTGTATACAGTCATTAAACTCTTTGCACGACTTCTTGTCCACAAACATGCAACGTTAGAACTATTATATTTCATCCTTTTTGCTATTTTTTCACATTTAGTTCTATTATACTTTCTTTTTTGACTCAGTATATATGAACACATGTTCATTGTTTTGAATTAAAAACCCCCGGGGTTTTAATTCGAAACAATGAAAGAGTGTTCTATGAGTCATTCTGTTTTGCCAGAAACCAATTCTCTAACAACAAAAGTGGCACTACGGGTGTCACATGAGGCCAAATAAAAAATACGAAACATTTACGCACAACTCAAGGCCCTACTGGAACATATGAACATGCTTTCAATGTTTCAAATTAAACCCCCCAGGAGCCTTTTGCACATCTAGAGACTTACTGGAACATATGAACACACTTTCAACGTTTCGAATTAAAACCCCCAGGAGCCTTTCACGGGAAAACAATTCTCTAACACCAAAAGTGGCATTTTACATTATCTTGATAATTGAATACTTTGATAATTCAGTCAGTGTATGAGAACACATACATAGATATATGCATATAAATAATAATTACTTAGGTTACACATCGATGGTGCACCTGTCTTTAACCAATGCTAATCCTGCTTGCATGGAGTTAGTACATTGGGGAGTCTGACAGTTGATCGCTATTGCTCGGTGATTCTATACAGATACTCTGGCTTCCTTCACCCGTAAAACTGTCTGACACAAGGTGACCCTGGGTGTTGAAAGTGTTGTTAAACTCCAATAAATAAATTTAATTCCTGATAATTAAATACTCCTGTTAATTGAATAGTTTTCTCTGAGAAAGTGGCTATTCAAAGGACAGAGTTTCACTATATTTTCAAATGAGCCAGTGCACTCAAATCTTTACTTACGCAGGCAAATCTAAAGTTAATTTGTGGTGTGGTACAATCTTTCGAAATAAACTTAAAGCCTTACCATCACAGTTTGGACTTCAGTGCAGTCTTTTTCACAATTTCCAGCACTTTGCAAACTGGATTGTCTCCATCATCTTGAATGAAATTCTTTATCTCTTTACCTAACTTAACCCTCTGAACACTGGTGGTATCTTCCATGGCAGTTAAATGGCAGAAATTGGAAGAGTCCATATCCATTATTTAGTGGCAGATCAATTAATATTTTCAACATACAGCCTGAAGGCTGCATGTTGAAAATATTAACAGTTCCACCACACATGTTCACTTAGTAGCCATTCTACTTAATGAAATTATGATGTATCATGTCCCTGGACCAGAAAAGCGGCCTCTCGTGTTGAAAGAATTGAATATGTTTCTTTGTTTGTCTGTATGTTCTGGTATGTGCAAATCAAACCTAACAGTTCAGATTAATTGTTGGAAAGGGCTCAGAGAGCCCTTTCCAACAATTAATCAGATGATAAAGTTTCAAGTATGGCATAAATTTTAGTAAACTTCCTCGTATAAAGGCGTACATAGTGGAACTTCATGTATGGATAAAGAAAAAAATTGAATTGGCTAAATTAGTAAATTATAGGAAAACAACTTCTGTTTGTGAAATTTTGGTATCTTGACTATCAGAGGTTAATTCCATTCTACTTCGAAAGCTAGCTCACAATGTTAGGACATCGGGTAGATGTCTGACAACACACATTTATTAGATATGTTCCTGTTTGATTCTGATTAAGTGATAAACAAAACTGCTCAAAGAAATTTGTTCTATTAGAAATGGTCCCCCAATGAATTTTAACAAAATTCCTCTCTTGATCAAAGTTATCCCAACAATACAATACAGTGCTGTGATGGTAAAAACCGGCTCTGTTTAGATTGGACTGTGATCTAGCTGATCAGGACACATGTGCATTAGTGGATTCAGATTTTAGGCCACACTTCGTTAATTTTCATTTTGTGTTATTTCAGGTTATCAGACCAAAATTCGGGATGAAATTATTAATTATATCCTCTTGGAGAAATGCCACAATATATCCCTTTCCTCAAGATGCATATTTTATCATTTTGTACTTACACACTGCTTCCTTGCATGTGTAGGTTGTCTCAGATAGCAGAACTTTCAATGGTCAGGGCTATTAACAAAATGTGCCATTAGTCAGCATTTTACCCTTAATAACACCAGACTTTTGCCACATTATTGCCAGATTGCACAGCAAAAATGAGACAATAATCTGGCATTTCAATGGATGGAGAAGAAACCTGAAATGGTGTCTTCTCCTGACAAAATAAAGGAGGTGACCCATTTGCAGAGTCACTAATAAAACTAAATTTTATAGTAAATTTCCTTTCTTATTATACCTACCACAATTGTTTACTTCAGGCTTGCACTACAGTGGAAGTCCCTAACTCAGATAAAATACTCTCTATTTTTGTCTTTCCCAAGCAATTTGGGAAAGAAAAGTGGTGCAAAAGCACCACCAAGAAAAAGTAAGCCAAAACTGGGTCGAGTGCAATCGGCGCAGACCCAGTACGGGACGCTCTCTCCCAAGTACAACTCCACAACTTCTGTTGCCAGTGCGCATATACCGTCTCTAAAGACTCATTCTTTTTGAATCCGTCAACGTTAGAGTTATGTGATCAGCGGGGAGGAAAGATTCTTTACCCGTAAAGAAGACGGGAGGGCCTCCATGTAAACAATTGTGGTAGGTATAATAAGAAAGGAAATTTACTATAAAATTTAGATTTCTTATCAACCTACTCACAATTGTTTACTTCAGGCTGAATAGACAATAGGCTGGAGGGAATCGCATAACCAACCCACACATAACCCCAGTGCACTGGAACCGTGAAGCAGAAGGAAGAGGTCCCGAGGCTTATCAACCATAACGTCGCAATCATTGGTAAAGGACAATGAAAGGAGACATATGGGCCTGTGTGACACACAGACAGAAAAAGGGCAGTAACAGCACAAGACTGAAACTGACTTTCAAGAAGCCTAATGGCTATGGCAGACAACAGCCTGAGCAGAAGAAAGAGGACCCAGGGCAAAAAGGTCCTCCGACTGCTCCTGCAACTGGCGCAGATAAAAGGTGGAGAAAGTAGAGGCATTTCTCCAGTAGGCTGCCTGCATAACATCCGACAACTTGACGGAGTTAGAATAAGCCCAAGAGGTGGATAGTGCCCGCACCTCGTGGGCAGAAATACGATTGGTAATACAATCGCCAGCTGCTAAACGACCATAAGCCGTACGAATAGCAAGACAAATGCATCGAGAAATGGACTGAGGAGAGATCTTCTGTCGACCCGGAATAAGAGACAGAAAAAAACGTTTCCTGCCTTTCCGTATGAAACGTGTCCGATCGAGATAAATGCGAATAGCACGGACCGGACAGAGCAAAGGGCGATTACCCTCAACAGAAGGAAGAGTCCTGATACAGATAGGAGGAGGAGTAGTATCTGGTAACTGATTCTTGGCCAAAAAAGAGCAATCAGTGGTAAAAGTAACACTGTTGGGAGAGCTCCTAAAAAAGGCCGGGTCAACCGAGAGGGCGTGAAGCTCACTAAACCGTCTGGCTGAAGCAAATGCCATCAGAAAAGCCATCTTATAAAGATAAAGGTTCGAACGGCGCCCCCCCCCACCCCCACCCCCCCAAGCAAAGCAGCACCCATGAAAGATTCCACCGTGGAGTAAGCTGCAAAGTCCGAGGCCTGTTCAAAGAAAAGTGCCGAACAAGCTTGGAGAGGAAAGGATTAGTGCCGATACGACGCTTCCCCACATAAGAAAAAGTCTCTGAAAGCATGGACCTGTAACCCTTGATGGTAACAGGCTGGAGACCCCGAGAATCAAACAGATATACCAGAAACTCCACAATCTGTGAAATCAAAGGATTGGCATAATCAACAGAGTGATCAGCACACCATCGACAGAAGACCTTCCATTTAGCTGCATAAGCTAAACCAGTGGAGTGCCTCCTTGAAGAAGAAATGCACTCCACTGCTCGTCTCAAAAAACCTCTACGGAGGAGACAGGACCTGACAAAAGATATGCGTGAAGGCACAATGAAGTCGGGTCGACGTGAAACCTCCTCGGGTGACCTTGACAAAGAAGGTCACGACGTAGCGGGAGACGTGCCGGAACTGCCGCCATCAGCGAGCGGAGCTGATTGATCTACACCCGCTGAGGCGACAGGGGAGCGATCAAAATGATTTGACAACTGCAGGTTCGAATTTTGGCTAGAACCTAAGGAAGAATCGGAACCGGCGGGAAGGCGTAGCCGACTAGACCATTCCAATCGAGTGACAGAGCGTCCACGGCAAAAGCCAGAGAATCTGGACACGGGGACACGAAAGTGTCCACCTGATGGTTCCAACGAGTCGCAAAGAGGTCGATGTGGGGACGTCCCCAGAGATCGCAAAGCGACTGGAACACTGCCCTGTGGAGCATCCACTCTGTGGAAATAACCCTGCCCTGTCGGGACAGGGAGTTGGCTAGGACGTTCAGACGACCGGGAATGTGACGAACAACCACTCCAGCGTGAACATCCTGAGCGAGCAGTAGAAGATCCCAAGCTAATTCGTACATCGGAACTGAGTGTGTGCCGCCCTGGTTCCGAATGTAAGCAACCACCGTCGAATTGTCGGATAGCAGAAGGACCTGGCGATTCGACAGGTGAGGGATCCACTGCCTGAAACTCAGAAGAAGAGCAAGAAGCTCCTTCTGGTTGATGTGTAGAGCTGCTTGATCCTGGTCCCACATCCTGTGTAGGGAAAGACCGAGAGGATCCAACGTCGCACCCCATCCGAGATCGCTGGCATCTGCCGTCAGAATGCGATCGGACGTGGGTAAGTCCAATGGAACACCCTGCGTAATCCACTGAACATCTGTCCAGGGAAGAAGGTGAGTATACAGAGATTCCGGAAACGGAAGCACCTGATCCTGAGAATCTACATTCAGCCTCCAACGACTGAGCAGAAAGTGTTGGAGAGGTCTGACATGCAGCCGACCGAGAGGAATGAGATCCATCACCGAACCGCAGAGACCGATCAGCCGGAGAAAACTCTGAGCGGTCGCGGACGAGGACTGGGACAGAGTCAGAGCAAAAGCTGAGAGAATCACAGCCTTGGCCTGGGGAACCGCTACCAAATTGAATTGGGTTTGGAAAGACATCCCCAGATGACAAAACGACTGAGAAGGGACCAGGTCCGATTTCTCCTCGTTGACTCTGAATCCTAGCGACGTGAGCACGCTCAACAGAGTGGCGACATCCGACTCCAGTAAGGCAGCATTGGAATGCCTCTGGAGGATATCGTCCAGATATGCCGAAGTAGTCACCCTGGACTGTGTGCGATGGAACGCTATCACATGTGACATCAGTCTGGTGAAGGCCCAAGGAGACAGGTTGAGGCCGAAAGGCATGGCCTTGAACTGGTAAACTCGCCCCAGAAAAGCGAACCTGAGATACTTCCGTGACGCCCGATGCATCGGAACGTGGAAGTAAGCGTCTCTCAGGTCGATGCTGGCAGCGAAATCTCCCTGGTGAATTGATTGGCGGACCGACCTGAAAGTCTCCATGCTGAACTTGGGAGCAATGATAGACTGGTTCAGGATACTCAGATCGATAACCGGTCAGAGTCGGCCGTCCTTCTTCAGCACCAAGAACAGGCAGGAATAGAAACCCACTGACTGAATGTTCTTGACGACCTCGATCACCCCCTTTGCCAGGAGATTGCCAATCTCCATGGACAAAAGTTCCCGACGTAAAACGTCTGAAGGAACTGTGGTTGGAAGAGGCACCCTTGACAGAGTGGGGTGCCATCGGAAGGATATTCGCAGCCCGGACCGAACAACATCTAACACCCACGGATCGGATGTGATGGTGGCCAAATGGTCTGCGAACTCTGCTATCCTTCCTCCAACCTGGGACGAGTCGAGGTGAGGACCTTCATTTCGAGCCCCGACGAGGACCGCGAGAGGAGAAACCACCTCCTCTACTAAATGAAGAATCCTGAGACTTCCCTTGATTCTGCCGACCTTTACCCTTACCCCTTGAGTAAGAAGTAGAGGCGGCGGCAGAAGGACCAGCCTTTTGCTTCACAGAGGAAGCAGAAGGGTACTTGTTAGGCTTGGAATGGCCCTTGCCTCCCCTAGAAGGCTGATCAAGCTGACGAAACAGCAGCTGATCTTTGGAATGACGTAGGACGTCATCCCAGACCATCGACACAGATCCATGGAAAAGTTGCGGATCTGCCAAAGAAGCAGATCGAAGAGCAGCACGCTGCTCCTCGGGAAGGGATCGTCCTGTGTCCAGCACAGCGTCCCTTCGAACTAATTCCAGATTAGCCATGTTACAGGCATGCGTGTGAGTAAGATGCATAAGCGCCTTGGACAGCACACGGAAAGGTGCCTGTACCTCGTCAAACTTATCTGGAGGCAGATAAGCAGCCAAAGCTGAGACGACGTGATCTGAGAGAGAAAGCATGCCAAGCATCTCTCTAGATAAGCCCAACGTGGACTCCAGAGTCGTCATTGGAATGACGGCAGACTTGGGCTTGGAAAGCCCGAGGAAAGTGGAGTCCTGATCCAGAACCATCAAAGTCTGGCAGACCGACAGATTGGCAGAATCGTAGGAATGATAACGCACAGGAAGCAAAAAGGTGTCAACCCTGGTGAAGAACGAAGTCTTCAGAGCCTTGGAATTCAGCTTGGAGTCCAATGCTGAAAAAGCTTCAACCACCTGTACCGACTGGCACGGTCGAAGGCGCCCAGAAGCAGGTTGCTCCATAGGCTGTAAGCGCGACCGATGATCGCGGCCAGGCTGACACTGTCGGCTGGTTAGTAGGTTTGAGATCAGGCAGAAACCCAAACACAGAGTCAAGAGCTGCCCCCAAGTCCGAAGACTGCTGGCCCTCGACATCAAGCATGTTGGACTCTTTCCCAGAGTCGGAAGACACATAGCCCATCATGGGCAAACCAGCCGATGCCTCTCATGGTGTCGGGACACCAGGGGAATCAGAAACCGGCCTGTTTCCAATCCCGGGAGGCGGCGCCATAGGAGGCGCCTGGAAACCACTCATTGCCTCGCTGGAAGCAACAGGAAGGATCTTAGATAGAACCTGAGTGAGTAAGGAGAGGGCCTCCCTAAGCTCACTGCCCGTACCGGCCGGTTCGACAGGGGAATGAACCGGCAAAGTGGCTTCACCTCTGACTCTCTTAACCAGCGAAGGGTCACGATCCTCCAAAACACACGACGCGGGACGACGGGCGGCAGCCGAAACATCTGAAGGCAGACGTGTATAGGGGTACGAGGCACCCCGAGGATCAATATGGCGAGAACTCATGAGAGTCACTGCGGGGCAGAAGGTCCAGGCTGCACAAAAGGCGTTGGTCCCCCAAAACTGGTCGTGAGGCCAGAATGAGTGGACGGAAATGCCACGGAGATCATAGTGTCTCCACTAAGAACATCCGAATCCAAAGACACAACTGTGGTGCTCGACGGCGAAGAGACCACAGAGATGGGTTCGGCCGGCAGTCCCTTCGGACTTCGCCGAGTTGAAGTCAGGGAAGGCTGAGGCCGATATCCCACGTCTACAGTACCGGACATTCCTGCAGTCCACTGCAGCGAAAAGCCGAGGCCGGCTGAAACTGACGACGAAGCAGACGGACCAGCAGTAGTAGTAGATACGTCGGGAGTCGTTGAGGCTGGTGAAATAGTGGAGAGAGCACACCTGCTCGGCTCCGAAGGAGGAGTCACAACCCTAGTGACAGCCTCAGATGTCGACTGGAGGGGGACCGTAGTCCCGGAACCAGGCACCTCTTCACCAGAACACTCAACGGCTCCGCAGTATCCACTACAGGAAAAGACTGCACATCCCCCAGACAGTATATGCGCACTGGAAACGGAAGTCGTGGTGTTGTACTTGGGAGAGAGCGTCCCGTACTGGGTCTGCGCCGGTTGCACTCGACCCAGTTTTGGCTTATTTTTTCTTGGTGCTTTTGCACCACTTTTCTTTCCCAAATTGCTTGGGAAAGACAAAAATAGAGAGTATTTTATCCGAGTTAGGGACTTCCACTGTAGTGCAAGCCTGAAGTAAACAATTGTGAGTAGGTTGATAAGAAAGAACATACATTATTATTTCGTGCAGAAAACAAAATGAGGCCAATAACACTAAACCGAAAATTAATTAACCATGGCCTTATAAATAAAATTTTACCAAATCAAGATTGAACTGAGAAAAAGCAGTAAATTAAAATAGGGCATCTATGATGTTTCATGCTTCTTTTTCTTAGGCAAGATTCATCGGTGTTAAGGGTAGAAAAATAGGCCGATGAAATCGTCAGATGTGTACCCATATGCGCAACTAGTAGAAAGCTGTATGACAGAGGGCCACCCCGGATGCCGACATTATGTACACCATACATGGTATGGGTACATATAGAAATGGAAAGGGAGAGTGCCTAATTTGATGGATAAAGGGTTAATATCTCCGGATCAAATTATTAGATTTACATAAAAAATGAAAGTGTCAATGACACTGTAGCTCAACTTGTCAAGACAAAGACATGTACATGTATAGTATGTGACACAGCAATGACAAACATCTAGGTAAAGACCTGATAACAAAGGTACATATAAAGTATTGTAATGGTCTAAATACTGACCGTTGCCTGTAACAAATGTATAGGTAAAGTATTGTAAAGGTGGGTGACAGTCAGATGCTAAACTAGAAAAAAATCTTTGAGTCCCAGAGTGGGTCTGACTGAACCCCAAAATATTTGTTCTCATTGCACAGTGATAACAAAGGCACCCCAAAACACACTCGTTCCTGTCCCAAGGTGAAGACTAAAGTGCCCAAGAAGTTTTGTGAAGATCAGTTCATAAATACGAGCTGTATAGAACTTGTGACAAAAAACTGATTGGACCTAATTTCGGTACAAAATGGCCACTGGCAGCCATCTTGAATTTTGGACCGTACCCAGAAACCCTCATTCTCATCCCAAGGTGATAACAAAGGTACCCAAGAAGTTTTGTGAAGATCGGTTCATAAATACAGCCTCTACCCTGAGCCGTACTGACATGTGTGCTAACATTGTGTAAGTAGCACTGAATAAATCAAAGTTCATCTAATTTGCATAATTTCTGCACGAAAAAAAACCCCTTAGAATATGTGATGTAGTCCATGTTACTAAACATTCATACAAAAATTTATTCAAATCAGAACTTTCATACAGAAGTTCTGTACAAAAGACTGATTGCACTAATTTTGGTAGAAAATGGCTGCTGGTGGCCATCTTGAATTTCGGACCACACCCAAAAACACTCACTCTCATCCCACGGTGATAACAAAGGTACCCAAGAAGTTTCGTAAAGATTGGTTCATAAATATGGCCTCTAGACTGAGCTGTATAGAAGTTGTGTACAAAAAACTGATTAGACCTAATTTCGGTACAAAATGGCCACTGGCAGCCATCTTGAATTTTAGACCGCACCCAGAAACACTCGTTCTCGTCCCAAGGTGATAACAAAGGTACCCAAGACATTTCGTGAAGATCAGTTCATAAATACAGACTCTAGTCTGAGCCGTATTGACATGTGTACTTACTGTGTGTAAGTCGCACTGAAAAAATCAAAGTTCATCTAATTTGCATAATTTCTGCACGAGAAAAAAACCTGTATTATATGTGATGCATCCCCTGGTACTAAACATTCACACAAAAAATTATTCAAATCAGCGCTTTCATATGGAAGTTCTGTGCAAAAATCTGATTGCACCTAATTTTGTACAAAATGGCTGCCATCGGCCATCTTGAATTTCGGACTGGACCCCAAAACACTCGTTCTCGTCCCACGGTGATACCAAAGGTACCCAAGAAGTTTCATAAAGATCGGTTCATAAATACGGCCTCTAGCCCGAGCTGTATTGGCATTTGCACTTACAGTGCTGAAAGTAACCCCAAAAAACATCCAAATTAGTCTAATTTGCACAATTTATGCACGAGAAAAAAACCCGTATTATATGTGATGTATCCCATGGTACTAAACATTCATACAAAAAATTATTCAAATCAGAGCTTTCATATGGAAGTTCTGTACAAAAAACAGATTTCTGCATCGTCGGTACAAAATGGCGGCTGGCAGCCACCTTGAATTTCGGACCGCACCCAAAAACACTCGTTCTCGTCCCACGGTCATAACAAAGGTACCCAAGAAGTTTCGTAAAGATCGGTTCATAAATACGACCTCTAGCCCGAGCCATAGCAGCTTGGCACTTACAGCTCTGAAAGTAATACTAAATAAATCAAAGTCAGTCTAATTTGCATAATTTACGCACGAGAAAAAAACCCGTATTATATGTGATGTATCCCATGGTACTAAACATTTATACAAAACTTTATTCAAATCAGAACTTTCATACAGAAGTTCTGTACAAAAAACTGATTTTTGCATCATCGGTACAAAATGGCCGCTGGCAGCCATCTTGAATTTCGGACCACACCTAAAAACACTCGTTCCCGTCCCAGGGTCATAACAAAGGTACACAAGAAGTTTCGTAAAGATCGGTTCATAAATACGACCTCTAGCCCGAGCCATAGCAGCTTGGCACTTACAGCTCTGAAAGTAATACTAAATAAATCAAAGTCAGTCTAATTTGCATAATTTACGCACGAGAAAAAAACCTGTATTATATGAGATGTATCCCATGGTACTAAACATTTATACAAAACTTTATTCAAATCAGAACTTTCATACAGAAGTTCTGTACAAAAAACTGATTTTTGCATCATCGGTACAAAATGGCCGCTGGCAGCCATCTTGAATTTCGGACCACACCACCTAAAAACACTCGTTCCCGTCCCAGGGTCATAACAAAGGTACACAAGAAGTTTCGTAAAGATCGGTTCATAAATACGACCTCTAGCCCGCGCCATAGCCAATTGTTGATGTATGGACAGACGGATGGACGGACAGACGGACAGACGGACGGACGGACAGAAGGACAACGGGCCATGACAATAGCTCAAATTTGACTTCGTTAAAGTTGAGCTAACTATACAGCACAGCACATCAGTAATCTGAATACATATATAAAGTAACCTGATAATCGGATTAATATTTTTTGAGTTATCGCATGCCGAAGAAATGGATAGGAGGAGTTCTCAATTTGAAGGATAAAGGGTTAATATCACAGGAGCAAATTATCAGATTTACACCAAAAACTATACAGCTCGGCACATCAGTAACCTGAACACATATATGAAGTAACATAACAATCGGATTGATATTTTTTGAGTTATCTCATGCCAAAGGTATTGGAGGAATTTTCAATTTGAAGGACAAAGGGTTAATATCTCTGCATCAACTTATCAGATTTACACCGAAAACTATACAGCTCGGCACATCAGTAACCTGAACACAAATAGAAAGTAACTTGACAATCCAAGCAATATTTTTCAAGTTATCGAATGAAAAAGGGATTGGAGGAATTTTCAATTTGAAGGATAAAGGGTTAATATCTCAGGATCAAAATAACAGATTTACACCAAAAACTATACAACTCGGCACATCAGTAACCTGAACACAAATATAAAGTAACTTGACAATCCAAGCAATATTTTTCAAGTTGTCGAATGCCAAAGGGATTGGAGGAATTTTCAATTGGAAGGATAGAGGATTAATATCTCAGGATCAAATTATCAGATTTACACCAAAAACTATACAGCTTGGCACATCAGTAACCTGAACACAAATATAAAGTAACATGACAATCCAAGCAATCTTTTTCAAGTTATCGAATGCCAAAGGGATTGGAGGAATTTTCAATTTGAAGGATAAAGGGTTAATATCTCAGGATCAAATTATCAGATTTACACCAAAAACTATACAGCTCGGCACATCAGTAACCTGAACACAAATATAGAGTAACTTGACAATCCAAGCAATATTTTTTAAGTTATCGAATGCCAAAGGGAGTGGAGGAATTTTCAATTTGAAGGATAAAGGGTTAATATCTCAGGATCAAAATAACAGATTTACACCAAAAACTATACAGCTCGGAATATCAGTAACCTGAAGATATATATAAAGTAAAATGACAATTGGATTGATATTTTTTGAGTTATCTCACGTCAAAGGGATTGGAAGAATTTTCAATTTGAAGGATAAAGGGTTAATATCTCAGGATCAAATTATCAGATTTACACCAAAAACTATACAGCTCGGCACATCAGTAACCTGAACACAAATATAAAGTAACTTGATAATCCAAGCAATATTTTTCATGTTATCGAATGTCAAAGAAATAGATATGGATGGACGGACGGACAGACGGACAGACAAAGAATGGACGAACGACGGATGGCCACCCCAGATGCCCGCATTATGTGTACCATACATATTATGGGTACACATAAAAATGGAGAGAATTTTCAACCAGATTGTGGCTGAATGGGTCACACAATGTGGTCAAAAATCTATCCATTTTTTAAATCAGAGTAGTAGTGTACCTTTAATGAAGGAATGCGACATCCTCAATAATATTATGCATGTATTAAATTACAGTTCAAAGTTTAGTTCTTTACCAAATGAATCGGCCGCATCTGCCAACATAATTTACAAAGTGAGTTGTTGAGAAAAACATTTTGTTTCAAAAAATTTCAATAAAACTATATCTTGTGTAAATTTTGATATCCTGTGTTGAGTAAAGGGCTAAACTAAAACTAAAAAATATATCCTCTTTGTTTTGCAGATGTCAAGATATGAAAACTGAGATTGTGTGACAACTGAACACAAAGAATTTCAGAAAAATTAATGGTTTAAATTCCAATGAGAACAACTGCCCAAAACAAAAGTTATCTTATGGAGATATTGATATCAAAAGGGCTGAATCTGACAAAGAGAAATACATCCACACCTGTTATGGATCCACCATTCTTAACATCAGATAACATTAGTGACAACATTGCAGATACAAAAAATATATCCAATCAGAGCACTCTACTGGACCAGTATGAACCAATTGTATCCAATGAACAACTACAGACAGTTCGTATTGTTTTTGTAATGATTCTCATCTCATCTGTATCCATATTTGGCATACTGGGCAACATTTTCTGTATTATTGTTCTGGTTCAGCAACGGATGAGAACAGCCACAAATTATTGCCTTGCAGCTCTTGCAGTATCTGATACATTAGTTCTCATACACAGTTCTATGTTTTCTATACTGAGTATTATCTGTTCAATCAATAAAATACATGGGGAAAATATTCGTCACCAACTTTATCCGATATTTGGTGCCTATGGTAGTGTTGTCAGTGCTCGCATCACAACAATGTTGACGGTTTTGATATGTGTTGAGAGGTTTATTGCAGTATACTTTCCAATGAAAGCTCGCTATATCTGTAGTAAGAAGAGTACTATTATATCCATAATATTTGTTTACATAGCTACCATGACACTTTTGTTTCCACTGGCATTGAAATACAATACACAGACGAGGACAATTGGTAATATTACTCTTATCAAAATAGTAAAGACAAAGCTTGGAAATCACAAAGTATTCTACATCATATACGGCTTAGTTATGAATGTTCTATTCCGACTACTACCCATAATTCTTCTCATTATTATGAACTTTCTGATACTGCGTGCAATCAGGAAGACCTGGTCTATTCGACGAATAATGAGTAATGGTTCATACCAGCGAAATGTGCAGGAACAGACAAAAGTTACTGTTATGTTGCTCACAGTGTCAACAGTTTTCTTGGTATGTATAACTCCTGGGGCAATCAACAATATTATTTCACAAGCCTGGCCTGTGTACTCTCGAATAGGCAAGGAGAAGAATTTGTATCTATGTATTTCCAATGCGACATATTTTTTGGAGTCACTAAATTCCTCAGTTAACTTTCTTATTTACATGCTGATGAGCAGAAAGTTTTATCTGACCTATAAAGAAATATGCTGGTGTATCCGGGCCAACCAGCGGAGACTAAGTGACAGTATCAAACTTCTCCCACGAATGATGCGCAATGTAGCATCTGCTTCCAGTCTAACATCGGAAACAAGATTTACTGGTGGCAATCAAAGTATAAGAATGAAATGGCACAAGAACTCAAGAGAGAGCAATAGCTCATTTGACTAACTCTTTAAACTTAATAGATATCTGTTCTGGAACAGAACAACATCCTACTAAAATTTGTAAAGACAAACTGTTCTGTATATCATTCAACACCACTTTCCACAGTTCTTGAAATATGAATTCAAACAAATTACGAATCCTTTGACCAAGGGTGTTTTTATGAAATTGATAAACTTGAGGGCCCTAGCCACTTAAGCCCAAGTCAATATCCTCATCAAATAATCTGCAAATAGGCTTATGGATAACCCTGTGCAGTTTATCATGTTTTTCGATCAATTTAAAAAAACTGAAATTATTGGAGTCACACTTTGGACAAGTAAGCATGTTGTCGCTCATATTGGGTGATGTCATTCTGCAGATGAATGCTTATTTCCAGGCTTGATTCTATGAATGCACATTTGATCCATATGGCAGTGAAAACTGTCATAATGGTCACATTTGAATTTCTTATATTTTCATTGTAAATATTCAGAAATGACGGTCCTCCAATTACCTGATATCACATTTTTCAAGGGTTTTCATAAACGGTTCTGATATTCAAGGACTTTCCAGGTCCATGGCAAGGAGTTTCTAAATGCCAAGACTTTCAAGGTGTATTGTGAACTCAGGGATGTGCAAAAAGGCATTGAAAACATATTTGTGATACAGACCAGTCAGTATTTTCAATGTGTATCCCTAAAGCTGCACCTTCAAAATATAAATTGGTCTACAGCAAAAATGAATGTGGAGTCGTGTACTCTTCCAATTCATGCCATTTAAGAATTGAATGCAATTTTTATAATCTTTATTGGAGTATGAATGTGTGGGAACGGGTACAAATTATGTATGAATCCCAAAGGGATTCATACAATTTGTACCCATTCCCACACGTTCATACTCCAATAAAGATTATAAAAATTGCATTCAATTCTTATAATTACATTCCGTAACTGTTTAAACTACTTTTTTACCAAACAACAAAGCAGAAAGATGAAATAAAATATGTACGAACGAAGGAGGCGAAAAACCACCCTCACACAAAAGACAAAGTGTACAACTCTGAGTTGAGCGCCTGTTTTCTGCCCTGACCCAAATTTGTCAAATTGCCGTCGCAACGAAACTTAGAATGTTCAAAACAATTTATTTAACATATCAGTAAACTATAATCACCTATGAAACAGCAACAAGTTCAAGAATAAAATCACTGAAATAATTTCACACTCTCGATTGACATTTCTTGTAAGTTGTTTGAGATATCACAAATTATTAACCTGAACGTAAATGCGGGTCAAAGTTCGACCAAATGTATTCATTGGAAAATGAATTACATTTGGTCATGACGTTTTCATCCAGCTGACCAATGGGAATTGAGTATTTGGACCCAAAACGTATAACTACTTTAACAATGTAATTGTTTGACTGTTATGGCAGATGCCAACAGGGTTCAAAGAGTTAAATATCATCAGGACTACATAAGTATGGAAAATTTCAATTTAATTTCTCTTCGAAAAAAATATCATTCTAAGCATCAGTTTTGGGTACTTTTAGATTGTTTTACAGAGCACTTTCAGATTAGAAGAAAATTTTTTTATCCCACTATGGTTACCAAATAAGATGAGTACAATTCCTTTGATTATGGCATCAGCAAAATCCCTTTTCCCAAAGCTTCCATTAACTCTCTGTGGAATGATCATGAAATATCTAAATTTTAAGAAGCAAATATTTACCAATTTAATCTTGTTTGACAGAGCTCAATGACTGAACTGGTTAATTCCTTAGTTGCATTATGGGAAAAATTTGCTGCTTTGGTATTCTGACATCAGTTTACAGAAGGTTAAAGCTGACGATAAACATTTCACAAGAAATTCCTGATTTCAACTGCTTCTGTTTTGGGTCTGCACAAATTGAACAAAAGACCATCGTCTGACTAAAAAACTAGACCACTTAAATGAAGGGGAGCCCGGTGGCTCACTGGTTAGAGCATTGAACTTCAAACTGAAAGGTCAATGGTTTGATCCTGATCAGCAGTAACTGCATTGTGTTCTTGGGCAGAATACTTTAACCCTTTACTCAACGAATTGGCTACATCTGCCCACATAATATGCAAATTCAGCAGCTGAAAAAATATTATTTTTCAAAAAATTTCAACAAAACCATATTATGTGATCCCTCTTTGGAACAAGCTCATCGAGCTCATTCCAATGCAGGGTCACTTGATATGGTTTTGTTGAAATGTTTTGAAAAATTAAAAAAAATGATATTTAAAATAAAAATAATAAATTATCGTCTGCATTGGGGAAAGGGTTATTCTGATTGCCCATGTGGATGCACAGTGATGCTGTGTACTAAGGCATACTACACATCGATGATGTACTTGCCTTCAGCCACTGCTAACCTTGCTTATGCAGAGTTAATACATTGGGGAATCCAACAGTTGCTTGTCACTGCTTGGTGGTTCTCTCCAGGTACTCTGGCTTCCTCCATCCATGAAACTGTCTGACATTATGTGCACCTGCCCGTTGAAAGTGTCATTAAACCCCCAAAAAACAAAACAAACAAACATTCAAATGAAGTTCTTGATTTTGGGTGATTGCAATATTTGAATTGCACTCATTTGTTGTTCATTTGTTCAATACATCTAGTACCATGTTCTACTTTGTAATGATGATAAAACTTAAGTTTTCTTTGACTATGATGATGAAATGCTGTGATCGGATACATTTTTAACTCATCTGAATGAAAGTCAGAGGGAGCTTAAGTGGTCACTTTCTCTCCGTCATCCGTCCATTGTCCATCCACCATCTGTCCATCTGTCCATTCGGCCTGAACTTTACATTATCGACTTCTCCTCACAAACTACTGGACCAAATTGAACCAAATCTAGTGTGCATCTTCCTAATAATATGTCAGGTTTGTTTAAATACTGTTGCCAGGCCCACAGGGGGCACCACAAGGGGCATAACTCTGATAGTATCCATATATTTGGAAACTTTTTTTTTTTTTAAATCTTATCCAGAACCAACAATTGGAATCTTTTGATATTTGGTATACAACATCTCTGGGAGAGTCAGATTCAAGTTTGTTCAAATTGAGTCCCTGAGTTAAGATTTGAGCTCCGTTTAGGAGCTCGAATTTTAACTTTGAGCAATCTGCGGAAATTTCTTTAAAAATCTTCTTCAGATCCACCTGTCAGAATGCTTTCATATTTGGTATACAACATCTCTAAGGGGGTCAGATTCAAGTTTGTCTAAATCGGTTCCCTGGGTTAATATTTTGGGCTCTCTGTTGGAGCCCGAATTTTAACTTAGTGCAGCAATATGAGGAAATTTCTTTAAAAATCTTCTTCTTCAGATCCACCCATCAGAATTCTTTCATATTTGATATACAACATCTCTAGGGGGGAAGGGTGGGGGGGGGGGGGGGGGGCAGATTCAAGATTGTTCAAATTAAGTCCCTGAGTTAATAGAGCCCATATTTGAACTTTGTGTAATATGAGGAAATTTCTTTAAAAATCTTCTTCTTCAGATCCACAAGTCAGAATCCTTTCATATTTGGTACACATCTCTAGGTGGGTCCCCTGTGTTAATATTTGGGCTCCCTTAAAAATCTTCTTCTTCAGATCCACAAGTCAGAATGCTTTCATATTTGGTATACAACATCTTTAGGGAGGCCAGATTCAAGTTTGTTCAAATCAAGTTCCTGGGTTAATATTTGGGGTTCCTGTGGGAGCCCAAATTTTAATTTCATGCAATATGAGGGAATTTCCATAAAAATCTTCTCCAGAACCATCAATTAGAATCTTTTGATATTTGGTATAGAACATCTCCGGGTGTGTGTGTGTGTGTATGGGGAGGGGGGGGGGGGGGGGGTGATGTCAGATTCAAGTTTGTTCAAGTCCATGGATTAATATTTGGACTCTCTATGTGGAGGTGGGGGCAGGTGGGGGCCAGGAGGGGGAGGTTAGGCTCAAGATTGTTCAAATCCATTCCTTAGGGTTTTACCATTTGTCCTTCGAACTGCAGCGACATAACCCTTGGAAGTTTGGAAGTGCTTGTCTACAGCCGGTAGAATTGGAAGCAGTCAGGAAGACCTATGATAATAGTCATCTGACATAAACACTAGAGTTATGAATAAATTTATGACTTCATTCCTCTGCAGTTTTGATGAACCATGACTAACTGAAATACTTCTTTCAATCTTTTGTCAGGTGAGCGATTAAGGTCTCCCCTTGGATCCTCTTGTTTAAAGATGTCTCTGAGAACTTTCCTACAATGTATTATACATCACATCATTGCTTTAACTAATCCAGTGCCCATCATGCATGGTTCTACTGAAAAGTGCTGAATGACACTTTTAGGTCATTTGACACTATAAGAATTTGAGCTTGTTTGCTCTACAGTAGAAAAATGTTTATAGACATGTTTTGTTGAATAAGAAACAACAATAAGGTGTAACTAACTAAATGATTTTCTATGATTCGACCCTGGCTCTATTGTCTTTTTGAGTTATGCAAGTAACTTGAAATACTTGATAGAACAATAGACTAGGTGTTCAAGTGATGTCACTTGAATACTTCTGGTCCACTGAATACACCTGAGTCTGTGCTTTTTGTTGTTTGAACAAAGCACAGGGTGTGAGTTAGTCGCCAACTTTGCTGTCGGTATGCATGAATTTGAACAACCTGTCCTATGCTGTATTAACTCGGCAATACATGGCTCGGTTTACCTGAACACACAGGACAGGTTATTAAAATTCAAGAGATACCTCCAGCTTGAGTGCTATTGCATAATTACATTATATCTTACCGAACTTAGGAGGCTCCAATTGCTGGTAGGATGGTATCTTTGAAAAAAATGTCCTCATGTTACAAATCGCCTTTAAAATGTCTTTGAACCCTGGTGGTATCTTCTGTGTCAGTTCAATGGCAGCAATTGGAAGAGAACAAATTCATTATTTGGGGATAGGCCAATTAATAGTTTCAAAGTGCAGCCTAGGGCCTGCACGTTGAAAATATTGATTAGTCTACCCCACATTTTCACTTAGCAGTCATCACAGTTAATGAAATTATGAAGTATCATGTTCTTGGGCTAGAAAGGTCATTTGGTTTCAAATGGTTAACCCTTTACCCAACGTAACAGCCTAAACCGGCCAGCGCTATTCACAAATGAAAGTGTCAATGACACTGTAGCTCAACTTGACAAACTTGAACTTGGTAAGTTATAAATGAAATGGCAAAATTGAAGATCACTGGGACAATGTCAGTTTTTTTGCCAGTGGCAACATTTTTTGACAGAAACCGAAGAAAATCGATAGCTCCCATCTAGAGGCCTCCCCAAACAAGCATGCCAGGTTTCAAAGCAATCCGATCAAAAATGTGCCCTATAGGGTGTACAAAAGGGAAATATTGTGGTCTGACTATAGACTAAATTCTAAGAACGTTGGCCGTGGCAACATTTTTTGACGGAAATGGAAGAAAATCGATAGCTCCCATCTAGAGGTCACCGTAAATAAGTATACCAGGTTTCAAAGCAATCCAATCATAAATGTGCCCTGTAGGGTGTGCCAAAGGGAAATATCGAGTCTTCTGACTAAACCAAGTTCTAAGAACGTTGGCCGCGGCAACATTTTTTGACGGAAATTGAAGAAAATCGATAGCTCCCATCTAGAGGTCACCCCAAACAAGCATGAAAGGTTTCAAAGCAATCCGTTCATAAATGTGCCCTGTAGGGTGTGCCAAAGGGAAATATCGAGTCTTCTGACTAAACCAAGTTCTAAGAACGTTGGCCGCGGCAACATTTTTTGATGGAAATTGAAGAAAATCGATAGCTCCCATCTAGAGGTCTCCCCAAACAAGCATACCAGGTTTCAAAGCAATCAAATCATAAATGTGCCCTGTAGGGTGTGCCAAAGGGAAATATTGTGGTCTGACTAAACTGAGTTCTAAAAACGTTGGCCGCAGCAACATTTTTTGACGGAAATTGAAGAAAATCGATAGCTCACATCTAGATGTCACCCCAAACAAGCATGCCAGGTTTCAAAGCAATCTGATCATAAATGTACCCTGTAGGGTGTGCCACAGGGAAATATTGAGTCTTCTGACTAAACTAAGTTCTAAGAACGTTGGCCGCGGCAACATTTTTTGACAGAAATTGAAGAAAATCGATAGCTCCCATCTAGAGGTCTCCCCAAACAAGCATACCAGGTTTCAAAGCAATCTGATCATAAATGGGCCATGTAGGGTGTGCCAAAGGGAAATATTGAGGTCTGACTGAACTAAGTTCTACGAACATTGGCCGTGGCAACATTTTTTGCCGAAAATTGAAGAAAATCGATAGCTCCCATCTAGAGGTCACCCTAATATAAGCATACCAGGTTTCAAAGCAATCAAATCATAAATGTGCCCTGTAGGGTGTGCCAAAGGGAAATATTGTGGTTTGACTAAACTAAGTTCTAAGAACGTTGGCCGCGGCGACATTTTTTGACAGAAATTGAAGAAAATCGATAGCTCCCATCTAGAGGTCACCCCAAACAAGCATGCCAGGTCTCAAAGCAATCCGATCATAAATGTACCCTGTAGGGTGTGCCAAAGGGAAATATTGAGTCTTCTGACTAAACTAAGTTCTAAGAACGTTGGCTGCGGCAACATTTTTTGACAGAAATTGAAGAAAATCGATAGCTCCCATCTAGAGGTCTCCCCAAACAAGCATACCAGGTTTCAAAGCAATGTGATCGTAAATGTACCCTGTAGGGTGGGCCAAAGGGAAATATTGAGGTCTGACTAAACTAAGTTCTACAAACGTTGGCCGTGGCAACATTTTTTGCCGGAAATTGAATAAAATCGATAGCTCCCATCTAGAGGTCACCCTAAATAAGCGTATCTGGTTTCAAAACAATCAAATCATAAATGTGCCCTGTAGGGTGTGCCAAAGGGAAATATTGTGGTTTGACTAAACTAAGTTCTAAGAACGTTGGCCGCGGCAACATTTTTTGACGGAAATTGAAGAAAATCGATAGCTCCCATCTAGAGGTCACCCCAAACAAGCATAAGAAGTTTCAAAGTAATCTGATCATAAATGCGACCTGTGAGGTGTGCCAAAGGAAATTGTGGACGTACGTACTAACGTACCAACGTACGTACGTACGTACACCGACGGACGAGAAGTGATGGCAATAGCTCAGCTTGACTTTGTCAAGTTGAGCTAAAAATTGCAATTAATTTTCACATTATTTTTTTTTCGATGAGCTCGTTCCAATGAGGGGTCATAACCTATGTTTTTGAGACAAAAAATGAAAAAAATGAGTTATTCAATAATTTTGTCTGCAAGTGTCGTCTGCTTTTCATGTTAGGTAAAGGTTATTGGAATAATCTCATGAAATGAACCACAGCATTCAAGGTCAGCCTTGGAGCTGATAAACAATATTCAGTATTACATTCCCTTTCTCTTGCTTGGAAATTGAAAATACAGAGGTTATCAAAAATGGACAGAGAATTTCGACCGATTTGTTACTGGGTCAAGATCCCATAAAAATTTTCTGTCCCCTCTCATCCTCACTTAACTGTACAATCTCACCTGTTGAAGAACATTGAATCTGAACTGCTATTTTAATTTATTTTTCTTGATACAGTCCTGATTCTGTGGTACCATTTGTAGGAAATCTCTTACCTCTAGTTTAACCCTTTATCTAACACGAAAAGGCAGACGACACTTGCAAACAAAATTCTTAAATAACTAACTGTTTTCATATTTTATGTCAAAACTATAGCTTAAGACCACTCATTGGAATGAGCTAAATCAGCTTGTTCCAATGAGGGATCATAAGCTATGTTTTTGAGACAAAAAAATGAAAAAAATAATGAAAATTGAATAGTGATTTTTGTGAATAGCACTGGCCAGTTTTGACCATCACATTAGGCTAAGGGTTAAGTGTGTCATTATAACCGACAATGAGTTAAGGTTTCCTTTTTCAGGTTGCCATAGTTTCTAATTTGAATGCCTCATTGTATTCTCATGTTTTTTTCAATGAACTCAATAAAAAAAGAGGTAACTGGTTATGTCTCCAATGGAAGAAGGTACAGGTTTTGATTCTGAAAAGTTGGAAAACTAGAGAATTTTGACATCATCATGCCTGGGATAAACCTTCTAGTAACCAACATTGCAGAATCAACCTTGTGTTTCTGCATCAAACTCCCAAAAAATATTTTTCTATAAATCCTTTTGTTTTCTTCTAAAACTGAACTCATAAACTCTCACTGTGACAACTAAATGCATTGTAATAAAGACCATGAAGCATGTATTGTATTAAAAAATATAACATTCTGTTTCCTCGTTGTGATTTATTTTGAAACAATAGAAACTAATGTCTTTAAAATTTGTGATGAAATACTTTAACCCTCAAGTCGCATACAGTCACAAACTGTCACCTTTATAACACACTTTAAAAGTTCCCAAGTGTATTCTTCCTTGAGAACTCTACTGGTAGGATGCATTATTTATTTATTGGTGTTTAAGGCCACATACTTATGCACAATGCCTAATCGTGACCGTGACAGTTTTACAGGTGGAGGAAATCGGAGTACTTGGAGAGAACCACCGAGCATCGACGAGCAACTGTCAGCTCCTCAACATTCTAACTCTGTTCAAGCTCCACTCAAGCAGGGTTACAGTGGTTGAAGACATGTGCACCATCGATATGCAGTACACATTAGTACACAGAATCATCGTGCCGCCATGTAGGCAACCAGGATAAAGTGCCTTGCCCAAGGACACAACGCGGTTCGTCGCGAACGGGGATTGAACTCGGGACCTCTAGTCCAACAGTCTACCACTGAGCCACCATGCTCCCGGTAGGATGCATTGATCTTGACAGTGTTTTTATGGTTTTTACATCATTGTTGGCTGTCTGTACAGGCAGGCAACAATTATGCAGAAATGCTGTTAAGTCATCTGTAGATGTGTACACTTATCATAAGACTATGACATTTTTACCCTAAATATCACTACTGTTTGACGATGTTTTCCAAACTGTTGTATCACACCGGGTGAGATTTTTCCGGATCAAAAGTCCACATCACACTCTTACGGAAATCCAAAATCCATATCATACTCCCACGGAAATATCCGAGAGTTTCCATGAATAGTCTTCGTAACTAGGGAAGTCGTTGTTGTTTCGTCTGCTATTTTGTAATCGGCTTTTCACCACATATTAATTAAAATGGCAAATTTGGGTGAATTTGACATCGAAACAATGTCATATAAACATATCATCATAACAGTGTGTTGATCCGTGTCATCGCATCACGTCTCGTTGAGGTGGCCAGATTTTCGGATCACACGAGCTGCCACAGGCAGCTCGTGTGATCTGAAAATCTGGCCACCTCAACTCGACGTGATACTACGACACGGATCAACACACTGTTATGATAATATCTATGTATATATGGTAGTTATTGACTCTTTACCTAACACAAAAGGAAGAAGACCATTGCAAACAAAATTAATTCTTGAATAAGTACTTTTTTCATTTTTTGCATCAAAAACATAGCTTATGACCTCTCACTGGAATGAGCTTGATGAGGTCATTCAAATTGGAGGTCATAAGCTATGTTTTTGAGACAAACAAAATGAAAAAATAATGAAAATTCAATGGTAATTTTTGTGAATAGTGTTGGCTAGTTTTGGCAGTTATGTTAGGTAAATGGTAAATGTAAAACTAATCTGAGGATTTAAGGGATAACATACCAGATTGTTGGAAAAGCCTCTTCAAATAATTTTCAACAGTGTGTTGTGTACTGGTCTCTCAGTCAGGTCTGAGGTTCCATAATCAATACTTGGTCAGAAATATTTTGACAGAAAGTGATTATTATCACAATTAATCTAGCAAAAACATATTCTAGCAGATAAACAACCAGAGGCTCAAGTGAGCCTAAAACGCTCACCTGGAACAAGTTGCACAAAGGGAATACTGTTATTGAGTTTTGAGGGACCAGAAATTCATAGGTGAAAAGAATGTGTCATCTTGGATATTTTGTATTTTATGATGACTGTCATCATTCAGGTTGGAAAAACGGAGTTCCCACGGGGGGAGTAAAAATGTATGTTAACCCTGATAATTTTGGATACTAAATATAATTTTTTAGTGTTCTCTGATTTGAGAATAAATGGGGAATGGGAAGGCTATGGGTATTGAATTTGTTTCTATTTTTTGCTCCTGGGGTTCCCACTGGGCACAAAAAATGCCCCCTGAACAAACTTGAATCACACCTCCCTAAGAATGATATACACCAAATATCAAAAGATTCTGACTGCTGGATAGGAACAAAGAGATTTTTTAAAGAATATTTCTCATATTGAACAAAGTTACAATTTGTGTTAACCCTATTAATTTTGGATACTAAATATAATTTTTTAGTGTTCTCTGATTTGAGAATAAATGGGGAATGGGAAGGCTGTGGGTATTGAATTTGTTTCTATTTTTTGCTCCTGGGTTACCTACTGGGCACAAAAAAATGCCCCTGAACAAACTTGAATCACACCTCCCTAAGGATGATATACACCACATATCAAAAGATTCTGACTGCTGGATCTGAAGAAAGAGATTTTTAAAGAATATTCCTCATATTGAACAAAGTTACAATTTGGGCTCCCAAAGGGAGCCCAAATATGAACCCAGGGACTTGGCTTGAACAAACCTGAATCTCTCTTCCCTAAGGATGCTGTATTCCAAATATCAAAAGATTCTGACTGTTGGATCTGGAGAAGAAGATTTTTAAAGAATATCCCTCATATTGCACTAATTTGAACATTTGGGATCCTGTTGAGTGCCCAAATATGGACCCGGGGTTAAATTTCAACAACCATGTGAATCAATCTTCCATAGATGTTATATGTGAAATATGAAAGCTTTTGGAGCAGTGGTTGGAGAGAAAATTTTTTATATTTTTCCCATTACCTTCAGTGTTAAATAATGCTGACTCAGCATTTTTCCAAAAGTCCCGAAACTGTACCTTAGGACAAAACCGAAAGCGATTTTTTTTCACCATTTCTTTCAATTGGTCCTAAGGAAGCTTCACACCAAATACAAAGTTTCAGTTCCGTGCAGTTTTGGAGATATACCTTTGAATTTTTTTCTACTTTTAGCTCCTGAGGTTCCCACGGGGCAGCAGGAAAAAATTTTTTGGCATGAATCAAGTACTTAGGACCCAATAATACCTCATAGCAAATTTGGTTCAAATCGGCCTCTTGGTTCGGAATATAGAAATTTTGGGTGGGGCACAAAATGGGGATCCTCCCGTAGCGAGCCCAAATATTGACAGAGAAAATTTCTTTGAACAAACTTGAATCTTGAGTACCAAAGGAGCTTACATACCAAATATCATAGCATTCTGACTGGTGGTTCATAAGAAGAAGATTTCAGGAGAAATTGATGCTTTTGGGGTATCACCCCCACCCCAGTGGGGGCAATGAGTTCATTTTAACAAACTGGAAAGAGAATACCCCAAAATACTGTATGTCAAATTTGTTTGGGTTTGGGCTAGTGGCTTTGAAGGAGAAGACCGAGTCGCAAAAGTTTACAGACGACTGACGCCAAGTGATGGCAAAAGCTCACACTGACTTTCAGTCAGGTGAGCTAATAAATGTTCACCAGTGGCACCAGTATGCACTATGCAGCAGTGATGTATACCCTTAGAGGACTGGAATATCCAGAATTTACAAAACACCACACCTATTTGTCTGACTGACAGTGATTTCTAGTTTAGTCCTAACTGCCTGTATTGGCAAGATTTGAAAAGAAAACACTACCACGGTAAGTTTACTTATAGTAGTCAAAAAATAGATCATGTACCACACTTTTGGTACAATTTCACCTGATACTGCAACCAGGACATAGAGATTAATCTCTGTTACCAAAATTAAACAAGAGGCCCTAAGGGGCCTTAACTGATCACTTGATAAAATTGTTTAAAGAAGGATGTAAGGTCACATTCAGCATCCACCTGTTTTGTTAGGGAGTGGAGGGGGTGGGGTGGGGGGGGGGGTCTGTTGGATGAATTGTTTTTTGTTGGGGTTTTTTGCATAACATCTTTCAAACGCCTTCAAAACTCTTTATGAAACAAAAAGAAAAAAATAACACACTTGATCTGGTGCATCTTAAAAGGAGATTTTTAAAGGAATTTCCCCATATTGTACTAAGTTAAATAAATGTTTTAAATAAATGTTAGGTTGCCATAGGGAGCCCTAATATGAACCCAGTGACTTGATTTAAACAAACTGGAAGCTGATCCCACTGAGGATATCGCAAACCAAATATCAAAAGATTCTTACTGGGAGATCTGAAAATATAAATTTTATGGTAAATTTCCTTTCTTATTATACCTACCGCAATTGTTTACTACAGGCTTGCACTACAGTGGAAGAATCTAACTCGGATAAAATACTCTCTATTTTAATCTTTCCCAAGAGATTTGGGAAAGAAAAGTGGTGTAAAAACACCACGAAAAAATAAGCCAAAACTGGGTCGAGTGCCATCGGCGCACACCCAGTATGGGATGCTCTTCCATAGTACAAATCCACGACTTCCGTAAACCAATGCGCAGTGCGTCATAAATTCATCATTCTTTTGATTCCGACAACACAGGAGTTATGTGATCAGCGGGGAGGAAGGATTCTTAGCCGAATAAGAAGACGGGAGGGCCTTCATGTAAACAATTGCGGTAGGTATAATACGAAAGGAAATTTACTATAAAATTTATATTTCTTATCAACCAGCCTTGCAATTATTTACTACAGGCTGAATAGACAATAGGATGGAGGGAATCACATAACCAACCCACACATAACTCAATAGCACTGGAACCGTTGACAGAGGAAGAGATCCCTAGGCCTATCAAACCATAGCATCACAAACATTAGTAAAAGACAATGAAAGATGAGGCGTATGGTGAAGTGCGATGCACAGACAGAAAGGGCAGTAACAGCACAGAGCTGGAACTGATCCTGAAAAAGGCTGAATGGCTGGGATAGACAACAGCCTGAGCCGAAGAAAGAGGGCCCCTAGGACAAAGGTCCTCTGTCGGCTCCTGCAACTGTCGCAGATAAAAGGAGAATGTAGCATTTCTCCAGTAGGCTGCCAGTGTAACATCCGTCATCCGACAACATGACAGAGTTATTAAAAGAGGAAGACAATGCACGCACCTCATGGCAGAAAAAACAATTGGTAATACAATCACCAGCAGCTAGACAAGCGGAAGCTGCACGAATAGCAAGACAAAACCATCGAGAAATGGATGCAGGAAAGATCTGGCATGTGAGAAAATGCATATCCATCCAGGATAAAGGCACAAACACCCCCATCCCCAAGCAGAGCAGCGCCCAAGAAAGTAACTATCTTGGAGTAAACTGCAAAGTCCTAGGCCTTTTCAAGGAAAAGAGCTGAACAAACTTGGAGAGGCAAGGATGAGTGTCGAAACAATGCGATACCACATATGAAAAAGGTCTCCAAAGCATGGACTTGTACCCATTGCTGGAGACTCCCAGAAACAAACATATACCAGAAACTCTGCAAGTGGTGTGATCGAAGGAGTGACAGAAGCAACAGAGTGATCGCACACCATCAAGAGGCTAAACCAGTGGAGTGAGTGCATCCTTGAAGAAGAAAAGCAACTCCACTGCTTGTCTCGAAAAACCACTACGGAGGAGACAGGACCCGATAAAAGACATGTGCGAAGGCACAATGAAGTCGGGTCAACTTGAAACCTCCTCGGGTGACTTTGTCAAAGAAAGTCGCGACGTAGGAGAAGTGCCGGAACCGCTGCTAACAGAGAGCGGAGCAGATTGATCCACACCCACCGAGGTGACAGGGGTGTGATCGAAAGGATTCGACGACTGCAGGTTCAGATCTGAACGAGAACCTGAGGCAGAATCGGAACCGACAGGAAGGCGTAGCCGACAAGACCGTCCCAAAGGAGGGCCAGAGCATCCATGGCGAAAGCCAGAGTATCTGGACATGGGGACACGAAAGTGTCCACCTGATGGTTCCAACGAGTCGCAAAGAGATCGATGGAACACCACCATGTGGAACATCCACTCGGTGGAAAAGAACCTGCCCTGTCGGAACAGGGAGTCGGCTAGGATGTTCAGACAACCGGAAATGTGACGAACAACCACCCCGGCATTGACATCCTGAGCGAGCAGTAGAAGATCCCAAGCCAATTCGTACATTGGAACTGAGTGGGTGCTGCCCTGGTTCCGAATGTAAGCAACCACTGTCGAATGGTCGAACAACAGAAGGACCTGACGATTCAACAGGTGAGGGATCCACTGCCTGAAACTCAGAAGAGAAAGAAGCTCCTTCTGGTTGATGTGTAGAGATGCCCGATCCTGGTACCACATCCCGTGTAGGGAAACACCTAGAGGATCCAACATCGCACCCCATCCGAGATCACTGACATCTGCTGTCAGAAAGCGATAGGACGTGGGTAAGTCAAACGGGACACCCTGCGTGATCCACTGAACAGTCGTCCAGTGGAGAAGGTGAGGATAAGAGATTCTGGAACTGAAGCACCAGATCCAGAGAATCGACATTCGGCCTCCAACGACTGAGCAGAAAGTGCTGGAGAGGTCTGACATGCAGCCGACCTAGAGGAATGAGAGCCGTCAACAAACCGCAGAGACCGAGCAGCCAGAGAATACCCCGTGCTGTCACAGATGTGGACTGGGAACAGAGTCAGAGCAAAAGCTGAGAGAATCACAGCCCTGGCCTGGGGAACCGCGACCCTATTGAACTGAGTGCGGAAGGCCATCCCCAGATGACAAAATGACTGAGAAGGGACCAGATCCGACTTCTCCTCATTGACTCTGAATCCTAGCGACATTAGCAAGCTCAACAGAGTGTCGACATCCAACTCCAGTAAGGCAGCACTGGAACGCCTCTGGAGGGGATCAACTAGATATGCCGAAGTAGTCACCCTGGAGAGTGTGCGATGGAAGGATATCACATGCGACATCAGTCGGGTGAAGGCCCAAGGAGCCAGGTTGAGGCTGAAAGGCATGGCCTTCAACTGGTAAATTCGCCCCAGAAAAGCGAAACTGAGATACTTCGCGTCACCCGATGAATCGGAACATGAAAGTAAGCGTCTTGCAGGTCGATGCTGGAAGCGAAAACTCCCTAGTGAATGGAACAGCGGACTGACCTGAAAGTCTCCATGCTGAACGTGGGAGCAATGATAGACTGATTCAAGATACTCAGATCGATAAGTGGTCGGAGTCAGCCACTGTTCTTCGGCACCAAGAACAGGTGGGAATAAAACCCCACAGACTGAATGTTCTTGACGACCTCGATCACCCCCTTGGCCAGGTGATTGTCTATCTCTGTGGACAAACACTCCCGGCCTAAAACGTCTGAAGGAACTGTGGTTGGAAGAGGCACTCTGGACAGAGTGGGGGTGTCTTCGGAAGGATATTTGCATCCCGGACCGAACAACATCTAACACCCAAGAATCGGATGTGATGGTGGCCCAACGGTCTGCGAACTCTGCTATCCTTCCTCCAACCTGGACGAATCGAGGTGAGGACCTTCAGTTCGAGCCCCGAAGAGACCAGTGAGAGGAAAAACCACCTCCACTACTGAATGAAGAATCCTGAGACTTCCCTCTAGCCTGCCGGCACTTACCCTTACCCCATGAGTAAGAAGTAGAAGCGGTGGCAGAAGGATCAGCCCTTTGCTTCGCAGAGGAAGCAGAAGAGTACTTGTTAGGCTTTGAATGGTTCCTGCCTCCCCTAGAAGGCTGATCAAGCTGACGAAGCAGCAGCTGATCTTTGGAATGACGTAGGATGTCATCCCAGACCGTCGACACGGAACCCATGGAACAGTAGCAGACCTGCCAGAGAAGCAGATCGAAGAGCAGCGCACTGCCCCAGGAAGGGATCGGCCTGTGTCCAGCACAGAGTCCCTTCGAACGAGTTCCAAAATAGCCGTGTCACAGACATGTGTGTGAGTAAGATGCATGAGCGCCTTGGACAGCACACGCAAAGGAGTCTGTACATCGTCAAACCTATCTGGAGGCAGATACGACGTGATCGGAGAGAGAAAGCATACCCAGCATTTCTCTCGATAAGCCCAACATGGACTCCAGAGTCGTCATAGGAATGACGGCCGACTAGGGCTTGGAAAGCCCGAGGGAATTGGAGTCCTGATCTAAAACCGTCAAAGTCTGGCAGACTGATGGATTGGCGAAATCGTAGAAACGATAACGCACCGGAGGCAAAAAGGTGTCAACCCTGGTGAAGAACGCAGCCTTCATAACCTTGGAACTCAGCGTAGAGTCCAATGCTGAAAATGCGTCAACCACCTGTACTGACTGGCATGGTCGAAGATGCCCAGGAGCAGGTTGCTCCACAGGCTGTAGGCTCGCAACCGATGATCACGGCCTGGCTGACACTGTCGGCTGGTTTGATGGTTTCAGATCCAGAAGGAACCCAAACACAAAGTCAAGAGCTGCCCCCAAGTCAGAAGACTGCTGGCTCTCGACATCAAGGATGTCCAACTCCTCCCCAGAGTCGGAAGACACAGCCGACGCCTTCCATGGTGTAGGCACCAGGGGGATCAGAAAGCGACCTGTTTCCAATCCCGGGAGGCGGCGCTATAGGGGGCACCTGGAAACCACTCGCTGCCTCGCTGGAAGCAACAGGAAGGCTCTTGGACAGAACCTGAGTGAGTAAGGAGAGGGCCTCCCTAAGCTCACTGCCCATACCAGCCGGTTCGACATGGGAATGAACCAGCAAAGTGGCTTCACACCTGACCCTCTTAACCAGCAAAGAGTCACGATCCTCCAATACACCCGAAGCGGGGCAAAGGGCGGCAGCCGAAACACCTGAGGGCAGACGTGTATAGGGGTTTGACACACCCCGAGGATCAACATAGCGGGAACTAGGGAGAGTTGCCGCGGAACTCTGCGGGGCAGAAGGTCCAGGCTGCACAGAAGGCGTTGGTCCCGCAAAACTGGCCATGTGACCAGAATGAGTGGACGGAAAATGCCAATGGCAAAACTGTGGAACTCAACGGCGCAGAGACCACAGTAGAGGGTCCAGCCGGCAGCCACTTCCAACTTCGGCGAGTTCAAGTCAGGGAAGGCTGAGGCCGATACCCCCACGTCTACCCTCCCAGACACTGCAGCAGACCACTGCAGGTATAAAACTACTGTGCTCAATGGCTGAGAGGACACAGTAGGGTGTTCAGTCGGCAGCCACTTCCGACTTCACCGAGTTGAAGTCGGGGATGGCTGAGGCCGATACCCCACAACCACACTACAGACATCCCTGCAGACCCTTGCAGGGATAAGCCGAGGCCGGCTAAAACGGTGCCCAATGACGTTGTAGACGGAACAGCAGTAGCAGCAGATATGATGGGAGCTGTTGGAACTGGCGGAAAAGCAGAGAGAGCCACCTAGCTCGGCCTCCAAAGGAGGAGTCACAACTCTAGTGACAGCCTCATATGTCGACTGGAGAGGGAGCATAGTCCCGGAACCAGGCATCTCTCCGCCAGAAATCCAACAGCTCCAGCAGTATCCACCACGGTAAAAGAACTGCACATTCCCCACGGAAGGGGAATAACTCTCACCAGACATAGTCGAGTTGGGAAGCCTCAAAACGACAGCGTTCCCTGCTGGTGCGGGAGGAGCTGCACATCCCCCACGGAGGGGGAGCAATTCTCACCAGACGTGGATGAGTCGGGCGGCCCCGAAACGACAGCGTTCCCCACCCCCGCGGGAGTGGGAGGAGCTGCACATCCCCCATGGAGGGGGTAAAACTCACATCAGACGTGGTCGAGTCAGGGGGCCCCGAAACGACAGCCTCCCCCCACGGGTGTGGGAGGAGCTGCACATCCCCCATGGAGGGGGTATAACTCACACCAGACATGGTCGAGTCGGGAAGACCCCGAAACGACAGCATTCCACACCACCCGCAGGTACAGAAGAAACGGCCACGAGAACGCACCAAGGCGAGGGCAAAAGGAATTGTCCTAAAGGAAACGAACTGGAAATAACAGAGGTGAGAGCAGTAGAAGAAAAAGGTGAACTCAACAGAAACAGAAAGTAGAACACCCTCAACTATGAGAGAAGGTGGCAGAAAAAAAACCGGTGGGTACACGACAGAACCCAGGCGGTCGAAAGGGACCGAAAAAACAGAAATTCAGCCCTCAACAGAGTGAAGAAATCCTGTCCAGACAGTCCCTGATTGACACCTAGCTCCAATAACAATTAAATTTATCAACCGAAAAATTCATTGTCGAAACGCGTTAACACGATGTCGAAAACAAAACATTCGCGAAAACAAATAGTAAATAATATACAAAGAGAATGTGGTTGAAAATATTAATGAGAATATATAAAACACAGTCCTGTAATTATACTATCTTCAGATCCATAATTCCTGTCACAGGAAAACCATTATCGACGAGTTGAATTATCACTGTTACAGAGCAAAAATGGCACACATCCACCACGTGTGCGGATAATCAAAAGAATGATGAATTTATGACGCACTGCGCATTGGTTTACGGAAGTCGTGTATTTGTACTATGGAAGAGCGTCCCATACTGGGTGTGCGCCGATGGCGCTCGACCCAGTTTTGGCTTATTTTTTCGTGGTGTTTTTACACCACTTTTCTTTCCCAAATCTCTTGGGAAAGATTAAAATAGAGAGTATTTTATCCGAGTTAGGTTCTTCCACTGTAGTGCAAGCCTGTAGTAAACAATTGCAAGGTAGGTTGATAAGGAAAGGTTTTTAAAGAATATTCCTCATACTGCATTAAGTTTTTTAAGAATATTCCTCATATTGCACTATCTTAAAATTCCAGCACCCACAAGGAGCTCAAATATGACCCCATGCACTAGGTTTAATTAAAATTGAATCTGAACCTCCTAAGAATACTGCATATCAAAACATCCTGATGAAGAATATTTTCAAAGAATATTGCTCATATTGCACTGAGATAAAGTTCCAATGGGAACTTGGAACTTTACCAATCAGCAAAAGATTCTGACTGGTGAATCTGAAGAAGAAAATTTTCTGCATATTACACAAAGTTGAAATTTGGGCTTTCACAGGGAGCCCAAATATCAGTACAGGGACCTCATTTGAACAAACCTCAAGCTGACCACCCCTCCCCACCCCTCCTTAACATGCAATATACCAAGTATCAAGTGATTTTGACTGGAAGATCAAAAGATAAAGATTTTTAAATTGAGCCTGAATATGAACCAAGGGACTTGATTTGAACAAAATTGAATCTGAACCTCCTAAGGATGCTGCATGTCAAATATCAAAAGATTCTAACAGGTAGATCTGAAGAATGTTCCTCATATTGCACTAAGTTAAAGTTCTGAGTTCCCAGAGGGAGTTCAAATATGACCCCAGGGACTTGGTTTGAACATAGTTGAATTGGGTAGCCCAAATATCACACTGGGGAATTGATTTGAACAAACTTCAAGCTGACCCCCCATAAAAATGCTGTATACCAATTCCCAAGAGATTCTGACTAGAAGAAAAAGATTTATAAATACATTTCCTCATATTGCACCAAGTTAAAATTTGGGTTCCCAAAGGGAGACCAAATATGAACCCGGGGACTTGATTTGAACAAACATGAATCTGAACCTCCTGAGGATGCTGCATATCAAATATCAAAAGCTTCTGATTGGCTGATCTGAAGAGGATTTTTAAATAATATTCCTCATATTGCACTATCTTAAAGTTCGAGTTCCCATTGGGAGCCCAAATATGACCCCAAGGACATGATTTGAGCGTACTCGAATCTGACCTACCTAAGGATGCTCTATACCAATCATCAAAAGATTCTTACACATACATCTGAAGAGGAAGAATTTATAAAAACATTTTGGCATATTAGACGGAGTTAAAATTCGGGTTCCCATAGAGAGCCCAAATATAAACACAGGGACTTGATTTGAACAAACTTCAGACTCACCCCACTTAGGATGCTACATATCCAATATTAAAATATTCTGGCTGATGGAATTGAAGAAGAAGATTTTTAAAGAATATTCCTCATATTATACCAATTTAAATTCCGGGTTCATAGAGGGAGCCAAAATGTTACTCTAGGGAATTGCTTTGAACAAACTTCAGGCTTAACCTCCCTCCCATCCCAAAGATGCAGAATACCAAATATCAAGAGATTCTGACTGGCTGATCTGAAGAAGATGATTTTTAAACACATTTCCTTGGAAAGTTTCTTCATCATCCCTTTTACTGTCTTCTTTTGAACTTTATTTTGGACTAACTGATAAGTATTTCTGTTTAATTTTTCTGTAAACCATACCGTCTGAAAGATATAGTACCATTTTCTTCTAAAATTCTTTTAAATTAAGTTTTAGAATAGTTAACTCGGAGTTACTGTTGCTAGATCTCAGGTTTCTTTCTGTTTCCATTATCATTACAGTGGAACCCTGTTAATTGAACAGCCACTTTGCCAATGAAAATTATTCAATTAACTGGAGTATTCAATTAACAGGGATTGTGTCACTTTCCGGTATTCTAGAGATAAACTTAGCATTTATTCTATTACATGTTGTTTGACAGAGCTCCATGAGCTCTGTCAAACAAGATATAATAGATTAAATGCCTGCACTGGATGTACTGAAGCCACATAGGTCTATAAACAAAGGAAAACTGGGGAAAGTCAGGGTAATTTCTCAACAGGTTATAAGATTTTTTATTCAATTAATAGGAGCTTACCCTATAACCTATATTTAATTAATAGGTCAAATTTGTACTTGAGGTATGGTAAATGGTTTTGTGTTTAGAAATTGTATTCAATTAACAGTGTTATTCAGTTAAAAGATATCCAATTAAGTGGGTTCCACTGTATAACACACCATAACAACAATCATGATATAAAAGTCTGCTGAGCATAAATACCCATAGACTGATTTGCTATCTGGAAATCTGAATGTTGGAAGATTTTCTTTAACCCTTTGACTGTTATTAGGCAGTTCGATGACGTGACATCATCTGTTGTCATTTCGCGGTTTTCAATTATTTTTGCATTCACTTAAAAAATACTTCAAAAATGCTTTGTAAGTCATATTTTTTGATAACCCAATCCATTCCTGTGGTATTTATAAACATATTTGTGAAATTTGGATGCATGAGGATCGATATTTACGACGTAATCGTCGTTTGAAGTGGGCAGCCGCATTGTTTACAAATTACGTAACGTCGGCCCCATTTTTTTTTAAATTTCAGGATACCCCCTCCAGGTTTCAATGAAATTTTCGACAGGACCAATCAGGTTCCAGCTAAGAACTAATGCCGGATATGTCTTCTACGGAAGTTGAACTTTAAAATGGCAAGTGCAACTTTTTGAGTTTTTTGTTTTTTACCATTTTATTTATTGATTCAAGTTTTTGAATGAATTTTTTTCCCCCAATATCGACCTAACTAAAAAAGTTGCACTCGATTTTATAAAATTGGGAATGTAATCTACACAGTAACATGTGTTCTTTGTTCGAAAATTTGGGCTTGACCTGTCGGGATTTTGATTGAAAAAAGGTGTCATACGCCGTATTTGCAAAAAACGTGTCGGGAAATTCCCAGAGTTTGAATAACGTCGTCATTGACAAGTCATTCAGTGTTCCTCTTATTTCGTTTCCCTTTCTTTCTTATCGATGTTATATCAACAAATCACTTAAAATATTGACCAAATGATGCTTTTTATTCAATAAAAGGTTAAAGAGACGTTACTATATTATCAAGAGTCTATGGTCAGTCTGATTCTGTTATTTAAACAAAAAAATTATGCACTTTCAGAGATGATTGGCCGGAATTTTCACCTGGATATTCGACCCAAAGTTAGCCAAACCGTCTTTTTGTAAATAACACATAATTTACCTCAATTTTGTTTTATTTATTTATTGGAGTTGAACGTTTTTGACAGCCTGGTTCACCTAGTGTCAGTTTTACGAGTGGAGTTAGCTGGAGGACCACCGAGCAACGACAAGGAACTGTCAACATACTAACTGCACACAAGCAAGGTTAGCATTAGTTGAAGACAGATGCACCACCGACATGCAGTATGCCTTAGTACACGGTGCCCTCACTTGAGCAAATGGCATTAAGTGCCCTGCCCATGGACACAATGCACAAACCCCTGATGATGGGGGATCGAACTATGAGAACTGAAGTTCAATGCAATACTGACTTTTTTTTAATTTTGTTAATTTTTCTGTCATTTTTATTCATCATTTCCTGTTGTTCCTATATGAATATTTAATCTTGAAAAGTTAACAGAAAAAACTTACCTTGTGATCTGAATCCAAGAACGTGTGAAATTAAATCCAATTAAGTCCAATTTTTAAGAATAAATTAATGAACACACCAAACACTATGAATCCCAAGTCTGGGGAACAGGACAGTCAGTTTGGGTGTATTTGTTAACATCCATGTCTCTAGAAGGGTCGGTTTATGTCAAACACAAAGAGACATTTGTTCAACTTCAAGAGCAATGAGATATTCAGCCCCACCCCCACCCCACCCCTTCCAGAATTTTTTTTTCTAGCAAGCCAAATGTTTTTCTTTCAAAGTGTGTTTGGAGATGAGATGATGGAGGTTGAGAGATGCAGCTATAAGTTTGTCAATCTTCCATATTCTTTTCCATAGACCTATGAAATGTTTCCACCATTGCCCCACCTCCACCATTGCCCCACAACACAAGTCCTGAGCAGTTCATATAACCCCCACTGTGTTTGCATTTTAATTCATGATGGGATCTCATATTTGGCAAAAGTGTGTTGTCTATTCAAAACAAATATAAAGAAAAAACCCCAAATGTATCACAATCTTGCTTTCAAATGTTTTCCAACAAGCTGCACTTTTTTTAACGACATTTGCTGCTATTTAGGATGAAGGACGATGAAAGGTTATAAAAAGGTTGGTCAGAAATAAAAAATAAATTTGTGACATTTTCGATGAACCAATGGAAGTTTGATCAATTATCCCTCCCCACCACAAGAATTTCACTCACACTTTTGTATGTTTGTGTGGGGTTTAATGAGGGTGGAGGGAGGGGGGGGGGGGGGGGGGGTGTCTGAGGTGAATATGACCTGTGGGCACATATACACCCAGACACCCATACCCAGTCATATGTGAAAAAGATTTGTAATTTCAGTGGACTTATGATGACCCCTCTCCCCCCCCCCCACCCCCCATCCACACACACCCAAAATGACATATCCAGTCAGATATCCACATCACTGTTTCACTATGAATCCTGAACAGATCTTATTTCTGAACAAAGGGAAATTTATTTGTTGAAGTTAATTGAATGAGGAGTAAAGTATTGTACAAATTTTCAAAAGAGAACAAATGAGAAGTGGGGTTTTTTTTCCACCCATCTTTAAATGAGATGCGAAATAGCAAGAGCTAAACCTGCATTTCAGAGCTCATCTCTAGACCGTATTGTTGATTCCTCATATTTGACTTACCATTGTCCAGGTTGTCCAACTGAAGAAAATGTGCACCCTCTTTGTGGGTTGCTGTCAGTCTCACTTCCAGTAACTGTTAGACCCCTTGTTTCTGTGAGTTTCTTTGTCATGTCATACTATTCACTGCTATGGTTAGAGTATATTCACTGCTATGGTTAGGGTATGAAAGGTTTAATAAATGAAAAACATTGTACAGCCATATCTCATGAATCTCCCTCAATCTCTGTCAATAGTACCAATACTCACTCATATTAACCTCTCAATTGATTGCTTTTCTCAAACTGTGGAGGTAATTCCAACAGAGAAAATAACATTTTTTTTTAACATTTTCAATGGGATGTTTATTCAATGTATGCAAATTAAATGAAAACTCAGCCACACTCACATATCCTTTAATATTAAACAACATGAACAAAATCAATGTCTTACAAAATAGATCCTCGGTTCGAATCCCACCTGCGGCTGCCGCATTGTGTCCTTGAGCAAGACACTTCATCTCCATTGTCTGTGTGGGGGCACAGTGGCGTTGTGTACTAAGGCGTACTGCACGACGATGGTGCACTTGTCTTCAACCAATGCTGACCCTGCTTGAGTGGAGTTACATGTAGTATGTTGGGGAGCTGACGGTTGCTCACCATTGCTCGGTGGTTCTCTCCGGCTTCCTCCACCCATAAAACTGTCACGGTCATGATTAGCCATTGTGCATAAATATGTGACCTTAAACACCAATAAATAAATAAATAAATTACAAAATATATAAAACTCATATGAAAGTTTCTAATTTTTTCAGTTAATTTTATGTGATAATATCGATATGTGAAAAACCTTCAAAAATGGGTGTGGCCTATTTTTCCACTGAAATTCAAAAGGAATAACTAATTAGCTAACATGTAATTCACTCATGGCTGTTTTGGCATATAGAAGGTTTTTGAAGTTGAACAATTGTCCCACATTAGGAAAAACATTTTTTGGGCCTTACAGCAGTTTAATATTTTATAACAAGACAGTAAGATATTTCTTCATAAAAAATTATGCTAATTTATGCTAATTATATGCAAATTACTTTGCGGTCACTTGACCTCCAATTTCAAAATGTATATCCATTTGAAGAGAATTGTCACCCAAAGAGTGTGGTAAAATATCTGGTGAATTTGTAGAGTGCATGTATTTTTGTGCTAAATTATTTTTCGTGAAAGTCTTCGCTTGAAAGACCTGCAAAAAGGGGCGTGGCCATTTTCTTCTTAAAAGATGAATAATTAATGACCCCACAATTACATCCTTTGCATTTTGTGGGTGATTGACAATGTAAACCTGTGCTCCACATTCAGAAACATCTTTCTTAATGCATCAAAACAGTTTAAATTCAAGAAATAGCGCTTTTGGGCTCATTTTTATGACAAATTACGTTAAATTATGCAAAGTATATGCAAATTACGCTGTGGTAACTTGACCGCCCACTATTACAATTGTATGTTTATTTGAACAAAACTGTCACCCAAATAGAGTTGCAAAGTTACTGACCAATTAGTCAAGTATCCGGTGTGCCAAATTGGTTTTTGTGAAAGTGTTTTCACTCAAAAAGCCTTCAAAAAGGGGCGTGGCCTATTTTTTCTAAAAAATGAACAATTATGGTCCTTACGATTACATCCTTCGCATTTTGAGTGTGATGGACAATGTAAACTAACATCACACATTCAGAAACATCTTTTTAAGGCATCAAAACAGTTTATGTTGAAGAAATGGCATTTTTTAGCTCATTTTTTAGATAAATTAAGTTAATTTATGCAAAATATATGCACATTATTTTGTGGTCATGTGACCTGCAGTCATAAACAGTATGTCCAGTCAAAGGACATTGGCAGACAAAAACATGTGTCAATTTTCGAGTGAATAAGTAAAGTACTTTTCCTGATATGGTATTTTTCTGACATGCTCTATTGAAAAATACCTTCAAATTATGGGGTTTTGGGGCCGTTTTAGACTTGCCAGTTTAGTGATAAAGCACTGAAGGGCTGTTTACAAAAATATCACCTTTTCGGAACACAAAAAATGCCATAACTTCTGAACCGTAATGAATGTTTCAATTCTGTAAAAAGATTTGAGTTTTGTTTCATCTCCTCTTTCATTTAAAACTATTTCTAATACACAGGCAATCATTTGCAATTTTCACCAAAATTGCCTACTTTTATCATGAATTTGGTTGCAGGTAAACTTCACAAGAATGGAACGAATGTTCTGAACACATTTTGTGCTCTGGACAATTACCCGGGTAGCTGTTCAAATTTCTTCTGAAAGTATATCAAATGTTCTGGGGATTGAAAGTTATGTGTGATTAACAGGATTATTAAATTAAGAAATATCCACTGAAGTGGGCCCCACGGTATTTCTTTGAGAGGATCAACTTTATCGATTTCTGAAAATTATGTTGGGCTAATCTCAGCTCTTGCCTTCATTGCAAAGCCTTCACTATTCAGCTGTTCAAAAACACAATAAAAATAAAATGTCCAAGGTCAGATTAACTCTTAACCCTTCGAACCCCTGTTTCCTGGAATGGTATGGCCTTTGTGTACACTTACAGTGAGATGGGTCAGTCCAATACCAATATACAGAGAGGATAAAATAATAACTGCAGTCTGCAGCCATGTGGCTGCAGACTGCAGTTACTATTTTATCATCAATGTCCCATGTATAGACCTCTTATAATAAGACAAAAATGGGACAAAGTTATGCCTTGGGCCAAAAAACTGGTCTTACGTGTTCAAAGGGTTAAGAACCTGTACAGCTACAAACAGCCATTTTATATTGCTTTGAAAAAGTTGCCCCCAAGTATTTTTCATGCAGAACTTAAGATGGTAGGCTGCATTTATCTTGGCAATCTTGTTACATATACAGGCAGCCAACAATGTTGTAGAAACTCTGTTAAGTCATTTGCAGCTACATACATGTATAAAAGATAGTAAATATCATAAAAAATTATCTGAGACTTTAACTGGTTGAGCAATAGAAGCCACTATCATGGATACTACTGAAAAATGTTGAAAGCCACTATCATGGCTCTACTGAAAAATGCTGAAAGCCACTACAGTGGCTTTACAGTGTATGTATTAGCTTGATGTTTGCTCAGCAGTAGAACAAAAATGTTTATATAAAATTGTTTGGTTACAATTTATTGGAGAGTGCCAACAAATTGTAACAAATCAATTTTTCCTGAACAAAATTTTGCTAAGCAAAGTCTCCCTTTTCTGATAGCAGTAGAATCTTTAAAAAAATAGTCATGCTGCAAATGACCTTTGAAAAATAATTCAACACTCTACCAGTTAACCCTTTACCTAACATGAAAAGCATACAACACTTGCAAACAAAATTCTTTAATAACTAATTTTTTTCATTTTCTGTCTCAAAAACATAGGTTATAACCCCTCATTGGAACAAGTTCGATGAGCTCGTTCTAAAGAGGGGTCATAACCTATGTTTTTGAGACAAAAAATTAAAGTTAGTGGTGATTTTTGTGAATAGCGCTGGTCGGTTTTGGCCATTACGTTGGGTAAAGGGTTAAGCATTCATGAAATTTAAGCTGAATAATGCTAAAATGAAAAAGAAATTATGCCTTGTCATATTGAAGTAAAACATTGTGATCTGTTTTATCTCAATTTGATGCAGTTAAGATTCCTATCATACATCATTCAGTTCATATGAATGTAATAAAGAACCATAAAACATTGGAAAAAACAAAACTTGATACATTAATATCATTAAATAGTCTAGATCTTAAATGATCTGATGTCATGATCAGAAAGAATATAACTGATTGTGCATTCAAATGAATTACATTTTATAGATAAAGTGGAATATCTCCAGTTTATTCAAATAAAATATCACAAAAATGTTGTGATGTCAATAAGTAACTCTTTAGTCACAAAATGCTACAGATATACCAAGCCTTCATCATAGTAATTTTTACAAAAGCAAAAATTCACTCATGCAATGAGACATTGCCAATGTGGGTTACTTTAACTACCAAATTGGAAACATCTACCAGTGTAATTTACAGTTGGAGCAGTTTGAAAAAACTAGAAGCTCTGTCACAGTGCCGGAGATGCGACAATTCGTGCATTGCCAATGATGTTTTAAAACTCGTTGGTGACAAAAAAACTTGTTGTGACAAAAAAACTCGGTGACAAGACCATAAATGTGACAGAAATTATCCGAATGACATGCACTATTGAGAGGGTGTAGACATCATAAAGATACACTTTCATATCAAGTGTGGTGTCATTCCATCAAGTATTGTAGGAGTTATGGTGTTTAATAAAACTTGTTAGTGACAGAAAGACACAGCCACAGACAGACAGACAGACCGACCGACATTGCCACATATAGAGCTGCTCATCGCAGCTAAAAATATTCAAATCAAGTCAACAAACCTTATCATGTGATCCTCATTGGAACAAGCATATCAAGCTTGTTCCAATGAGGGGTCACGATATGATTTGGTTGAAATTTGGTGTAAAATTTGAAAAGAAATAATGGAAATAAATTTTAATATCGTCTGCATTATGCAATTTAGGGCTAACTACATAGTAGAGTATGTGCTAGATCATTTCTGGAGCCAAAATTTGTTCATATTAAGGCTATATCCACATAATGCTAACATATTTTAGGCAAAACGTTTTGATTATGAAAATTGACTTATCTCTAAATACCACACAGCATATTATACATCAAAATGAAGGTTGTGTTGCACGGAACATGAATTTCTTTCTTACCTGCTATTGGCAGATATTCCCGCCCAGGGCAGGATTTCAACTGACACTGAAATATGTATAATTTGGGCATATTTAATCTATTTATTATTATTTATTTATTGGTGTTTAAGGTCACATATTTTTGCACAGTGGCTAATCATGACCACAACATGAGTATCAACTCAAGACCAGGGGTGAGCGTTAATAAGCCATGTTGCCCATTTTAGAGAGGGTTTGCACCTCCCAAGCATTGGTGACTGGGTCCTATTTTACCAGTAAAACAGTATATTTAATCCAACTTCCACCCTGTAAATTGAAAGGATTTTTTCACCAATGATTTCTTGAGTTAAATACAGATAAATGTTTTCACCAAATCTAGTCGTGGCTACCCACAGCAGCCATGACTGAATCTGATGAAAAATATCTTAAAAATATTAACAACTATACTAGTAGAATAGAGCCCCAGTGATTCCTGAAAGTTTGCGACCTTATTTTGGTGATAGCTGTAAATGGAATCAAGTTATACCAGAGGCTCAAGTGAGCCTAAAACACTCACCTGGGTCAAGATGTCAAAAGAGAGGAGTGTGTCAGTAAGTGAGTGATGGGCAGTATTTATTTATTTATTATTTATTGGTGTTTAAGGTCACATACTTATGCACAATGGCTAATCATGATCGTGACAGCTTTACGGGTGGAGGAAACTGGAGTACCTAGAGATCGAGAACCACCGTGCAGCGACAAGCAGCTGTCAGCTCCTCAACATTCTAACTCTGTTCAAGCTCCGCTCAAGCAGGGTTACAGCAGTTAAAGACATGTGCACCATCGACAAGCAGTACGCCTTAGTACATGGCATCATCGTGCTCCCATGTGGACAATCAGGATTAAGTGCCTTGCCCAAGGACACAACGCAGGAGTCCGAATCGATCGCTCAAACGGTTACCCATCTGAGGATTAACAGGCTCGATGTTGCTTAACTTTGGTAATCTGACGAGATCCGGTTACCGCAATGCCACCCCACCCCCTGGTGGGCAGTAAGAGCAATTTTTTTATTTGCCACGACACAAACAAAGTCACTTTTTTGGCCATTCATTTCTGCTGGTCCTAGGAAAGCTTCCTAGGGAAAAACAAAACTCTGGTCTGTAATGTCTCAAAAAAGTGTCCGAACAAATTTTTGTTTTGTTTTTAACCCCTGTGGTTCTCTCCCCCCCCCCCCCTCTCACTACCCTCCAAAAAAAAAAAAATTTAAAAATGAAAAATTTGGGCATAAATCAAGTATTTATGGCCCAGTTAAACTGCATGACAAATTTGGTTCAAATCAGCCCATTGCTTCTGGAAATAGAAATTTAGAGTGGGGCCCAAATTTTTTTTAAGCGATACAACATTAGGTAAAATAATATAATATACCCTCTACTGCGAGTTTATAAATGTACCAAATTTACAACATATCAAATAGAATAAATTCAGTGAATATATTTTCTTCAGTACAGTAAATAGGAGAATGTAAAACTTGTACGGCATTTGTAAACTCTCAGTAGGATGTTTATTTTTTTCCTTCTTAGGTGTTTTTTATTACAGGAAAATCACTTTGGGTAAAAACAAAATTTGTGGCTGGTTATAGCTGGGGGCCTTGAAATGGTGATTTTTTTCAGCACACAAAACTACTGAGAGTTTATAAATGTACCATATTTACATTTTCCATTATATCAAATAAAATAAATTCAGTGAAAAAGAGGGTGATTTGATGACTTTTGGACCAAAAAAATACAATTTACATTTTGTGTGTTTTTGTGGAGAATTCCCTGAAAAATATGTGCATGTGACAGGTGCTTCCCTTTGTGTCATTTTTTCTCTCTTATTTGTTGCATGACCCCCTGTGTTCGGGTCAGAAAAAGTTGTCTGAAGGGCTATACTTGACAAAGATATTTGAATGCCAAAATTAAAATTATGCAATCATATTTTTTTTCGCCTGAACGTTATAATGGTGGCCTATGGGAAAATATTTAGTTCAGTGACAACTGTTAGAAATATGTTTTTTGGCTTCCAAACCAGATTCAATTAGTAGTTTGGGGGATTATTTCACATTTAAATGTTTATTGGGGGACCACACACCTTACAAAACTGTTTTATTGTTTTGAAAAGTTATTTTTGTCACGGTCAGTAATAAATGCTATATATTGCCAAAACTGAGGCTGTCAATGTAAGCAAATTCACATTTTGAGCAAGTGTATTTCCCAGAAGCACACTATAACATCTGGCAGCTGCTACTAACAGCCTATCTTACCCTATTAAAATATTTATTTAAACCATGGTTCCCCGTCATAGTACTAGGGGTATCAAGGATTTCAATCTTCCAACCCCCTCCCAAATCACCATTCAAACACAGCCCGAAAACCAGTACTGCACTTCTATTCACTGGTATTTATAAGTTTTTCTCTTCTATATTCAGCTCTTTAAAATGTTGGAAAACAATTGCTTCATTGAAAGAGTATTTTGGAGCATAAATTTGGGGAGGGCAGGGGGGTGTCTTCCCACTAGACCAATTCCCTTTAGACCAATTCCCTTTAGGCCAATTCCCAAAAGACCAATTCCCCTTAGACCAACTACATACTGTTATTTATTAAGGGTTGATTAAGGATAATTAAGAAAATATTTATTTACTGATAAGCACTTTATTTGATAAAAAAAAAAAAAAATTATCTGCATAACATACAAAAAATATAGGTTTATAACATTTCAGCATAGCTCAGAACATATACATACATTTTACAAAAATGAGGTCCCCAGAGGGTGAATTTGGTGATGCTACCCTGCACAGCAGGGTAGCATTACTAACTTTACCCTCTGTGAACCTCAACCTGAATCAAGGTCTCAAACATAAACAGAAAGAGGTACCCAGAGGATAAAATGGCCCACTGTATGAAACAGCATCAGCAAATTCACCCTCTGGGGACCTCATTCTGCAAATGACAGACCTCTTATTTTCAGGCTTGAATATCAATAACATTAAATACATTTATAAATATTTATAAATATATCAAATTATTGATATAGAATTATTAAAAGTAGAACACATCAGTTGGTCAAAAGGGAATTGGTCTTTTGGGAATTGGCCTCGTGGGAATTGGTCAAAAGGGAATTGGTCTAGTGGGAATGAACCGAGAGGGGGCTACAGTGGGAAAAATAACATAATAAAATGACAAATGTGTGTGAATGAATGGCATTTGTGCATAGCTACCAATATAGCAGTCTAGTACTAGTGCTGTCTTGGTTCCCATGATAAGCACAAATTTACAGTGACATTTGTGAAATACTGCTCTCTCCTTCAGCCAAGTCCCCCTCCCACACATACTTAACCCTTTTGCTGATGATAAACATTTAGAAAGACTTACAGTACAGCATGTTTTTAGAGGCTGAAGTTAATATCATACACTTTCAGTTTCTTATGATTTACTTTGAGACTGCAGCACTCATGCTCAACTGAGTTATTTTTCTATTTGACAAACTTGTCATGGCTCTTCCACTATATTTTTCATTGTATGTCATTCAGTACTCTCATGTAGACTTCCTATATGTGTGATTGCAAGCCTATATGTCTGTGTCTGTCTGTCTGTCTCTTCATCAGACAAGGTGTTTCTTTGCTTTTCATTTGCCTGGATCTACATTTTTCAATAATTGGCAGCTGACTATCTTTCACCCACACCCTCACCACTACCCCTCCCCCCTCCCCCCTCCTTCCACACACACAAATATATAAAACATCAAAGACCACTATATTGTTGAAGCAAATGTTTGATTCATCCACTTTGGAAACATATTTTCTACAATTTCACTCTTTTGGTCAGAATGGATGTCTGTGGGGATTAAAACAAAAGTTGTGAAAGCTAGAGCACTTATGGGTACTTGCAGCATAAGCATAGCACTATAGATTCAATATTTGATGGTTTTAGGTATTTTAACAGTGTTATGAGACACCACAGTAGCAGGTACTGGTCATCTTTTGGAAAAAAAGCACTGTTTTATGTTTTGTCAGTGCCATACAAATGACTCTAGGTGCCTTAACTGAGAAAACTGAGGCTTTTTCTTTACAAAAATTGCAAAAAAAATCATCAAACACAATGTGAAATGTCTTCAGAAGATTTAAAAACTATCACAAATGGGAAATTTAATATCACAGTACTCTTGTTTTGGGTCAATATCAATTAATTTATGAATTATATCTTATTATATATCTTAGACTTTGATGAAAAGAGCCATCCCGGTAGGTTTTATTCAGGGCTATATTTTACCACATCAGTAGGTAGAAGAGACATCAGTTGCTAGGATAAAATGGCAGAGACCTTTTATATTGGTGAAATATATAGCTGCACCTCCAGTTTTTGAAACAAAATTGACATTCATATTGTTTCGTGGGGGTTGGGACATTGTTTTGCGTGCAGTATGGTTAAATGAAAAAATATTTTGTGTTGATGCAGAATTTAGTTTTATTTTGGTATCATGGTAGTTTTTAAAGAAAGCTGTAAATTGTCATCCCTCACAGCTAACAGAAACATCTTTTGGAGGCAATAACAGTTTTTTAGCCCATTTGACAAAGTTTGGACACTTTTCCTTAAAAGAGCAAATTTCCCATGTTTTTGACACAGCAGAAGCCAAAAGTAGGATTCCAATGCAGAAAGGACTCTTTTATTTCAGGGAAGTGGTAAAATGTCTCTTTGGTAATGTTGGTATTATTGGTATCGCTGAACTAAATATTTGAATTAGAGTTACAAACCTTGAAATGTTGTAGTTACCAGCCTTGCATTCGGATATGATGCAATCTCTAAAAAAAATGCAGATTGGATCACCGATCCAATGTCGAGTTGTGACAGCACAAAAGTGGGTTTAATCATTATCAATTTATCGTCCGGAAACCAGTTGTTTACACTTTACTATGTGAAGGGTCACTGTGACCTTTGATCTAGTGATTTCGAAATAAATAGGGCTCTTTCTTGCACCAATGCCAACCTACCTATGAAGTTTCATGAACGTAGGTGGAACCATTGTCAAATTATCATCTGGAAACCAACTGTTTATGATTTATTATGTTCAAGGTCATTGTGACCTTGGCCTTTGACCTAGTAAGTTCAAAATAAATAGGAGTCTTCCACTCACCTAGGCCAACCTGCCTATGAAGTTTCATGAATGTGGGTCAAACCATTATCAAGTTATCGTCCAGAAACCAACTGTTTGCGATTTACTACGTTGAAGGTCACTGTGACCTTTCACCTAGCAAGTCCAAAATAAATAGGGTTCTTCCTCTCACTGATGCCAACCTACCTATGAAGTTTCATGAACGTGGGTCGAAACATTATCAAGTTATCATCCGGAAACCAATTGTTTACGATTTATTATGTTGAAGGTCACTGTGACCTTAACCTTTCACCTAGCGAGTCCAAAATAAATAGGGTTCTTCTTCTCACTGATGTCAACCTAACTACGAAGTTTCATGAACATGGGTCGAAAAATTATCAAGTTATCATCTGGAAACCAATTGTTTTGATTTACTATGTTCAGGGTCACTGTGACCTTGACTTTGACCTAGTGAGTCCAAAATATATAGGATTCTTCCACTCACAAAGGCCAACCTACATATGAAATTTCATGAATGTGGGTTGAACAGTAGTCAAGTTATCATCCGGAAACCAATTGTTTACAATTTACTGTGTTCAAGGTCACTGTGACCTTGACCTTTGACCAAGCAAGTCCAAAATTAATAGGGTTCTTCCTCTCACCAATACCAACCTACCTATGAAGTTTCATGAACATGGGTTGAACTATTATCAAGTTATCATCCAGAAACCAATTGTTTACACCCGCCAGCCCACCATTCATCAAACTATAAGTCGAGTTTGACTTCGTCACAACTCGACTAATAAACAGCCTTGGGATAATATATTGTTTCAATAAACATTTGAAACATTCTATTGACATCTGGCATTACAGTGTTGAATAATCTTGATAAAAAAGAGGGTGATTTGATGACTTTTGGCCATAAAAAAACACAATTTACTTTTTGGGTGTGTTTGTTAGGAATTCCCTGAAAAATATGTGCATGTGACTGGTACTTCCCTTTGTGTCATTCATTCTCTCTTATTTGTTGCATGACCCCCTGTTTCGGATCAGAAAAGTTGTCTGAAGGGCTGTACTTGACAGAGATATTTGAATGCAAAAATTAAAGTGATGCAATCCTTTTTTTTTTTCGCCTGAACGTTATAATGGTGGCCTATGGGAAAATATTTAGTTCTGCGATTCTAACTCAAAATACCTGAAAATTGCAATTCAAAGGGCAATAACTCTTCAGTGATTCAACAGGCCAAACTGATATTCTAATCTGAATTCTGGTTCTCTTGGGTATATACTAGAGCACAAAACATCAGGGGTGTCTGATGATAATAATTAAATATTTGCATTATTGGGAGACATAACGACGAGTCTCCACAGATGGTAGTCCAAGCATGGCCTGAAAGTCTGTAATATAATTTTTGGGTTTGGTATGTCCTTTCAGTCCAACATTTTTCCCCTTCCTCCTATGGTAAAACTAAACAGCCGATCAAAATCATCAATTTTAGAAAATCAAATTTGTTTTGTGATAAAAGTATAAGCATTTCTGAAAAGAATGTAAAATTACCTTTTCATTCTCATATGTACTGACCTGATGTTTCCATTCTAGCCGTCATAATGTTATTTTTCTAAAAAAGTGTGTTACAGATTCGTAATGCAGCCAGCCATTTTCTTGTTTCATTTCAAATGTTATTGGGGAGACTGTTCTTCAGGGAAATTGTTAACGAAACGCATCGGCGGAAAAGTATGTGCGATACTGCAAACACACGCTAGGTTTTCTTATTCGTACATGATCTTTTTTTAATTTTAACATAAGGTGGAGAATTAACCAACAGTTAGAAGGACTTCATCTGGTACATTTTAAAAGAGAAAAAACGATTTAAACAACAGGCAAGAGATTAAGGGAAGACAAAAAGGTAAGTGGAGCTCAATATTGATTGAGGTCCATTTCACATGTCACTATTTTAAGTGAGCGGGGATGGGGAGGGGGGTTATGGGGTCTTTACGGCACCTTCTTCGAACAGGTGGGGGCGGCCGTTCTGACTAAAATCATAATATTTAAATAGCATGGGATATTTTGTTTATATATTGTATACAGTGTGCAGTCATGGCGACAATTTCAGTTTTTCATGACCTCCTCTAAACCAAGTCAACCAGGCCCATTAGGCGATCGAGAGCAAGAGACGGCACTCACTAAACAAAAATTTCCAACAACTAAGTTTCTAAATGTTTTGGGTTTTTTTTGCTTCTAAAACATAGCGGGGCGGTGGGAGGGCTATGTTTTGAATGCAAAAATAAATGAAAGAGTAATAAAATTTGAATAGTATGTTTAGTGTATAACGTTGGCTGCTGTGAGACTATTCTTCAATAGAACCATTTGATGGGAGCTTGTTCTTATGCACCATACACAGAAATACAAGTAACAATAAACTACCCAGATTGTAACCCCCTCACCCCCCCCCCCCCCCCCCCCCACACACACACACACTTCATGCTAATAGCTCCGGGCCCTCAAGGCACGCAGGGCCCATAACACCTTTCTATACATTGCCTGGGCGATGTTGTGGGGATGGAGAGAAAGGAGTAGTAATATATAAGTAGTATATAAGAAAGTTTGCCATTGCGGGCACAGAATTTGCGAAGGGTCCTACCAAATACCGAGGGCAACCAAAGTATACCGAGGCATGTCGAGGTGAAGGAAAATAAGTAAAAAGAGTCGTTTAAAAGATTTAAATATATGTACAGACATATAATTTAGTCCTTTGAACCAATACATGTGATATAACCGTTGATTTGTTCAACTAAATGCAAGAGATATAGACCGAAAACTGCCCCTCAGTATTTAGTAGGTGGCTTGATAATTAATAGGCCTCCTTGGTGTGTGAATGAAGAGTGTAAGTGTTAACGGGGTATCACAATACAGACCACAGTATTAATTGATAAAAATAAAACTCCCCCATCAGCTTTTATACGGGCTTTGGGACGACAGACCTTTTCAGTTCTGGCAGTTCTGAAGTTTGTTTGTTTGTTTGTTTTTGTTTTAGGTTGTTTTTTTTCTGGGGGGGGGGGGGGGGGGTATGTACTTTGTCTATTGTTTTGCTATTATTGGGCTTTTGTGGCGTACTCTGATAAGTATCGATAAGCAATACCCGATACACCCAAAGCTACAGCTTGTATTTAGTATATTTATATATACAGTATATTTTTCACCATTTCGGCTCAGTGTCGGCGTCTTTAATTTAGCCTTGGTTTTTTGTTGACACTTTTTGTTTTCGAGGTTTTCACCCTCTTTACCTCACCAGGATTTTTTGTGTAGTCAAACGTCCTTCAGTCGAAGTTGATTTTTGAATTGTCAGAAGCGTAAGTCAGTAGCCTTTTAATTCGTCGGCCCCATTGGTCAGCCCTGAGTGCTCCAAAAGATTCTTCACTTGGTGATGCGATGTGTGTCCCATAAGTGGATGTGATCTGGTGGTGTTTTTGATTGTCGGCTCGCTTGCTTCCCACTTCTTACTTCATTTACTTCCTCCATTTTTTTTTTTTTTGGTGGCGGCGGTGGAGGTGGAGGTACCTTGACTTTTGATTGTGAGGGCTGTGGTTCCGTGATGATCTGCTTTGGTTGCTGACCATTATTTTGTGTCAGTGCAACCTGGGTACTTAGTTCCTCAGTTTTCTTACTTAGCTCTGCCAGTCGGGAATCTAGGGCATCCTTATATAGTCTCTTGGAGCTTTTTTTGGAGCATGAAATGAGTTTTTTCCTGGGGCTGGAGCTGTGTGGTTTGCTGGATTTTAAAGGGAGAGCTGTCAGTTGTCTCTGTTCCCACGATCTGTTGTTCCAGTTCGTGGGCGAGCTTGCTTAGGTCTTCATCTTCCTCAATAGCGTGGGGGTCCAAGATAGAGAGGGTTCTGGAGAGGGGCACTGGATGATTTTGGTGATGTCTGTTGGTGTTTCCTGGCTTGCTTGATCCAAGCAGGTAGGAGCTTCAGATGGGTGGGTTGACCCCCATCTCCTCATTCACCTCATTCGTCTACCTGTGTTCCGACTTCTCCAATGGATAGGTTGGGGTTGCCGTGGGAATAGAGATGGTGATTCAATGGGAGTCTCCTTCGCCACCTTCTGTTTCTCTGTTCCTGCTCTTTTCTTTGCAAGCTATGCCTTCTGGTACCGGGCATCCCTGCATCTGGTTGATGGATTCTTCTTCTTCTTCTCCGATGAAACAGCCATTGGGTGAGGATGAGTGTGAGGGGGAATCCTCTCACCAAAGGTACTATCTCTCCCGATGGTGGGGTGGTGGTCGCCTGCGCTTCGAATTCCAAAGTTAGGTAGACACTCTTGCTTCTCATCTGGAGAGTACAGTTAAGAGGACAAGAGACGTCCAGAGCTGACAGGGCATTTTTCAACTTGACTGGGATTTCCAGATTTGCCATAGCGGGCGGTCAATCAATCCATCATCACACTTTGGAGTCAAAGGTGTGATCGGGAGTCAAAGGTGTTATCTTGAGACAAGGTTTTTACATCATTGGCGAGTGAAAAGTGACCACAACCGAAAATAGACTCTAAAAACTAAAGTGCTAAAAACAGCACTTGAAGTGCTAGAATTAGCACTTTCTAGGAGCCTCCACAGTGACTGCACTCAATATGTCAAAGTAGCTTGTGAAAGTGTAGATGTCAGAACACTTGATAAGTGTTAACATCAATAGTTTGACCCCAATAACTGAATTCAGAGCTTGCAATCCATAAAAAAAAGTGCATCTTTACGCAATTTGATGTATTTTGGGATGGTTTTTCCATGTTTTTGAGAAGTTGCTGAGCTGTTAATTTGTCTTTCAACTTTAGCATACAGCATCATAAGATATCTGCTTCATGATTTGGTTTTCTTCCAAATGGCAAAAGCAAGGGTGTATTATATATTATGGAAATATTGTACTCTTTCCACTGATATTTGAGTTGAACTATCAACCCCCCCCCCCCCCAATCTCCCCCGCCAGCAATTCACGATGTTGACATCCAGATTTGTCTTGGTTCAACCTGCAGTGCAAGTATGTTTTAAGTGAATTGAAAACTATCTTCACAAATGAGGAGTTGCAGACTCTTTATTGCTGCATTCGCGCATCGTTAACCTTGGTTGGGGAAGCCTCCCCACCAAGTAAGCTTCCATTAAATGATGCTGACGAAGAGTAGTCCCACAGCAGCCAACCTTATACACTAAATTTAATTTTTTGCATCCAGAACATAACTCATGCTCCCGGGGAGCGTGGTGGCTCAGTAGGTAGAGGTGCAGGCTGCAAGCCGAGAGGTCCTCGGTTCGAATCCCACCTGAGGCAACCGCGTTGTGTCCTTGGGCAAGACACTTCATCTCCATTGCCCGTGTGGGGGCATGATGTCGCCGTGTACTAAGGCGTACTGCACGTCGATGGTACGCATGTCTTCAACCAATCTAACCCTGCCTGAGCTGCAGTGCGGAGTTACGATGTTGGGGAGCTGGCAGCTGCTCGTCGTTGCTCGGTGGTTCTCTCTGGGTACTCCGGCTTCCTCCACCCGTAAAACTGTCACGGTCACGATTAGCCATTGTGCATAAGTTTGTGACCTTAAACACAAATAAATAAATAAATAAACAAGAGGCCCCAAGGGGCCTGAGGGCGGTCACCTGATATGGTAGCCTAAATATCAACCCAGAGAATTGATTTCAACAAGTTGCATCTGCTCCTCCTAAGAAAAGCTTATACCAAATATCCAAAGATTCTGACCAGTGGATATAAAAAAAAAAGAAGATTTTTAAAGAATATTCCTCATATTGAACCAAGTTATAATTCGGGCTCCCACAGGGAGCCCATATATGAACCCAGGGACTTGGCTTTAACAAACTTAAATCCCCCCCCCCCCCCCCCCCCCCTAAGGATGCTGCACATCAAATATCAAAACATTCCGACTGCTGGATCTGAAGAAGAAGATTTTTAAAGAAAATTCCTCATTTTGAACTAAGTTACAATTCAAGCTCCCATAGTGAGTCCAAATATGGACCTAGGGACATGGCTTGAACAAACTTGAATCTCACCCCCCAAAGGATGCTGCATATCAAATATCAAAACATTCCAACTGCTGGATCTGAAGAAGATTTTTAAAGAAAATTCCTCAGTTTGAACTAAGTTATAATTCGGGCTTCCACAGTGAGCCCAAATATGAACCCAGGGACTTGGCTTGAACAAACTTGAATCTTACCCGCCTAAGCATGGTGCATACCCAATATCAAAAGATTCTGCCTGCTGGAACTTGAGAAGAAGATTTTCAAAGAAATTTGCCTGAAATACACTAAGTTCGAATTCGAGCTTCTATAGTGAGCCCAAATATGAATCTAGGAGGCCGATTTGAACAAACTTGAATCAGATCCACCCCACAATGTTGCATACCAAATATCAAAAGATTCTGCCTGCTGAATCTGGAGAAGATTTTTTAAGAAATTTGCCTGAAATGCACTAAGTTCGAATTCGGGCTTCTATAGTGAGCCCAAATATGAATCCAGGGTGCCGATTTGAACACACTTGAATCAGATCCACCCCTCAATGTTGCATACCAAATATCAAAAGATTCTGCCAGCTGGATCTGGAGAAAAAGATTTTTTAAGAAATTTGCCTGAAATGCACTAAGTTCGAATTCGAGCTTCTATACTGAGCCCAAATATAAACCCAGGGGGCCGATTTGAACAAACTTGAATCAGATCCACCCTACAATGTTGCATACCAAATATCAAAAGATTCTGCCTGCTGGATCTGGAGAAGAAGATTTTTTAAGAAATTTGCCTGAAATGCACTAAGTTCGAATTCGGGCTTCTATAGTGAGCCCAAATATGAACCGAAGGGGCCTATTTGATCAAACTTGAATCAGATCCACCCTACAATGTTGCATACCAAATATCAAAAGATTCTGCCTGCTGGACCTGGAGAAGAAGATTTTTTAATCTTTTTCCCATTGCCTACAGTGTTAAAAAGTGCTGACTCAGCACTTTTTCAAAGTCCTGAAAAAAGTACCTTGTGATCAAACCGATAGGGATTTTTTTTAACCATTCTATTCTACTGGATAAAAGTAAGCTTTATACAAAATAAGAATTCTCAGTGCCGTGTAGTTTTGGAGATATGGCAGTTTTAAGGTTTTTCCTATTTTTAACTCCAGAGGTTCCCACGGGGCAATGAGAAATTTTTTTTTTTTTTGCATCAATCAAATACTTATGAAGCATATCAAATTTGGTTCAAATCGACCTCATGGTTCTGAAAATAGAAATTTTAGGCATGGCCAAAATTTTTGCCCCTGCCATAACGAAGGCAAATAACGCCCAACAAACTTCTCTTGAACAAACTTGATTCTAAACCTCAAAAGGACTCTGTGTACCACATATCAAGTCTCTGCAACTGGTGGTTCATCAGAAGAAGATTTTCAAAAAATTTGGTCATTTTTCCCCCACACCTCTGCTTAATATGAGCCGAAAGTTATTTTGGATAAAAATCAAAATGCCCCTACATAACCACTACTTACATGAAATTTAATTAAAATGTGGCAAGTGGTTTAGGAGAAAGAGGCTCAAACACCACCTTCACGCAGGACGATGGACGACAGACGACGGACAGAAAAGCTCACCCTTTCAGTCAGGTGAGCTAATAAAATAAATAAAGGATGTTTAAAGCATTTAAAAGAAAAACAATCTCATTGTCAAAACAATGTATATACATGCCACTGAATTCTTTACTGAAACTTTTAAATTTTGTTGTGTTACACAGTAAGTGGTATAGATGACTTTAACCCTTTACCTATGAAAGGTCACATCCCCACCCACATAATTGACACTCATCCCCACTCACATAATTTAGACACTAAGCAGTTAAAAAAAATTATCTAAAAAAAATTGAATAAAGCCATGAGGGGATCGACATACCATTATTAAAAAAAATTTCTGCCAACAAGCTTGTTGTGAGCTTGCGTGAGCTCATTTCAGCTTGCAGGAGCTCAAGTGAGCCTGTGGTAAGTTTGTGCAAGCTAATGGTAATTTTGTGTTATACTTGCGAGCTAGTGCGAGCTCGCAGCAGAAATCACAGAAGCCAGAAAACCTCTGTCACGAGCTTGTGAGAGCTTGCAGTTTGCTTACAATGGATTGGGCAGAACACATCAGGTGATTTTGTTCCACTCAAGGCTCCAGAGACCATTGTTACAATTCAAATTTGTCTGGTACATCATGCCTGTGTGTTAGGTAAGGTCTGCAGGTTTTTCAACATTTTTCTCTTGTTACTGTTGTTTATAATCAGGTAATTAGTAAACCTTTTATAGGTTGATCATCCTGATAAGAGCTACTGTTCATGTAAATTTAATATTACTTTAAAAATAGTATCGTTTAATTACTTTATGTAAAGATCGGAGTGATTCTTTGTTCAGAAACATGTTCAAAAACTGATCTATAATTGTGTACTAAAAACATTTATTTATATTCAATACATCTCTCTTTTTGCTACTGTATACCTCCAGATATATCCCTCTAATGGTTCTTATTCCTTGATATGCAAAAGATTCATCAGTTATACAGGTCTCAAGCTAATTAAGTACACAGAAATTCTGAGGCAACTGAAAATATTCTAGTTCTATTTAAAGATACATTACTGAAATTATTTTTGGAAAACCAAATTTTTTTATCTGCTATATGTACATGAAATAAGATTGCGTGAGTTTGTGTAAGCTTGCGCAAGCTCATGCAAGCTTGCAAATCTGAGACGCCTGTATTTGTTCCAATTATGAGCTTGGGAGCTTGTGCAAGCTTGCGACAATCTCATTTGTTTGGTATGAGCTCGCACGAGCTTGTGCAAGCTAGTGGCTATGAGCTTGTGCAAGCTCGTTCCATGCTTGTTGCGAGCTTGCACAAGCTTGTTGTGAGCTTGCACAAGCTTGTTGTGAGCTTGCACAAGCTTGTTGCGAGTTTGCGCAAGCTTGTGCAAACTCCCACAAGCTTGTATTTGTTCCAATTATGAGGTCACAACAGAAGCTCATGCAAGCTCATACCAGCTCATGACAGAAGCTTGTGAGAGCTAAGTAACTAAGCTGGATTTTTATAAGGGATATATATGTACATGAAATAAGCTTGCTCACGTGAGCTTGTAAAGCTGATAGCATGCATGAGCTGGCACAAGCTTGTATTTATTCCAATTACGAGCTTGCAAGCTCACACAAGCTCTCAATGATCTCATATGTTTGGGGTATATGTTTGCTGGCTTGCAACAAGCTCACATTAGCTCGCAATGAGCTTGCACAAGCTAGTGCAAACAAGAGCTGGACTGTCATCCGGTGCATACCCCCACGTGGTGTACCGCCTAGTATGGGCATACCTATTACCAACAAACATTATAGAAAATAATAATTTAACAGTTATGAAAGTTATGAATATTCTCGGACGGACTCACACACAGACAGATGCATGGATGCATAGATGGACAAACACATGTAAACCAGTCTACCCCCATTTTCTTCGAAAGTGGGGGTGTAATTATCTAATAAAATAAAAAAAAATTATCTAACAACACAGAAATTCATTCTAGTCTTGGGCAATGTTACAATTTAATTGCATACTAAGTTTCATTTAATTCCATAATGATTTACTCAAGTTATGCATATTCTCGTAAGGACAGACGGATGGATGCAATCCAGTATAACCCCCCCCCCCCCCCATTTTCTTCCAAAGTTTTCAACAATTTCAAAGTCAAGGGTATGGTAAATTGTTTGGTGTTTGGAAGTTTTGTGCAATGAGGCAGCAGCCTTTGTCATAGGCAAACTGCATGCCATATTTCACTGAAATCCGATAACCCATACCTGAGATACAGACTGAACAGACAAATAATGTCTATTTCCTACAATTTCTAAGTCAAAAAAGGGGGATAACTCTAAAAAGGAGAATGCGAGAAATATCACTGAATCCTTTTTTTACCATAAGCAGTGTTCACAGCAAATTTCATTGCAATAGAACATTCGATACCCGAGATAAAGGCTGAACAGACAAAATCTGGCTCGGAAGGACACAATTTCTAAGTGAACAAGTAATAAAAACAAGTAATAAAAAAAAATAACTAGTGTGGGCATACCTATGACCAACAAATATTAGAGAAAATAATAATTTACTTAAGTTATGAAAGTTAAGAATATTCTTGGATGAATTCACACACGGATGGATGGACACATGCACGCACAGATGCACGGACGCACAGACGTACGGATGCATGTAATCCAATATACCCCCATGGCCTCTGTACTAACCGAACCCCACAACTACCACTGACCCTAAATTGTTAACCCACAAGTGTGTCTGTGTAAGCCCAGGTCCGGGATGGATGGACGGATGGACGGACGGACGGACGGACGGACGGACGGACGGACGGACGGACGGACAGACGGACGAACGGACGGATGGACAGACAGATGGACAGACAGACAGACAGACAGACATAGTGCAATCCAATAGTCCCCTTCACAGTGAAACTGTGGGCAACTAAAAATGTTTGGAAGATGAATGTCCAAAATACACAATATATATTATGTTGACTGCAAGAAAACATTTTACTGTTTTCCAAATGAACCTTTTTGGGTAACTGAAGAAATCTGATGGCACAATTTATTTTTTTATACTAACCGTCAATGATAAGTTATCAGCATATAAGTTTTGCTTATCATTTAATTTGCACACTAACTGAAAATTTAAATTAAGTTAATTTATGAACAACTGAACCAAGGCTGAACTTATATACTGTTAAAAAAAAGTAGGGGATATCCAGACTGATGTTGATATTTTTGGAAAATGGTATTGGAAACGTGTGATTGGACACATCAACATGTTACCAAGTTCAGTGTGGATCATGAATGTCACCGGCAAACGAAAACTTTGTACAGGTTTTTCGCACGGGCACCGCATTAACGTCTGTGGGGTACGTTTTGAAATTTTCATTTGTACTGGACAGGCTTTTTCAGAGGTCTCAGCATTCTTTTCTTGGTATAAACACGTTCATCAATAGTGTCTGGTTGAAAAGTAACTTTTGAGGTATGTGAAGACTGACACGTGATGAATGTATATGTGCCATTGGCATGTTGGAAGCTGGCAACAGACAGACTGCAGCGGCTCAAATTCTCAACGTTACTCAATCAGTGATTAGCAGGTTGTGGTCATGCTACCGTCAGAAGGCAATGTTGATGACAGACGTCGGTCAGGTCGTCCAAGGGAGACAACTGCTAACCAGGATCGTTTCATCCGAACCACAGCATTATGTAACCGCCATCAAAGTGCCTCATAAATTGGACAGCAGCTGCACCGAGCGACAGATGTACCAGTCAGTGGTCAGACTATCCGAAAACGTCTGCACAGCTGGAATTGCTCAACGACTTTGACTGGAATAATTCCATATTTGACTGAACGTCACATCGCAGCAAGGCGTAATTGGTATGGAGCACGACAGCGCTTGGACAATCGTTGGTGGAGCAACGTTATGTTTTCTGATGAATCGAGGTTCACTCTCGACTTCCACAACAGGCGAAACAGAGTGTGGTGACGGCGGAACGAACGATACCATGATGTAACCGTTAGGCAGCATGACCGATTTGGTGGTGGATCGGTTATGGTGTGGGGAGGCATAACCATGACAAGCAGAACTGCATTACATGTCATACAAGGGTGTGTCACGGGCCAGTACTACCGTGACAACATGTTTGCACAACATCACAGCAGTCGATTCATTTTCCAAGATGACAATGCAAGAGCACACAGGGCCCGTATCGCTACAGAGTTCATCCAGGGGCAGAACATCACTACACTGCCTTGGCCAGCACTAAGTCCAGACCTTTCACCAATTGAGCATGTCTGGGATATGCTTGGCAGGTGCCTATGACAACACCAACAGCCCCCTACCAATGTTCAGGAACTTGCCACTGTCCTGCAGGAAGAATGGAATTATATCAGTCAAGCTGATATTGGATGTTTGGTGAGGAGTATGCCACATCAGATCCGCGCTTGTCTCACGAACCGAGGAGGATTTACAAGGTACTGAGGTCTTGGACTGAATGTGGTAAATTCTCGGAGTGACCGTCCATGTCTTCTACAGCTCAATGCATGGAATGTGTGCTTGTCAGACACCCAAATGCTGGAATCATTCACCAGACGTCACAGTGCAATGTCTCAATTGTCTTTTTGATGAAAATATAAATATATTTCTTCATATAATTCACTTTTATCAAATATCCCTTACTTTTTTTGAATAGTATAGAATAAACTTGGCTGAAGCAAACCCTGCACAGCACATGGACACGGAAGGTTGAAGAGCAAACAGTGATTTGTTACTTGTACATGTGCTGTGTCTGTAAGACACATATGATGCCCCCATGTGTTCTACCATGTACTTTAATTTACATTCGTATGTGGGACAAGGTAGCTGGACAAATACTGTACCCTATATTCAAAATTTCACAGACATTTACTAAGTTCAACAACCAGTAATTTTGTGAAAAATTGAACAAAATCATATTCCTGGCAATATGCACACCTTTGGTATATGTATAAATATGTAACTCTTTGGCATCTGGGACACTGTGTACCACTAACAGACCCTGTTACATCATCCCTTTCAGCAGTTTCAAGGATAGTTTGAAAGAAAAAAACAATTTTCGCAGCTAAATGATGGAATGACATGCCACTCCCCAAATCAAGCTCACGGCATGATGGCATTGAGGATTGCTCAACCAACCCATTCCAGAAGTCAAGAAGTAATGTTTGCGTTGGTGTATAGTTTTGGAAAAAATGTCTAAATCAGTGTCTTTTGTTGAATAGCTTGCTGTTTTCCACTCAATGCAAGTACACCAGCTGCACTAGGTCGACATCTCGGGAAAATAATCTGGTCAAATGGACTACACATAATCAAACAAACTGGCATAATACCTGGTTAGTTGCAAATCCAATTGATGCCATGGATACAAAATGTCTTTGGGGTTAACAGGACAGAAACTTTTTTCTGTTGCTTAGTATATTTATTGATATTCATTAATTTATTGCTGTTTAAGATCACTTTCAGCATGACCCCAACAAAGGCATGCATTTTAAGTATAGCCAGTCATTTTATTGGTACTTAACTCTGTGCATGCTGCCAACGGATATATAGGGTTTGTCTTCTCGCTAAAATAAGTATATGTTGGGCACATTTAATCATATTTGCCCTGTGAAACTGAAAGGATTTTTTCAACAATGATTTCTACTGTTATATTTTAGATTAATTTTTCATCAAATCTAGTCATGGCTATTTTACAGCAGCCATGACTAGATTTTATGAAAAATATCTAGAATATACTCAGCTGGTAAAGAGTTAAGGTCACTTTCAGCTATATACTATATCATGACTGCATTGCAAGTATAAAGTCAAGTTTGGCCAATCATTTATGTCTATGCTGCCAACTTTAGAGGAATTCTACCCTAGTTGCTGTGTGTCAGTTCCTATTTTACCAGTAAGGCAGAACGAGCGCATTTGCTCAGTGGTTATGGCATTGAACTTCAAACTGAGAGGTCCACAGTTTTGAGCCCTGCCAGGGGTAACTGCATTGTGTCCTTGAGCAAGGCACTTAATCCTAATTGCCCACATAAGGGCATGGTGACACTATGTACTAAGGCATAATGCACAGTGATGATGCATCTGTCTTCAACCAATGCTAACCCTGCTTGTGTTGAGTTAGTATGCTGGGGAGTCTGACAGTTGCTCGGTGGTTCTTTCTTGCTATTCCAGCTTCTTTCACTCATAAAACTGTCTGACAAGAGGTGACCCTGGATGCCGAAAGTGTCGTTAAACTCCAATAAATAAACATGTCAATAAATAAATATAACCAGTAAAGCAGAACTTATTTACCACAGTAAACAAACACTGTTCCATGTATCTGGGATCCAATAGGGGAATAGAACAACAAATTTCAGACAAAAACATTGCTTGGGGGAGATGTGGGGGAGTAATGAAAATTACTACACATTAGCTTTGCCTTCAGCTTAAAAATTGAAACAACATGTAACCTGAAACAAGAGGCCTTAGGTACTCACCTGATTAAAATTGTTTAAAGAAGGATTTAACCAGCATCTATGGCTAGTTAAAACCACAGAGGAATAAAGTCATTTAATTATTTATACCTCTGTTGGCCATGCCAGATGATTTTTCTAGTATTAGAGTACTAGATTCCGAATGGAGGATCTGAAGAAGGAGATTTTTAAAGATTGATTATCTCTCATATTACACTAAATTAAAATTTGGACCCCCATAGGGAGCACAAATATGAACCCAGGGACTTGATTTGAACAGACTTGAATCTGAGCCTGTGTTGGATTATAAATATCAAAACATTCTGAATGGTGGTTCAAGATTTTAAAGAATATTCCTTTCTGCACCAAGTTAAAATTAGGGCTCCAACAGGGAACACAAATATTAGTCCAGAGACTTTATTTGAACAAACTCTACATCACCCTCAAATCCCCACCCCTCTTCAGAATGTTGTGTACCATATATTAAAATATTCAGACTGGTGGTTCAAAAGAAGATTATTTTGAGAATATTCCCAATTCCCAATGTAGCTCTAAGTTAAAATTTGCTGAGGGACTTCATTTGAACAACCCTGAATCTGATCCCAGGAACAATGTTGTGTACCAAACATCATAAGATTGTGATTGGTAGTTCTGGAGGAGATTCTTTAAAGAGTACTTCTCAGATCTCACCAAGTTAAAATTTGGGCTCCTGCACCGAGCCCAAATATGAACTGAGGAGATTAGTTTTAACAAATATGTATCTGACTTCCCCATGGATGCTGTATACCAAATATCAAAAGATTCTGATCAGTGGTTCTGGAGAAGAGATATTTTTTAATTTTTGCAAATATGCTGACTCTGCATTTTTTTTTTTTATCCCTTGTTCCATGTGGTTTGGGAAATTTGGGCGTATGAAGATATTTCTACTTTTAGATCCTGGTTGGGTTTTTTTGCATGAATCATGTACCTGTGACTTAATATATCATACCAAATTTGATTCAACACGGTTTTTGGTTAAAAAAATGGAGATTTTCAGCAGGGCAAAACAATTCTTGCCCTATTGGTTCATGAGAAGATTTTTGTAAAATTTGGGAGCATTTTCCCACACCTCCTCCTTATGGGGTGAGGCAACTTGATTTTAGCAAATACAAAATGCATTGTCAGAACAATGACCTCCATCAAATTTAACTGAAGCGGTCCAGTGGTTTTGGAGAAGTCATGAACATCATGCTCATAAATGATATATGCCAGACGACATAGCATGGACGGTGACTGATCACTACAGCTCACCCTGACTTTCAGTCAGGTGAGCTAAAACCAGAGGCTCAAGTGAGCCTAAAACGCTCACCTGGCTCAAGTTGTCAAAAGAGATGAGTGTATCAATAAATGAATGGCATAAGTAACCCAAATATTAACTCAGGGTCTCGATTTGAACAAATTTTAATCTGACACCCCTAAAAATGTCACACACCAAATATGAAGATTCTAACTGGTGGATCCGAAGAGGATTTTTCAAGAAATTTTCTCGCATCTTGAGTTAAACTATGGGCCCCAATAAAGAGCCCAAATATTAACCCAAGGGCTCGATTTGAACAAACTTGAATCTGACCGCCCCGCCCTCCCCCCCTCCCCCCCCCCCCCCCCCCCCCCCCCCCCCCCCCTTAGAGATGTTGTATACCAAATATGAAAGAATTCTGATTGGTGGTGAGAAGAAGATTTTAAAAGAAATTTTCTCAAATTGCACTAAATTCAACTTTGGGCTCCAATAAAGAACCCAAATATCAACCCAGGGAACCGATTAGAAAAAAACTTGGAATCTGATCCCCCTAGAGATGTTGTCTACCAATTATCAAAAGAATTTGACCTCCATAGAGACTTGATTTGAATCTGACTAGTGGATCTGAAGAAGAAGTTTTTTAAAGATTATTCCCCATATTGCACTAAGTTAATATTTGAGCTCCCAAATATTAACCCAGGGTCTCAATATGAACAAACTTGAATCTGACCCCCTAGAGATGTTGTATACAAATATCAAAAGAATCGGACTGTTGCATCTGAAGAAAAAGATTTTTAAATCTTATTCCCCATATTGTCCTAAGTTAATTATTTGGGCTCCTGTATTGAGCCCAAATTATTAACTGAGGGGTTTAATTTGAACACACTTGTATCTGACCCCCATATGGATGCCGTATACCAATTATCAAAAGATTCTGATCAGTGGTTCTGAACAAAAATTTTTTTTTTTCAATTTTTGCAAATATGCTGACTCAGCATTTTTTCGATGACCCATACAGAACAGCCTGATACAACTGATGGCATTTTTTTTTATGATTCCATTCAACTAGTCCTAAGGATTCTTCATACCAAATAACAGTTCTCTGATCCATGTGGTTTGGGGAAATATGGGCATTTTAATTTTTTTCTATTTTTAGCCCCTGGGGTTTGTTTGGGCATTAATCAGTTACCTAGGATCCACTCATACTACATGCCAAATTTGATACAAATTGGCCCACCTGTTCTTGAAGTACAAATTTTGGGCAGAGCCCAAGATGGATATGCTCCCACATAAATTGACCTACCAACTTCCCTTGAACAAACTTTAATCTTCAACACAAAGGGATGTTCCATACCAAATATCAAGGCATTCTCTCTGGTGGTTCATGAGAAGATTTTTATGCTTTTAATAGAAAGGGTATACTCCATAGATGGTCTGTGCAATATATGTTTGAATTTGGCTTAATGGTTGTGAAGAAGACAAGTTTCCAAAAGTTAATGGACGACGGAGGACAGACGATGGACGACTGACAACAGATGCAGACACCAAGTGATGGCAATAGCTCACACTGACTTGCAGTCAGGTGAGCTAAAAATGGTGGCCTGAAAAATTAAGTTTAACCTCTTCAAGGCTGGTAACATTTCTAATTTACATGGGCCTGCCAGATTGGGAATTAGATACAGAGACACTTGATTTGTACTCAAAAAATGATCCCTCCCCACTCATACACACACCTCCACCACAACCACATACACACACAACACTTTCACCACAAGTACCTCTTGAGCTATACGATATGCTGCATGAGACTATTTGTTTTATTCAGTATTCTACAGAAGTGAAAAAGTATCATTAGCACTACATGAAGCGCTGCACGTAACCATCGCCCTTTCTTAAATTGCTTTAAAATATTTCTACTGCTGACCAATACAAAAAGCCAACCAAACAGTTTACAAGGAAAAAATAGAAAATCAATTCTTTTTTTGTTTACACAATTTTTTTCAAAGCTTGGATGAAAATTAATGTTTGGCAATAATTTTAATTTCTTTGTTATTGATGGCTTTAGAGTTGTGCTTAACTCAAACTGAGATGATATCTTTGTACATGTTGGCTTTTGTTGATCAAAAGCTGTTATGTAACACACTGTAATGGATTTTCATTTAACCCACTGCATACTGATGTAAATAATGAAATTTATCCAGCAAATTTTCCCCTTAATGCAACTAGGAATTTAACCAACTCAATCTTGTTGGACAGAGCGTGTGCTCTGTCCAACAAGTTTGAATAGGTTAAATTCCAAATTGCATTTTTGGAAATATTTGCGGCTTAAAATTTGAATATTCTGACATTAATACGCAGAGCGTAAAGTGGATGATCTGCCATAAGGCTATAAAAATAATAATATTATTATCAGGCATCCGCACGCAGTTGGAAAGGATGCTTAACCTTTTTTACTTAATGCACAGGATATCAAAATTTGTTATATCAGGGTTCTTGCAGTTTGGGGAGAGGCAAATTCAAGACTTTTGAAGACTCTTTTCAATGTGAATTAAAGACTTTTCAAGGTAAGAAAAAAAGAGAATTCAAGACTTTTTAAGACTTTTCATTCTAAAAGGCAGGTGTTGCAAAATGCCGATTCCGGACAGTCAATGTTCACAATATACAGCACCCCGGACGTATTTCCTGATTTCTCTCAATTTAAGACTTTTCAAGACTGGAACTTCCAATGCAAGGGTCTTTCAAATTCAAGACTTTTCAAGCTTTTGAAGACCCTGTGGGAACCCTATATATTCTAGCCTGTGAATTATCGGAAATTATCTAAAAGATATTTCTCAAAATCCATTGACTTGATGGATAATGAGAAATATCCCTCAGTAGCTTCCTAAATGTCAACACACTTCATGCATCACAGTATATTTGCCTACGATACTGTTAGAAGCGATTTAGTGCCGGCTTTACCAGCAGTACCAGAAATTCATGCTATTCCAACCTGTTCTGGTGATTCTATGACTGAAAAATTAGATGTATAATAATAATAAAATTAAAATTTTTTAGTAAATTTTGTTTCTTAACATACCTACCACAATTGTTTACAATTGGCTGTAACATAAGTGCAAGCCCTACTTCGGAACTAACTCAAGCTTTTAGAAACTTTTCCAAACAAGCTGGAAAAGTACAAGAGTGCAAAAGCACGAAAAAGATCGAAAAAAGGGTCGAGCGAGACCTGCGCTCGAAATTACAGGTACTCTCTCTGCACACCTCTTGCATTAACCGAGCGCATGCGCAACAACCGTGAAATCAATTCCGTATTTCCGCCAACGAGAAGTTTGTGATTTAGCGGGGAGGCATCGACATTGATATCAAAGATATCCCCAAGGAGGGTGGGCCTCCGGTAAACAATTGTGGTAGGTATGTTAAGAAACAAAATTTACTAAAAAATTTTAATTTCTTTTCAACCTACTCACAATTGTTTACAATTGACTGAATAAACAATAGGAGGAGGTGAATCACATAACCAATACCAACAAGAGTAGCAGAAAGAAAAGCAAGGAGGGCAGAGAACAATAGCGAAACCTGTAATGAAGGTAGAGAGAAGGCACCTGAAAAGAACAAGGCTGAGCGAAGCACAACCTCGATAAAAACAATTTTAACGAGGGTGCACAACAGCCTGAGCAGCAACGAGAGAAATAAAGAATAAAGGTCCTCAGATTGCTGCTGAAGGTGGTGGAGATAAAAGGAGGAGAAGGTAGAAGCATTCCTCCAGTAAGCCACATTCACAACATCCCGGAGCGAAACAGAATTGGAGAACGCCCCGGATGTAGAAATGGCACGAACCTCATGAGCATTAAACTGGTTCGAAACAAGATCCGACGCAGACAAGCAGGAATAAGCCAGCTTGATTGCAAGACAGAGTGGTAGATTTTTTTTTTTTTTCTTTTGCAAGCTTGAATTCTGTGCAAAAAGATTGTTTTGTTGTGAACTTATGAGTGATCTTCAACAATTTATGACAGAGCAAATCTACTTGCACATAACTACATCATCATTTGTCCTCTCCTCAGTCTTCAATCATTTGTAATAGAATAGAGTAGATCTATGTTGTCACTTGACTTCTCGGTGTTGTATATAACCTTCAACTTCTATGTGTATATATGTATATATGTGTTGTGCATTTTTACACATATCAATAGTATTTCAATCGAAGCCGTCCAGCCTATTGTTCTTCTTAGCTGTGATTCCTAGTCTGGATCGATGCCCACGAGTCCCATGTATTGTACATTACCTCATACGCTCTTACCGACATACCCTAGTCGAAACCTGAGCAAAACTGGTTATACAGTCATAATTTATGATCTATTACCCTCTCAAAGGATTTCCTGACCGATGTATATGGTCCCTACACACTTTATATTACTTTTCTCTTTCTCACTTATCTTTCTCCACATCTCTGTATTATCTCTTTTCTCGCAACTGAAAATATACCCGGCTTGCAACGTACAGTTTATGAGTTCTAAAACATGGATTATACTTATGTTCTTGCACATTCTAGAGATCTCTTCAATTACTATTACCCATGGCTAACAAACTCACACTAAATGAGATCCAGAGGCAAAATAGGTATAACTTCTCAAAGCTTCTCAATGAACATACCGCGAGTGACCCCGAATATGAGTCTGATTCACCCTTCAACATAACTGCCCACAATTGTAATTATTACACACCACAAGACTTTAAGGCGATCGCTACATTAAAGCATAAAACCTTCTCACTCTTTAATTTAAACTGTCGCAGTTTAAATGCACATTGGGAACCTCTAAAGGATCTCTTGTGCAACCTACAAAGTGACTCCAATCAGTTTGACATAATAAGCCTGACAGAAACTTTTACCGTTGATGAAAACATCTCATTCAAATTAGAGGGATACCACCCATTAGTTGCACGAACACGACCTGGTAATGACGACGGGAGGGGCGGTGTAGGCTTATTCATAAAGGAAACATTACCGTTCAACATTCGCAGTGACCTATCAATTTTTATCCCACATGTCTTCGAATCCGTTTTTATTGAACTCCAATTAAATAAAAAAATCTTGGTTGGTGTAATTTATCGGCCGAACACAGCCCCGAAAGCAGATATAGATTCCTTTTTGAATAACTTGTCCGATTTACTTGGTAAGATTAACAACGAACATAAATCAACTTACCTGATGGGTGACTTTAACCTTGATTTATTAAACTTCCATAACCACCCCAAAACTAACCAGTACGTTAATAGTGTATTCAGTGCAGGATTTCTCCCGGTAATCACAAAACCGACGAGAGTAACAGACCATTCGGCCACGCTAATAGATCACATTTTATGCAATACTACTGGAAAAGTATTACAATCGGGGATTATAATCACAGATATAAGCGATCACTTTGCTACTTTTCTGATCGATGAAAATAGGATGTTACCCAGTTCCACATTGCCCCACCATCCAACAAGGTCCTTCAAAACTGTAAATGTTAATTACTTTAAAAGATTGCTTTCAGCCTCCGATTTTTCTAGCGTGGTAAATGAAACATCGCCCATTGTTGCATATTCGAATCTTCAGACCATTTATCAAAGAGCGTTTGAAGAAGCGTTCCCCCTCATAATCATTAACACTAGCAAGAAAAAAATTAGGAGAGAACCCTGGATGACAACAGGACTTCAGAATTCATCACTCCAGAAACACAAATTATATATGAAGAAACTCCGGTCTCCGACAGACGACAATGTCAGAATATATAAATCCTACTGTCGAGAGTTTAATAAGCTAAAAAGAACATGTAAAGTCAGTTACTATAATACAGCTTTAACACAGAATATATATGACATAAAAAAAACATGGGAGATTATAAAGTGTGCTATTAACAATCCAAAACGTGTACCTTGTGCACCATCATCTTTCATTGACGGCAATAACCAGTTAACTGATAACAAATCAATTGCAAATAAATTTAATTCATTCTTCTCCAACATCGGTAAAGTCACTAGTGAACTGATACCTCCCTCAACCAAACACTTTATGGACTTCTTGAAGGATAATAACACTAACAACGCCAACCTAACTAACAACAACAACAATATCCGTAGTGACAATAATTCTCACGGTGACAATAACAACGACAATAATAATAATAATAACAATAACAATGATAATAATATTAATAATAATAATTATAATAATAATAATAATAATAATAATAATAATAATAATAATAATAATCATAATAATAATTATTCGTCGTCCTTTTTCGCCTATCCAACAGATCTACAGGAAGTTATCTCAACAGTAAAGAATTTCCGCACTAAAACAAGTAAAGATTGCACTAATATATCCACAAAGTTACTTAAAGAAACTATATAAGAGATAGCTGGACCTCTAACACACATAATAAATCTTACATTTTCATCTGGTGTAATACCCGACGGACTGAAAATAGCGAAGGTGATTCCTATCCACAAGGGGGAGATTCCAGTATTTTTAACAACTACAGGCCAATCAGCATACTTCCAGCATTCTCAAAAGTTATAGAAAATATAATGTATAATCGCCTGTTAAATTTTTTATCGGCTCATGATAGTTTATATCAGTTTCAGTTTGGATTCAGAAAAAACATTCTACAATACATGCTATATTACAACTCATCCACAACGTTGCCCTGAACAATGACAAGCCTACAAAGGACCGAACTTTATCAGTTTTCCTTGACTTTTCTAAAGCTTCTGATACTATACACCATTCTATACTCTTACATAAACTCAAATACTATGGAATAAGGGGGATACCTAATTCATGGTTTAGAAGTTATTTGTCAGGTCGAAAACAGTATGTACAGTATAAAGAGTGTTCATCGACTTTTGAAAATATATCATGTGGAGTTCCCCAGGGCTCAATCCTGGGGCCACTTCTCTTTCTGATATATGTCAATGACATCAGTAAATCAACACTTCTAAACCTTTTATCTTTTGCCGACGACACCACGATATCAACGGCCGACAACAACCTTGACATATTGACAGAAACAACAAATAAGGAACTTGACAAAATTGCAGACTGGTGCTCCGCGAATAAACTGTCATTCAATGCCACCAAAACAAGATGCATGCTACTACATCCCCCACATGACACATGGGACTTAGTTGCCACTCCCATAACTATAAACAATAAACATGTAATACAAGTAGGGAACAAAAACGAAGTCCAAACAGTAAAATTCCTCGGTGTTGATTTAGACGAAAACTTAAATTTCAAGCACCACATCTCTCATCTGAGCTCAAAGATAGCCAAATCCATCTGGGCTATTAATAGAGTAAAAAACTTTTTACCATTCGATACCCTGAAAATTCTGTATTTTACGCTAGTGCAAAGTCATTTGATGTATGCGATACACATCTGGGGACACGAGCCGGCTATAAAGAAATTAAGTATCCTTCAAAAACGTGCCATTCGAATAATAAACAATAAAAAGTACAACACACATACTGAGCCCCTATTCAAGAAAAATAAAATCCTGAAACTGGACGATCTATATAAGCTAAATATCCTATTATTTATGCATGATTGGACCCACAACAACTTACCACTATCGTTATATAGTCTATATAATCTTAACAAGAACGAAACCGACAGGATTACCAGACACAGAGGTGAGATTAAACAACTCAAGCCCCAAACACAGTTCACGGCAAATCTCCCCTTACACACATTTCCAAACAAGGGGAATGACATTGACCCACTGGTTCGAAATTTACCACGAGCACAGTTTAAAAAAAAGATGACCAACACGTTTCTAGGTTCGTATGAAGCCTCTGTCAAATGTAGTAACAGATCATGCCACGAATGTTGGGAAGTACCGACTCCCGCGACACTACATACTCACTGAATAAGTCCGAAAAGTCCTTATTAATTAGGGTTGGTTCCTGAAAACTCCAGAACACAAACTTCCAACGAGGAACTCAAATCTCTCAGCTGGCTCTGGGCAAAATATCTCATTCCCATGTATGCCCCCCTCTCAGTGCAAGAATGAAACCAAATTCCACTTATCACCAGGACTGCAGAGTTCATTCCTTACATACATATATTTTACTTCATTTTTTCTACTGCACATGTTATTTTCAGTTGCAGCCGATTCTTCTCTCTCTCTCTCTCTCCCTCTCCCTCCCCCTTTCTCTCTCTCTCTCTTCACTTTTTTTCCCTCATTCGTTGCTTTTTTATCTCCCACTCTTTTTGTTTTTCCATACTCTACATTTTCCCTTTCCCTGAGGTGGGTGGCAGTAATACAGCCAGCTGGCTATGTCACCTCCCTGCAGAAGACAAATATGTAGCTTCATAAATCCTAGATGTGATATATTATTTTTACTATTTTTTGTTTCTTGGGCAATTATGTTATAAACATGTATTATAATGTCTTTTGCAAATAAAGTTATTACAAGTTACAAGATCCACCTGGATATAGAATGGGAAGAGAGAGACTGCCTCTTAGGAATGAGAGACAGAAAGAATCTCTTCCGACCCCTCCTAATGAACTGAGTGCGAGTAATGTAAGTCTTGATCGCATGAACAGGACAAAGAAGAGGTCTCTGGTCATCGACAGCAGGGAGAGCCCAGAGTGGAGGTACTGAATCATGAAGTTGATTCTTAGCCAGAAAAGAGCAATCAGTAGTGAAGGTGACACTGTTAGCCTCATTTCTGAAGAAGGCAGAGTCAACAGATAGAGCATGAAGCTCACTGACTCGTCGAGCAGAAGCAAACGCTAGAAGAAAAGCCGTCTTATAGGTGAGAAAACGCATATCGGTCTCAGATAAAGGCTCGAATGGCGCCCCATCCAAACAGTGCAACACCCATGCCAAGTTCCACTTGGGTGTAAGATGCAAAACTCGAGGCCTCTGCAAAGAAAAGTGCCGAATGAGTTTGGAGAGAAAAAGATTACGACCGATGCACCGCTTTCCCACATAAGAGAAAGTATCAGACAGCATAGACCGATAGCCCTTAATCGTAATGGGCTGGAGGCCCTTGGAGTCAAAAAGATATACCAGAAAATCCGCAATTTGAGCAATTGACAGATCAGGGTAATCCACATTGTGATCTGCACACCAGCGGCAGAAAACCTTCCACTTCGCAGTATAAGTCATACCAGTGGAATGTCACCACGATGCAGAAAAGCACTCCACTGATCGTCTCGAAAAACCTCTACGTCGGAGACTGGACCTGATAAAAGACAGGCGTGAAGGGACAGGCTCGCCAGGTTGTTGTGACACTTCCTGGGATGACCCTGGGAAAAAAGATCGCGACGTAGAGGTAGATGAATTGGCCGATCTGCCAACAGAGGCCGCAGCAGAGTGATCCACACCCTCTGTGGAGACAGAGGTGCGATCAGAATGATCCTGCAACTGCAAGCACGAATCTTCGCTAATACTTGAGAAAGAATCGGTGCAGGAGGGAAGGCATAGCCGATCCAACCTGTCCAGTCCAGGGACAGAGCGTCTACCGCAAAAGCCAGAGGATCTGGACAAGGGGAGACTAAGGTCTCTACCTGATGATTCCAGCAAGTAGCGAAAAGGTCGACCTGAAGATGGCCCACTGCTCGCAAATCGCCTGAAACACCGACCGATGTAGCATCCATTCGGTGGGAAGGACGCTGTCGCGTCGGGACAGGGAGTCTACTAGGATGTTGAGACGCCCGGGAATGTGTCGAATGGACACCCGAGCATTTACATCCCGTGCCAACAGAAGAAGATCCCGAGATAGCCGATACATGGGAATCGAATGTGTGCCTCCTTGATTCTGAATGTAGGTCACTACTGTCGAATTGTCCGAAAGAAGTAGGACAATATGGTCCGACAGGTGAGGGATCCAAAGTTGAAAACTCAACAGAAGAGCAAGGAGATCCTTTTAGTTGATATGAAGGCCCACCTGCTCGCTGTCCCACTCGCTGTGAGTGGACAGACAGAGAGGATCCATCGTCGCACCCCAGCCCCGATCGCTGGCATCCGCAGTAAGGATGCGATCGGCCAAAGGAAGATCCAACGGAACACCCTGTGTCAGCCAGGGAACATCGGCCAAAGGGTGGAGGTCACAAAGCAAGGACCGAGGAATAGGAAGTTCCAGGTCCAGCGGATCTACATTCGGACGCCAATGATCCAACAGAAAGTGTTGGAGAGATCGGACAAACAAGCGACCAAGCGGAATGAGATCTGTCACCGAACCACAAAGGCCCAGCATCCGAAGGAAAGTCCTGGCCGAGACCGAGGAAGATTGAAGCAGGTTCCGAGTCAAGGCGGAAAGAATCGTCGCCCGAGCATGGGGGACCAACACTACATTGTGAAGAGTGTCGAAATCCATCCCCAAATGACGGAATCGCTGAGAAGGAAGGAGATCCGACTTCTCGCGATTGACTCTGAAACCCAGCGACGCTAGCAGACAAAGACACTGCCGGACATCTAACTCCAGAACAGCAGCATCGTGGTGCCATTCGAGGATGTCGTCCAGGTAGGCAGACTAAGTCACAGCCGACTGAGTACGGTGGAAAGCAAGCACATGTGACATCAGTCGTGTGAAAGCCCAAGGAGCCAGGTTCAAACCGAATGGGAGAGCTCTGAATTGATAGACTCGATCCCGAAACGAGAACCGAAGGTATTTCCGTGAGACCAGATGAATGGATACATGGAAGTAGGCATCCTTCAGGTCAATACTGGCAGCAAAGTCGCCCTGATGAACTGAACGTCGAACCGACCGGAAAGTCTCCATACTGAAACGAGGAGCTATTATGTACTCGTTCAGGATACTCAGATCGATGACAGGACGAAATTGGGCATTTTTCTTCGGCACCAAGAAAAGTCTCGAGTAAAACCCCGGTGAAAGGGTGTTCCTGACCACCTCGATCGCCCCTTTGGCGAGGAGATTGTCAATCTCCTGCACCAGAAGGTCCCGACGCAGAGAATCGAAAGGGACCTGAGTTGGGAAGGGCACCCGAGATAAACTGGGGTGCCGATGGAAGGACAGTCGCAGACCGGATTGAATGACGTTGAGGACCCAAGGGTCCGACGTTATCTCTATCCAACGGTCGTAAAACAGCGACAGCCTTCCCCTGACTGGAGGCAAATCGAGGTGAGAACCTTCACTTGCGGCCTCAACGAGGCCCCTCCGGGAGGAGAAACCACCTCGGGAAGTGACAGAGTCCTGAGACTTTCATGCCTGAGGCTGCCAGCGAGCCTGGCCACATCGGCGCTTCTTATGTGCAGAAGGAGCAGACGGAGCCGAAGGCGTAGCCGACGAGTCAGATGCAGCAGCACGCTTGGCAGGCCTAGAATGACCACCACCCGCAGCAGCAGGTTGGTCCAGCTGTCGCAGCAAAAGCTGGTCCTTCGAACGATGAAGAACTTCGCCACAAACAGCTTCCACGGAACCATGGAACAACTGAGGTCCCACCAAAGAGGCCGACCTCAGAACAGCACGCTGCTCAGAAGGAAGGGATGGAGAAGAATCCAACACCGCATCCCGGTGTGCCAGCTCCAAATTAGCTGTGTTACAGGCATGAGCGTGTGTCAAGTTCATGAGAGCCTGTGACAAAACGCAAAAAGGCGCCTGAGCGTCATCAAACTCCCCTGGTGGAAAATATTCAGCCAGGGCAGCGACAACATGGTCCGCGAGAGATAACATACCCAGCATCTCTCGGCACAGGCCCACCATAGATTCAACTACCGACATCGGGAGAACTGCCGACTTAGGCTTTGTTAACCCGAGGGAAGAAGAATCCTCATCCACAGTAGTCATCCCTTGGAAGACTGGTGGACAGATGGAATCGTAAACACGAAACTGCGATGGAGGCAGAAAGGCATCAGCTCTAGAAAAGAAGGAACCCTTGAGGGCCTTAGAACGCATTTTGGCGTCTAAGCCCTGGAAGGACTCAACAACCTGAGCCGATTGCAGAGGATGCAAAGCCCCAGAGCTAGAAGGCTCAACAGGGTTACGGCGCTCCACGGTGGACTGCGGCCGGACGGTCACAGATGGCTGGTCTGAAGGTTGAACTTCCGGCAATAAGCCGCAGACGAAATCCAAAGCCTGTCCCAAGACTGACGAGGGGGGGCCCATCATCTTCCAGATAATCGTCATCCTCTGTAGCAGAGGAGACATAGCCCAACTCGGGCTGACCAGCAGAAATCTCCTGGGAAGACTGAGCAGTATCCAAGGGGCCAGGCGAGACATCTCGGCGACCGACCAAAAGAGGTTGTGCCTCAGGAGGCACAGGGAGGACAACTTGAGGGTTTCCAGAAAGCAACCGGGTGAGCGCCAAAACGGCCTGGCGCAGGTCACCCTGAGAATGCGTCGCAGCAGCATCGCACGACGGAGTGTCCCCCCAATGGACCCCTCTGGTAGAACCCAAATCCTCAGAAGAGACCGACGTCGAACGGCAGACAGGTATCACTGAACTAGCACCGTCAACAGTTGCAGAGGAACTCGCCACAGAAGACAGATCAGAATCCTGTGTGACAGAGTCACCACGTGCACCAGCAGAAATGTCTGCTACAGCACGGCTACCCTTACCCCGAGAACGAGGGGTTCTAGCTCTGGACAGAACCACCTTGTTAACAGAAGCCCAGAATTTTGAGGACCAAACCCCACAAATACCACATGACTGGGCCTGAGTGCAATTGTTGCAAGTGACACATGTGGAATGAAAGTCGTCCACATGTTTCACTTGCAAGCAAGAGGTACAAGGAATAGTCTTTGGCATAATATGAATAATAATAATGGAATCAAGCTTCCCGCCGACGGAAAACAGAACAAAGGTTGTGTTCACACGTGGGGGAAAAACAAGATCAAGTGTGAAGAAACAAGCAATAATGATCAAAAATAACATTAATCAATAACAATTTTGAAGGCTTCAAAAAGGATACAATCCACTTGCACACAATTAAATGCAGATAGCACATACAATAAGTTGTTCACGAAGAAAACAGCTAAGTATAGCATGAGTCACAAAAATTTCCGACCATGTACAAATACCGGAAATAAAAGGAATTGATGTCACGGTTGTTGCGCATGCGCTCGGTTAATGCAAGAGGTGTGCAAAGAGAGTACCTGTAATTTCGACTGCTGGTCTCGCTCGACCCTTTTTTCGTGCTTTTTCGTGCTTTTGCACTCTAGTACTTTTCCAGCTTGTTTGGAAAAGTTTCTAAAAGCCTGAGTTAGTTCTGAAGTAAGGCTTGCACTTATGTTACAGCCAACTGTAAACAATTGTGAGTAGGTTGAAAAGAAATAATAAAGTTAAATAATTAGATAGAAAGAAAGTAACTCTGAGAGAGATATTGAGCCTTGAACTGGTTAACTTTTCCCCAAAACCTTGTTGATTGATTCGCCCAGCAAAGGATTTTTTTTGGATGAGTCGGTGCACTCAATTCCACATTCTTTGTTGTAAATTGATCTTTAAAATGTTCTAAAAATTAACATTAATGAAAAATTTGAGAATACTCTCATTTGTAGTATTATAATTATTAAACTTCATCTCTGAATTGAACAATTAGTTCGTAAAAGTATTGTGGGAAAGTGGGACTATTTTTTATGTTTTGAGTGATTTGGCTAGTACAGGCCTGAAAGAACAATCAGATGATCTTTGTTATTATTTTGAAATGTACGTGTTTGCTGTCAAATTTGGTTGAATATTGCATAGTAAAATGTCACGTAGCATATGATAAAAAGAAAATGTATGCTATTTTAGTGAATACCAGGAATTATCTCACTGGTGTGGACCTGAAAATATTATATTTCACTCACACAAGCTCTTGCGAAAAATAAAACTTTTGGGTCCACACTCATAAGAAAATTCCCAATAGTCTCTAAAATCGCTTCGATATCTTCTATTTATTATTTTATTTTTGGGATTTTAAAAATTTTTTCAGCAAAACCATATCATATGACCCCTCATTGAAACGAGATCAGCGAGCTCATCCCAAGGAAGGGTCACGTGATATGGATTTGTCAAAAATTTTTGGAAAAATACCTTTTTTTCAACTGCTCAATTTGTAAATTACATGCATGGATATGGCCGATTCATTAGGTAAAGGGTTACAAGTACTTTCCTAAAGCATGCCACACAACAGTAGACTAGTAATCAAAGAATATTTGTGACTGATTTGCTGCATTCTATTCCAATCAGTCTGGTCACGACTGTGGCACTAAGGCATAAATTCAGTCACTGCATGGTTGAATATGAACTTATTTATTTATTGGTATTTTAAGGTCACATATTTTCTGCACATTGGCTAATTGTGATGACAACATAGAGATAAAGTGTAGTCAAAAGTTAATATCCATGTTGCCCATTTTAGAGGATTAAGAGTCATGCAGAAGGACACAATGCAGTTACCACTGGTCAGGATTGAATGGTCATTTGATGGTTAACCCTTTGCATAACATGAAAAGCAGACGACACTTGCAAACAAAAGAGGGGTCATAACCTATGTTTTTGAGACAAAAAAGGAAAGAAATAATGAAAATTAATTAGCAATTTTTGTGAATAGCGCTGGCTGGTTTTGGCCGTTACGTTGGGTAAAGGATTAAAGAACATAAACTCTGAGCTGCAAACCTCAGACCCTGAGGCAGCAGAGCCAGGGAGCACAAAAGGCACGTGATATGTTTCACAGTTACACAATGAGTTAAATGGGCGCATGCAAACGTGTCAATATACAGGCATTCCTGTAACATATTTGCAAATCGAAACAATATTTAGCCAAAGAATCCCACTTTTGGTTGCTTCAGTCCATTTCTTCTACTTTAACTATCTTCCAACCCGAAGGCAGGTCTTCGGGTTGGAAGATGGTTGAAGTAGAAGAAATGGACAGGACAGTCACCACACAGTGGCATATTCATCTAAACGAGAGACTTAGAGAGTCATGGTACGTTTACCGATATACGATTGTAACCTTTCTCACACTGGGTCAAACCATGGAAGCATTGTAAATTTGTGCCTCTCCACTTTTATCGAGCTTCCGACGCCCTTGCTCAGACCATGTTACCGTCAATTAATCACACCATGGAAGCATTGTAAATTTGTGCCTCTCCACTTTTATCGAGCTTCCGCCGCCCTTGCTCAGACCATGTTACCGTCAATTAATCACAATAACTTATAATGAAAGAAACTGTTCAGAAAACCCAGTATGTATATGGTCAATTATATTATAAATAGGAATTGTTTATGGAAATAATATTTCAACAAGAAATTATGGAACAATTCAACATTACTCAACCCAAATAAATATGTTTATTACTATTTGTCAGAGAAAATTAGTTTCCTCAGGTGTTCCAATCTTTCAAATGTAAAAAAAGACCCTGCCATCTCTTCAAAGAATGAACTTCATAATCCAATAAAAATTAGTGTGAGGATTTTCTGGCCATGTGCAATTAATTTTCTGTCACAAGAATTGCCTGCAAAGTGGCCCATCCAATTCACAAGTAGTTTTGTAAGGTAAAAATATTCAGTTAACAGGAACAGTCCATCATCAAGAACCATATTAATTTAACCTCAATTTATAAACAAATCTAGGATTTATTTTATTACATATCAGATCACAGATGCTCAGACACAGATCAATTGATTGATTTACTCATTTAATCACTGACTTAAGTTGCTGGGAAGTCAAGATGAGCAAATCATTTGAATTTGTGCTGCTGAATTTGGATTATCAGAGAGTACGCCAGTCAATGGAAATATAAATTTTATAGTAAATTTCCTTTCCTTTTATACCTACCACAATTGTTAACAAGAGGCCTGTCACGCCTAGAGAGCTCCGCTGAGGGCCACTGATCGCATGGGCATGTTTTCTAATACTAATATTGTTACAAACTTTAGCCGAAAAATATTCAGCGGTTCAGAAATTATGGCTTGGACAAACAAATATCAAAATTATCTTAAGATTTTCTTGATCCTGTGACCTGTGACCTTGACCCTGTGGATTTACAGACCGCAGAATAATTGATGACACACCGTCTATTGATAATACATATTGTTATGAAGTTTGGTGGAAAAATATTCAGCGGTTTAGAAATTATGGCTCGGACAAATAAAATGTTGACGACGGACGGACGGATGGACAGATGGACGACAGACGACGGACGACGGACGAATCAGTATAAGAAAAGCTCTGCTGACTTTGTCAGCGGAGCTAACAACAGGCTTGCGCTACAGTGGAAGTCCCTAACTCAGAAGTATACTCTCTATTTTCGGTTCCTTCCCAAGCAATTTGGGAAAGAAAAGGTGGTGCAAAAGCACTAAGAAAAAATCAGCCAAAACTGGGCCAAGTGCGACCGGTGCCCACCCATTAGGGGACACTCTTCTCTGTAGCATTCCATGGCTTCCAAACTTACTTATTGGTGTTTAAGGTCACATATTTCTGCACAATGGCTAATCATGACCGTGACAGTTTTACAGGTGGAGGAAGTCGGAGTACTCAGAGAGAACCACCGAGCAATGGCGAGCAACTGTCAGCTCCCCAACATATGAACTCCACACAAGCAGGGTTAGCATTGGTTGAAGACAGGTGCACCATCGACGTGCAGTATGCCTTAGTACACAACGTCACCATGCCCCCACGTAGGCAATGGGGGTGAAGTGCCTTGCCGAAGGACACAACGCGGTTGCCGCAGGTGGGATTCGAACCGAGGACCTCTCGGCTTGCAGCCTGCACCTCTACCTACAGAGCCGCTACGCCCCCTCCATGGCTTCCAGCACCAGTGCGCAGACATATAACCAACATTTCATATTCTATTTGAATCCGCCAATACTGGAGTTATGTGACCAGCAAAGAGGATGGATTCTTACCCGAATAAGAAGATGGGAGGGCTTCCGGTAAACAATTGTGGTAGCTATAATAAGAAAGGAAATTTACTATAAAATTTATATTTCTTATTAACCTGCTCGCCATTGTTTACAAAAAGGCTGAATAGACAATAGAAGGCGGGAATCACTAAACCAGCCCCCACATAACCCGATTGCAAAGGAAACATGGACAGGAGAAGAGTTCCCAAGGCCTATAGAGCCATCACATCACAAACATCAATATAGAACAGTGTGAGATGAGGTGTGTGGCCATGTGTGACACACAGACAGAAAGGACATTAACAATACACAAGGACTGAGCTGATCCTGAAAGAAAAGGTTAATGGCGAGGTTTGATAACAGCCTGAGCAGAAGAAAGAGGTCCTAGAGAAAAAATGTCCTCAGACTTCTCCTGCAGCTGACACAGATAGAAGGTGGAGAAAGTAGAAGCGTTTCTTCAGTAGGCTGCCTGCATAACGTCTGACAACTTGACAGAGTTAGCATAGGTCCAGGAGGTAGACAATGCATGCACCTCATTTAGAGATGGATTGAGTGGACCAGGAATCAGGAACAGAAAGAATCACTTCCTTCTATTTCTAATAAACAGTGTTCGGTTAAGGCAAGTGTGAATGGCACAAACCGGTCAGAGCAAAGGGTGGCTAACATCAACCAAAAGAAGAGTCCTGATACAGATAGGAGGCTGAGATGTTTCTGGTATCTGACTCTTGGCTAAAAAGGAGCAATCAGTAACACTGTTGGGGGAACTCCTGAAAAAGCTGGATCAACTGAGAAGGCGTGAAGCTCACTAACTCTCCTGGCTGAGGCAAAAGCCATCAGAAAAGCTCTCTTGTATGTGAGAAAATGCATATCCACCTGGGATTATGTTGCCAAAAGCAGAGGATTGGTCTGCCCATGCCATTATCCATCTGGGAAAGATTCAAAGAAAAGTTCTGAATGAGCTTGGAGAGGTACTGACTATTGACGATACAATGCTTTCCAAAATCTGAAAGCATAGACCTGTACCCCTTGATGGTAAAAGGTTGGAGACCCCCAAGAATCAAACAGATAGACCAGAAACTCTGCAATCTGTACAACTGAAGAATTGGCATAATCAACCAAATGATCAGCACACCAACGGCACAAGACCGTTCGCTTAGCTGCATAGGTTAAACCAGTGGAATACCGCCTTGAAGAAGAAATGCTCTCCACCGCCCATTTCGAAAAACCTCTATGGAGGAGACAGGACTGGACAAAAGATATGCGTGAAGGCACAATGTCGGGTCGACGTGAAACCTCCTCAGGTGACCTTGACACAGGAGGTCGTGACATAGAGGGAGACATACTGGAACTGCCGGCAATAAATTTGGAGCTGATTGATCCACACCCACTGAGGTAACTGTAGGTTCGTGTCTTGGCTAGAACCTGAGGCAGAGTTGGAAACAGAGGGAAGGTGCCGACTAGTCTGTTCCAATCGAGTGACAGAGCATCCTCAGTGAAAGCCAGAGGATCTGGACAGAGAGACACGAAAGTGTCCACCTGGTGGTTCCAACGGGTCGCTGAAGAGATCAATGTGGGAACGACCCCAGAGACTGCAAAGCGACTGGAACACTGCTCTGTGAAGCATCCACTCGGTGGAAATGATCCTGCCCCTCGGACCAGGAGTCGGCTATGACGTTCAGATGACCGGGAATGTGACGAACCACCACACCTGAGTTGACGTCCCGAGCAAGCAGTAGAAGATCCTGAGCCAATTCATACATGGGAAAAGAGTGGGTGCTGCCCTGGTTCCGAATGAAAGCCACAACTGTTGAATTGTTGGACAAGAAGGCCTGATGATTCGAGAGGTGGGGGATCCACAGCTGGAAACTCAACAGAAGAGCAAGAAGCTCCTTCTGGTTGATGTGAAGAGCTGCCTGATCCTGGTCTCAAACATCATGAATGGAAAGACCTAGAGGATCTGTCACAATCCATCCGAGAACGCTGGCATCTGCTGTCAAAACACGAGCGGATGTGGGCAAATCCATCGGAAAACCCTGCGTAATCCACTGAATGTCCGTCCGGGAGAGAAGGTGACGACTAAGAGATGCTGGTAACTGATGCACCAGATCCAGAGGATCGACGTTCGGTCTCTAGCAATGTAGCAGAAAGTGTTGGAGAAGTCTGACATGCAGCCGACCTAAAGGAATGAGATTTGTCACCGAACCACAGAGACCAAGCAGACAGAGAATACTCCGGGCTGACACAGACAGGGATTGAATCAGAGTCAGGGAGAAAGCATAGAGAATCACTGCTCTCACCTGGGGAACCGCTACCATATTCAGATGAGTATGGAAGTCCATTCCCAGATGACAAAATGACTGAGAGGGAACCTGAGGTCCGACTTCTCGTTGTTGACTCTGAATCCCAGCGATGAAAGCAGGTTCAACAGGGTGTTGACATCGGACTACAGAAGAGCAGCATTGGAGTGTCTCTGGAGGATGCCATCCAGATAAGACAAAGTGGTCACCCTGGAGAAGGACTGTGTGCGATGGAAAGCTAGCACATGCGATATCAGTTGGGTGAAGGCCCAAAGAGCCAGGTTGAGGCAGAAAGGCAGTCCTTCGTGTGAGTAAATTTTACGGGTGCAAAAAAGTGCACTCGCAAATTGTGTTGTGAGTGCGATCGCACTCGCAAAGTTCCCCAAAGTTTCCCAACTGTGCATGTTTGAGACAGATGTGTTTAAACACAGCTTCCGTACTCACCCGTTTCGAAGCCCATATTCGTGATTAGGCCCATCCTCGCTTTTTCAGATTTATGAACTAGAGTGCCCTACTCGAGTCAACACCCCCCCCCCCCCCCCCACACCCGAGTTTCAAATTGGACGAAAGTTGTTTGAGACGTCAAAATTAATACAGACATCAAATGGAAAAACAGGTGACTTGTTGCAACACTGTACTTACCCCGGTATCAAACAGAACTGTAATACTGTATTATGTATATTTTTGGGAGTTGGGGTTTTTGTGTTGTTAAATTCGTCCTTTGTGTAATACATTATGTCTGTGTTCAGTGTAATAAGTCTTTATTAAAAAATTATATATCCCAAGCAAAATTGACTTGTTTATTTTTTGTCGACCTCGTTTTGGAAGCTGTGACTTGTTTCAAATAAGTGTGCAGACTGCTGTCAATAGTTGTCTGAAACACGCCCATAACATATAGTTTTCACAGTGGTCGAACATCATCACAAAGATACTGATTGAACACTGCCACTTTCGAGCGGTGCACCACTCATTGTGAAAGAACACTGCCACTTTCGAGCGTGCACAACTCACTGTGAAAACGGGTGTTCAGAAATTAATGAGAAAGTGGTAATTGAAAATAAAAAATAATTACAACTCTGGTATTTGAGAATTATATAACAATTTAACCAGCGATATGATGTAGGACTTACTGGTTTAATAAAACATGCTCATTTATCATTCCATCATGCTCTGCAACATGTGAAATTATGACTTTCAGTGTAAAATCAATCTTTTGAATTTTGCCAAGGGAGGCAACTATTTTGGGGTTCTAGTCGTTATGTCCCATGGTCGTTTCGTCCCAAGACGTTTCCTCCCATTTTGGCTGTTTCGTCCCATTTATTTTGGTCATTTCGTCCCATGTAGATTTTTCACTTTGATCGTTTCGTACCATCCGAGATTGGCTAGGTAATCTGAAATTTGGTTGATTTTTTATGATTATTTCTCAGTGAGACTATACAAGACAGTAAGACTATACAAATATGGATATCACTGGAACCGGCTTGATCAATTAGTTCCAATAATACCCATATACGCATTGTTTTACTTAAATATGACCTAAAGACTATGCTAAAGATTTTGGGGTCTTGGGCTCGGGCAGCCATCAAGGCTGAATGATCGCGACCAAAAGGGGACGTTCTCATCTAGACATTACTTGGAGTCATCCTACCAAGCTACAATGAAATCCAGTCACAATTATGACCAGTAGACTGTTCTAAAGGTTTTCGGGCTTTGGGCCCCTGTAGCCGTCACAGTTGCCCAATCGTGTCCAAAAGGGGACGCACTCATCTAGACATTATATGAAGCCAACCTACCAAGTTACAATGAAATCCTTTCATAAATATGACCTGTAGACTGTGCTAAAGGTCTTCGGGCTCGGGCAGCCATCATGGTTGAATGATCGCAACCAAAAGGGGACATTCTCATCTGGGCATCATCTGGAGTGATCCTACAAAGTTACAATAAAATCCCTTCATAAATATGACCTGTAGACGGTGCTCAAGATTTTCGGGCTTCGGGCACCTGTAGCCAAATATGAACCCAGGGACTTGGCTTGAACAAACTTGAATCTCACCCCACTAAGCATGGTGCATACCCAAATATCAAAAGATTCTGCCTGCTGGATCTGGAGAAGATTTTTTAATCTTTTTCCCATTGCCTAGTGTTAAAAAGTGCTGACTCAGCACTTTTTCAAAGTCCTGAAAAAAGTACCTTGTGATCAAACCGATAGGGATTTTTTTTAACCATTCTATTCTACTGGATAAAAGTAAGTTTTATACAAAATAAGAATTCTCTGTGCCGTGTAGTTTTGGAGATATGGCAGTTTTAAGGTTTTTCCTATTTTTAGCTCCCGAGGTTCCCACGGGGCAATGAGAAAAAATTTTTTTTGCATCAATCCACTACTTATGACCCATTATCATCTCATATCAAATTTGGTTCAAATCGACCTCACGGTTCTGAAAATAGGAATTTTAGGCGTGGCCAAAATGTTTGCCCCTCCCATAACGAAGGCAAATAATGCCCGACAAACTTCTCTTGAACAAACTTCATTCTAAACCCCAAAAGGACTCTGTATACCACATATCAAGTCTCTGCTACTGGTGGTTCATTAGAAGAAGATTTTCAAAAAATTTGTCCGTTTTTTCCCCACACCTCTGCTCAATATGAGCCGAAACCTAATTTGGATAAAAATCAAAATGCCCCTATATAACCACCACTTACATGAAATTTAATTAAAATGTGGCCAGTGGTTTAGGAGAAAGAGGCTCAAACACCATCTTCATGCAGGACGACGAACGACGGACGAAGAGTGATAAGAAAAGCTCAACCTGACTTTCGGTCAGGTGAGCTAAAACCAACAATTACACGTTTGTTACAGAACAAGATAAGTTTTTAAATTAGGGAAACTAGGGAAGCTAGGCGATTTCACGTCAATCTCGGATGGGACGAAACGTCCAAAGTGAAAAATCCACATGGGACGAAATGACCAAAGTGAAAAATCTACATGGGACGAAACGACCAAAATAAATGGGACGAAACACCCAAAATGGGACGAAACGTCCTGGGACGAAACAACCTGATCCCCTATTTTGTTATTCATATTCCGCTGTGCAAATTTTATCTGGTCTTCATATTATGATTTTTTTTTTATTGATTTTGTGTGAAGCTATATTTTGTTTATTCGTAATAAATGTACATATTTAATAAACTAGAATTACTGTGAGCACTGCTCACTAAAGATACCACCCACTCCAACCAAGAAACATTTCACAACAGTAAAAAAGTATTTAATATACACAGCACATCTGTATGTTCTCCGAAAACATGAGAGTGTACCCCCCTAAAGCATCACAACAATTTGGCTAAGTTCATTTCGCCCTTTGGGAAAGAGTAAAAAATAAAAATACCTGAAAGCAAAATAGGAGGTGCACATCTATAATGTATAGAAAAGAATGCCTGTAAGTTTCAATGAAATCCACCCACTGGTTTAAGAGGAGTAGCGGATAGCAGATGTGTACCCCCAAAGCGTCACGGACGTACGGACGTACGTAAGTACGGAAGTACGGACACCATGAATGCTATATACCGCTCACTTTTCAAGTGGGTGGTATAAAAAAACAGCTATTTTTAAAGAGACTATGTTTGTCTGTTTTCAAGGGGGTGGTTTGCAGTGTTGATTGACATACTTAACTTACGTCCATTTTTAGCTTCGAGAGTAACCTGTACAAAAAATGAAAACAACACCTCATGGTTTTCTGTTTGTTTTATTCATTGAATTGAGAATTAAAACCCGAAATCTGAAAATGAAACGTATGTACAAGATAATTATGAGAATTTTTAAAGCAAATTCTGATTAAATTAGCGCTGTACTTTCGGTTTCGTTTACTGGATGAATGGGGATGTATAATGACATGCACAGTGAACAAAGGAAACTGGAAATGTTTCAGTTTTCACTGACAATATCGATTCGGACCTCTTGCGGAGCAGATGGTGATATGAAGGTGGAGGGGTGTGGGGGGGGGGGGGGGGGATATAACAGCAGTTTTAATTTTGTTTTTGTTTTACCATTAACCAATGGACAATAACAAAATAGATGTCCATTCTGACTTGAAGCGTGGCAATGCTTGTGTGTTGAGTGCAATTGAAGTGAAGTTGAACTGTTCGATGACGGGTGCGATTTTTTGTGCTCGTCTTTTTTAAATTACGGGCGCTTGCGGGCACGAGTGCAATAGCGCCCGTCTCACGCGAAGGACTGGAAAGGCATGGCCCTGAACTGGTAAACTTTCCCCAGAAAAGCGAACTGAAGACTTTCATGAAGTCAGATGAATTGGCATGTAAAAGTAAGCATCTGCAGATCAATGCTGGAAGTAAAGTCTCCCTTGTGAATGGAGTGGCGAACAGACCTGAAAGTCTCCATACTGAACTTGGGAGCAACGATAGACTTATTCAGGATACTCAGATCGATAACTGGTCTGAACCTGCCGTCCTTCTTTGGCACTAAGTACAGGCATGAATAAAAACCCCAGAATGGATGTTCTTGATGACCTTGATAGCCCCCTTTGACAGGAGATTGTCAATCGCCGTGATCAAAAGTTCCAGACGTGAAATGCCTGAAGAAACTGGGGTTGAAAGCGGCACTCGTGACAGAGAGGGGATGCCTCCAAAAGGATATCCTCAGACTGGACCAAACAACATCTAACACCCATGGATCGGATGTGATCTCTGTCCAATGGTCTGCAAACTCGGATATCCTTCCTCCAACCTAGGATGAATCTAGATGAGGACCTTCATTTCAAGCCCCAGCGATGCCCGCAAAAGGAGAAACCACCTCCTCTGCTAGTAGAAGGGTTCTGAGATCTCTCTCTGTTCTGCCTACTCTTACCCTTACCACGCAAGTAAAATGAAGTAGTAGAGGCAGGAGAATCAACCCTTGGCTTCCCAGCGGACAAAGACGAAGGGCATTTGTTAGGCTTGGAGTTACCATGACCTCCAGCAGAAGGTGGATCAAGGTGGTGAAGCAACAGCTGATCCTTGGAATGACACAGAACACCATCCTGGACTGTCCCCAAGGAATCATGGAACAGATGCGGCCCCACTAAAGAAGTGGACGAAGAGCAGTGCACGGCACCTCAGGAAGAGATCTGCTAGCGTCCCAGCGAACCTGAGTTCCAGATTGGCCATGTTACAGGCATGCGTGTGAGTAAGGTACATGAGCGCCTTGGAAAGCAAACACAAGGAAGCTTGTACATCGTCAAACTTATCTGGAGGCAGATAAACTGCTAAGGCAGAAACGACATGGTCCAAGAGAGATAGCATGGCCAGCATCTCTTTGGATAAGCCCAACAGACTCCAAAATTGCCATAGGAACAACAGCATACTTGGGCTTGGGAGGAAGCCTGAGGGAGGAGGAGTCCTGATCCAAAACCATCAAAGTGGCAGAATGACGGACTAGCGGAATTGTAAAAATGATAACGCTCAGGGGGCAACAAGGTATAAGCTCTAGTGAAGTATGACATCTTCATAGCCTTGGTACTCAACTTAGAGTCCAAGGCTGCAAAAGCCTCAACCACTTGCACCAACTACTGTGGTCGAAGGAGCCAAAAAGCATGATGCTCCACAGGCTATAGGCATGCGACCGACAATCGTGGCCTAGCTGAAACCTCTGGCTGGTCTGACGGTTTAAGCTCCAGAAGGAACAAAGTCAAGAGCCGCCCCCAAGTTAGAAGACTGATTGCTCTCAACATCAGGTGTGTCAGACCCAGGTCGTGAGTCAAAAGACACATGGCCAATCTCGGGCATACCACCCAAAGCCTTCCATTGTGTAGGAACACCAGCTTCATCTGAAATCGGCCTGTTTCCAATCATGGGAGACAGTGCCACCGAGGGCACCTGGAAACCACTAGAAGCCCTGCAACACATAGGCTCTTGGCAAGAACCAACATGATCAAGGAGAGTGCCTCCCAAATTTATTTATTTATTTATTAATTAAGGTTTAACGACACTTTAACAGCCAAGGTCATACCATGTGACAGTTTTACAGGTGGAGGAAGCCGGAGAACACAGAGAGAACCACCAAGCAATGACGAGCAGCTGCCAGCTCCCCAACATCGTAACTCTGCACTGCAGCACATGCAGAGTAAGACTGGTTGAAGACATGTGCACTATTGACATGCAGTATGCCTTAGTACATGGCGTCATCTTGCCCCCATGTGGACAATCGGGGTTGAGTGCCTTGCCCAAGGACACAACGTGGGAGTCCGAATCCAAGGACTAACCAGACTCGTTGCTTAACTCCAGTGATCTGATGAGAACCGGTTACCACAACGCCACCGCACACCAGGCCTCCCAAACTCATGACCCAAATCTGCCCGTCCGACATGGGAAGGACCAGGCAAAGTGGTTTCACGTCTGACCTTCTTCACTAGCGAAGGGTCACGATCCTCCAAAACACCCAATGCCAAACAACGGGTGGCAGCTGCAGCATTCATCATGGACACCTGAATCCAAAGCAAGATCTGCTTGGTCTGATGGCCGAGAGACTGACTTTGCCAAGTTAAAGTCAGGGTAGGTTGAGGCCGATATCCCACATCCAAACGAGCAGAAACTCTTGCAGACCTGTGCTGGGATTAGCTGAGGGCAGCTGAAATGGAGACCAAAGATGTCACCGACTATAAGGCACAGCAGCAGTGGATACATCGGTAGCTGTTTGCAATGGCGGAAAAGGGGAGAGAGCAACCAGGCTCAGCTCCAAAGGAGTAGTCACAATCCTATTGACAGCCTCAGATGTTGACTGGAGGGGGACATCAGTCCCAGAACCAGGCATCTCTTTGCCAGAAACGTCAGGAGCTGCTGTGGTATCCAGCACCAGAAAAGACTGCAAATCCCTATGGATGGGGTAGAACTCTCTCCAGGCAGGGTCGGTATGGGAGGCCCTAAATGACTGCATTCCTCTTTCCCACGGGTGCAGGAAGAACGGTCACGAGCACGTACTGCGCATATGACTGAAGCTCAAAATGTGGAAGACCAAGAACTACATAGACCACAGGGTCTTTCAGCCAAACACCCATTACAAGAAGAGCATAAAGCATGGGAGCCTTCAACCTGCTTTGGTAACAAGTATTGCCTGCAAAGAACCATCCTAGGCATATCTGGTGAGAGCAATTAATGTAGATGCGAAGGTGAACCCTTAGAAAAAATATATCAGGACACCCCCAGTTAGCAGAGGAAGGTGGTGAGAAACTGAAGCCCAACGGGAACACAAGAGTAACCCAACAGCCAAAAGGGGTAAAACCGGCAGAAATTAGACCCTCAAGGGAGGGGAGAAATGCTGCCACGCACACAGCTAATTTCAACAACAGCAGAACCCAAAGGGTTAACATAAATAAACAAAGACCAAACAGCGAAAAACGCACACAAAATCAGTAGAGAGAAAAATATATATCACAAAAAATATGGTGAATAACCAAGAGAGAATATACAAAAAACACAGCCCTGTATGTCTGGATGATGAAGAAACAGTTATGAGTCCACAATACAGAACATTATCATCATCAATATCGACATTATCGAGTCAAAGGAGTCACTGATGAGGGCATCAAAATATGCATCTCTAACAAGATGGCGGAAGAAAAGAGAATGACATGTTGGTTATATATCTTCACACTGGTACCAGAAGCCATGGACTGGTACACAAAAGAATGTCCCCTATGGCGTATGCGCCGGTCAGTCAATTTTGGCTTAATTTTTCTTGGTGCTTTTGCACTACCTTTCTTTCCAAAATTGCTTGGGAAAGAACCAAAAATAGAAAGTATACTTCCGAGTTAGGGACTTCCACTGGAGTGCAAGCCTATTGTAAACAATTGTGAGTAGGTTGATAAGAAACAAGGTCCTGTTATACCAGTGAAGTACTTGTCTACTACAGAGTAGAAAATTTCCCTAATCTGGAAATCAATATCTTAAACTTCTGAGTTAACCCTTTACTCAAAATAACGGCAAAAACCAGCCAGCGCAATTCACAAAAATCACAATTCAATTTTCAATATTTTTTTTAATTTTTTATCTCAAAAACATAGCTTATGACACCTCATTGGAATGACCTCATCATAAGCTATGTTTGTGATGCCAAAAAATAAAATAGACTGAAGCATGCCCCCACACATCACATGGACACAGAATGTTGAAGAACAAACTGTGATTTGTTACTCGTACATGAGCTGTGTCTGTAAGACACAAATGATGACCCAGCAGTCTACCACACTCAAACCACGTGCCGTACAGGTGAAATTCTACAAAAAATTGGCCAAGTTCAACAACCTGTAATTTTGTGAAATATTCAAGCAAATCAAAATCCTGAGAACATGCACACCTCTGGTATATGTTCAAATGTCCTAGCTTGAAAACTGTGTTAGGAGATGGATGGATGGATGGATGGATGGATGGATGGATGGATGGATGGATGGATGGGTGGGTGGGTGGGTGGGTGGGTGGGTGGGTGGGTGGGGGGTGGGATGGATGGATGGATGGATGGATGGGTGGATGGATGGATGGATGGATGGATGGATGGATGGATGGATGGATGGATGGATGGATGGATGGATGGATGGATGGATGGACAGGGTAAAACAATATCCCCCTGACTATTCATCAAGAGAGCATAAAAAACTTAGTTATTCAAGAATTTTATATGCACATGTTCACCACCTTAAAACAGAAACATAAAGTTTTGTGACTACTTTACTGTTTTCAGTTTGTCATTAAAATGACAAACTGAAAACAGTAAAGTAGTCACAAAACTTTATGTTTCTGTTTTAAGGTGGTGAACTTGTTCCAACGAGGGACTGTAAATGATAAATGTTTCGAGCAAAAAATGTAAATTTTAAGTCACTGAAGTATTTCTTTTGCATGAGCCATCCTCTACTGGTGATAGGTAAAGGGCTAAGGTTACTCTCTGAAACTATGGCTACAACACAAGCATAATAAAAAATCAAGTTTTAAAAACTGTTTATACCAATGATGCTCTCTTTAATTTATACAGATGGCAGAATAGGAATAGATAGGTTGTGGCTTTTTTGGCTGCTACACATGACAAATATTTTCTGAGAAGCCTATTTCAAATGATTCTCATAGGTTCACTGCAAATGTAAGTTTTAAAATACAACATTCTTGGGTGTTCAGTTTGTGATACAGGTTGGTCAGTCAGACACAAGTTTTCAAGAAGATTTCAGTTACAATCTGAAATTTAAGTTGACTAATACGGAATCTATGGAATACCCATTTCTTTTGTTGCCTTATCAATGCAGTTCATCAAACCTAAAAATTGATTTGTGATTCACTTGTGCAAGAATAGTGCCACCAAATTTGCATTCAGAGAAAATGACTGGGTGATGAAGGATCTTTAATCTAGAATAAATTCTTTGAAATATGTAACTTGAACAGTGGCAGGCTTTATTAACTGGTAGAGTGCTGAATTATTTTTGGTCATCAAAATTTGTTCACATATATTTTCCTTGTTACAATTTATGGGAGAGTGCCAATAGGCACTCTCTCATAAATTGTAACAATGCAAAACCTAACAGTCTAAATAATTTCACTTCAAAGGTGATATGAACAACATTCACAGAATATGAAGCCTTTGAGTTGTGGTACCGACACTTCAGAATAAAGCCCAAATATGGGCCTCCAGCACTCTACCAGTTAACTGTGTGAAATGAATTACCTGTTGACATTTGCAACAGATTGTTTCAATCTCTCTCCATTTCTCAGCATCAGTTAAATTTCAATCCATTAGGATACCATTTTTAGATAAGGCTTAGACCTTAGAGGGGTCTTGCCTGCTTTACGCATCCTCCTATTGTGGTAGCTCCATGGTGAGAGTGTGTGAACTGATTGATTTTTTTATTATTTAAAATCAGTTTTGATGGATTTTGAGAGATTTCACCCCTCTCCTCCCCCCTCACCACCCACCCCTAGAGGAATAGGGCATTTTTTAAATGAGCCCTTATGCTCCCACAAGATAAAAGTGGTTCAACTTCCAATTAAAACTTGGAAAATATTTATTTATTTATTGGAGTTTAACAACTTTTGACAGCCAGAGTCACCTAGTGTCAGACAGTTTTACGTGTGGAGGAAGCCGGAGTATCGGAGAGAACCACCGAGCATTGGCAAGCAAATGTCAGACTCCCCAACAAACTAACTCCACACAAGCAGGGTTAGCATTGGTTAATGACATGTGCGCCATGCACAACTTAGTACACAATGCCTCCATGCCTATACACGAACAATCAGGGTTAAGTGTCTTGCCGAAGGACACAACACAGTCACTCCTGGAGGGGATAGAACTGTGGACCTCTCAGTTTGAAGTATTTGGAAAATATAGTTTTACTTTCTCTGGATACCAAGCTATTTTCCTCCCAAGTTACAATGAAATCCCTTCATAAATATGACCTGTAGTCTGTGCTAAAGGTTTTTGGGTTTTGGGCTTGGGCAGCTGTCACGGCTGAATGCTCACAACCATAAGGGGACGTTCTCATCTAGACATTATCTGGAGTCATCCTACCAAGTTACAATGAAATTCCTTCATAAATATAACCAATAGACTGTGCTAAAGGTTTTCAGGCTTCGGGCCCCTGTAGCCGGCACAGTTGACCAATCGCGACCAAAAGGGGACGTTCTCATCTAGACATTATATGGAGTCAACCTACCAGGTTACAATGAAATCCCTCTATAAATATGACCTGTAGACTGTACTAAAGGTTTTGGGCTAGGGCAGTCGTCACGGTTGTCAGATCGCGACCAAATGGGGAAGTTCTCATCTAGACATCATACAGAGTCATCCTACCAAGTTATAATGAAATCCCTCCATATTAAATATGACCTGCAGACTGTGCTAAAAGTTTTTGGGTTTCGAGCTTGGGCAGCCATCACGGTTGACAGATCATGACCAAAGGGGGGATGTTCTCATCTAGATATTATACAGAGGCATCCTACCAAGTTACAATGAAATCCCTTAATAAATACGACCTGTAGACTGTGCTAAAGGTTTTCAGGTTTTGGGCTCGGGCAGCCATCACGGTTGACCGATCGCCACCAAAAGGGGACGTTCTCATCCAGACATGACCCCAAACCTGCATATGAAATTTCGCGACGATCGGATAAGAACTACGGGGTGTAGCCTGTGCTAAAGGAAAATGTGAACAGACTTACAGACTAACAGACTTTCACACGCGTGACGGCAATAGCTTATCTTGACTTTGTCAAGTTATGCTAAAAATCAAAAGAAAGAGTCATGGTGGATAATAACCTTAATTGGCGAGAGGGGGTCAAATCAAAGATGTGTTTGGGTGGTCTGCGTGATAAAGAGAAGCCAGGTTTTGAAGAGTACCTTGATGGCACCTTTGCGGGCCACTGTTGTTGAAGCTGAGGTTGTGATCCCTGGAGTTGAGGGATAAAATTGGGAAAAACAGTGAAAAGGAGTGCCAGATGTGTAATTTAGGTGTGGTGGAGACCCTGGAACACTTTTTACTATAATGCCCAAAATACCAGTCTAAAAGAATAAGATTCACTCGAAGTATAATGGGGAAGTGGAATGTGAAAATGAAGGACAAGTGGTTAGTGAGTGATTCAAAGGAGAGGGTTAATATGCTAATCAAAGAGATTGGGAAGAATGGGGCAAGGAGTGTCCTCAAGCAGTTCATCTCCAAGTGTATTGGGAGGAGAGAAGAAGCATGGGAATAGTGAGGCAGTTGGGAGCACAGGGATAACCAAGGCCTTCTCACCTGAGAACTGCAACAAATCAGTGGACAGACAAAGTATTATTATTATTATATGAGATCAGTTCAATCAATATTTAGCTTGCGTTTTGCTCTCCCTGAACATGGAATGAGAAAATACTCAATGAAAGTGTCAATGACACTGTAGCTTAACTTGACTGTGTGTTGTGTTTGATGAAAAGGATAATGTTCAATGTTTATGAAAGGATTATAAAATATGACAAGAATTGTGATAATTGAGAATCTGTTCATTTCTTTTCCGTGTATGCTGTTTTCAATAAAATTTTTAGGTGTAGACTAAAGAATTGAGGGGTAGGTTAATGTGGCCCTCACAGTTAATGTATGCCAACCAAAGTTACCAAGTTACAGTGAAATTATTCCAAAATGAGTCATCCTATCAAGTTACAATGAAATCCCTTCATAAATACGGCCTGTAGACTGTGCTAAAGGTTTTTGGGCTTCGGGCCTGTGTAGCCATCACAGCTGACCGATCGCAACCAAAGGGGAACGTCCTAATCTAGACAGTATACTAAGTCATCCTACCAAGTTACAATGAAATCCCTCCATAAATATGGCTTGTAGACTGTGCTAAAGGACTTCGCGTTTTGGGCTTGGGCAGCCGACACGGTTGATAGATCGCGACCAAATGGGGAAGTTCTCATCTAGACATCATATGGAGTCATCATACCAAGTTACAATGAAATCCCTCCATATTAAATACAACCTGTAGACTGTGCTACAAGTTTTTGGGTTTCAGGCTTGGGCAGCCATAACAGTTGACAGATCATGACCAACAGGGGACATTATATACAGAGTCATCCTACCAAGTTACAATGAAATCTCTTCATAAATACGACCTGTGGACTGTGCTAATGGTTTTCGGGTTTTGGGCTCGGGCAGCCATCACGGTTGACCGATCGCTACCAAAAGGGGATGCTATCTTAGACATGGCCTCAAACCTGCATATGAAATTACGAACTAGAGGGTGTAGCCTGTGCTAAAGGAAAATGTGAACAGACTCACAGACTAACAGACTTCCGCACACATGATGGCAATAGCTTATCTTGACTTTGTCAAGTTAAGCTAATAATGTGAATACACCACACTGAATTTGTTCAAATCCATACATGGCAAATAGTCAGAGTGATCTCCACTCTGTTTATTTATCCATTAAAATGTCAGCAAATGAGAAACCACTTCATGTTACGCAAGAATGAATTATATTATTTTTCATTAAAATTGGAAAAGTAATCAGTAAGACATACTTGCTACAGAGCTTTTTTGACCAAATATGGTATATGACATCCATTTGTGTACAAAATTATTCTTTCAGTGTTTACATTTGCCATTAAGACTTGACTAGAAATCACAGTCAAGCCCAAAGATTTGCAGGGGGTTGCATATTGAAATTTCTACAAAAACTGCCAAGACTCTAACCCTTTACTTAACCCTTAACTCCAAGCAAGTGGAAATGCAACAGAATTTTCTCCAATCTCGTGAGCTCTGTCAAACAAGGTTATATATCAAACTGCATTATGGAAAATATTTGCTGCAGAAAACTTTGCCATTTTGACATCAGGGTGCAGAGGTTTAAGGTGCTGGAGATTTTTATACATTTTCACTACCTCCAGTGGTTCTGCAGTTGTTTCTAGTCAAGTCTTGGCTGCCTACAGAAGCGGCCATGACTTGCCTAGAAATAACTGACAAGGTACTTAGAAAGTAAGTTCTGAGTTTACCCAAACAATGTATGTTGATGCACCTGTTCCTTTACATTAAAAAGTTATCAAAGTCGGAATTAAGTCCTTAAGAGTTAATACAAATAGCAGATCACACTTGCGAACAAATATTTGGAGTTAAAAATTGAAACAAGAGGTACCACGGGGCCTGAAGCACTCACCTTGAACAGAACACAAGAAAAAAAGAGTCCAAGAATGAGTCTATATGAAGCAATCCATCTCCATAGGGTACATTCTCAATTCTTGAGCCGCTCGGGAGGAACAAAAATAATCCGAGCATCATGCCTTTTCTTCAGTTATACAGTATGTAAAATGAAGAGAAACTCTTTTTAAAACCCTCAAAGTTCTTATATTTGATGACCTCTACAAAACCCAAGTTCTGTTGTTTATGCATGACTGGCAGAATAACAGATTACCTGTATCATTTAATAACATGTTCCAGCAATATATAAATCCAACAAGCATGATGACCAGGCAGACCGGTAAATTGCAACTTCTCAAGCCTAGGACAAAGTTTTCATCAGATCTCCCTTTCCATACGTTCCCCAGATTATGGAATACAATCGATCAGAATACACAGAACTTAACCAGGCCACAGTTTAAAAAGAACTTGACGGTCTTATCTCTCGACAGATGTTCAGAGATTGTACGCTGTAACTTTCGAAACTGTCCTGATTGTGTTTAATTACCAGATAAGAAAATAAAAATATAAGAAATAAAATAAAAATTATGTCTGTTGATGCCATGATCCCGTCCCATTTACTTTACTTTACTTTACTTCGATTCCGTTCAGCTCAGTACAGTGCTTAAAATTAACATAAACACTTCACTCTCTCTGGAGCAGCCTCTTTACCCTCTAGGTGCAGCCAAGTGACGTGATAATTGCCGAGGCTATCGAGGAGTGTTCCCCACTTACTCCTTGCTGTTTCAGTTAATTTTTGTTCTTTGGTGTACATGAATACTAAATTAAGAACAGTTACAACATGTGTAAGACAGGGCCTGAAACCCGAGATCTCTTCAAAAAACGATCTTGGCTTTCAGACCTGGCTACACTTAAAACCTTTTGGAATAGATGGTGGTTGTAGTCAAGTTCCATATATAACATTCTTTGACTCAGTAATTCGTGGAACTATGCTTTGTATGATACACAGTCAAGTCGCTATAATCAGGTATTCTCAGTCTATCCAATATTTCTTCAATAACTGTGATCCTTACATGCTTAGTCATTTTGTTAATAATACAAAATTGCTCAACTTAAAAACTGTTTTCTAATGTACGATCTGCTATCGAGAAATTCTTCTATTTTTACAAGGGGCGACAGGAAGACAGCTAATATTGCTATGTCGCTTCCTTGCAGTATATCAAAGTATGTTAAAATGAATTGTTTAGTTTACTTACTGTACTTTATATGTAATTGATATACTGTGAATAAAGGTGAATTGAACTGAATTGAGATCCCCTATGAAGCCCCTGCCTTGATGCAACCTATGTGGATTAATCTTAGTTACACAACTCTAGAGGGTACTGAATACAAAATTTCTAATTCTTCAAATTCTGGCCCATATACATGTATTAACCCAGGCTCTCGATTTGAAAAAAGTTGAATCTGCCCCCCCTCCCCCCCCCCCTCTAGAGATGTTGTATACCAAATATGAAAGCAGCATTCCGACTGGTGGATCTGAAGAAGAAGATTTTAAAGAAATTTCTTCATATTGCATTAAGTTAAAATTTGTGCTACCATAGCAATCCAAATATTAACCTACGGATCCGATTTGAACAAACTTGAATCTGCCCCCCCCCCCCCCCCCCCCCCCCCCCTCCCCTGAGATGTTGTATACCAAATATGAAAGCATTCTGACTAGCGGATCTGAAGAAGAAAATTTTTGAAGAAATTCCCTCATATTGTACTAAGTTAAATTTCAGGTTCCCATATGGAGCCGAAATATTAACCCAGGCACTCAAATTGAACAAACTTAAATTTTACTCCCCTGGAGATGTTGTATACCAAATATGAAAGCATTCCGACTGGTGGATCTGAAGAAGAAGATTTTCTCATACTGTACAAAGTTAAAATTTGGGCTACCATAGCAAGCCCAAATATATACCTAGGGATCCGATTTGAACAAACTTGAATCTTCTGACCCCCCCCCCCCCCCCCCCCCCCTAGAGATGTTGTATACCAAATATGAAAGCATTCTGACTGGTGGATCTGAAGAAGAAGATTTTTGAAAATTATTCCCCATATTGAACTAAGTTAAAATTTGGGCATCTGTAGGAAGCCCAAATATTAACCTAGGGACACTCTTGAATTTTACCCTCATAACAATGATGTATACCAAACATTAAAAGATTCTGACTGGTGGTTCTGAAGAAGATTTTAAAGTATTTTCTCCATATTATCCTAAGTTAAAAATTTGGGCTCCTGTATTGCGCCCAAATATGAACCAATGGGCTTTATTTTAATAACCTTGTATCTGACCCCTCTATGAATGCTGTATACTGAATATCAGAAGATTCTGGTGATTGATTCTGTAGAAAAGAATTTTTTTAATTTTTGCAAATATGCTGATTCAGCATTTTTTCGACGTCCTCTACAGAACACCCTAACATAACCGATGGCAATTCTTTTTTACCATTATTCAGTTGTACTGGTCCTAAGGATGCTTCATACTAAATAACAGCTCTCTGTGCCATTTGGTTTGGGAAATATGGGCGTTTAAAAATATTTCTATTTTTAGCTCCTGGGGTTCCATGGGGAAGCAGGAATTTTTTTTTTGCACGAGTCAAGTGCTTATGACCCAATAATACCACCTACTAAATTTGGTTCAAATCGGACCATCGGTTCAGAAAATATAAATTTTGGGCGTGGCCAAAAATCTTACCCCTGCCATGACAAGCCAAATATTGCTTCACAAACTTCGTTTGAACAAACTTGATTCCACACCTCAAAAGGAAGCTCCATAACAAATATCATGTCATTGTATCCACTGGTTCATGAAAAGATTTTAAAAATATTTTGGAGCATTTTCTCCCACTCCCTCCATATAGGGCTGGGCATGTTGAGTTGAACAAAAATGCAATGCCCCTTTGGGACCATTACTCACACAAACTTTCACTTGAATTGGCCCAGTGGTTTTGGAGGAGAAGACGAAAACATGGTGTTGACGGACGACGGATGGAGAGCGAAAAGACTATAACTGTAATTCTGATTTTGTGAATTGTGCTCACTGGATAGAGCCTTTATGTTAGGTAAAGGGGTGTGTTGGAGTGTGGGGTGGGGGGTGGGGGGGGTAAGGAGAAGTCTGGGTATGATACACCTAACACCAGCAGAGTTTAAACCAAACCAGCAACTATACAGAAACAACAATGTTGACAGATAGAAAAATGGTCGCAGATTAAGTGCCTTGAGAATAGCTAAAAATGATTATAAAATTAAAACACCACTTAAGAGAAATATGATGTCCTGTCTATAATGACATCCTTGACATTTGGTGATATAATCTGTAAATTGATTTTGTTAGTAAACCAAGGTGACTGAACAACATTATAGACATTAGGCCTTGTCATCAATTTACTGGAAACATCAATTTACCGACAGGTGCCATGTTGTATGGTTATCAAAATAACTTTTTGAATCTCAATGGCAACTACTGTGGTCCAACACCATGAGAGGTCCCAATTTCATCTCCAGATTCAGCACTGCAAAAGCAGGCTTTTTCCTGATCAGATCTTGATCTGTTTGAGACACTTTTACACCAAAGGTTCAAGACTTCATGAATACGATATAACGAAATAAGTACCGAATCAAGAAAAACAAATAAAAACAGCATTTGAAATTCAATGTTCTCATATAACAACTTATTAATTGAAAATAGAATATGTTTTCATTTTTGAAATTCACTAAAAAACCAATGAGGGGGGTCATAAGCTGAGTTTGAATAGTACTGGTTGTTTTTGCCACTACATTGGGTAAAGAATTAGATGAGATTTACACTAAGGCTATAGATAGTGCACAGGGTTAGTTACTCCATTAAAAATGTAATTTTTTTATAACCAGAAAGCGTGGCAAACCCTGTGCAATGAACAAACTTAAATCTGACTTCCATGAGGATACTGCATACCAAAACTGAGAAGATTCTGACTGATGGATCTCAAGAAAAAGATTTTCAAGAATTTTCCTCATATTGCACTAATTGATAAGATTCTAACTCATGGAATTGAAGAAAACCTTTAAAGAATTTCTGTTACAATGTAAAAATAACAATAACGGAAAAATGAAAGAAATCTGCAAATCAACAACAATAACTTGAATTTAACTATTCTAAAATAAAAAATAATTTGAAACAAAAATGATGCAAAATCTTTTACACAATTTGTTTTACAGGAAATGAAGATAAATACTTATCAATTAGACCAAAATAAAGTTCAAAAGAATCCAGTAATCCAGTGAAGAAGAAACTTTCCTGTTAATATTACAATGTCCAAGAATGTGTCTGCCGAAATAAACTGTAATGAAATGTTCGCTTGAAATTTCAGCAGTTTCCAATAAATTTCAATAAATCACTCAGCAAAACTCAAACGGAATTAATATCTAATAAGTATTGGCGCCACAGGTAGTCTTAAAATAATCCAGTAGAATCCTGGCTTTTCCACAAAATTAAATTCTCGCTCATAAGAATAAATTCTCTTCAAATTTTGGAAACACCTTTCCAAAAGACAAAGATGCACAGATCTCCAAAAATATTTCGTAGAATATATAATAAATTCTCAGCTGCTTCTATAGTAATGCAGTCCTTCAATAATAATCTCCAGTGTTCAATTAATTGCTGAATATGTAAGAAAATGACTTCTCAATGCCCTGTATATGAATAGAATGCCTGAATTCTATTGACAGAGGTTATTTATAGTCTTCTTATAGAAAGTTCCAGAATAAGAAATGTCTCCAATGTTCTATTATTTATGATTGGCTGAATAAAGTCACTTCATTAAGCTTCTTGATGATTCTGTCTAATTTCAAGTAAACAAGTGTGACCCAATTAAACAATCAGTGAGCTAAAAATAGATTCTGTGTAACAGTATCTGTAAACATGTTGATTTATTTATTTATTGGTGTTTAAGGTCACATATTTTTGCACAACAGCTAATCATGACCACAACATGCATATCAACTCAAGACCAGTGGTGAGCGTTAATAAGCCATGTTGCCCATTATAGAGAGGGTTTGCACTGGTGACTGGGTCCTATTTTACCAGTAAACAGAGCCTGTTTACCATAGTAAACAGGCACTGCTTCACTTCCCAGGGTTCCCACAGGGACTGAACATGTTGATAGGTACATTCAGAGTGCAAATAAGTGATCCCACAAGCCAGAGTATGCTTATGGTAAATGAAAAAAAAAATCACCTTAGAAAATATTAATTGTGTATAATTATTAACAAAGACATATCAATAAATAAATAAATAAATAACAAAGACATATCAATTCGGATATTATAATAGGGGGCCATAACATTTCCTTCATACTGCACTAAGTTAAAATTTGGGTTCCTATAAGAAGCCTAAATATGAACCAAGGGAATTAATTAAAACAAACTTGAATTTGTCCCCATAAAAATGCTGTATATCGAATGTTTCTGACTGGTGGATCTGAAAAAGAAGATTTCTGAAGAATTGTCCTCATATTGCACTAAGGTAATATTCAGGCTCCCATTGGTTTCTGTTGGCAGAAATTTTTTTTTTTATTTTTGATAAGTGCTGAAACAGATTTAGGAAATAAAGGCATTTTCCTTTTCCTTATTTATAGCTCCTGGGGTTCTAACAGGGGCAAAGAAAATTGGGGGAGGGGGGCATAAATCAAGCACAAGTGTCTAATACTACTGTATACTAAATTTGGTACAAAACTGACCCACCAGTTTGGAAAATAAAATTTGTGGGCGGAACCAAAAATATTGCCCCTCTCAGCACAAGCCCAAATATTGTCTGACAAACTTTCTTTGAACAAACTTCAATCTTTAGCATACAAGGAAGTTGCATACCAACTTTCAAAGCATTGTGACAAATGTGGCTTATGAGAAAACGATTTTTTAAGAATTTTGGGGTTTTTCAGGCCTTCCCCACAGCCCATTGAGCTTAGCTACTTCTATTGAACAAACCTGAAAGGCTATCCCCTTAAGATAATTCATGCCAAGTTTGGTTGGGTTTGGTCCAGTGGTACCAAAGGAGAAAACTGATATGCAATGTTAACGGATGCCAGACAACAGATGCCAAGTGATGGCAATAGCTCACTCTGATTTCAGTCTGATGAGCTAAAAAGAAGAATATTCTAGAAACAGAATCAAATTAGTTTCGGAAGTGAAACCTCCCTGAGCTCTTCTTATATCATCAGGTCACCTGTACAGGAAACCTGATGACAGAAGAAGCATTCAAGGAGAGACAATTGATAGGATTTTAAGAACATCCAGTCATTAAAATAAATCTGAATTAGTATGACTTGAATCAAATCGAATCTCATCATTGGGATGATTTTGAATCAAATGTCGAAGCTATGCAAGGACCTAAGTGCACATGGAGATTGGGATACCAATAAATACTCATAGAGAGGAGTTTCATCTATGGATTATATGTGTGGAAAAAATGACAACCCGTGGATTTTGACCCGTCCACAATGGCCCTAATGTATGACAGTTCACAGATTTCGAAAGCATCTGCGGCAAGCATCGGCTGTCTTAGGGAATTTGAGCATTGAAGAGAGGGGTCTTCCCAGAGGAACATTTTAAAACAGTACTATCAAATAAGGTGATAAGACATAACTTTTTGACAAACTGTTTATAGTTGCAGATGAACAACTTTTAGGTTATCTGTTTTTTCACTTAGATAACCACCAGAGGAATGATAAAATTGTTCCTCTCAAATTTTATGGCATGTTTACTGCAATTCTGCTGGCACATCTTATGCTTTTCACAGAATGTGAGACTTCTTTGTTTGGGTGAACACTCTGTAGATGGCGACCTATAACCATCATACTACTGAATATCTTGTTACAACTTAATTTAGCAAGAAATAATTTCGTTCAAGAAATCAATATAGTCTACCATGCTGTTACATTACTTGTGCCATTATAGACCATAAAATAAATGCATTAAATGTCCAGATAAAAACCTCTCATTAAATGCTGAATTTGATTTGTCATCATGCATGCAGGTGGCAAAAATAAAAAATAATAAATGTGATAGAAACTGAGCTAATTCTTACTATTTATTTATTTATTAAGGTTTAACGACACTTTAACAGCCAAGGTCATATCGTGTCAGTGAGTTTTACAGGTGGAGGAAGCTGGAGTACCCCGTAAGAACTACCGAGCAACAACAAGCAGCTGTCAGCTCCCCAACATCGTAACTCCTAACTGCAGCACAGCAGGGACCGACCTGGGCATGCGCCAGTGCGTATTTGGTTCTGAAACATCAGGGCCTGGCTCTTAAATCTCAGAAATAGGCTTCTCAGTTGGCGCGTAACTTCTCAGATCATATTTTGATATTCTTTCGATGGATAATCGAGAGAGACACTCTTACATGTATTATATATATGATTATCATTTATCATTGTTGTAGAGTGCTTAAGTTAATACTTCAAGTCTTAATTACCAAGCATTAATCTTCACTGTGGTTTCTGATCAAGTCTTGGTTGCCTAAATAGGCAGCCAAGACTTGATCAGAAACCACAGTGAAGATTAATGTTTGCTATAGTGTACTAAATGAAAATGATGAGAGCTATTACATACTTGCAGTGTGTGTTACAAACAGCTGTGTGACTCCGTAAATTGAAATCTGGAACATGAATTGAAAAAATAGGCTCCGAGGCTAGAGCGTATTTTAAATAGTCCTGATCGGTCCCTGGCACAGGCAGGGTTAGATTGGTTGAAGACATGCGCACCATCAACATGCAGTACACCTTGTGCATGCCGTCATCGTGCCCCCATGTGGACAATCGGTCAAAATTCTTACAACTTAAAATGACTGAGATTTACAATTTTACAAAGAAATAAAAAAAATAGCAAATAGCATAGGATTAAATGCCATTGTGATAGTCCTAAACACGACACAAATACAATATGAAGTCACTGGGGCCGTGGAATTCACAGAAACTGAGGTTAACCTGAACTCTTGCAAACTGTACAAAAGATGAGCTAAATCAAAATTACAACTTGAAAAAAATTTAAACAACAATCCATACCAAGACTATTTATTCATTTATTGGGGTTTAACGATACTTTTGACAGCCAGGGTCACCTTGTGTTGGACTGTTTTATTATGGGTGGAAGAAGCCATAGTACCCGGAGAGAACCACCAAGAAATGGCAAGCAACTGTCATGCTCCCCAACATACTAACTCCACACAAGCAGGGTTAGCAT